>CM019822.1:52742516-53942516 GCA_009763385.1 Coix lacryma-jobi var. lacryma-jobi | reverse complement strand
GTTTCTCTCCCTCTCTTTTTTCTTTTCGTGGGATGAATGACGCCTCTTTTCCGCGCTATGGCCCCTGATGCAGACTCTGGAAGAGAAAGCGCATATCCGAAAGGTATTCACGGATTTCATCTCGGAGAAGCGGGCGCGCGAGGCCGAGCCGAAAGACGAAACAAGCCCGCCCCAGCCTAATGAGGAGGTCCCCGAGAGCTCAGCCGCTGCTGCTTCCCGCGACGCGAATGCCTCTCAAGAAGCGGTAGATGAATGATTTTTAGGGCCCGCTTTATGTGTTGGTAGTATGCTCGCCAAACTTCTTGTGTAAAACTTTGAACTTAAACTCGAATGTTGTATTTTGAACAGGGCGCGGATGTGGGAACGCCGGACGTTCTCGACATCTGCCCGTTAATGATTAGATCAGGCGATATCTGTGTCGGCGGTGACTTGTGGAGGAGTTTTCGCTCTAGGTTTCCAACGGCGTCGCTTTCGTCTTATCTGAATAAGCGTGCTAAGAAGCTTAAGCGCACGGAGGAGCGTTTACGCGCTTTTTATGAAAACTTTGACCGGCGTGAACTTGAGACGAGGCGGAAGAGGCGCGAGGTGTCGCGAGCGCCGTCGGTCCTCGAAGGCACCCCGTTTGTTAAAGTGGAGCCTGAAGACGCCGTGCTTTCGCCAGATGCGCGGCGATTTAGCGTCTTATTTTGCTCGTAGGAGTAGTTTGCAAGTTTTTCGCTCGCTGGGAAGATCTGCGAGTGTGAGTGCATTGTACAAACTTGCTTGAAATTTGAGAACCAATTGAGAAGCAAGGGATTGTTGAGGTTGCTGTTATTTCTGTGCTATCATCGCCATATGAGTATTTGTTTGCTTTTGAGAGTGAGGACTTGATTCCCTTTCGTTCATCTGGCTAGGGGGTTGTGGCCGCCCACTGGATGGCCGGAAACCCATGCCCACGTACATGTTACCTTTTTACCGTATTTTTGGCGCGATTGCTTTCGTTAAAGGGCGGTAGTGAAGACGCGCCCGCCCCCACACACTTAGACGAGGGGTTGTGGCATTCGCGCGAGGGTACTTTTGGTGCTAACCCCTCGGCCGGTAGTAAATACGCGCCCCCCCCGCTTAGACGAGGGGCGATAGCATTCGCGCGAGGGCGCTTCCATGCTAGCTCCTCGGCCGATAGTAAAGACGCGCCCACCCCCCACACACTTAGACGAGGGGCGGTAGCATTCGCGCGAGGGCGCTTCCGTGCTAGCCCCTCGGCCGATAGTAAAGACGCGCCCGCTCCCACATACTTAGACGAGGGGCGGTAGCATTCGCGCGAGGGCGCTTCCGTGCTAGCCCCTCGGCCGATAGTAAAGACGCGCCCGCCCCCACATACTTAGACGAGGGGCGGTAGCATTCGCGCGAGGGCGCTTCCGTTGCGTGCCTCTCGGCTAATAGTAAAGACGCGCCCGCCCCCACATACTTAGACGAGGGGCGGTAGCATTCGCGCGAGGGCGCTTCCGTTGCGAGCCCCTCGGCCGATAGTAAAGACGCGCCCGCCCCCACACACTTAGACGAGGGGCGGTAGCATTCGCGCGAGGGCGCTTCCGTTGCGAGCCCCTCGGCCGATAGTAAAGACGCGCCCGCCCCCACATACTTAGACGAGGGGCGGTAGCATTCGCGCGAGGGCGCTTCCGTGCTAGCCCCTCGGCCGATAGTAAAGATGCGCCCGCCCGCACACACTTAGACGTGGGGCGGTAGCATTCGCGCGAGGGCGCTTTCGTTGCAAGCCCCTCGGCCGATAGGTTGCGAGAATCTTTGTTGTCGGCTTGCTGCACTTTAAAACTGGTTGATGAAAGTGACTTTACAATTTGAATCGGAAAGGATGCAAATGGTCGTGCCCTCGATATTCCTCTCGTTGTTATCTAGCAGCATGCTTGCTTTTGCTCATCTTCTGGGCGCGGTTTGAGATGGGCCTACTGCTTTCTGGTGCTTTCGCCTAAAGTTACTGGATTGGTGGTGCTATCTGAAAGCGCTGCTGATGACACAATCATCAAAGCGAAAGCTTGGTTCTTGATGCTTCCTATTTGCATTATGCATCTTGGGTGGGTTTTTCGGGGTTTGCATTTGAAAATGTTTTGTGGCTTTGGATGGTTGAAAAGGCTTGCTCTTTGGTGTCTATTTATATCGCCTTACCCCTGATGAGGGGGGGCTGCATTTACTCCCTTGGCTGCACTTGTGAGCGTTTGGTAGGTGAAAGGTTAATATGGCATTTGTGCTTTTGCAGCTAATGATGTCTGCCAGCTGTCCTTCTTGTCGCCACACGAGGACTGCTCGACTTGACCTCTGCTACTGTTCTCCCCTTTTGCTTGGGGGGGGGGAGGGGTCGGTTTCGTATTGCCCGTAGTCTTTCGTTCCGCCCTCTCGTTTGATCAGAAGATCGGTTTTTGCATAGCCCGCAGGCTTTCGTTCCACCCTCTCGTTTTGTCGGAGGGTCGGTTTTGTATAGCCCGCATGCTTTCGTTCCGCCCTCTCTTTTTGTCGGAGGGTCGGTTTTGTATAGCCCGCAGGCTTTCGTTCTGCCCTCTCTTTTTATCGGAGGGTCGGTTTTGTATAGCCCGCAGGCTTTCGTTCCACCCTCTCTTTTTGTCAGAGGGTCGGTTTTGTATAGCCCGCAGGCTTTCGTTCCGCCCTCTCTTTTTGTCAGAGGGTCGGTTTTGTATAGCCCGCAGGCTTTCGTTCCGCCCTCTCTTTTTGTCGGAGGGTCGGTTTTGTATAGCCCGCAGGCTTTCGTTCCGCCCTCTCTTTTTGTCGGAGGGTCGATTTTGTATAGCCCGCAGACTTTCGAGATTGTCGGTGGTTGCGGAGGATATCTTTCGCCCACCCAACCGGCATTCTTGTTCATCACATCAGAATGACGAATGTCTCAACGTTATTTTCGGTTGATTTCGTCCTTTGGCGCGCCGCATAATGTTTTTGGGGAATTACAAGTACTTTCATAATGTAGCGGTTACATTCGGCTGCCTCGTTAAAAAACCTCGCACCCCGATGAAGGGCTTCCTCGGCGAGGAAAAAGAGTGCAGTCGATTTTGATTACAAAAAAGGTGAAAGCAAAAATGAGGAAAAACTTACACCAGAGTTTGAGAAGACAAACTATGGGTAAAAACGGCGCAAGTTGCTTGCGTTCCATGTGTGGGCTGATTCTTCGCCCTTGTCGTTCAGCAGCCGGAATACACCCGGTGCCGCCATGCATGCCACAATGAAAGGGTCTTGCCATTGCGATTGCAGCTTACCTTGCTTGTCCGGCTGCCGAATGGTGACCATGTCTCCAGGCTTGATATCCTTTCGGACTATCGTCTTGTCCCTGTGGTGCTTCGTTTCGGCGTGGTACTTTTCAAGATTATCTGCGGCTTGCAATCTTACCTCTTCGATGGTGTCGAGTTCGAGGTGTCTTTGCTCTTGAGTTGTTGGGGCCATTTCGGTTCGGAAGGAGCCCAGTTTTACCTCTTCCGGGGTGACTGCTTCCTCGCCGTAAAGCAATCTGAACGGGGTGAAGCCGGTAGCTCTGGATCGTGAAATGTTGTGTCCCCATACAGCCGTTGTTAAGGTGTTGGTCCACTTGCCTTTCGGTGAGTCATGCAAGGTTTTTGATATTGCCGAAAAGATTAGGCCATTCGCTCTCTCGACGGCGCCGTTTGCTTGTGCGTAATTTACTGAGGCGAAATTAAGCTTGATGCTGAGTTCATCGCAGAAACTCCTGAATTTAGCGCAGTCGAACTGCTTCCCGTTGTCGCAGGTGATGAAGGAGGGAACGCCAAAACGACAAACTATCCTCTGCCAGACGAATTTGGTTAGCGAGGTGGAAGTTATGCTTGCAAGGGCCTTTGCTTCCACCCACTTGGTGAAATACTCGAGAGCTACCGCCGCAAAGCGCAGGTTGCCCGGAGCTGCTGGTAACGGGCCGACTATGTCAATGCCCCATCTATGCAAAGGCCATGTCGGTACTATCGACTTAGTTTCATTTGCTGGGGCTTTCTAGTTTTTGGCGAACATCTGGCAACCTTTGCAACATTTGACCAGCTCTCTGGCGTCTGATGTGGTGGAAGGCCAGTAGAATCCTTGCCTCATTGCTCTGTGCGCTATTTCGTGAGGCCCTCTGTGCGCTCCGCACATTCCGGCGTGCATTTCTTCGAGTAGCTGAATTCCCTCACGTTTGCTTATGCATTTCAGAAGGGGGGCTGTTATCCCATTTTTGAACAGCTGCTCTCCGATGATTGAGTAACCTTTCGCTCTGCTGGCCATCCTTTTGGCATCCCTCCTGGACTCCGGCTCGTATGTTCCGGCTAGGTAAGCGAATATCTGCGACCTCCAGTCATCACTGACGATAGCGTGCACCGAACTTGGATGGTCTTCCTCTTCTTTCACAGCTTTGGCTGAAAGCACTTGGTAGAAAACGTCCGGTGGTAATGGCAGATTTTGTGCTGCAGCTTTGGCCAGTTCGTCTGCCTCTGTGTTTTCGGCTCTTGGAATGTGACGTAAGGTGAAACCAGCGAAATGCTTCTCCATTTTTCTGATCGCTGCCAGATACTTGGCTAGCTCTGGTTCTCTTGCTGTGAAATCCTTTTCGATGTGACCAACGACGACTTGGGAATCTGACTTGACTATGCATCTTCTCGCTCCGATTGCTCGGAGCTTTCGTAATTCCAACAACACGACTTCATATTCGACGATGTTGTTGGTTGTGAGGAATTGCAGCCTTGCGGCAAATCTGACCTTCGGTCCCCTTGGTGGTGTTAGGATCGCCGAGATTCCGGCTCCAGCCATTCCCCATGCGCCATCACAGTTTACTGTCCACACGGGCTCCTCGAACTCGAGAGTTGTGTCGAAAGCGGCGGGAGTCCAGTCTGCTATGAAGTCCGCCAACGCCTGCGACTTGATTGCGGACCTGTGTTGGAAATCGATCACATATTCGTTTAGCTCCGCCGCCCACTTGCCAATTCGGCCGATAGCTTCGTTGTTGCGGAACAGGGCTTCCAATGGCGGAGCTGATAGGACTATGATGTGGTGAGACTGAAAGTAGTGCTTTAGCTTCCTAGAACCCATTACCACCGTATATGCTATCTTCTCCAGCTCTGAGTAATTCAGTTTTGCTCCCGAAAGGGCCTCGGAGACGAAGTAGATCGGGAAATGTGTCATTTTGTTTTCGTGTTCCTTTTCTTTCACCAAAACTGCGCTCACGGTGGAGTGAGATGATGCAAGATACAACAAGAGTATCGCTTCCGGTGACGGTATGGATAGCGTGGTTAGCTTTGTTAGGTACTCCTTTAGCTGCTGGAAAGCCTGCCGCTGTTCTTCCCCCAAACAAAAGGGTCGGAGCTACGCAGAGTTCTGAAAAAAGGCAGCCCTTTTTCGGCGGACCTTGCAATAAATCTGTTTAAAGAAGCCAGCCTTCCTGTCAATTTCTGCACTTGCTTTCGGCTTGAGGGCGGTTGCATGTTGATGATCGCCGCTATTTTGTCACGATTAGCCTCAATTCCCCTTGCCGATACCAGGCAACCAAGGAGCTTGCCTTTCTTGATGCCGAAAATGCACTTGTCAGGGTTTAGCTTCAAGCCGCTTTTTCGAAGGTTGCCGAAAGTCTCGAGTAAGTCTTCCTGATGGTCTTCTTGCCTGTCACTCTTGACCACTATATCATCAACATAAGCCAACAAGTTCTTCTTTTGCTTCTGACTTTCGAAAACCTTGTCGGTCATCTGCGAGAATGTTGGGCTTGCGTTCCGCAACCCTTCCGGCATCCGGCGATAGCAATATGTGCCTGTTGGGGTGATGAAACTGGTTTTCTCCTCATCGTCGGGATGGAGCCATATCTGGTGATAACCTGAAAAGCAATCTAGCAAACTCATTATTTCACAGCCGACTGCTATGTCGACGAGTTTGTTGATGCGAGGCAAAGGATACGGATCCTTCGGGCAGCATTTGTTGAGGTCGGTGAAATCGACGCACATTCGCCACTTTCCATTTTTCTTTTTCACCAGGACAACATTCGCCAGCCATTCGGGGTACTGAACTGGTCGGATTACTCCCGCGTCGAGTAACCTCTGCACTTCGGCTTTTGCCGCGTCCGCCCTTTCGTTTGACATCTTTCTCAGTTTTTGCTTTCTGGGGTTAGCGCCGCTTGTGACGTTCAAACTATGCTGGGCGAGATCTCTGCTGACTCCTTGCAAGTCGTTTGCTGACCAAGCGAAAATGTCATCGTTGTTCGCGAGGAAAGATGCCAAAGCGTTCCTTTCTTCTTCCGGCATGCTTGACCCGATGTGCACAGTTCTTTCGGGCCTGGAAACCGCGAGTGGGATCCTTATCGTCTCCTCGGCTGCCCCGACCTTGTACTCCAGCGAGCTAGCGATAGCGCGCTCCTCGGTGATTGCTTGCATTTTGTCTTTATTTGCCACCTCATTTATGAGACTGTAGCCTGGAGTTGGTCTTCCCTCAATTCTTCTAGAGGCTTGCTGATCTCCGTGTACAGTGATGATGCCGAAAGGAGATGACATTTTCATGCACAAGTAACTTTGCTTGATGACAACATTAAACTTGTTGGTGAAACCTCTGCCGAAAATGGCGGTGTATGGATAGTCTATGTTTATGATGTCGAATGTCAGAGTTCCGGTGCGGACTTTTTCCTCTTCAGCGAAAGATACAGGGATTTGCTTCTTGCCAATGGCGTCGATCTTTCTTCCCCCGAAACCATACAACGAATTACCTGCGGGGTCCAAACTGCGCCTGTCGAATCCCATCGCTTCGAAAGCTTTGACGAATAAGATGTCTGCTGAGCTTCCGGTGTCAATCAAGATGTTATGCAAGGTGAAACTGGCCACGTTGGCCGTGGCGACGAAAGCGTCACAATGCGGGTAATCGCGAACTTTGAAGTCTGACTCATCGAAACATATCGACGCTAATGACCACGCTGGCCTGTTTAGCGGAAGCCTTGGCGATACCGTTTGAACTCTTCGATGATAGTCCTTTCTTGCCCTTTTACTTTTGTGCTCCAAGTTGGATCTGCCCGTGATGGCGAAAATGTGGCCTCTTGACGGGAGGATGTTGTTGATTGCGCTAGCTTCGTTTTCTATCTCCTGCCCCTACTGGTAACTAGGTTGTGCTTGCTGCGCCTGGGGCTGGGCTTGAGCCAGAAGCGCTGGTGGCGGTGTTGGCTGGCGCTGATAGTGCATGGGTGACGAAACCGCCGCCGACTGTGGCGCGAAAACCGGGAACTGGTAACCCTGATATGCCGGATTGTACCAATGCAAATTCTAGGGAGGCATGTACTGCGGGGGATGCATAAGTGTGCTTGCGTAGTTGCTGCATGCTACCGCTCCTGTTGCCAGGTCTTGCGAATTGTGAAAAACGTGCTTGGAGCTATCGCCAGAAGCTGAAGCTTGATCCTTGTCCTTTAGCTCTTTCACCATCTTGCTGTATTTATAGTCTTGGGTGGTGTGACCAAAATTGCCATCGCAGATGACACAGTACGGAGGCTTGGCTCCTCTTCCGTGGCCTCTACCGTCTAAGCCGCCACGTCCTGTCCTTCCGCCACGCCCTCCGCGGAATGGTTGATTGAATCCCCTTTGGGGCTGAAAGTTGGACATGTCTGGCCTCTCCATGCCCGCTGCTGACTGCGCTGGCTCTTCCTACAGAGTGTTGATTGTCCGGAAGGGTCTGACCATCCTTTGATTTGGCACTTGCGGCGGTCGACTTGCTTTCGTCGCTTGCCTCTGCGTCAATCGGGCGGCTTTGCGCCGCCGAAAATCATCATCTGATCTTGCATATGAGTTCATCACATCGAACAATTCCTTGACAATTTTCGGCGGTTCTCTAGACAAGTGAGCAGCACACTGCCCGGTTCCCAAGCCTTCAGTGGCTGCTGCAATTACCGCGGCTTCCGACACATTTGGAGCTTGAGCTTTCAGCTGAATGAAACGTTTGAGGTATTCAGATAGAGGCTCATCGTCTTGCTGTGTGCAGTTCATAAGGTCTCGCGTTGTCTTGATGTCTGGCCGGAACCCTTGGAAAGTGGCGAGCAATTCAGCCTTCAACTGGGCCCATGAGTAAATGGATAGCGGCTTGAGGGTCATGTACCAATCGTGAGCCACGTCTTCAACTGCTAGGATAAGGGATTTCGCCAGAGCTTGATTATCACCGCCTGCCTAAAAGACGGCTGTCTCGTAGCTCGCCAAGAATTTCCGCGGATTCGCCTTGTCGTCGAAAGTCGGAATGCGTGGCTTGTAGTTGAGCGGCCACAGATGGGCTTGCAATTCTCTTGAAAGCGGGGAGGTTTCGTCGATTGCGTTGTCGAAAGCTGGTGGCTGCTCTCGCCTTGGTACAAACACATTTTCTTGAATTATAGGAATCGGGCCTCCTCCAGCCCTTCGCAGTTCCTGAATTTTCTTTTTCCAGTTGCCTCCTCTGCGCTTCCGCCTGACGAAGCACGTCGCGAGTTTCATCTTCCCTTGCTTTTGCCGCTAGCTGCTGCTGCAACTGATCTCTTTGCTGAACCAACCTATCGATCTCTTCTTGCTGCTCCGTCAGCATTCTGATTGCTTGAGCATGCCTGGTAACTTCAGTATCGTCGTCTTCTTCGTCGTCGGGCTCGTCTTGGACGTTCCCTTCCGGCGTGCCATCTCCGCCGAAAGGCTGCGAGTCACGACTTGAGGTTGCTATCGGCGGTAGCTGGGTTCCCGTCGGGAGCGTGCTGCCGAAAGCTTGGGTGTTTTGGCCTGTATTTGGTGGTATTTGAGTGGTTAAAGCGGATGACGCGATTGTGCCATGGCCATCCTTGTTCGCGGCAACCGTCTCGGGATTGTCGACCGTCTTCGGCGCCTTCCTCGGTGGCATGGCAAGCTCGGGCGATAACCACGGTGGGCGTCAATGTTGTTTCGGGACTGAGACCCCGAAATAGCAGGTTGTCGCACGAGCGAATGCACAGAACGAAAGTGGAAGTAAACGCAGTAGGAGAGGAAATCAGGTCAAGTGAACAGTGTTCTCTCCCCCTCCCCTGGGGGAACTGGGAGCTTTTTATATTAATCCAGATTAGCTTGAAAGTACAAGATTGCCCTTCCAACCACTCCGCTACAACTACAATGATGCCCTACTCAACTACTCCATTGCAGTACGCCGCCTCTTCTGGCACGAGGGGCATCATCGTAACTTCGCCTTCTGACGGGCCCAGCGTTCCCCGGCCCCTTTTCCTGACCGGTGGGCCCACTCCCTTTGACCTGGGCTTCTGTCGACCTGCGAGAACCTTTGAAAAGCCAAGGTCACGAATGACGAAGACTCCCGACGGAAGCGTCGGGCCCCTCCCGCGCGAAAGCATCCTTTCGCGCGAAGACTCCGTTTCGCGCCGGTCCTGCGGGCCGAAAACGAAAGCTTGCTTTCGCACGAATGCTTGCATTCGGACGAAAGCTCCGTCACTTTTCGGTCCCGCGGGGCCGAAGACGAAATGCTTGCTTCCGCGCGAATGCGTACATCCGCACGAAAGCTCCGTCATCCTTCAGTCTCGCAGGGCCGAAGATGAAAGCTTGCTTCCACGCGAATGCGCACATCCGCACGAAAGCTCCGTCACCCTTCAGTCTGGCGGGTTGGAGGCGCCGGCGGCCTAGGTGCCATCCCAACAGGACGCTATTGAAATACTCCCCTTATTAAGAAACAATGTTATTAGTCTACCTAATATCTGCACACATATGAATAATAGAAACTAAAAAGGACTATATCCCTGCGTGGGGTAGAGGCCTCAAGCCTCGGCCTCATGCATGTTGAATTCACCTTGGTACAAAAGCCTACACTCGAAAAAACTTTCTCACATCATCGCAAGAAGACTTATTTGTCACATATGTCTCGTACTCTCCTCCATATTATATCAAACTCTTATGTGTGGGTATGTTTAAAACTAACGGTATCAAGAAGCCATTCATGCATCAACAAGATTAAACCGTACCATGTTAACTTTATTATGGAGCTGCTTCGTCTAACGGTTTTTGTGGCTAATAAGCCGAATGATGTTGTTTTATTGTGAAAGAAAAACACTATCCCATGACTAATAAGTCGGACTGATAAATTTAAACGAACGGGGCGTATATTTCTCCATTGTAGTCCACATCTTTGATGTGTCACTACCTCCACTTTGTCCTTTTCGACAACCGTTGTGGGTCTATACTAACCTATATGTCTTTTGCATGCTCCAATCAATTTGTGCGATCCTTATTAGAGAGATTGACTTTTCTATAATCCGACTAGGTCGGTCCTTTCTGTTCAGAGTGCACGTCACCTTGCATCACATCTTCCAGGCCAACCGTGGGCTAGCCCATCTCATTGTGGGGTAGTCACCTAGTCAGTCTCATGGAGAACCCTTAGGATCTTGGTTCGTCAATTACATTAAGATTCAACTATTGATCGTGATGAATAGGTTTATGCCATGCCATGTATCTGATTGGTCGAGGCATCATTTGTCCCTACCAACTTGATCCTCGAGTGTCACAGTCCAATGTGAACCTACCATGTGTGCCACATCGGCACGTAAATATGATTTACAGGTTAAAGAGTGGGCTAAGGTTTTATGACACAATTATATTGTATGGAGTAAATACTAGTAACACAAACTATGATACCTATGGTTTCTTGCTGGTTTTTAAATTATTACTCACTCTATAATGTAATGGAAGTGTCAAACAGGAAAGAAAAATAAAAGGGGTTATAATAGAAAAGATATTAAGTTTAGGTAACAAATAGAAAAGAAAAAGTTGAGTGCCAAACATGACCTCTATCTTTAGTGCAAGTGGACTTGGGTCATACTCGTGCAGTGTTCCTAGTGTCGTGCTTATGATTAGTTGATTCCATCCTATTGCTACCGTCACAGGGAAGCTAAAAAAATGAAAAAAAAACAATGGTAAGAAAAACACAAGAAAACACAAAGTAAATGCAGGACATGTATGACCAATGCACCTTGGCAAGTTTATCCATTTAAGTTACCATCCTATTGGATTACAATGGTGTCTTAGATGACAAATACTATCAGCGAGATTATATATATATATCTACTAGCACATTACACGTGCTCCATTGCGTATGCATGTTGTATGCGTTTAGCATAATAGATATGTGATGGTTTTTTCTATATATAATAATAAAGAGGCAAAATTTCACCTATTTATTTTGGTCTGACTTCCTATACTCCATGAATGTGGAAACTATCTTTGCTACTCCGTATATAGTCTTCTTTGTTTTATAGCGTTCATAGCTAGGAACTTAAATCCAAATAGATCTCTCTAATCCTTAGTCACAATCCTAATCTAAATCCAAATAAAAAAAGGTAAGAATATAAATCCCACGTATCTCCTATGGTCGAGTTCATTTACACCTCTAGATTCTGAAGGCCCGACAATATACGCTGCTGCTACTTTTAACGATGGTGAACCAACTACCACGTCCCATGGCCCTTTTAGAATTGAAGATTTGAAGCCCTTTTAGAGCATGGAGGAGGACATTAGGAAGGTGAGGAGGTAGCGAGCATGTACATGCATACATATACAACGACAAAGTATCCAAAGTTCCGAACCTGTTGCTGACAAAAAAACCTAGCATGATGCTGGAGAGGCCACAACGTTGGCGGAGGCGGTCCGCTCCATCATGTTGACCTCGTGCGATGATGAATCAATGTCCACACATGTGCAGCTCCACGCGTGCTTCTAGTTGATGCCAGGCAGCCAGTCAGTGCATACGCTAACCTTCACCTGATGATGCAGAACATTGAGTGTCGATCTGCCGAAGGATAGCCTAGTTGATGTCCATGACCAGTATAGTGAGCGGGAGCATGACGAATCACAATGATGGTGGTGGTGAGATCACTTTTGGGCTAGCAAGGCGCTCATCGCATCAGCCCCTCAACGACCTTCACCGGGTGGTTGACCTCTGCGCTCTAGATGCTCAGCAGACCCCTGGGGCTGGTGACGAATCAACAGGTGGAACCGACAACTATGAAGATGACGTAGGCAGCGACATCAAGTGCCTCCTAACCTACTCATAGCGCATAGGCCTAGAGCGCATAGAGCTAGGCGAAGAGCACGACGTCGTACATCCCCTATCTCACTGACGTCGGCCACCGTATACAACAACTTTCAAGGGAGCAGATAGAGAAGAGAGTTCAAATGGGGAGATACAGATGAGAGTGGTTGTAGGATACAAATGGATGAACACACAGACTTGAAGAAAATAAGTTTTGTTTCAAACTTTTGTATTTGGACACAGAGAATTTCATAATTTCTCTACAATTATTGTGGCTTGGAATCTTATGAATAATCCCTTATAAACTCTTTAGGACGATCCAACAAATTACTATGTGTGTTGAATCATGGATGACAAATTTTTATAAAAAATTACATGTAGCATAACCTCCGTATATTATTTGTAGAAACAAATAACAATATATATTCATTCATATGTGCCATGTATCTAATATTAAAGTATTTTATGTTTTTGTGGTTCTCCATTCGAGATAAATTGAAATACATATTTCCTTTTTTCCTATAAATTTCTCATGTGCCTGAACGGTAACATATGACATGGTCGTTGAAAAAAAAATCTTTTACCACCTACGTCTATACAAATTAGGAGAACACATATTTATATATAGTAAGTAGTTCAGTTTCAATTCAATATGATCAAACACATAACATGTGGTCATTTTACTAAATCATAGCCCTAAGTCGTCTTCTTTTTCCTTATCAGTCGGCTTATCGGTCGTACTTTGATTTATTCTCTCTCATAAAACACTATTAAAACAGCTAAAACCGGTCGTAAAAACGACCAACCAAACATATTTTTTTGTGCAAAGTATAATATATAAACACATTTTTATTTTTATATAAAATAGTACTCTTCATCCTGACAAGTACATTTAATAGCTCATTCTCCCGTACGAGTGTTTTTGCTAGTAAGAAAATAAATACACGAAAAGAAGCGAAAAGGGTTTTTTTTTTCTTCAAAAAAAGTGAACATTGTTGAACAGTGACCAACACCACCAGAGCCCAGTAATTCCTAGGTGGTTAAAGAAAATAGTACTTTCTTCATCCTAAATTATAAGTCATTTCAAGAATTTTGGAGAGCTAAAAATTTTCAAGTTTAACCAAATTTATATAATAAGATAATAATATTTATAATACCAACTAAGTATTATTAGATTATTTATTAGTTATATTTTCATAATATACCTTTTTGATGTCAAAATCTTTGTTTTTTCTCTATAATTTTAATCAAACTTAAAAAAACTTTGACTTTCCAAGATTTTTGAAATGACTTATAATTTATAACGGAGGAAATAGTTATAGTTATCATGTAGTGGTATTTTTTTCTTACAATACAACAACCTCGTATTCATAGCAAAAGGGAAAAAAAGCAGTAGTATTTTCCTTAGCAATATAGCAGAACTACACAAGAGTATCTCTCCATAGAAAAAAAATGTGAACTCCAATATTCCCTCCAGTAAAGTGCTTTGGCATTCGTTGGCAGTCAAAGTTTGAAAATGTTTCACCAGATTTTACCACCTAAACAGTGTATATATGACTAAAATCATGATAACAAATTGATTGAAATGAAATATGAAAAATAGATAGAGAGAGTGAAATAGTAGTAGAAAGAGGCGTGGGGAGAGGCGCGAGAGAGGTCGTTGATCGGGGTGGAGGACCGTGGCCTTCCTTCCCCGTTTCGTCTCCGGTCCTCCTCTCTCTCTTTTTTTTATCCCCTCGGCCCTCGCCCTGCTTTCCTCCGTCCCACCCCTTTCCTCCTTCCGTCTCCGCCGCGCCTGGCCTTCTCCCTTCTCGAGAGGCCACGCTCCGTCCCCGCCCGCGCTCCGCCTCCCCTGGCGACCGGCGGCGAGCGCGGCCCAACGAAAGCGTCGTGGTCGGCCGGTAAGAGCTCCTTGCTTTCCTCCACGCGCTGCTCCTGCCGTTACGCAGAGCTTTGTTTGATCCCCTCCTCGTTGGACGAGATGAGCATAAAGTTGCTGCCTTTTGTTCATGCGCTCCTGCATAGAAACTCCGGTTTTGCCCTCTGTTGGGAATTTTGGATTAATAATGACTTGGCACGCTTCGTCTTACTTCAAATTCGTTCGATTCTTGCTGAATTCCTCTGATTAGATCTTTTTTTTTTTCGGTATGGATGGTATCCAACTGCTGCTAATTGTAGCCGACACGCTTCTTGCAGACGCTCGGCGGGTTGGGGAACAAGGCGCCAATGGGGATCGCGGCGGCGGCTCTCCACACCATGCCGGGGGCGTTCACCACCCACTCCCCGGCATCCATTCTGTCCCTTAGGGCAGACGCTAGGAGGAGGAACAGGAACACCAATTCGGTGCCCAACGCCAGGGCACCAGGCCTCCTAAGGATCCCGAGGCTGAGGTCCGTCAGGCGGCTGTGCCAGCGGATCGATGACCTTGCGAGGGTCACAGAGGGGAACGGGACTTGGGTCAAGGATGCCATGAATAACGCCGGCCAGGTTTTTGGCGACGTCGGCGTGCCTGGTCAGGCTGTAGGTGTCAATGGTGGTCTAAATGGGAGTGCTGCCAAGCCTCAACCTCAGAGGCGGAATTCCTCATCGGTTGAGGATGAGGCCTGGGAACTTCTGCAGGAGTCAATGGTTTACTATTGTGGTAGTCCTGTTGGGACGATTGCTGCCAATGATCCAAATGACAGTGATCCAGTGAACTATGATCAGGTCTTTATTCGGGACTTCATACCATCCGGCATTGCTTTTCTACTGAAGGGGGAATATGAAATTGTGCGTAATTTCATTCTACACACCCTTCAGCTTCAGGTACTGGTCTTATCTTGTTATTTAAATATTATTACTAAATGTTGTTTAGGTTTAGATCCTTATGCCTATTATGAATTATGATGATATTAGTGACTATTTATGTAATATGCATTTAACTAATGTTCGAGAAAAACATATGCATTTGACTAACAACAGAATTATATTCCCTCTATTCCAAATCGTAAGTCGTTTCGTTGTCCTAAGTCAAATTTCTTTAGTCTTGAACAATTTCATTAAAAAAATGCACAGACATCTGCAACATCTAACTAGATTTATTAGATAAACCATGTAATATACTTTGTTAATGCATTTGTTTGGAATGGAGGGAGTAGAACTTAATTTGACTTTGGTAATTTCATCTTTATGAACTTATTATCACTTTGGTATGTTGCTTTACATTGTCTTGGCATATAAATGAAAAATGAGCAATAGCTTGATTGGTGGAACCTCCAGTAGAGAGGACTCTCACTAAGTCTGGAATCCAGGTGTTCACATGGTCGTGTGAGTATCTCCTTAAAGGGAATGTTACTCTCCTCTCTTAAGACAATGCAAGGGGATGTCTTCTGCCCATAGTCGAGTTTTTGTTTTTTGGCTTAGAAATATGGTGTTCATCTTGATGCATCCAAATTTCAGCAAGCAGACCAGAATATGTTGCCAGGAAATATGGTTACACACCTGCCTTTGTAAAAGTTGATGTACAGCGACATACATATTTGTCTTTTTTTTGTCTTCGAAAATGGGCATCCTATAGCTCAAGCAGTCTGTCGCTTTTAAATATATATAAAAATATGAATTGTTTTGGAAGGAAAAAAAATACCATAGCCCATCCGCATGTACTGCCTAAGATGCTGATATTTTGGGATATGACACTCCATTAAATGGCATTCATGTTTTCTGACTTTATGTCTCACTGACATGTGGCTCCAAGAACTTCACATGCTAGTGAGACATAAAGCTACAAAATCCTGAATCATGGTGATATTTTAGGATATGACGCTTGATTAAATGGCATTCATGTTTTCTGACTTTATGTCTCACTGACATGTGGCTCCTGAACTTCACATGCCAGTGAGACAAAACTACAAAATCCTGAATCGCCACTGAATTGAGTGACATGTCCTGAATTATTCCCTTGGATGTGACAGTTTGTCTGACACTTGAACTGGTCTATAGAGCTGGGAGAAGACAATGGACTGCCACAGTCCAGGTCAAGGTTTAATGCCCGCCAGCTTCAAAGTGCGGACAATTCCACTTGATGGTGATGAGGATGCAACTGAGGAGGTCTTGGATCCTGATTTTGGGGAGGCTGCAATAGGCCGTGTGGCACCTGTTGATTCAGGTACTGTTGATAATGTGTTTAGTTGTTTTTGTTTTTGGCTACTCTGCATTCCTTACTTCAATTGCGTGCCTGATAAAAAATGGGCTTCAGGTCTATGGTGGATCATCTTGCTTAGGGCATATGGAAAATGTTCAGGGGATCTGTCAGTACAGGAGAGAATTGATGTCCAGACTGGAATGAAAATGATTCTGAAGCTTTGTTTAGCTGATGGTTTCGACATGTTCCCTACATTACTCGTAACTGATGGTTCATGCATGATTGATCGTCGAATGGGGATCCATGGGCATCCACTTGAAATTCAGGTTTTCTTTTTGCTACGCCTAGTTATATTTTTCTGTTTCATATGGGCCCTTTGTTTCTCAAGCTGTTTTTTGTCGTGATTGTTTTCGAGGCAGCTTTATAAAAGAATGAAATTCACAAACCATCCTTAAAATTGTCTGGGGATGCCATCTAGTTTCCCTAGCTATTAGTTTGGAGTTTCACATCTCTGATCTTCCTAAATGGTTCACTCGGGGTCCTATCCTTCATAATCAATTAGTACATAGTGATGGCATAATAATTACTAATGCAGACACAAGTTTACATGGATAGTAACCATGAAAAACTCAATCCAAGCTCTATGGACTAAAAAAAAGACAAAATGACGTACACAACTTTTCTGTCTATGATAAGTTAGCTCATGCAAATTGTTTTGTGTGTAGGCACTCTTCTATTCAGCCCTCTTGTGTGCACGCGAGATGTTGACTCCAGAAGATGGATCAGCTGACTTAATCCGCGCCCTGAACAATAGACTTATTGCACTCTCCTTTCATATCAGGGAGTACTATTGGCTTGACATGCAAAAATTGAATGAGATATATCGATATAAAACAGAAGAATATTCTTATGATGCTGTCAACAAGTTCAACATATACCCCGATCAGATTTCTCCATGGCTTGTTGAGTGGATACCTCCCAAGGGGGGTTACTTTATTGGAAACCTCCAGCCAGCTCATATGGACTTCCGTTTCTTTTCATTGGGAAATTTATGGTCAATAGTAAGCAGCTTGGCAACAACTCATCAATCGCATGCCATTTTAGATCTTATTGAGTCTAAATGGTCCGACTTAGTGGCAGAGATGCCACTAAAGATATGCTATCCTGCTCTTGAGAACCAGGAATGGAAAATCATCACTGGGAGTGACCCTAAAAACACGTGAGCCTTAGATAACTCTCAGTTTTTATCATCTACCTGGGATCATGTTGCAGTTCCTTTTCACATACTTATCGATTTCTTTTGATACAGGCCTTGGTCGTACCACAACGGAGGATCCTGGCCAACATTACTGTGGCAGGTTTGCCTTCTTAAACTCTTTTCCTATTACTGTAGATTTACTGTGTCTTGATGTTGAATTGGTTTTTATTTTGTCCATATGTAAACCATGGTGTCATTTTGATACACTTTCATTTAGCCAAACTTTCTGAGATTTACTGGCAATCTGTTCGCTCCATTTTGTATTTCTCCTCTGTCATGTACATATTCAATGTTGTTGAGCAGTTGCTATCATTTTGTGCAGCTCACAGTGGCATGCATCAAGATGAACAGACCAGAGCTTGCAGCCAAAGCTATAGAGGTAGCTGAGAGGCGTATTGCTACAGACAAATGGCCTGAATACTACGACACCAAGAGAGCACGCTTCATTGGCAAACAGGCGCGGCTGTATCAAACGTGGTCTATTGCTGGGTTCCTAGTAGCCAAGCTACTAATAGAAAAACCAGATGCTGCTAGGATTCTGTGGAACGATGAGGATGCAGAAATCCTTAATGCTTTGAGCACAAACAGAAAACGGGGCAAGAAAGTGTTGAAGAAAACATACATTGTGTGAGTGCTCGCAGCAAGTTCCATCAAATGACCAAAGCTAGCATTTTTAAGTTATAGGAAGTGTCGTTCCTGTATATAAACTTACATGAGGTTGCATTTTTGATGGGGAGGGTGCCTGCTGTTGGATGCTGTTATTGTGGATGCATCTGGCTTTGCAACAAAGCTCTTGCTTGAGCATACATAGACCTGCCTCGTGGTTCGCTATAATCTTCATTTGGCATGATATGTTTTCTGGACTCTCATTACCGGACTTACTTTTGCTTCCTGGAATTACGGACATCTTCGAAACGCATTAACTGTCACAGAGCTATGTTATTAGTAGGGTCTATGGATGGAGATGGTGTTTCAATGGGTATCCGCGGTTTTTCTCTAGTTCAATTTAAAGAACTAACTAGACAATTTATTTTCTTTTTTTTTATATCTAGTTCATTTAGTTGAGCTAGGGGAGAACCGTGGTTCGCTCCACTCTCATCCTTAGGTAGCCGGGATATAAATTTATAATTAAGTTATACATGAACTAATGAGTATAAAATTTTGACTATAGTTTACGCATACAATAACTAGATCATAAAAATTTTACCACAATTGAACCATAAAAAACTGCAATTATAAATTATTTCAATTAATTACAAAAAATAGATCTAAATCTATAGCAAAAACTTTGTGCTAAAGCATACCATTATTATCTAGATCTAATCATGTAGAGTTCAATAAAATTAGATTTTTCATTTTACAATTTTTCTATGATTTACTATGATTTTTCAGAAATGCAGCCGAAATAAATAAAAAAGAAAAAAAACAAAACCACTGTCACTACCACTGTTACTATAGCAAAACCACCATCCAAAACCATCAAGAGTGTAATTTGACCGGTTTTTGTAAAGTTCAGAGGGTAAAACAAATCTTTTCATAGTTTTGGAGTAAAATAGACTTTTTCCCACTACAAGCATAGACACCAATTCTCCATCTCTAGAAAAGCATTCCATCATGTCTCTTCTACACATGCTCACCGTATCCACGATTTTTGACACAATTCGTGTGGACATTCTCCAGACACCTTTTAGTGTAGCGTGTCTAAACACAATTAGAGACGAAATAAAACATGTCTACTCTAAAAAAAACATATCTAGACACTGCTAGAGAACAGGTCTTTGGACGATTTGCAAAATCAGCTTTAGTCACGGAAAAATTTGCGCCTGGGACTAGAAAGGTCTTTAGCCCCGGCTAGTAACACCAACCGGGGCTAAAGTTCCCCAGCCCAACGGCTCATTTGTCAGAGGGGCCTTTAGTCCCGGTTGGTGTTACCAACCGGGGCTAAAGATTGACCTTTAGCCCCGGTAACACCAACCGGGACTAAAGGTTTTGCCCCGGTTGGTGTATCCAGCCGGGGCTAAATGTTGGCATCTTTAGCCCCGGTTGGTAACACCAACTGGGACTAAAAGATTTTGCCCCGGTTGGTTTATCCAGCCGGGGCTAAATGTTGGAATTTAGCCCCGGCTGGGGATAAGGACCAGAGCTAAATGTCCCTCCCTATATTTGAATTGTTCTTCCACCTCTAGCCGTGTGTCCGAGCTGTCTTCATTTTTTCTTCATTCAGTCACTTGCTTGCTTGTTTGCTCTTTTCTCCGGTGATTTCTGTTTGTTAACACATCTCCGGAGATTGATTTATTTCATCACATCTACGCCGCCATCGACTCTTGAAAGGTTACTAGCTTCAGTTTTTCATTTTAGGTGCCACACACACACACATATATATATATATATATGGTTTTTGAAGCTATTTTAAGTTCATTGACTTGATAGTTCAAATTAGTACTCTAAAAACGAAATATGACTGTTTAATTAGTTTATTTTAATCTTTTAGAGAAATAGAGATCATTTAAATCATTTTTTTAGAAATATTAGGAATATATAATACTTTAGTTTACAAAATGTGACTGGTTTAATTAGTTTATTTTAATCTTTTAGAGAAATAGAGATCATTTAAATCATTTTTTAGAAAAATTAGGAATATATAATACTTTAGTTTACAAAATGTGACTGGTTTAATTAGTTTAGTTTCAATTTTTTGAGAAATAGAGATTATTTAAATCATTTTGTTTATAAAAATTAGAAATATATAATACTTTAGTTTACAAAATGTGACCGGTTTAATTAGTTTAT
The DNA here is from genome assembly GCA_009763385.1 of Coix lacryma-jobi var. lacryma-jobi. Classification (NCBI taxonomy): domain Eukaryota; kingdom Viridiplantae; phylum Streptophyta; class Magnoliopsida; order Poales; family Poaceae; genus Coix; species Coix lacryma-jobi. The sequence goes on along the minus strand of CM019822.1, from coordinate 53,922,339 downwards.
TTTAATCTTTTAGAGAAATAGAGATAATTTAAATCATTTTTTTTACAAAAATTAGAAATATATAATACTTTAGTTTACAAAATATGACCGGTTTAATTAGTTTATTTTAATCTTTTAGAGAAATAGAGATCATTTAAATTATTTTTTTTATAAAAATTAGAAATATATAATACTTTAGTTTACAAAATATGACCGGTTTAATTAGTTTATTTTAATCTTTTAGAGAAATAGAGATCATTTAAATCATTTTTTTACAAAAATTAGAAATATATAATACTTTAGTTTACAAAATGTGACCGGTTTAATTAGTTTATTTTATTTTTTTTGAGAAATAGAGATCATTTAAATGCAGAAGGATGCCTGCTTGGTATGATTTGTATAAAAAATTAGAAATATATAATATAATACTTTAGTTTACTGCTCAACTACAAATGCAGAAGGATGCCTGCTTGGTATGTTGTTTTCGATGGCACCAAGCTAGGTATTTACACCAGCTGGGCTGAGTGTAGTCAGTATGTCCTCAAAGTTAAGGGAGCTGTGCATAAAGAATACAAGTCTTTTGAGGAAGCTTCTGCAGCTCTAGAGGCTTTCAACTCAAGAATCAACTCAATTCCTACTGATCCTACCCCTACCTTACCTTCCTATCAGATTGGAGTGGCAGACAGTCCATCTTGTTGGACTGTGATGTGGGAAAAATGTGCAGGTGTTGTTAGTTGCTTTGGTTGTGGCCAAGTGGATTAGGCTGTTATCTTGATGTAATAATTAATTAGACAAGTTTAACTGCTACTACTTATATGCCACTAGTGATGCTTACTAAATTTGGGTGTCATGAACTTGTTTATAAATTTGAGCTAGAAAATTTTTATAAGAATGAGAGATATAATTATGTGATATGTCATATAATGCAGACGATGACACGTCACTGGATGTACAATGCCGATCGTCGCTCAAAAGAGTTCGTTGATAGCGTGCACTATTTTTTAAGAGTGGCTGAGGCAAACAAGCGGAATGGTTTTATGTGCTGCCCATGTGCCCTTTGTAATAATTCAACAGAATATTCTAGCTCAAGGAGTCTTCACTCACACTTGTTCAAGTCGGGTTTCATACCAAACTTTAGTTGTTGGACGAAGCATGGAGAAACTGGGGTTATGATGGAAGAAGGTGAAGAAGAACAATTGGACCCTGACGATGACATTATTGCTCAATACGGTGACTTTGGTGATACTGCAATGGGGAAGGTGAAGAAGAGGCAAGTGCAGAAGACACATTCGCTGAAGATGATGCTCTTGGTGATGTCATTCGTGATGCACAAAGAGATTGCGAAAGTGAAAAGGAGAAGGCTAAGTTTGACTGTATGCTAGAGGATCACAGGAAATTACTATACTCATTTGCTGTAGATGGACAAAAAAAGTTGGGTACAACACTTGAGTTGCTACAATGGAAGGCACATAATGGTGTATCTGACAAGGCATTTGAACAATTATTGAAGATTATAAAACAAAAGATGCTTCTGAAACCTAACAAATTGCCCGCCACTACGTACGAAGCAAAACAAGTCGTCTGTCCTTTGGGTTTAGAAATCTAGAAGATACATGCATGTCCTAATGACTGCATCCTGTACCGTGGCAAGGAATACGAGAATTTGAATGAATGCCCTGTATGTAACGCGTCATGATATAAGATCAGGCGAGATGACCCTGGCGATGTTGAGGGTGAAGAACGTCCCCGGAAGAAAATCCCTGCCAAGGTTATGTGGTACGCTCCTATAATACCACGCCTGAAACGTCTGTTCAGAAACAAGGACCATGCAAAGTTGGTGCGATGGCACAAAGAAGACCGTAAGGTAGACAACATGTTGAGACACCCCACTGATGGGTCCCAGTGGAGAGCAATAGACAGAGAATTCCCGGAATTTGCAAAAGACGCTAGAAACTTAAGGTTTGCTTTAAGTACGGACGGGATGAATCCTTTTGGGGAACAGAGCAGTAGTCATAGCACGTGGCCTGTTACTCTATGTATCTACAACCTTCCTCCGTGGTTATGCTTGAAGCGGAAGTTCATTATGATGCCAGTGCTCATCCAAGGCCCGAGGCAGCCTGGCAACGACATCGATGTCTATCTGAGACCATTAGTTGAGGAACTCCTACTTTTATGGAGTAAATCAGGTGTACGTGTGTGGGATAATTACAAACATGAACACTTTGACCTGCGAGCATTGTTGTTCGTAACAATCAATTATTGGCCTGCTCTAAGTAATCTTTCAGGACAGACAAACAAGGGATATAATGCATGCACACATTATTTTGATGACATGGATAGTATATATTTAAAAAAATGTAGAAATGTAGTGTACCTTGGGCATCGTCGATTTCTTTCTGTGAATCACCAGGTTAGAAAGAAAGGCAAGCATTTTAAAGGTGAGACAGACCACCGGAGCAAAGCCTCGCAACAGAACTGGAGAAGATGTACTTGAGATGATCAAGGATGTGAAAGTAGTCTTTGGAAAGGGGACGAGCAGTGAACCTGTTCCGAAAGACGCTACGGGACACGCACCCATGTGGAAGAAGAAGTCAATATTTTGGGAGCTACCCTATTGGCATGTACTAGAGGTCCGCCACGCGATCGACGTGATGCACCTGACAAAGAATCTTTGTGTCAACCTTCTAGAATTCATGGGTGTGTATGAGAAGTCTAAGGATACACTTGAAGCACGACAAGAGTTGCAGCGCATGAAAGAACGAGACAACCTACATCTAGAGAAGACAGATGATGGACGCCATTACTTAAGACCTGCTAGCTACACTCTTAGCAATGTAGAGAAGGAAATCATGTTTGAATGCCTAAACAACATCAAGGTCCCATCTGGATTCTCCTCCAATATAAAGGGAATAATAAATATGCAAGAGAAGAAATTCCTAAACTTAAAGTCGCATGACTGCCACGTGCTTATGACGCAATTGCTTCCGGTTGCTTTAAGAGGAATTCTACCTCCACATGTACGTCTGGCCACTGTGAAGCTATGTGCATTCCTCAATGCAATTTCTCAGAAGGCAATTAATCCACTAGAACTGGCTACTTTGCAGAATGATGTGGTTCAATGTCTTGTGAGCTTTGAGTTGGTGTTCCCTCCATCCTTCTTTAATATCATGACACACCTCCTAGTTCACATGGTCAAGCAGATTCATATTCTTGGTCCTGTGTTTCTACACAACATGTTCCCCTTCGAGAGGTTCATGGGAGTACTAAAAAAATATGTTCACCAACGTGCTCGGCCAGAAGGAAGCATCGCCAAGGGCTATGGGACAGAGGAGGTCATTGAGTTCTGTGTTGACTTTATTCCTGACCTTGACCCGATTGGTGTTCCTGAATCGCGGCACGAGGGGAGGCTGTGTGGAAAGGGGACACTAGGGAAGAAAACATATATCGGTACGGGGAACGATTATTTCAATAAAGCGCACTACACAATTCTTCAAAACTCATCCGTGGTGGATCCATATATCGATGTACAGAAGGAGTTCCTACGATCCCAATTTCCTGGGAAGAATGAAGTTTGGATTACACGTGAGCACATGAATACTTTTAGCACTTGGTTGCGAAAAGAATGTCTGGGTAATAACAATATTGATGAGCAACTATATTTGTTGGCTAGGCAACCATCATGGCACATCCTCACGTACAAAGGGTATGAGATAAATGGAAACACATTTTACACCATTGCCCAAGATAAAAGGAGCACGAACCAAAATAGTGGTGTTCGCGTAGATGCCACAGACCCATCTGGGAAGGGGCAAACATATTATGGCCGCATAGAGGAGATTTGGGAACTAGACTACGCACCTAATTTTAAAGTCCCTTTGTTTCGATGCCAATGGGTCAAGACGACCGGAGCCGGCGGAGTAACAGTTGACAAGGAGTATGGATTAACAACAGTGGATCTCAACAATATTGGATACAAAGATGAACCATTCGTCCTTGCTGCTGATGTGACTCAGGTGTTCTACGTGAAAGACATGTCTACAAAACCCAAGAGAGGGAAAAATGATGATAAATCAACCAAAGAGCCAAAACGCCACATAGTTCTTTCAGGAAGAAGAAACATCGTGGGAATTGAGGACAAGTCAGACATGTCAGAAGATTATGAAAGGATGACCGAATACCACCCTTCAGTGTGACCAAAGACCCAAGCATCCTGCTAAATGCTGATGAGACTCCATGGTTACGACATGATCATAACCAAGGGACATACGTCAAGAAGAAGATCACCAGTGTACCCGCTTGATATATAGTGATGTTTTAACTAATATTATGTATTACAGTTTTTGTGTAATTAATAATGATTGTGGATAGTCATGGTTCGTTGATGTCGGTGTCGAAATGACTTGATTTATTTTTGGCAGGTATATAAGCCCAAATTGATGCCCCACAAGAGGTGTTAGATTTTTCTGATCATTATTTTTATTATTATATTTTCCTCTGTGCTGAATGAGATAAAAGCTAGTGAATTACACCTCCGACCCTCTGCGGTTTTTCATCAACCTCCACAACATTCTTCTTCCTAGGGCATACAAGACCCTGTGTAAAAGTTTGGCACCATTCTGGATTATTTTGGTGGTAGGCCCAGTTGACCCTATAATTATTGGGTGACGGTGCGCGGTAAATCAATTAAACCGGAAAAAGTAGCAAACCATCTCCGAAAAATCACAAACTTGTTGGTTGCCTCACCCGCGCCACGTGATAGCCTAAGAAAAAGTTTGAGACCAATACGACATAGAAACGTAAATGAACTAAACAAATTTATCTTTTTAAATTTTATTGCAATTTAACAGTGAATTTCTCTACCGTGTATTTGGACAATGAAAGATGAACAACCCAAAATTTAACGTTCAGATAATGCAAAAAACAATTTTCCTATCGAGAACCAGTTGTTTTAGATATTTAAATTTAACATTATATTTTTGCATTAACAAAATATGAATTGTTATTTACATTTATATTCGTTATTATAAGAAAAGTAAAGAATTTAGGTAAAAGGAAATACAACTGTTATTTTTAAGTAATTTTATGCCTAATATTAAATTTACTATGCAATTAACAAGTATTACAACATATTAATATAGCCAAAACTTAATTCAAAATCCAAAATACAGAAAACCCAAAACAAAGGCGGGAGAAACCCCTTTGGTCCCGGGCCGTGGCATCACCCGAGACTAAATGACCTTTAGTCCCGGGGCGTAAGCCCGCCCGGGGCTAAAGGGTTGGACCTTTAGTCCCGGGTGGTGCCACCGCCCAGGACTAAAGGTGCCCCACGTATATAGGGCACAGGGCCCTCCTCCTTCCTCAGATCGACGTCAGAGTTTGCACCGCCGCCTCCGTCTACGCCGTCGTACGTCTGCTGTGCCTCGCCGCCGTCTCGTCCTCCCCCTCGCCGTCGTCCTCGCCATCATCCACGGTGCCCTCGGCCTCCCTCGCCGTCCTCCGCGGTGCCCTCGACATCCCTTCCGCGCGCGCGCGGCGCCCTCGGCCTCCCTCGCCGGTGTCGCGTCCTCGCCGTCGAGCGCGCTTTTGCCGCGCGCCGCCGTCGTGTCATCCCTCGCCGTTCGCCGCCGGCCGTTGCTCCCTCATGCCGTACGTCGTGTCGCCTCGTCCTCGCCGTCGTCTCGCGGCCGCTCTGGCCGTGTGCCTCGTCCTCGCGCCGCCGGGTGAGGAGTGCCACCGCGCGTCGATCTTGTGTGTGTGAAGTGTTTGTGCGTGTGCGCGCGTGTGTGTGTGCACTGTGTGCAGTGTGTGCGTGTGTGTGTGCAATGTGTAGTGTGTGAAGTGTGTGTGGACTGTGTGCAAGGAAAAAGAAAATATAAAAATAAATGATAGATATGTTTATAGAAAAATAAATGCTAAACCATTTGTAAAAATAAATATATTTAGAGAATATCAGAAAATGATATATATAGAAAAATAAATGCACTGCAGTGTATATATGTTTATAGAAAAATAAATATATATTTATATATAAATATATTTATATAAATCATTTGTAGAAAATTATGTTTATAGAAATGGTTTTTACCCTAACAAAATATTATATTTACACATGTAGATAAAAAGAGATTGGTCGCGTTGACCGCGCCGCCGTCCGTCGTCATCCTCACCGTGTGATCCTCACCGCAACGTGATCCTCGTCGTCGTCCGTCGTCGTCCTCACCGCGACATCATCCTCGCCGTCGTCCTCTCATCAACGGTGTCTCCTTTGTGTTAGATGGAGGAGGAATAATCACTTAGCTATTTTGGTCTTTAGATATGTAAACATTTATTTATATTTGTCGTGTATATGTTTATGCAATAATCACTTAGATATGACTTTTCGATCATGTCGGTAGTGTTATTTTTATGAATATGGTCTTGTATATGGTTATGGAATAATCACTTAGATATTTTGGTCTTTAGATATGTAAATATTTATTTATATTTGTCGTGTATATGTTTATGAAATAATCACTTAGATATGACTTTTCGATCATGTCGGTAGTGTTATTTTTACGAATATGGTCGTGTATATGTTCATGGAATAATCACTTAGATATTTTGGTCTTTAGATATACCCGAAACTCTAAACCCCAAACACTAAACCCCCAACCGTAAACCTAAACCCTAAACCCTAAACGACTAAACCCTAAACCCCAAACCCGATACCCTAAACCCCAAACCCTAAACCCCAAACCCGAAACCCTAAACCCCAAACCCGAAACCCCAAACCCAAAACCCTAAACACCAAACCCGAAACCCTAAACACCAAACCCGAAACCCTAAACCCTAAACGACTAAACCCTAAACCCCAAACCCGATACCCTAAACCCCAAACCCGAAACCCTAAACCATAAACCCCAAACCCGAAACACTAAACCCTAAACCCTAAACCCTCAACCCCAAACCCTAAACCCTAAACCCCAAACCCCAAACCCTAAACCGTAAACCCCAAACCCAAAACCCTAAACCCTAAACCCTAAACCCTCAACCCCAAACCCTAAACCCTAAACCCCAAACCCGAATATGGTCTTTATGAATATACGTTATTCGCAGAAATATGGTGTTTATTATCGTCCATGTTATTCGCAGAAATGGCCGACCCAGTTGACAACATGGAGGAGGAAATGTACGACTTAATCAACAGCGGCGCTAATCAAGAATTTGCAGGTGATGATAACAATAATCAAGAAGTAGATGACAGCAGTCAATACTTTGCCGATTATGAAGAAATCATGCAAGAAAATACTGGCGAGGTATACCTATCTACAATCTCTATGTGCACATGAAATTCTAAACAATTTATAAATGTATTTATAATCTACTGTTCCTACATATGTAGCCCTCCGGATCGACAACGACTACCGGGAAGAGTAGGACCGTACGAGGTCCGAAGAAGCCGTTGGATGGCCGGTACATTATATCGGAATTCAACGAGGAAACCGGCCAAGTACTTGGAGAGCATGCACAAAAATTTGTTAACCATTGTGGGTACCTTGTATGGGATAAGATCCCGATCAGTGCTCATGAATGGAAGAAAAAGACAAGTGTTCCTCATATAAGTTTTGTCTCTGATCTTGATAAGGAACTGGTTTGGCAATAGGTCCTTGCATATTTCACGCTTGAAACAGAAGATAGAAATTTAAAGGCAAGAGTTCGGGACTGGGCTATGAAGAAAATGGCAACACTATTCTAGGGCTGGAAGAAGAAATTATACAACACATTTATCAAGAAGGACCTAACTCTGAATTTCAGCACTAAGGCCTACGTCAAGTTGAGGCCATTTTGGGATGAGTTTGTAGAATTCAAGAAATCAGAAGAGGGTGAGGCACAGATTAGAAGGAACCAAGAGAATGCCCGACAAAAACAATACCACCATCACTTGGGATCAGGTGGCTACAAGAGTGCCATTCCTAAATGGGAAAGAATGGAACGAGAGATGCTAGCCAAGGGCATTGAACCAGAATCAATAAACTGGCCTGAGCGCGCCAAGTATTGGTTTTTTGGTCATGGAGGAAGCCTGGACCCACAGACAAGAAGGATAGAGTATGGCGAAAAACTCCATAGAGCGGCAGAAAGATTTGCTTATGCTAGAGAAATGGCTGACAGTGGCAGGTGGTAGCCGAACAGAGAAAAGGACGAGCTCACATACGCCCTGGAGAATCCCGAACATGGTGGGAGAACCAGAGGCTATGGGGAGCTGTCGTGGGAGCATGCCTTCCCTCGGGACAAAGAGACCTATAGAAGCCGCACGAGAAAGAAGGAGGAGGAGGCAGAGCAGATGGAAAGGTTACAGGAAATGGTTCTTCAGTCACAGGCTGCGGCTCGTGAAGCAGTTGAGCGAGAAAAAGCACTTGAAGACACAATGAGCGAAGAAATAAAAAGACAAGTGCAGTTAGCAGTAAGTTCGATGCAAAGGCAACCTGCATCAGAGCCGGGAGTCAACATCAGCCCCCCTGATCAAATGAAAAGCAGTTGCGCTTCCACAGAGATCCCAGACGCAGGACTGCGCTTTCCCGTGGACGACATCACCGAGCCTCTCACAACATGTGAACTGCACATTCCACAGGGGAATGCCACAGTCATGGTGGCTATAGGTGTTGTATCTCCTATCGATCCTACGAAGACACCAAGATGTCATGGGGCAGTAATACCTCCTGGATATGCTAGCGTCTCGGTGGATAGGGTGGTGCAAGGTTACAACAATGTCAAACTTGACATTAAAGGAGGTGATGGCGAGAAGACATTAGGAGAAGCGGAGAAGACATTCATATGTTGGCGCAAGCGCTATATCATAATTCCTGGCGCATCACCTCCTCCTCAACAACCTAACCCTAGGTGTGTATGAAATTAGTGAATGAAAGTTAATAGTATTGGTGAGCTAATAGTATAAATGGATACTCATACCATGTTGTTTTCGCAGCAGGACATCCCCCAACCTAAGTCCAATTATCCATTCACCACATGATCACAGTGTTGCGGGCGATAATGATCAAGATCAAACACGACGGGATCCATCACCGCCACTGGCCCCACCATCTCCTCCACGACGGGATCCAACACCGCCACCGGCCCCATCTCCTCCACGGCGTGATCCAACACCACCGCCACCGGCCCCACCATCTCCTCTAAAGCGGGCTCCAACACCGCCACCTGCCCCATCTCCACGGCGGGTTCCAACACCGCCACCGCCAACAAAGAAGAGGCCTGTCACACAAACAAAGGCGTCAGCCCCACCACCTCCGAAGAAGACAGCCTCTGTGAGAAAACCAGCTCCCAAGATGACAAAACTTGCATATGACATGACCGAGGAGGAGACTGAAGCTGCAGTGCAAAAAGACTTGAACAAGTTCTTCGACGCTGCCATTGCTAGTGGTCGAGCAAAGCGAAACCCGGAGAAGCCGTACCTTTTTGTTCGTCTTGAAAAACTAAGGCAAACTGTGGACGCTCACCAGAAAAAGGTACGTACTACTCGTAAGGCTTCGCCAAAATCAGACTATGATCACACGCTCAGCAAATCACTTGAGGAGGCGAAGAAGACAAAGAAGAGAGCAGGAAAGGGTGTCCCACAACTCGGGGAACAAAAGTAGCAATCAGTGCTGGATCTAGTTGTTGGGAATGAATACGGTACAAACATGGACATCATACAACGAGCATATGGAGACGTTGATCCTGAGCATCTACTCAAATTTTTCGAGGAAACTGGTTTAAATGTGGAAAACATACTCGGAGAAGCAGGCATCAAAAGTGCTGCAGTTGTTGATAAATGGTAGAGGGCATATGTATATGGTCAAAGTCTATACAACCCAGCGGCCCTGAGGGATCTTGGTACACAAATGCACTTGCTAAATCAGTGGTACCTCACGGCGTGTGGCAGAAAAGCTGATGACTATATTTGCGTCAGAATTATAGACCATGATTACTTTCGTGGTGATGACATCATATATGTTCAGTTTAATGAGTTACATCAGCTCTGCCACATGGACTCTCTCGACAAATCTCTCGTCAGCTGCTTTTGTCTGTAAGTGATTGTTTCTTTTAATAATCTCACTTTAGCTTATGTATATGTATAAGTAATTATCCTCACACTAGCAAGCGTTTGTAAACATATGCAGAAACATGATGAGACAACTAAGGCGTAAAAATGACAAGGACATTGGTTTCATCGATCCATATATCGTATTCAAGCACCCAAGTACTCTCTCGGATGCATGGAAAACTCAAACAGACAGGAATTTGCGGAGGTTCTTCGTAAACCAAAGGGACAAAAGATATATACTATTCCCCTACAACTTTAGGTGAGTTTTGTTATCATATGCACATTTTATTATAGGTTGACATAAAGATATATGTGTTGACTATATAGATATAAATGCTGTTTTCACTGGATACTAATTGTGATCGATCTCCCCGAGAGTCGTTTGCTAATCTATGACTCTCTGAGAAAACCACAAGAAGACTACCAAGATAGGATAGATATTATCCGAGGATAAATGTGATCTTTAAATATTGATTCCTGCCCTTTAACTCTGCAATAGTTAATTAACGATCCAATTATATATATTGTGTAGGGTTTGGGCTTGGTTTGCTGAGAAACACCGTCCGGATCTGAAAGAGCAACTTCTTGATCCTCTACTACTAAATGTAAGTTGTACTACCTCCTCGTCTCTTTACCTTAATTAGCATCACTCAGCAGACGCACGCTAAGCGGAGAGTAATCTTTTTATATCTTGTACAGTGGGTTCTACGGCAGTCACCGGGAAACAATTTATGTGCGCACTATGTTTGTGAGTTCCTGACGGTGTATGAAAAAAGAACTCCTCTACAGAGTCAGCAAGTACGTAACATGTAAATAAATTTATTTCATTTTTTGTTGCTTTTACATAAATATTATGTATGTTAATACTTTCTTTTTCTTTTAATCCAAATTGAAGGAGACATGGTTGAAGAACCAGGTGATGGATAAGGTCCGCCTTAAAGCAATTCAAGAGACCATCGCGGGCTTCCTTAATGACCATGTCCTCAAGTCTGGCACCGAGTATTGGTTTCACAAAGACGAACCAATGAAGTCAAACCAAGATGAACACTTGTATGACCTATAAGTCAGGAACAATATTTGTGTTGTAAATATCAAGTTAAGGATGCATGATGAATAATGTTGTATATTTTATGTACATATATATAGATAGCTCTATAATATATATGTATATAGTTTCATATTTCATTTGTGTGTAATTGTAATTTTTATGTGTTTATATATATTTATTAGCAGCGAAGAATACGTATTTGAAACCGGCCTAATAGAATATATTAGCATCGAAGAATACGTATTAGAAAACCTAATGTAATTGTAAAACCAAAAACAATAACCAATTGAAAAGAAAAGAAAAAGAAAAAAGAAAAAAACAGCGGCCTCTTTAGCCCCGGTCGTTAATACCAACCGGGGCTAAAGAAGCCAGCCACCGTGGCCCGGCTGGAGTCCTCTTTAGTCCCGGTTGGTATTACCAACCGGGGCTAAAGGTCGGGTCTTTAGTCCCGATTCCTTGGCCCCGGCTCCATGTCCGGGGCTAAAGGCCAAAATGGCCCGGGGCTAAAGGCGTGTTCTCTAGTAGTGAGATGTGAGCTTTCTTGTAGTGACTGGAGTTGAAGATTTAGTTCATCAGATTCAGTGTGTCGTGCCAACTTGAACCCAAAGCGGAATATTTGAGGATGTTTACTATGGATTCTCTCACCCTTCACTATCTGCTCAGCCTTGTTTGTCTTTGAGCGTTTATGTTTCATCCCTTTGTGCGCTGGTTCAGAGATGGGTAGATCTGAAAGATTGAAACATTACTGCGGCGGTAGGGTGCTAGTTGAAGCGATACTCATGGGTATTGGGCATAGATTTACTTTGTGTGATGTGGTAGGGTTTGTCAAGTTCATCCATTTGTTAATGTTGGTTGTGTGTTGAAGCACTTTGCTCGCTGATCTATATATGTGGATGATGAATATTCTGCTAGTGAACCCTTCTGAACAGGGCCATGCATGGCCGATGATGATTTTCCTTTTAGTCATTAGCAGTGTGTAGAGGGTAAATAATGATGCCAGTGGGTGGCGGCACACCTTGTCAGTGTCGCAGCTGTGGCCATGGTTTATGTGGTGTTTTGATTTCTTACCGCATCTAGAGACTCTATTTGTCATCCGGTTCTGATCTTGTATACCTCTATATCTACACACTAATAATTTTAGAGGGGTAGCAATCAGGTCCACCGTGTTGAATTGAACAAACAAAGAAAAGAGAGATCGAATTGTTAACTCCTGTGGAATACGAGTGTACGTGGCCGGTTTCCATGATGTGACAACACGTGAGAAATTACAGCATGATGATTATTATTATCCCGGAGGTCCAGGTCCCGTTTAGCTTCGTGTCACAGCCACCGAGTGGATCGTATAGGTTTCCAAAAATAACAGTAGTTTTAGTAGATATTTTTTTAAAAGTAAATGATAAAATAGCACCTATATATAGATGTAAGGCACGGTAAACAAACGAAGTTGGCTTCCAAATAAAGGCACATTTGTTGCCTCCTCTTTCGCTGTCCGGAGAGGAGGAGGAGGAGAAGGAGGCCACACCAAATCTATCTGGTTCGTTCAATAGCCTGGTTTTAATAATCTCGATCTATCTTTCTTGAGTTCGTTTTCTGTTCTTTCCCAATGGTTCCTAGTTTCATCATTCCATGACTTGTTAATTGTAAAAAAAAACACATGGTCGCTTTCTCAATCCTATGTCTATTTCGTCTTGGTGCATAATGACACCACTTGATGTATGAAATGAATTATATGAGCTAGTAAACTCAGATTAACACGTGATTCACTTACACATGAAACTTTCGGGCCAACTCCGATCAATGCTGGATGACTGACCAATGCAAACGATAGGGAGCGGGCGACAAGAAGATCGATCAAAATGCCGCGCGGCGGCGGCAAGCCCGCGGCTTCGTCGAAGCCGAACCCCTTCGACTCGGACTCCGAGTCCAACAACAAGCCGGCGGCGAAGAAATCCGGGGCGTCGGCGTACCAGGCCCCCGCCGACGCCAAGAAGCGGTACAAGGACGGGTTCCGCGACTCGGGCGGGCTGGAGAACCAGTCGGTGCAGGAGCTGGAGCACTACGCGGCGTACAAGGCCGAGGAGACCACCGACGCGCTCGCCGGCTGCCTGCGCATCGCCGAGGACATCAAGCAGGACGCCAGCGACACGCTCGTCACGCTGCACAAGCAGGGGGAGCAGATCAGCCGGACGCACGAGAAGGCCGTCGAGATCGACCAGGACCTCACCAAGAGCGAGTCGCTGCTCGGGAGCCTCGGAGGCTTCTTCTCCAAGCCATGGAAGCCCAAGAAAACGAGGCAGATCAAGGGACCGGCACAGGTGTCACGAGGTACGTTACGTACGAGTGCCCTACCTACATTACAAATGGAACAATGAAGCTGCTGGATGGCAACTTCAATCAAAAATATATATAAATGGAATGAAACAGATGACTCGTTCAAGAAGAAGGCCAGCCGCATGGAGCAGAGGGACAAGCTCGGGCTGAGCCCGCGAGGGAAGCGCGACCCTCGCCACTACGCCGAGGCCACCGATGCCATGGACAAAGTCCAGGTTCGTCAGTCAGTCGTCACTGCTCTGCAGCTCACTAATTAATACCAAGACGAAATCGGTTGCGACCCGGAGCCATATGCTTGTGAATCTTGCAGATCGAGAAGAAGAAGCAGGACGACGCCCTCGATGACCTCAGCGGCGTGCTGGGCCAGCTCAAGGGCATGGCCGTCGACATGGGCACCGAGCTTGACAGGTATCCCTTCTTTGTTTTGATGGCATGCATGGAGTTGCATGCTGAACGAGATCGAGTAGCTAGCTCTCAGCAATTAATCTTTATTTGGATCTTGGATGCCAATGCTACTGCTAGTACTGTCGAATTGCGTCCGGTAACTGTTCTAGCCAACATTTCAGGCAAAACGAAGCGCTGGATCATCTGCAAGACGACGTGGAAGAGCTCAACTCCAGGGTGAAGGGAGCCAACCAACGTGCGCGCAAGCTGGTCGCCAAGTAGGCCGCCCCCCTCAAGTCTTGGGTTTGTTTGGTTTGCATCACGAATCACCCTCGCGGCCGGCACAGGTTTATTTGTTGTAACGTGTATATTGCTCTCCATTACATCGAGGGCGTCTTTTTTGTTCAACAGAAAATGTTGTTTTTCCTTGATGACCAAAGTTGTATGTATATATTTATGTATGTATAATGTCAAAGGGAAGATATGCATGCATGCTAATACCAAGTTGAGCTAGCACCGTCACGAGCACAACAAGAGATCCCCCCAACACCACCCACCCATTTAGCCACAAAATGATTTACGTGACACCCAAGAACAGCTCTAGTTTGATTAGAGCAAAATTCACCTCCGGTCCTTGAACTTGACCGCTCCCTCCGTTACAAATTATTAGTCATTCTAAGAATTTTGGAGAGTCAAAAAAATGTAATGTTTGACCAAAGTTATAGAAAAAAACACAAAGATTTATGACATCAAATAGGTGTACTATATATAAAAGTCTAACTAATAAAGAATCTAACAATTAATACTTAATTTGTATCATAAATGGTATTATTTCATTATATAAATTTAGTCAAATTTTAAAAACTTTGACTCTTCAAGATTCTTAGAATGACTTATAATTTGGAATGGAGGGAGTATCATATAGATCCCTTAACTTCAAAAATGATATTTGTAGGTTCCTCAACTTGGCAAACGGTACCATGTAGCTAAGTTCCTGAATTGAATTTTCAAGGTGATCACCGCAGGTCCCTAAACTTAGTCGACGGTATTATTCTGGTCCCTGGACTTTTAAGGTAATCATCATCGGTCTCTAAACTTGGCTGGTCCCTAAACTTTTAAGATAATCCCACAGGTCCCTAAACTTGGCATGCAGTATCATTCCAATCCGTGAACTTGTAAGGTAATTATCGCAGGTCCCTAAACTTTGTCGTCATCGGTGTCATCTCGGTCCAAATGTGGTCTAAACCACTCTATAAGTTGGGGTGAATGCTAATTGTATGTAAATGGAGTGCACTACACCACAAACAATAATTGCAGCGGTCGTTTTGGATTTTCCGCAGCGGGCAACGACGTCCGCTGCGGTGCTAAAGCCACGGTTAATTGTGGCAAGTACCGTAGCGGGCGCCATTGCCTACTGCGATAAATGCATTAACCGCAGCGGCAACGGGCAACATAAAGAGACCGCTGCGGTTAATCAAAATTACTGCAGCGGGCGAACTAAAAAGGCCGCTTCGGTAAATGTTTAACCGCAACAGACATGTTAGGTTGCGCGCTGCGGTAGATACGTTTAACTGCAGCGAGCACTTTATGTTGCTCGCCATGATTAATCATTTTGGATTAAAAAAATAAATAATGCAGCCAACAGAAAACAGAATATGAATCCAAATTAATTCCAGATTTTAAATAGTGAGATATATATACATATATAAAAATATGTAGACATAACATACACAGTCACTTAGTTGTTCTTGTCATCATATACACATTCATTTAATAGTTTTTAAATTGAAATTACATGTCATAGTTCAACTTAGTGACTGTGTATGTACCGACTGGCCAAAAACCGTTGCACAGATCTAAGTTGACCTAAAACCAACTACCGACCAAAGGTCGATACCACCGATGGTCGGTAGTACCGGCCCTATGGCGGTACTACCGACAGGCCAAAACGGTCGCGAACAGAGAGCTCCGTAGAAAGAATGCTTGGCCGCTCGGTAGCTACCGACCAGGGTCGGTACCACTGAGGGTCGGTAGTACCGACAATATACCGGTACTACCGCCAAGTCAAATGGCGCTCGAACAGAGAGCTTCGCAAAACTGCCTTTCTACCGGCTTGGGTCGGTACCACCGAGGGTCGGTAGTACCGGCCTTATGACGGTACTACCGCCAAGCCATTTCGAACACGAACAGAGAGGTCTGCAGAAATGACCTTGCTACCGACCAAGGTCAGTACCACCGAGGGTCGGTAGTACCGCGGTAGTACCGGCCTTATGGCGGTACTACCGCCAAGTCATTTTGAGCCTACACAGAGAGGGTGTTAGAATTGTCTGGATGGTCGGTACCACCGACCTTATGACGGTACTACCGACAGTTCAAAATGAACTCCATCCAGAGAGCATTGCGCGCTGCCTCCCTGGTCGGTACTACCGACCCCCATGGTAGGTACTACCGACTGTACAAAAAATATATCTATGTGTTCGTGATCGTGCGGTGACTCTCAAGCAAACTTTAGTTAGTCGATTTGAGCACTTTTCTCCACATCTAGCCAACCTAATTTGTGACTGTTGATGGTGCTTAAAGCATCATTTCACCATCAATATTTCACCCAAAACCAAGATAAAACAACATAAAAAGTAGAAGATTTGGTTTATAACTAACCTATTTCCACATGTGCATAGTTTTTTATCTTAATGCAGGAAATGATGGAATTTGGGCCAAACAAGAGTACCAGGAGCAAGGCCAAGCCACTCTGGCCCATTTGGGCCTGAGCAAGGTGGCGGCCGCCAGGTCACTCGTGCCAAAAGTGGCCCAAGCCATGTCATCGATCCGTGGGAATCACCTCATGCTCAAATCTTGGCCATTGCACACTAAGGCGGTTTGATCCAAGGGCTAAGAAGAGTATCACCTGGATAGTGGGCTTTGGACACGTGTCTAAACCCTAACCGGCCCTCAAACCGACTTGGGAGAGCAAATGAAGACCGTTGGATGAATGGCGGTTGCAATGGACGACAAAGAGGTGGCGGGCGCCAGGGTTTGGTGGCGGGCGCCACCCCCTAAACCCTAACCGACTTCCCCCTCACTCTATAAGTTCCCCCCTAGCTTCCTAGCACTATAAATAGGCCCCTTGAGCTCTCATTCGGAGAGCCTCACACCATTCTTCACCATTTGGTTAGATTAGCACACTTGCTATGCTAGAGAGATTAGAGAGAGTGTGAGTGCCTCACTAGAAGAGGAGCTGGAGAGGAGAAGAGAAGAAGTCTGGAGAGTTCCGGAGTTGTCGGAGACCTCTGCTTCTCTCTGCTCTGCGCTTCAACTTTGGTAACTTAGTATCTTATTCTATCTTCAAGTATTTACTTTCAGTACTTGTGTGTTTGTTTTATTGCTTGATATTAGTTTCAAGTGCTCTAGTTCTAGTACAGGGCTAGTAGTAGTAGTATATAGATTAAGTGTGGTACTTATGCTATATATTGCTAGTGAATACGGCTAGGCCCCCGGATAGCTGTGGTAGCAAGCAGGTGGTGACAGCCCTGTGCGCCTTGAATTCCACCACGTAGTTGGTCTAGTTTAACAGTAGGGCTCGTTGTGCTAGCGTTCAACCTAAGTCAGTGGTAAAGGCTAGTACGCCCATAGTGCACTAGTAAAGAACTTAAATCACTAGAAGTCTAATAGAACTAGGATCTACCCTAGTAGATAGTGCCCGTTCCCTTCATCTATCCTAGATATCCTTACCCCCCTAGTTTTCTCAAAATCACTTCGCGTTCCTCGTGGATTCGATACCCCGAAATACTTTGAGGTGAAAAGCTACAACTGACAGCCGTGCGCTTGCGGTTTCTTCTGCGTGCCACCCGAGGTGTCAACAAGCTTTTCTGGCGCCGTTGCCGGGGAACGGTAGCTGATTTTTGAGACTAGAGTTAGGATCATCTTTACCCTCTCCGCATGGAGAATCAATCTGTCTTACAATTTGCAGCTCCTAAGAGTTCGCGATTAGAGCCACATTTATGATCACAACCTATATATGCCGATAGTTACGAATTGTGCCCTGACTTTATTAACAAAGTTCAGGAGAGCATGTTTACGGGATCAGAATATCCCAACATACATCTACGTGAGTTTGAGCAAGTCTGTGCATGCTTGAACATTTCAGGCATTTCACCTGACACTGTCAAGTGGAAGCTGTTTCCGTTCACTTTGACGGGAGCAGCTAAAACATGGCATGCTCGAACTGTGGGAAGTGCCAGAGGAGACTGGGGAACTTTACGGACCAAGTTTATCTTGACGTATTTCTCTGTCCACCGAGTGGTACGACTACGAGTAGAAGTGTTGACCTTTAGACAAAATGATAAGGAGACATTAGGGGAGGCTTGGGACCATTTTATTGGTTTAATCAATTCAGGACCCAATTTAGCCATACCCGATCCAGTGCTCCTTCAGCATTTTTATGTCGGTCTAGAGAAAGAAAGCGCTCTTCACCTTGATCATTCGTCAGGTGGAGCATTTCTTCATCTTTCTCCACGAGGTGGAAAGGAGGTTCTTGATAGAATTCTCGAGAATACTCCTTATACTGGAGTTTTTGATGAAATCCCTGAGGAAGAAGTCGTAGAAACTCAAGTTTTGACCGTAGAACAACAAGAAGAGCCCGAGTCTAGCTCGCTGGACTTAGCGGGGCCTATTCCGTCCACATCTGGGAGAGAAATTCTTCCGGAATTTTTGGGCAAGATAGAGGATGATGTGTTTGAGGATTACGGAAATGCTATGAACTACTCCGTTCAAGCTCTCCCATCCGACAAACCACTTCCTGAGACTTCTGATGGAATTTATAGCCGGGAGCGTCTTTTGGAACTTTCAGCTATCATGAGTCATGAATGGACAATGGAAGCCGAAGTATCAGAAAACATCCCTCACATAGATAAAGTACCTAGCATAATAGATTGTCGAATTAGGGGAGAAAGGGCCTTTGCCTTTTATGACCCTGTCGTGGGAATTAATTTTCTTGCTAGTAATTACGTATCCAGAACATTCCCCGACCTTCAACGACAACCAACTAAACGGTGTTTAAGAGACCCAAATGGTGACATCTTGGAAAGTGAAGGAATCCTAAAGATGGTCCCATCCAAGTAGATGGAGCGGACATGGTCTTAGATTTCTACATTTTCGATGTAGTCCTTTTTGACGTCTTCTTAGGACAACCGTGGTCCATACTTGCCTTGCAAGGACCATGTCAAGAGCACTTTAATGCTCAAATCGGTGGAAAAGAGTACTCAGTACCTTTCGTTCGTGCATTAAATTCTATTGCCGAACAACCACCAGAACCAGATCCTCTCGATCAAGCTAGAACCTCTACTCTTTATGAGTTGGCTCAACCTGATTTTGAAGAAGATTTTGAGTTCTTTGTCGAAGAAGAAGCCGAAACAGATGAACCGTTTCACTTAGACGAATCGGAAAAGCCATCTTGACCTTCCATAGAGCTAAAACCTCTACCTGAAGGCCTGAGATACATCTTTCTAAACAAAGACCCCGAGACTCCCGTAATCATTAGCAGTAAGCTATTTGAAGAGGAAGTCCGTAGGTTGACCCTTGTCTTAGAAAAACACCAATCTATCTTTGGCTATTCACTTCAAGATTTGAAGGGAATTAGTCCAAATCTCTGCACCCATCGTATCCCTCTCTATCCTGAGATACCCTCTTCAAGAGAGCCACAAAGACGACTTAATAACGCTATGCGTGAAGTCGTGAAAAAGGAGGTTCTGAAACTCTTGCACGTGGGAATTATTTATCCAGTTCCTTACAGTGAATGGGTAAGTCCCGTGCAAGTAGTTCCAAAGAAAGGAGGCATGACAGTCGTTAAGAATGAGAAAAATGAGTTAATCCCTCAACGCACTATCACTGGATGGACGATGTGTATAGACTATAGGAAGCTGAATAAAGCCACAAAGAAAGATCATTTCCCACTTCCTTTTATAGATGAGATGCTAGAGAGATTGGCAAACCATTCCTTCTTTTGCTTCCTGGATGGATATTCTGGTTATCACCAAATCCCAATCCATCCAGATGACCAAAGTAAGACCACTTTCACATGCCCGTATGGAACTTATGCCTATAGACGCATGCCCTTTGGACTTTGCAATGCGCCGGCATCTTTCCAACGGTGTATGATGTCCATCTTTTCCGACATGATTGAACAAATCATGGAGGTATTCATGGATGACTTTTAGGTCTATGGGAAAACCTTTGACGATTGTCTAGCCAATTTAGACAAAGTCCTCCAATGCTGTGAAGAGAAGGACCTAGTTCTTAACTGGGAAAAGTGTCACTTCATGGTGCGGGAAGGAATTGTCCTAGGCCATCGAATTTCAGAACGTGGGATAGAAGTGGATAAAGCCAAAATCAATATAATTGAACAATTGCCACCACCCACTAATGTGAGAGAAATCCGAAGCTTCTTGGGCCATGCCGGTTTTTATAGAAGGTTTATTAAGGATTTCTCACAGGTCGCTAGACCCTTAACGAGCCTGTTAGCAAAAGACGTCCCGTTCAAATTTGACGAGGATTGTCTACAAGTTTTCAATATTTTGAAAAAGGCTCTAACCTCTGCAGCAATCATCCAACCCCCAGATTGGAATGTGCCATTCAAAATCATGTGTGATGCTAGTGATTATGTTGTGGGAGCTGTCCTTGGTCAAACTAAAGATAAGAAGCATTATGCTATTTCTTATGCTAGTAAGACCCTGACTGGCCCCCAGCTAAACTATGCAACCACAGAAAAAGAACTTTTCGCCGTAGTCTTTGCCATAGACAAGTTTAGATCTTACTTAGTGGGAGCTAAGGTGATTGTTTATACCGATCACTCTGCTCTAAAATATCTCTTCACTAAGAAAGATGCTAAGCCAAGGTTGATCCGCTGGATCCTACTCCTTCAAGAATTTGACCTGGAAATAAGAGACAAGAAAGGAGTAGAGAATTCAGTAGCTGATCACTTGTCTAGACTACAAGTCAATAATTCGGACAATCTCCCAATAAATGACTTTCTTCGCGATGATACCCTTCTAAAAGTCACGTATACCAACCCTTGGTATGCAAACATCGTGAATTTTATAGTCACCGGCTATGTTCCGCCGCGGGAGAATAAAAAAAAACTGTTATATCAAAGCAGAACGCACCTGTGGATGAAACATATCTCTATAAGGTCTGTGCAGATGGACTCTTGAGAAAATGTGTCCCCATAGAAGAAGCAACAAAAATCATAGATAGATGTCACTCCGCCGAATATGGAGGACACTATGGAGCTTTTCGGACACATGCTAAAATTTGGCAAAGTGGTTTTTATTGGCCATCCATGTACGAGGACACAAAGAATTATGTGAGCATGGTAACATTAATGCCCAAGATGCTATGCCACTCGTGAACAATCTCCAAGTTGAGTTGTTCGATGTTTGGGGTATAGATTTCATGGGCCCCTTTCCTAAATCCTATGACGCCGAGTACATTCTTGTGGCAGTGGATTATGTCTCGAAATGGGTAGAAGCCATACCCTGTCGAGCGGCAGATGCTAAACATTCGAAGAAAATGTTCAAAGAAAACACCTTTCCTCCTTTTGGAGTTCCTAGACTAGTCATTAGTGACGGAGGCCCTCATTTCATAGATAAGAGCTTCCGACATTTCTTAGCTAGTCAAGGAGTCCAACATAATGTAGCCACTGCATACCACCCCCAGACAAGTGGACAGGCCGAAACGTCCAATAAACAAATAAAGAATATCTTGCAAAAGACGGTAGAAGAAATGGGAAGGGGATGGAAACATAAGTTACCCGAAGCTCTGTGGGCCTATCGGACCGTCTATAAGACCCCGATTGGAATGTCCCCATACCAACTAGTTTATGGGAAAACTTGTCATCTTCCTGTTGAGCTTGAGTTCAAAGCTCATTAGGCCATTAAAAAATAGAACATGGACCTTGACCAAGCTGGCCAAAATAGGAAGATGCAAATTTCCGAACTAGAAGAATGGCGAGAGAAAGCCTATCATAGTGCCAAGCTCTATAAAGAGAAGACTAAGAGATGGCACGATAAACAGATCAAAAAGAAAGAGTTCGAAGTAGGAGATAAAGTTTTACTCTTTAACTCCCGTGTTCGACTTTTTGGACATGGTAAACTTCGAAGCAAATGGGAAGGACCCTTCAAGGTTGTTGCAACCTCTTCCCATGGAGCCGTCACATTAGAAAGTGACGATGGGCAAATCTTCAAAGTCAACGGACAAAGATTAAAAATATTCTATGACTTTGATAAAAATGAGCTAAACGAAATTGATATAATTAACTTTGGAGTAGCTCAAGCCCGTGACAATTAATGGACGGACCCAATTTACCCCTTGTCCATTTCATGCACTTAGTCCATCCAAAACCCCGAGAAAGGCCTCTTTAGGCCCAACCAAGCCAATTCGACCTCGGAACTTTGAAATTTAGGAGGCTTACCTTCTCCCGCTCGATGCCCGGCGAAGGAGGAGTGTCGGCCACCACTCCCAACTGGCGGCCGCCACCAAACCCTGGCGCCCGCCACACTAGGTGGCAGTTTAGAGGCCCCCCTCCACGTGGCAACTAATCCCGAGCTCGGGAGAGTGAAAGAAGGAGGAGATGAGGACGTGTTAGTTCATCTAAAGCTTATCCCTCCACTTCTCCCCCTTCTTAAAAGAAGAACTCCTTCTTCTCCCTCCATCTATTCACAAAGCCTAGCCAAGCCTCCTCCAAAACCATGTCGTCTCTGCGGAAATCTGTGTCCTATAACCCTCAAGGATCCATCTCGTCCTCCACCAAAGCCATCATCCGGTCTCTGATCGATGACGACATGGAGGTGCTTGACGTACCCCCTTTAGCGATGGTGCTGCCTGACGGCACCTATGTCGAGGGGACACCACCAGAGGGTGCAGGGAAGGCACCAGCCACCACTCCAGTGGCGGGTGCCACCCCTGCTGGGCGGCCGCCAGGGGTGAAACGCCCCCTGGCCTCGTCTCCACTCCGTATTCATCCTCCTCCGGTGGCGCCACCCGAAAAGAAATTGAGGACGCCCACCAGGCCGACCACAGGGGAGATCACCCCGAGGAAGTCTCCGACCGTCAAGGCCAGGGGTGATGAAACGCCCACTCCGTCAAGGGTGAAATCCCGAGTCAGCTTTGGCTCGGATAGCCGCACCCGCAGTTACAGCCCTAATCCCAAGAGGGCTAAACTGGAGGTGTATGGCGTGAGGATGCCCGATGGGCATTATGAGAAGAGGCTGCGTGAGCATGAGGCGAGCACTCATGACTCCAATGGGTCGCTCTCCGAGCCATCTGTGCACCGCCGTCTCAACCCATCGCTGGCAGGAGTCCCCGGCGAGATGGAGCACAACGGTGGTGAGGAGGGGTTAACCCTCGAAAAACTCGCCGCCGAAGTGAAGAAGCTGCGCAAGGAGAAGAGCGCCTTGGAGGATCAAGTCACAGAGATAGCCCTCTGGCGAATGGATATGGAGGATCGGTTCACCATCCTCCGCAAGGGCTGCACCTCGAAGATCAAGCGTCTCTTCAAAGAGACGGGCTTCGAGGATCTCTACGAGGCTTCTTCACTAGATTAGATTAGATTTAGGGTGTCTAGTTAGATTGATTTAGTTTAAGTTTAATTTTTCTTGATTTAAATTTCAGTTTGTTTAAATTTCAATATTTGTTTAGAAAGTTTCTATAATGAATAAAAAGACACCCTTATTTTTCCTTCATCAAGTTTGTTCAAATAAAAAGTACCAAAACTCCTAGTGTGGGGGAAATCCCCTCTTTAAACACCTCTGTAAAACGTGCTAGAATGTTCAAAACTGTAACCTGAACTTAGCAAGGTAACTACCACGCTGTTTGCTTGCCGCATGGGCCAAAGCCCATGGCGGCCGCCACTCATTACTGGCGGCCGCCAGGCCACTCTGCGCCGAAACACCCCCGGTGAACCCGTAAACCTATGTTTTAAATTCTGTACAATTTGGATCACTAGATGTCTCGGTTTGAACTAAAAATGCAGCTAGAAAATAAATAAAAATGCTGAAACAATTTCTTTTGAATTGAGTGTTTACACGACATATTATTCTACCTTTTATTCATGTGTAGTAGCCTACTCATTTTGATAGGGAAGTCAACCTAGGTTGTTGTTTGATAAGATATAGAAGTAGTAATTGAAATTGCATTAGTACTCTGCTACAACCTTGGGAGTTTTTATTTTGAAAACCAAAATTACCATGGTTCATGATCTTTCTTTCCTATCCACCTACCAAAGCAAAAATATTAGAGTATAGGAAAACAGCCCATAAAGCCTTCTAAATCAATCTTTGAGCTTTGTCAAGAATAGTTGATCTAGGTAGAAGAGTTTAGTCATGCTCTAAAAGCCAAGGCAAACCATGCCTTTTTGAGACAACTCTCACACTAAGAGTATACTCATGTAGTTCTCCTCCAAAATTTTGTTCTAAAAGAATAGAATAAATTTCCTCATTCTTTCAAAGGACATGGCTATATAACATCTAAAAAAAAGGAGCAAATGCTCTAAAAAGGACAAGTGTCCAAGTATTCAAAAAAAGAGCAAATGCTCTCAAAAGGACAAGTGTCCAAGTATTCAAAAAAAGAGAAAAGAAAGAAAGAGAGATGCATATAGCCATGTTCCTTGGTAAGAGAAGAGATTCAAAAAGAACAAAGGAGTTGAGTTAGTCCACCCTATACCTTGGCTAGTGCATGACTATACTCTCCCATGATCCTAAACTTGACTTAGCAATAAAAGTGTCGGGGGCCCGCAAAAGGGGTACCCCCAATCAACGCAAACAAATAGGGTAAACCTAGAACACCGGTCAATAACAGACCTAACTAGTCTAACCCCCTAAAAAGCTGACCCCCCGAGGCCTACGACGCTGGCCCACCAAGCCAGGCCTCGGGCGCACGCTCGTTTTCCGTCTCGCCCGAGCCCTCCAAGCCAGGCCTCGGGCGCACGCTCGTTTTCCGTCTCGCCCGAGCCCTCCAAGCCAGGCCTCGGGCGCACGCTCGTTTTCCGTCTCGCCCGAGCCCTCCAACCGTCTCGCCCGAGCCCTCCAAGCCAGGCCTCGGGCGCACGTTCGTTTTCCGTCTCGCCCGAGCCCTCCAAGCCAGGCCTCGGGCGCACGCTCATTTTCCGTCTCGCCCGAGCCCTCCAAGCCAGGCCTCGGGCGCACGATCGTTTTCTGTCTCGCCCGAGCCCTCCACGTCAGGCCTCGGGCAAGCGCTCTACTACCCTTCGAGCCCCCCACAGCCAAACACCACACCTCGAGACCCCACGCGGGGACCTCGAGCCTCTCTGGCACAACGGCCTATCCCTCGAGACGCGTTATGCCTCCCTCGAGCGGTGCAGACATCGGATGCCAGCCCCATACCGCGCACTTAATTCATCCACCTACTCCAGTCACGTCCTCTGTAACACAACGTGTGCCACAGTGGTCCGGGGCAGAGTCAAGTCTCGTTTTCACCACAAGTATGGGCGAAAAGGCACCAGTGAAGCACTGTTAACCCACACCCTACACTGTGGCACGTCCAAGCCACGCCTCGAGGCCCAGATGCCTGCCGCTCAATCGATTTTCACGGGACTTGCCCATACCTGCGGGGACTCGAGCCCCCCGTAGGCGCCGCCTCGATAGCCGGCTCCGCGCCCCTCGAGCCCTAACTACTTTCATGCTATTGGAGGACAGGTACCCCAAGACCCGGAGGGACCCCGCCGCAGTCCTGTACGTTCCGGGATGGGCGCTGTACGGCTTCCACCTCGCCGCGCCTCCACGTCCGCGCCCAGGATGGAGGCCACGCTTCAAGGACGCTTCAACAGCAACGCCCACGTCGGCTACAATGTCTTCGACAAGACAGGGTTCCTACCCTTCTTCGTAAGGGACACAATACACCCCTGACACCTGTAATACCCTTGTGTAACCCTGGCCTCCCCTTGCTCTATAAAAGGGGACACCAAGGCCCTCATTCCTTCGATCGGGAACAGACACGTTAAGACACAAGTCCACACACACACGAGTCCGGACTCCGGTCCACGCTCACTGAGCTTGTATTCGCCCCTGTACAAGCACTTAGGTGCAAGTAATACAAGAACATCCTCCCCCCGCTGGACGTAGGGCCTTCTTTGCCCGAACCAGGATAAATCCTTGGTCCCTCTTGCATCACCATCCAGGAAGAGAAGCACGCGATCATATTACTCGTTGGTGTCATACCCCCGGTTTCGAAACACCGACAGTTGGCGCGCCAGGTAGGGGCCTTCGCGTGTCGAGTCGGTTTCTCGCCGTTTCCTGGATGGCTGCTTCGATTCCTTCGTTCTCTGCCGGTGCCATCATCTGGTTCGGGAGCCTCGAGTTCCTGGCCACTGACAACGGCAATGAGCAGACCTTGCTCTCCATGGAGGGCCCGAGTGGAGGGCGTGTCGCGCCGCCCCGTGCGAGGAGCACGACACGTCGCCCACACCATCACGCGTCGCCACCCGTGAGCGGCGCCGTCGTCATCATCATCGCCAGGCACAGGCAGTGTCGGCGGCATACACCCACTTCCCCGCGGCCGGCGCGGAGTTCCCAAGGAGGAGCTTGCACGGCACACGGCCGAAGACTTCCCGGGCGCGCCCGCGCCCGCCCAGCGACTTCGCGTTCATCATGTGCACGGACCAGGAGCCAGGCCAGAGGCCTCCGAGCCGTGCACCGTCGACGTCGCCCAGCCTCCTCCCGCACGGGGTGTACCGCGCTCGACGCCGGCAGTTCCCGTTCGGCCTCGACAGCTCCGCGGCAGCCTACGCCCGCCAGCTCAACGAGCGCAGTCGGGGCCGACAGCCGGCGGAGCAGGAGGAACGCCCGGGCGTGCTGCTGCAGGCCATGGCCAACCTGGAGATTGTCCACCCCGCACGCGTCGACCGCGGCCTCTCACGAGCCGTCGGGCCACCTCGTCAAGCCACCTTCGGGGAGTGGTACCGCGAGCTGCAGCCCCGGCACGAGCCAAGGCGGCACGGCATCACCAGCTCCGACTCCGACGAATACGACTACCACGACCCCGACCTCTGGGATCCCACCAGGGAGTGCTTCCAACTCGAGGAGGTCGTATGCGACACCGAGGACGAGGGCGACGACGGCAGGCCAGCGCTCAACCTCGAAGGGCCCGAAGACGTGGCTGCGGCAGGCGGGTCACGTGTTCACGGGAGGAACGAACCCCTTGCACCAGCTGCACCATCCCAGCACAGCGACGACCGAGCGGCGCAGCTCGCGCAGCTGCGGGAGGCCATCGCCAAGGCTGAGGAGGACCGACAACGCCTGCTGCAGCTCGAGAAAACCCTAGCACAAGAACCAGCCCGGCCTCGAGGTGCCGGCGCTCGTGGCCGAGCTCGAGAGGTCCACCGGCAGATCCTCGAGGACGGGGCGCCAGCACGCCCCGAGGTGCATTTCCCATGAGCGGGACAGAACGTGGTGGCGGCGGCGATGTTGCTCCGCGATCTGCCCGCCGTCTCCAACCCTGATGCCAGGCGCGTGCTTGGGGAAATGAAGAACCTCCTCGAGACAACCGCTGTGCAGCAAGCCGAGAGCTCAGCGTCACGACGACGCGGAGCAGCCTCGGGGAAGCCGGCGGACACGCCCCGCAACGAGCGCGAGGCATCCGTCCACCAGCCTGACGCCTCTCGAGGTAGGCCAGTCCGCGAACGGATCATCGACAACCGGCCACCTCGAGACCCCAACGACGCCCGCAACGACATCAACCGCCGGCGCAAGGACAAGGGGGCCCAGGAGCGTGGCTATAGCGCCCATCGAGGGGGGCGCTACGACAGCGACGAGGACCAGCAAGTCCTCGAGCCCCCGGGCCCCAGAGTCTTCAGCCAGGCCATCCGCAGCTCAACCCTCCCCGACCGCTTCCGACCGCCGACCAACATCGTGAAGTATGACGGGGAGGTCGAGCCCAAGCTCTGGCTCTCGGACTTCCGCCTAGGCTGCCAACTGGGCGGAGCGAAGAACGACGACCGTGTGATCATACGCCAACTCCCACTTTACCTCTCGGACACCGCCCGCCGGTGGCTCGAGGGGCTCCCGCCGGATCGGATCGACGACTGGGCCGACCTAGTCAGGGTCTTCGACGGGAATTTCAAGGGGACGTGCGTGCGCCCAGGCAACCCCTGGGATCTACGGCGTTGCAGGCAGGCGGCGAACGAGCCCCTCCGCGATTTTGCTCGACGGTTCTCGAAGCAGCGCCTCGAGCTCCCCCACGTGCCTGATGAGGACGTCATCTCAGCATTTCTCGCGGGCACGACATGCCAAGAGCTAGTCCATGAGCTAGGACGCTACCGTCCCAGGACGGTCGAGGACCTGATGGATCGTGTCACCAGCTTTGCCTCAGGCGACGAGGCAGTGGGGGCCTTCTTTGGCCGTTCCACGGACAAAGGCAAGGCGGTGGCCGCGCCGGAGGTCACGAACAAAGGCAACGACGCCAAGAACGACAACAATAACAGCAACAAAAAGAAGAAGAACAAACGCAAAGGTCAGAAGGCGAAGCGCGACGCCAATGACGACGACGACGAAGAAGTGCTCGCAGGCGCCCTCGAGCCTAAGAAGCCCCGAGGCCCCCCTGACGGGGCTGTTTTCGACCAGATGCTCGAGGACCCCTGCACTTATCACAGGGGCCCCGTAAATCACAAGTTAAAGGACTGCCGACTGCTGAAAGGCTACTACTCCAAGCTCGGCGATAAGAGAGAAGACGCGCCTAAGGGCAAGGATACCAATCGACGCGGCGGTGGGGACGCGGACGGCGACTTCCCCCCGGTGCGCGACTGCTACATGATCTACGGGGGGCCGACCGTCGGGCTCTCGGCTCGAGAAAGAAAGAAGGAGCGCCGGGAGGTCTTTGCACTCTGCCACGACGCCCCCCGGTATCTTGACTGGTCTGATGCGCCGATCACGTTCGACCGTGACGACCACCCGGACCGTGTCATAAACCCGGGGGCGTACCCCCTCGTCGTCGACCCCGTCATCGTCGACGTACGGTTCTCCAAGGTGTTGATGGATGGGGGCTCGAGCCTCAACATCATATACCTCGAGACACTCGACCTCCTGGGGATTTCAGAGGGTCAGCTCCGGCCCAGCGTCGGGGGGTTCCACGGAGTCGTACCGGGGAAGAAGGCCCACCCCCTCGGGCGCATCGACCTGCCGGTTTGCTTTGGCACGCCGGCTAACTTCCGCCGAGAGACGCTCACCTTCGAGGTGGTTGGGTTCCAAGGGGCCTACCATGCCATCATCGGCCGGCCAGGCTACGCCAAGTTCATGGCGGTTCCCAATTACACGTACTTAAAGCTCAAGATGCCGGGGCCAAAAGGGGTCATCACCATCGACACCTCCTACGAGCACGCATACCACTGCGACGTGGAGTGCGTCGAGCGTGGGGAGGCCAACGTCCACCTCGACTCGCTCGAGGCCCTAGCCGCCCTGGCCACCGAGGAGGCTCCTGAAGCGAAGCGTCACGCTGGCAACTTCGAGCCGGCGGAGCACACAAAGCGGATACCCGTCGACCCGACCTCGACCGATGGCAAGACGCTGGCCGTCAGTGCCAGCCTCGAGCCTAAATAGGAAGCAGTGCTCGTCGACTTTCTCCGCGCGAACATCGACATGTTTGCGTGGGGTCCCTCGGACATGCCGGGCATACCAAGGGAAGTCGCCGAGCACGCCTTGGAAATCCGGGCCGGTTCCAGACCGGTGAAGCAACGCCTGCGCCGCTTCGACGAGGAGAAGCGCAGGATCATCGGCGAGGAGGTGCACAAGCTTTTGGCGGCCGGGTTCATCAAGGAGGTATTTTACCCAGAGTGGCTAGCTAACCCTGTATTAGTTAGGAAAAAGAATGGAAAAATGCGGATGTGTGTAGACTACACTGGTCTGAATAAAGCATGTCCAAAAGTTCCATTTCCTTTACCTAGAATTGATCAGATTGTCGATTCCACTGCTGGGTGCGAAGTGCTTTCGTTCCTTGATGCGTATTCCGGCTACCACCAAATTAAGATGAAAAAATCCGACGAACTCGCAACCTCTTTTATCACGCCATTTGGTATGTATTGCTACGTTACGATGCCCTTCGGCCTACGAAACGCCGGGGCAACGTATCAACGATGTATGCAGCACATCTTTGGCAAGCACATAGGCAGGACCGTCGAGGCCTACGTCGATGACATCGTGGTTAAAACCAAGAAAGTCGGGAACCTCATCAGCGACCTCGAGACCACATTCGAGTGCCTCCGGGCCAAGAATGTGAAGCTCAACCCCGAGAAGTGTGTCTTTGGTGTGCCTCGAGGCATGCTACTTGGCTACGTTGTCTCACAACGGGGGATCGAGGCAAACCCTGAAAAAATCTCAGCAGTCACGAGGATGGGCCCGATTCGAGACCTCAAGGGTGTGCAGAAAGTGACTGGCTGCCTAGCCGCTCTCAGCAGATTCATCTCGAGGCTAGGGGAAAAAGCGCTACCCCTCTACCGCCTGCTGAAGAAGACGGAACACTTTGCGTGGACTGTCGAAGCCGAGGAGGCCTTAACCAAGTTGAAGGGGTTGCTGACTTCCGCACCAATCCTCGTGCCGCCGCGACCAGCCCAGGTTGGCGATTCCCCCGAGCCTCTCCTCCTCTATGTGGCCGCAACCACTCAGGTGGTCAGCGCGGTCGTAGCCGTCGAGAGGCACGAGGAGGGTCATGCATTGCCGGTCCAACGACCGGTGTACTTCACCAGTGAGGTACTCTCCGAGGCCAAGGTCCGGTATCCGCACATCCAGAAGCTGCTCTACGGCATCATCGTCACAAGGCGCAAGCTCCAGCACTACTTCCTCGCTCATCCCGTAACGGTGGTGTCGTCCTTCCCCCTCGGTGAGATCATCAACAATCGGGAGGCCACGGGGCGCATCGCCAAGTGGTCCGCCGAACTAATGGGGGAGACCATCACCTACGCCCCGCGAAAGGCCATCAAGTCGCAAGCGTTGGCGGACTTCGTTGCTGAATGGACCGACACTCAGCTCCCGTCGGTGCAGATTCAAGCCGAGCTCTGGACCATGTACTTCGACGGATCCCTCATGAAGACGGGGGCAGGCGCAGGCCTGCTCTTCATCTCACCCCTCGGGGTCCACATGCGCTACCTGCTGCGCTTGCACTTCCCCGCCTCCAACAACGTCGCCGAGTACGAGGCCCTCGTCAATGGACTGCGCATCGCCCTCGAGCTCGGGGTCCGACGCCTCGATGCCCGAGGAGACTCGCAGCTCGTCATCAACCAGGTTATGAAGGCTTCAAGCTGCATCGATCCCAAGATGGAAGCGTACTGCGGGGAGGTGCGCAAGCTAGAAGACAAGTTCTACGGCCTCGAGCTCAACCACGTAGCTCGAAAGCACAACGAGGCCGCAGACGAGCTGGCAAAATTGGCGTCCACGCGCGGCACGGTTCCACCCGACGTCTTCTCGAGGGACGTTTTCGAGCCATCAGTCAAAATCGGTCCGGGGGCTGGCCCTTCGACGCCACCCTTCGAGCCAGACACGGGGGCTCGACCTTCGACACCGCGCCCCGAGGGCGATGCCTCGACACCCGATGAGTCAATGCAGATCGACGCACCCGCCTCTTCTTCACCACGACCCCTCGACTGGCGCACGGCCTACCTCGACTACCTGACGCAAGACGTGCTACCGGAAGACAAGACGGAGGCCCGACGCGTTGCTCGAAGGGCCAAGACCTACGTCATCTACGGCGACGAGCGGGAACTGTACCGACGAAGTCCGACCGGGATCCTTCAGCGCTGCATCCCACTCGAAGAAGGGCGCAAGCTCCTCAACGACATGCACTCGGGGGCTTGCGGCCACCACGCAGCGCCAAGGACCCTGGTTGGGAATGCCTTCCGTCAAGGCTTCTATTGGCCGACCGCCATTGGAGACGCCAAGCGCTTGGTACGGGCATGCCATGGGTGTCAATTCTACGCCAAGCAGACGCACCAACCCGCACATGCCCTGCAGATGATCCCAATTACTTGGCCATTCGCCGTTTGGGGGCTTGACCTTGTAGGTCCCCTCAAAAAGACAAGCGGAGGGCACTCACACGTGCTTGTGGCCATCGACAAGTTCACCAAGTGGATCGAGGCTAAGCCGATAGGCGACCCCACCTCCGAGAAGGCTGTCGAGTTCATCGCCAACATCATGTACCGGTTTGGGGTGCCTAACGTCATCATCACCGACAACGGCACCCAATTCACGGGCAAAAAGTTCACCAACTTCTGCGATGACAACAACATTCGCGTAACCTGGGCCTCGGTCGCATACCCTCAATGCAACGGGCAGGTCGAGCGCGCCAACGGCATGATACTCCATGGGCTGAAGCCGAGGCTGTTCAAGACTCTCAAAAATTTCGGAAAGGGATGGGCCGCAGAGCTCCCCTCGGTGCTGTGGGGCCTCAGGACTACGCCGAGTCGAGCCACCGGGTTCACTCCGTTTTTCCTAACCTACGGCGCCGAGGCAGTCTTGCCTACGGACCTCGAGTACGGCTCCCCTCGACTTCGAGCCTACAACGAGCAAAACAACGACGAGAGGCTTGCCAACGCCAAGGACCAGCTCGAGGAGGCCCGAGATGTGGCGCTCATCAACTCCGCACGCTACCAGCAATCACTTCGACGCTACCACGACAAGTATGTGCGCAAAGAGACCTAGCAGTGGGGGACCTCGTGCTTCGACGGCTTCAAGACAACCGAGGGCGCCACAAGCTCACCCCTCCATGGGAAGGCCCATACACCGTGGCTAAGGTGCTCAAGCCAGGAACATACAAGCTCTACGACGATCAAGGCAGAATCCTGGCGAACGCGTGGAACATATCTCAGCTACGTCGCTTCTATCCTTAAGGGCCTCAAGGCCTTGTTCATTTTGTTGCTTTGTACAAACATGTCAAATATGAATGAACAATCTCGTGCGTTGTCTTTCATTTTGCTTAGCAGCATAAGGTAGCCTCGACCCTGCCTTGCTCAGGGTCGAGCCTCCCTCGGGGGCTGACAGGGGGGTAACCGCCCCCCAGACTCCGGAAAAAATGCGTGTTTTCTTTTCAAAAAATTCGACCCTCGTCTCGACTCGTGCCTCGAGTGAACTAGCGACGTCTAAATCCCAAAATACCTCGAGCCTCCAAAGGTCGGGAGGCGTCGACGTAGACGGCCACCTACGCCCCCGGGCTACGGTACCCTACCTACGCCTCCCCTCGAGGGGCTCGCGACGTATCGAAGGAGTACAGACTAAGTTAGCAGAAACTCGAGCTTGCAACAAAGAGAAGTGGTCAAACGCATTTGAAAAGAAAACAACACCTTTAAACAAACAAGTCATATACAAATGGGTCTCGACGGACCCTCATCCATGCCATAAAATTCTTACAAGGGCCTCGACGCCCAAATTTGGCACGCAGGCCCTAATCTTCGTCGGTGTGGTACTCCTCCCCGAGGTCTTCCACGGCGGGCTCAGCCTCGACACCCGAGCTAGAAGGAGGAGGGCCCTCGACACCGCTGCTGGCGTCAGGAGGCAGCACGTCCTCCTCGAAAATCTTGGCGAGCGATGTCCCCGGCCTCTCCATCTTCTCCAAAATTTTGTCGACACGGCGGTTGTTCCACTCCTCGTCCTTCCCCTCGATCTCGATGAAGCCGTTGGCGACAACGTGGACCGGGAAGCGGAAACCGGAGCGAACGACCGCGAGCGTCTGCTTGACGCCATGATGGAGAGCTTGCCGGACACGGTCCCGCGCCGCTGCGTCAAAGAAGCACAAGGCGTCGACCAAGGCATCGCCTCGGGCCACTGCACCTTCTGCCGCAGCCACTGGAGGAGCACCCCACATGGGGCCAAGCCGGTCGAGGGAGGTGCGAGCCCGCTCCGCCACCATCGTCTCGTCTTGGAGTTGGTCCAAGAGAGCCTGGTTCGTCCCGCGGAGCTCCTCGACCGTCCTCTCGACCCCTGCGCGACGAACAAGGAAGAGTGAGACTGCGGCGTAACAAAAAACTTCGAGACCCAAACAAGAACAAGGTGTAAGCCTCACCGTCGCAATGTTGCCCCAATGCGGCGAGATCGCTGGTCAGGCCCTCAGCACGCTGCTCAAGCCTGCGCTTCTCGGCCAACATGAGGAGCCTCTCGGACCTAAGGTCCTCGATCTGCCGGCCCGCCTCCACAAGGGCCAGATCCTTGCGGATCACCTCCTGCCGCGCCGCCCCCTCGGCAGCTCGGGCGGTGGCGACACCAATCTCGGCGTCTTCGGCCTCTTTTCTCGCCGCCTCCGCTGCGGTTCGGGCGGCGGCGGCCTCGCCACGGGCGTCAGCGGCCTCCTGCTTCGCCGCCTCGGCTTCAGCCCGGGCGGAGG
The DNA here is from genome assembly GCA_009763385.1 of Coix lacryma-jobi var. lacryma-jobi. Taxonomy (NCBI): domain Eukaryota; kingdom Viridiplantae; phylum Streptophyta; class Magnoliopsida; order Poales; family Poaceae; genus Coix; species Coix lacryma-jobi. The sequence goes on along the minus strand of CM019822.1, from coordinate 53,888,155 downwards.
TGGCCTCGCTTCGGGCGTCCGCGGCCTCCTTCCTCGACGCTTCGAGAGCAGCGGCGGCCTCCTCCTTGGATCGAGCGACCTCACCTCGAGCCGCCCGGACCTCCGCCTCCGCCTCGTTGAGCCGGCTCGCCATTTGGGCGTTCCGGCTCAGCTCAGCGCGGAGATCTTGAAGCTCCGCCTCAGCCCTCGCGAGGGCGACCGACACCTGTGCGGACCGGCCCGCCTCCTCGGAGCAGGACCGCTCCGCCTCCGCCATGAGCTCGGCCACCTCCCGAAAGATGGCCCGCACCTCGCGCGGAGCCCCCCGCTGGACCGGTCGCTCGACGTGGACCATGGCAAGGGGCGGGCTTGGCGCGTCAGGAAACGGCCATACTGGTCGGTCGAGCTCGATGTCGGGCTGATCCTCCTCCGTCCCGAGCTGCCCCAGCTGCGGCCCGCCGCCCGACGGCACGGGCCCCGGCTCTTCCCTGGCCAGGCCCTCCTGCGTCTCGTCAGCACTGGTCGGCGCCTCGGGCGCCTCCACCATCGGCAAGCCCGCGGCGAGGGGCGGCCCTTGCTCCAGCTCGTTCAGGAGGTCCTCCACCGTCGGGGCCTCGAGGGGCGCGGTCTCCTCGGCCCCAGACACCGGCGGGGCCGTGCTCGCCCCAGGCGCTTCCCCCGGAACGGCCGTTGTAGCGGGGGGAGGGGTGGCGCTCCCGACAGACGCCATCGCAGGAGGAGAAGGGGGAGACGGCAGCGCCTCAGTAAGCATGGTAGCGGCGGGCTCGATGCCGTGAGCTGAGGCCCCTGCAATACGAGATGACATTGATATCAGAATCAAGAGGAATGCCTCGACCCCTGCGGTCGACGGCGACGGCCTCACCAAAATTCGCGACGATCATCTGACCACCTCGAGCCATGGCAGCTCGAGCCTTCTCCAGCCAAGCGGCTTCTCTAGCGGAGGAGGGTGCCATAACTCGAGGTGCTTGTGCCTCGACGGGGCTCGAGGCCTTCGCCCGCTTGGACGCAGCAAGGTCCACCTCCGGGTAGGAGCGCTTCCCCCTGAGAGACCAGAGATGGCATGCATCATCAAAAGTAAAGAGGTCAAGCCTCGCTGCCGACGAGGTCCAAGAAAATTACTCACCCAAAGCGGCGGCTGGGCTTCTTCCCGGAATCGCCGGACCCACTCGGGGGCTTCGAGCCCACCCCACGGCTCGAGCCCTGCGCCTGGGCCATCTCCGCAGGGCTGGGATGGGGGGAGGGCTCCCGACGCCTCCCGTGGCTTGACCTCGAGGGAGAGCCCTCCTTCCGCCCCACGTCGCGGGAGGGCGACCGTACCTCCCTCGTGCTGTCGTAGTGGCGCCCGCCCCGGCGCGGGCTCCGGGACCCGCTCCGGCGCTCGCGCTGGCGGTCGCGCCCTCCCGCGTCCGCTTCTGTGTCCCGGCGGCGGTGCGGCGACGGACTCCGGGGACGCTCACGCCCCTGGTCACGAGACGCCCGGGGGCTCCCTCCCCGAAGCTCGTGATGGCGCGGGCTCGACGCCTCCTCCTGACGCCCGCTCCTCCGCGGGCTCGACGGCGCCCTTGACGGCTCGCGGCGGTCGGGCCCGAAATCCTTCTCGACCTGTCGGCCGCTTCTCGAGGCCCGGCCCTTCTCCAGACCTCCCGCCTGGGCTGGCGCGGGGGTGGCCTCCGTTGGTGCTGTGGCGGAGGCGCTCCGGGTTCGGGGCTTCCTCACGACCGGGGGCACGTCCGCCGCGGAGCTCGACGGACCTCGGGCCCCCGACGAGGCGGGGTTCGGCGCCGCCTTCCGCGGCTGCGTCCCACGCGGTCCCTTCGCCGGGGGGACCTCCAGCATACCCTCCTGCACAGAGGAGCGGTCAGCCCTGTCATCGACGACCCCCGCGCGCCTCAGGCGCGCATCCATCCCCTCGTCGTCGCTCTCCTCCTCATCACCGCTCTCCTCCTCCGAGCTCGAGGAGCTTAGCTCGGGGGACCCGTCTCCAGGCTGACGGTTGCGACGAGCCTTCGCCAGTCTCTGCTCCCGAGCCAAGCGACGCAGGTTTTTGTTTTTCTCTTTCCTCTTCCTGGCATCCTTGCTCTCCTTGTCTTTCTGAGCAGAGAGGCGCCTCACCTGAGTATCCACAGCGTCCTCCCTCACCGGGGGCCTCGACGCACGACAAGTAAACGCCCCCTGAAAAAGGAAGAAGCGTGACGAGACAAACCACAAGAAGAATGCAAAAGGTTCGAAGGGGGAGAAAGGGGGAGGGGGCTCGGAATAGCTCAGCTCGAGGGAGGCTCACCAGGTCGAGACACCCCTCGTCGGGTGCCATGGCGACCAGGTGGGCGTACTCAGGGATGAACGGCCCCTGGATCGTGATTGACACCCGGGAGACGCCCTCGTTCCGAGACAGCCTCTCCTCGGCCATCCTCGATCAATTAAGCGCCTCGAGCTTGGCCTCCGGCCCCATCTCGTGCATAAGAAGGGGGCGGTCCGCCAGCGGGAGAACTCTTCGCTGGTGGAACGCCCAAATGACCGCTTGCACGGTCAACTTCTTCTCATCCACCAGCGTCTTCATCATCTTCATCAGTGGGGCCAGGTGGCGTTGCCTGTCTGCCGCGACGCCCCAGGTCCACCTCTCCGGGCGTTGAGCGAGGACCCTGCCGGTGTACTGCGGAAAGAGACCATCTTCATTCCGCAGATAGAACCAATGGTCGTCCCACCCGGCCTGGTTGGTGGAAAGCTTGTATCACAGGTATTCACGGGGGACGTTGGCCGACGAGGTCCCAGCCCTCGCAGTGATGGCAAGGGAGCCCATGCGCACAAGCCGCCTCCCGCTGGGCTTTAGGGCCTTGATGAAGAGCTCGCCCCGGAAGAGATGGATGAACATCTCCCAGTGCGGTTCCATCTTCAGGTACCCCTCGCACACCGCGACGAATATGGCGGCGTGCGAGATGGAGTTGGGGGAGAAGTGCTGCAGCTCCACCTCGAAGTGGTGGGCCAGCCCCCGCATGAAGCGGCTCGGCGGGACGCCGAGCCCCATACGGTGGTAGCGCGTGAAGCTCACCACGTACCCCTCCGGCAGGTGCGGCTCCCGGTGCTCCGCCGACGGGATAACCCACCACGCGGGTCCCTCCTCCGGGTTGGGGCGCAGAAGCCCCTAGGCCACCAACGAGTCCATCTCGCTCTGCGTCACCTTCGACGAGCTCCAGTCTTCGGCCGGCAGCACTTGTGTCTGGGCGGCCATGGCGGTGGCGCGGCGCGGACCCGAGCAACGGACGGGCAGCCGGAAAATCCCCAATCAACTAGCTCGAAGGAGAGGGCGCGTGAAGGCTACGGCGGCGGTGAAGGCAAAGGCAAAGTAAAGGGTTCCTTTTCCCCTCTCTCGATATTTATAAGGGGAAACCCCGACGGGCGGGGTCTCCCACGACGTAAAAAGGTAACCGCATAGCATTTAATGCACCCACCTAACTACGTCTCGAGCCGGATGCAGGGAACACGCGGCAGCTCACCGTTCGCTCAACTGCCAGGGCCCTCTGCGGCCGCCGCTCCGACTTCGCGCCCGCCGCCCTGGCGCCACGATCTCCACTCCCTGGCGGTTTCCGCCTAAAAAGGCGCGCCCAACGGGCAGAAGGATTCCAAGCGACGAAGGCTTCTTCCGGAAGTAAAAAATGGGCCCCGGCCCTAAGTCTCGAAGCAGCGAAGGCTGGCCCTCGACGAAAGAGGGTTCGACAGCCGGCTTCGAGCACCCGAGTCAGGGACACCAAGGGGCGCCATTCGCGGCATCACTCGAGGGCCAAGCCCTCGAGGCCCCTCACGTGTATCCAAGGCGGGGAGCTCGACATGCAGTGAGATCCCCTCGGAGGGAGGCATCGAGCCACCGGGTCCTATCGAATGGACCCGGCACTCCTGCAGACTGAGCACCCATGCTTTATGAGACCGCCTCCGGGCCACAGTCGACCCCTATCGAACGGGGCACGAGCTCTCACTTGGATTCCCCGTTACCAGCTCACTGGGAACCTCGATACTCGCCCACTCAGGGTAGTACGAGGCATCCCCCCTCGCATCCGATCGAAAGGACTCGCGGGATGACAAGCCAGGGCAACCGGTGCGCCGGACAGCTCGAAGAGTCGGCCGGCCGGTTCAGCCTGGCACCCCTTGACGAAAGAGGGTCTAAAAACTCGGGGGCCTGACACCCCTGAACCTAAAAATCGCAACTAAAACTCGCAAAAAGCCCACGAGGAAGTTCTAACCACTCCCTTGTGGCCTCGGGGGCTACACCCGCGGGTGTCGCTCGCACGACACCCACGGAATCAAATCGACGAAACCCTCGAGGCCAGTTAGCTAACCCACGAGATCCCAGTCGGGAGCCCCTGCTCGAGTGCAAGCACTCGAGCAAGGGCTCGGGGGCTCCTGTCGGGGGCCCGCAAAAGGGGTACCCCCAATCAACGCAAACAAATAGGGTAAACCTAGAACACCGGTTAATAACAGACCTAACTAGTCTAACCCCCTAAAAAGCCGACCCCCCGAGGCCTACGACGCTGGCCCACCAAGCCGAGCCCTCCAAGCCAGGCCTCGGGCGCACACTCGTTTTCCGTCTCGCCCGAGCCCTCCAAGCCAGGCCTCGGGCGCACGCTCGTTTTCCGTCTCGCCCGAGCCCTCCAAGCCAGGCCTCGGGCGCACGCTCGTTTTCCGTCTCGCCCGAGCCCTCCAAGCCAGGCCTCGGGCGCACGTTCGTTTTCCGTCTCGCCCGAGCCCTCCAAGCCAGGCCTCGGGCGCACGCTCGTTTTCCGTCTCGCCCGAGCCCTCCAAGCCAGGCCTCGGGCGCACGATCGTTTTCCGTCTCGCCCGAGCCCTCCACGTCAGGCCTCGGGCAAGCGCTCCACTACCCTTCGAGCCCCCCACAGCCGAACACCACACCTCGAGACCCCACGCGGGGACCTCGAGCCTCTCTGGCACAACGGCCTATCCCTCGAGACGCGTTATGCCTCCCTCGAGCGGTGCAGACATCGGATGCCAGTCCCATACCGCGCACTTAATTCATCCACCTACTCCAGTCACGTCCTCTGTAACACAACGTGTGCCACAGTGGTCCGGGGCAGAGTCAAGTCTCGTTTTCACCACAAGTATGGGCAAAAAGGCACCAGTGAAGCACTGTTAACCCACACCCTACACTGTGGCACGTCCAAGCCACGCCTCGAGGCCCAGATGCCTGCCGCTCAATCGATTTTCACGGGACTTGCCCATACCTGCGGGGACTCGAGCCCCCCGTAGGCGCCGCCTCGAGGACGGCTCCGCGCCCCTCGAGCCCTAACTACTTTCATGCTATTGGAAGACAGGTACCCCAAGACCCGGAGGGACCCCGCCGCGTCCTGCACGTTCCGGGATGGGCGTTGTACGGCTTCCACCTCGCCGCGCCTCCACGTCCACGCCCAGGATGGAGGCCACGCTTCAAGGACGCTTCAACAGCAACGCCCACGTCGGCTACAATGTCTTCGACAAGACAGGGTTCCTACCCTTCTTCGTAAGGGACACAATACACCCCGACACCTGTAATACCCTTGTGTAACCCTGGCCTCCCCTTGCTCTATAAAAGGGGACACCAAGGCCCTCATTCCTTCGGTCGGGAACAGACACGTTAAGACACAAGTCCACACACACACGAGTTCGGACTCCGGTCCACGCTCACTGAGCTTGTATTCGCCCCTGTACAAGCACTTAGGTGCAAGTAATACAAGAACATCCTCCCCCCGCTGGACGTAGGGCCTTCTTTGCCTGAACCAGGATAAATCCTTGGTCCCTCTTGCATCACCATCCAGGGAGAGAAGCACGCGATCATATTACTCGTTGGTGTCATACCCCCGGTTTCGAAACACCGACAAAAAGAGAGATAGAAGTGCCTTACATTCCTTCCTTTCCCTATAAACTCCACATAAACCATAGGATAGACTCTGGCATTTTCTTTTGCCATAAAGTGAGGATGTACACCATGAGTGCCTTGAGATTTAAAGAGAGATTCAATGAACCATGTTTTTCTTTTTGAAAATATCCTGAAACCCCAAGGTATGTAAAAGAGGAAAGTGTGTTTCTCTTATTTGCAAGCTATTCTATCTTTCAACCGCCATAGGTATGATTTATTAGCCACTTGGAAAGGTTACTAACATGAGTATAGGTAGTTGAACATCTTATGTGAATGCTTAGTTCAATAAAATTGTTTCAATTCTTAAAGTCCATGCTTGCTCGGGACGAGCAAGAGGTTAGTGTGGGGGAGCTTGTTGATGGTGCTTAAAGCATCATTTCACCATCAACATTTCACCCAAAACCAAGGTAAAACAACATAAAAAGTAGAAGATTTGGTTTATAACTAACCTATTTCCACATGTGCATAGTTTCTTATCTTAATGCAGGAAATGATGGAATTTGGGCCAAACAAGAGTACCAGGAGCAAGGCCAAGCCACTCTGGCCCATTTGGGCCTGAGCAAGGTGGCGGCCGCCACCTATTACTGGCGGCCGCCAGGTCACTTGTGCCAAAAGTGGCCCAAGCCACGTCATCGATCCGTGGGAATCACCGCAAGCTCAAATCTTGGCCATTGCACACTAAGGCGGTTTGATCCAAGGGCTAAGAAGAGTATCACCTGGATAGTGGGCTTTGGACACGTGTCTAAACCCTAACCAGCCCTCAAACCGACTTGGGAGAGCAAATGAAGACCGTTGGATGAATGGCGGTTGCAATGGACGACAGAGAGGTGGCGGGCACCAGGGTTTGGTGGCGGGCGCCACCCCCTAAACCCTAACCGACCTCCCCCTCACTCTATAAGTACCCCCCTAGCTTCCTAGCACTATAAATAGGCCCCTTGAGCTCTCATTCGGAGAGCCTCACACCATTCCTCACCATTTGGTTAGATTAGCACACTTGCTATGCTTGAGAGATTAGAGAGAGTGTGAGTGCCTCACTAGAAGAGGAGCTGGAGAGGAGAAGAGAAGAAGTCTGGAGAGTTCCGGAGTTGTCGGAGACCTCTGCTTCTCTCAGCTCTACGCTTCAACTTTGGTAATTTAATATCTTATTCTATCTTCAAGTATTTACTTTCAGTACTTGTGTGTTTGTTTCATTGCTTGATATTAGTTTCAAGTGCTCTAGTTCTAGTACAGGGCTAGTAGTAGTAGTATATAGATTAAGTGTGGTACTTAGGCTATATATTGCCATTGAATACGGCTAGGCCCCCGAATAGCTGTGGTTGCAAGCAGGTGGTGACAGCCCTGTGCGCCTTGAATTCCACCACGTAGTTGGTCTAGTTTAACAGTAGGGCTCGTTGTGCTAGGCGTTCAACCTAAGTCAGTGGTAAAGGCTAGTACGCCCACAGTGCACTAGTAAAGAACTTAAATCACTAGAAGTCTAATAGAACTAGGATCTACCCCAGTAGATAGTGCATGTTCCCTTCATCTATCCTAGATATCCTTACCCCCCCTAGTTTTCTCAAAATCACTTCGCGTTCCTCGTGGATTCGATACCCCGGAATACTCTGAGGTTAAAAGCTACAACTGATAACCGTGCGCTTGCGGTTTCTTCTGCGTGCCACCTGAGGTGTCAACAGTGACCCTCTTGATAGTCCGGCTTACCTATAACTCAAGTTTAAAATTAAACTTTCAAACCACCACTTGAGCTAGGCATCCTTTGTCCAAATATAATCAACGTGCTTTGTTCACGAGATTTCAACATTTCAAATCTTTCTAAGGACTAACACCTGCATATATGCTTTTATAAATCCGTTAGTCCCTAATTTGATTGTCATTAATTAGCCAAAATCCACATTAGAGGCGAATGCACTTACAAACTCCCCCTTTTTGGTAATTGATGACAACCAACTTAGGCTTACAAAAGGATAGAAAGAATTAAAGCTTTTGAATTCCAAAATTTAGTTCAAGCTCTCCCTTAGTGTATGCTTTGGATATGAATTTCAAACCTTAACTTGAAGCAAGGTTGCATACACAAGAATAAGAGCTCCCCCTAAATTTTGCAATCCGTGGGGTGCCTAAGTGTGTGACAACATCATATATAACAATTTGTGATGCATGAACAAGATGACATGGTGATCCACATAACATAAGATAAGAGAAACGAATGACTATGGAAGAAAGAAAAAGACTCAAATCACATAGCCATGTCGAAAACAACAATCACCACACATGATATAAGCAGAAAATAGAGGATCAACCATACATGAATATTACATTAAGCTCAAAAGTTTCACATCCTCATCACATCACAAATTTAAAAGTAGCATACCACACATTTAGTTCTCATAGTTTAAAACTCTCTCTCAAAGACTAACTATTACATCATGATAAAGCCTAACACTCCCCCTTTGGCATCAAATGCCAAAAAGGGTAGGCCACGATAAGCACAGAAACTAATAGTAGCCACCAGAAGATCCTCCATAGCCACCGACATAAGGACCACCGAAGAGAGAAGAGAAAGCACTGGCGCCAACATCACCACATGGGAACGACGACGAGGGAGCACTAGAAGGATCTGGCGGAGGAGGAGCGTGAAAGCCACCACTCCCAGCTGGATCAGCGTCCGGGGCAGCAAAGCCCATGTACGAGCCACCCCCTCCACCCTGGTATAAGGTGGACCCGCCACCATGTGACGGACCCGCTCCATAATCAGGGTAGAAGGGAGGAGGCTGATATGAAGGCGGAGGATGGAGAGGCTGAAATAAAGCTGAGCTGAAGATACCGGCCTCATCATCACCTCCATCGGCACGTCACGTCTCTACTTGACCTTCACCTTGCCTTTGATCACTGTATCCGTGCTCGACACCTGCACAACACAAGCCAAAGAGCATGCGCATTATCCCAGTTGACAATCACTCATCACTCAGAGACTCGGCATACACCCATGTATCCGCAATCTCCCCCTTGATGAGTGCATTGTCAACTACCAACACAAATCATAATGGAATAGAGGAAGGGAGGAAGAAAGAGAGAGAACTCGACCAAATGACCCAAAAGCATATCAAAGCCGAAGAAGGTCAAGTGGAAAGAGCAAACCAACTTGGTTCCCAAAGACATGGGCAACGGCTCGACGCAGCCAAGCAAAGCAAAGCTAGCCCTCAATAAGAGGTAGAACAGGCTCAACACCGCTAGCGTGAAAGCTCGATACCAACTGAAGAAAGCTAGAAATCAGCTGAAGCATAAAAGAACAAAGGTGCTAGTTCCTCAAGAAAGAGGCAAAGGCTCAACACAACTAGCTACCAAAAATGCTCCGAACCAACTGTTACCAGCTTGAGAACACAGAAGCGAGCAAACTCCCCCTCGAATGGTACACACAACCAGGAAATCTCCCCCTTAGTTCAACTCGGAAAATACATCAAAATTTTCTCCCCCTTAGTTGAACATAGAAGGCACTTATGATTTGTCAATATTTTCTCCCCCTTAGTTGAAAATGCACCATCAAGCAAAACTCCCCCTTTCAGAATGCATATGAGTCAAAATGCAAGTTAGCAGCTTCAGGAATATAGTCGATAGAATATGAAGATGCGCGACAAAGTGCTGATCCGATGACTCATTAAAAATGCACAGAATGCTGGCAAAGGCTCAAACTGATCACCAAATGTGAAATATGAACATGTGAGCAAAGTGAGCAGTTCTTAGCCAAAAAGGTATTCACCATCAAAATAGCACCAAACATGTATAGACAGGAAGTCAACCAAGTGCTAAACATGTATACAAGGTGAACTACCCCTAGCACAGTTCAACCATCATGCTGTAGAATGAACCATAGACTTGTGTATTCAAATTTTATCGGAGTTGCAGCGGTTAAATTACACAAGTTCAATTTCAGCATGTGATTGCGAGAGGTTGAAAGCTTGTCATCGCCTAACTTTTCAACTGTACGAAGCCTATGCAGAAGCAATTACAAGCTTAAAGCTACAATTTCGGTCATACACTACACAGCTCAAGTTTAACTCAAAGTGCAATGAGAAACAGTCTTGAAACTATGAGGTGCTGACAAGCAATCCCATCTCGATCTTTCCAATTCACTTAACTTGGTTCAAATTTTATCTCAGAAAAAGAACATACCAAGCAAGTGAATGACTCAGAACTAGAGACATAGCAACCTAGCATATATGAAAAGCACGAGTGAATTCTACACATTCTACACATGCTAGTTGCGTATCTCAATGGTGAACAGTTTCAAGTTTTATGTCCATTAAGCAGATTCACCATTCAAAAATAGCTCAGCTCACAACATGCATTAGTGATCAGAAAGAGCATAAGCTACAAGCATCATCATAAAACATCGGAGCATACACTATACAGAGCATAGTCACGGTCTAAAAGAGTATATTCATGAAGCTATGAATGTAGATATGCAAGATGAAATGCAGAAAAGATACCAAATGAAAAACACAAAGTCAAGTTATGGTACAAGAGTCAAAGTATTTCCCCCATCTAAAAGGGGAAACACGCACCAAGCTCACCTCTCAACCTAGCAAAGGTTGATTGGTCCAAAGGCTTGGTGAAAATATCAGCCAACTGATGATGAGTATCGACATGGCGAAGGTCGATATCACCCTTCTCATAGTGGTCTCGTAGAAAATGGAAGCGCACATCAATGTGTTTGGTCTTAGAGTGCAGCACGGGGTTCTTAGCAACGCTAATAGCACTTGTGCTGTCACAAAGCAAAGGAACGCGAGAAAAGCTCAGACCAAAATCACGCAAAGTGGCCATCATCCAAAACAACTGGGAACAGCAGCTAGCCGCAGCAACATACTCAGCCTCCGTGGTAGACTGGCAACACTAGACTGCTTGCGAGAAGACCACGATACAAGAGAAGAACCAATAAACTGACAAGTCCTAGAAGTGGACTTGCGCTCAACGCGGCAACCAGCAAAATCCGCATCAGAATAACCGCAAAGGGAGAGGGTGGAGGAAGCAGAATACCAAATCCCAAATTCTAGAGTGAAGCATAAGTACCTCATAATGCGCTTGACCGCCTGACGGTGAGAAGTGTGTGGCGACGACTGAAATCGCGCGCACAGACACACCGCGAACTGGATGTCCGGGCGTGTCGCCGTCAGGTACAGCAGCGACCCGATCATACTCCGGTACTCCTTCTGGTCCACAGCTTCTCCATCCACATCCGCATCCAGGGCCGCCATGGTCGGCATGGGTGTTGGAAGAGGCTTGGCCTCACCCATGTCGAACTTCTTCAGGATGTCATTGGTGTACATGCACTGGTGCACGAACGTCCCCTCTCGGGATTGCTTGATTTGCAACCCGAGGAAAAACGTCAACTCGCCCATCATGCTCATCTCAAATTCTCTGCTCATAGTGTCTGCAAACTTGGCAACCAAAGCGTGAGAAGAACCACCGAAAATGATATCATCCATGTAAATCTGGACCAAGAGTGTGTCGTTGCCTTGCTTGAGGAGAAAAAGCATTTTATCCACACATCCCATTTTAAAACCCTTAGCAAGCAAAAAGGTTTTCAACCTATCATACCAGGCTATAGGGGCTTGTTTCAAACCATATAAGGCTTTGTGAAGTTTAAAGACAAGGTTTGGAAACTTGGGATTTTTGAAACCGGGGGGTTGTCTCACATACACTTCCTCTTCTATGTAGCCGTTTAGGAAGGCACTCTTGACATCCATTTGAAAAAGTTTAAACCTCTTGGATGCAGCAAAAGCCAAGAGTATCCTAATTGCCTCCAAACGAGCTACAGGAGCAAAAGTCTCCTCATAGTCTATCCCCTCCTTCTGACTATACCCCTGGGCTACTAGTCTGGCCTTGTTTCTCACAACATGGCCATCCTCTCCTTGTTTGTTTTTGAAAACCCATTTTGTCCCAATAGGATGACACTCAGGAGGAGGAGGAACAAGGACCCAAACCCGATTTCTTTCAAAATTTTCTAACTCCTCATACATGGCATTGACCCAATCTGGATCAGATAAAGCGTGTCCAACATCTCAGGGTTCAAAATCAGCAACAAATGCAGAATGAGCAAAGTGAGAGATTTGTTGTGACCTTGACCGAGTGACACATTCGCCGATGCTGCCGATCATCTGTTGAGGTGGGTGTTGGCGCTGGATATGTCGTGGCGCCTCCCGAGCAGAAGTGATCTCCCCCTCAACAGCATCTGGTGCCTCCCCGGGTACAAAAGGTACCGCTCGGGGTGGCGGATCCCACGGCCCCCAAGTCGAAGAAGAGGGATCGGGGCCATGAGTCGTAGTAGAAGCCGCTCTTTGTGGCACAGCAGGTGGAGGAGGTGTTGGGTCATCCATCCCTTCAGCACCTTCTTCCTCATCATCAAGAAGAGGCTCGCCAACCTCATGATCACCTGCACGCTCAAAACGAGAAGAAGGACAAACCATGGTCTCATCGAAGGTGACATCGGATGTCTCCATGACTCGGTTAGTATCAAGGTTAAGTACACGATATGCACGAGTATGAGTGCCATAACCCAAAAATAAACCGTCAGAAGAACGAGACTCAAATTTGTCCAAGTTGCTCTTTTTGAGTATAAAACAATGGAAACCGAAGACTCTAAAATAACTCACCTTGGGCTGTCTTCCAAATCGCAACTCATAAGAAGTCTTTTTCAAGAAAGCTCGGAGAAAAATGCGATTGGAAATGTAGCATGCAGTGCTCATAGCTTCGGCCCAATATCGCCTAGGAGTCCTATGCTCATCGAACATCGTCCTGGCCATCTCTACAAGGGTCCGATTCTTCCTCTGTACAACACCATTCTGTGGCGGTGTGTAGGGAGAAGAAAACTGATGCTCTAAACCCAAAGAGTTACAAAACTTCTCAAAATCCGAATTCTTGAATTCGGAACCATTATCACTCCTAATAGCTCGCATTGAGTTCAAAGGGAACTCGTTCTGAAGACGCAAAATTAGATTGCGAGCAAAGGAAAAAGTCTCAGTCTTCTCAGCTAAAAAGAAGACCCAGGAATATCTCGAAAAGTCGTCAACAACAACAAGCACATACCACTTCCCCCAACCGAGCTCACCCGAGCCGGACCAACAAGGTCCATGTGCAAAAGCTCTCCAGGGCGCTTGGTCATGACCTGAGTCACTGGATGGTGGGGAGCAGCAACCATCTTCCCATGTCTACAAGAATGGCAAACAAGATCCTTCTCCATGGATAACTTGGGCAATCCTCGGATTAGGCCAAGTGAACTAAGCCTTGCAAGCAAGTCGAAGCTTAGGTGACCAAGTCTCATATGCCACTTCCAAAGATCAGAGGAGGAAGGTCCAGCCAAAAGACAACGAGAAATTCCAAATGACTCCGAGAAATCCGCACGAAAGACTTTCCCAAAGGGCGAAATCACACAAACAAGATTGCCCTGAGGATCCAAAATACGACTGAGATTCGGCTTAAAACGAATCTCAAAGTCGTCATCAAAGAGTTGCGAAACAGAAAGAAGGTTAAAATGCAAGTTAGAAACAAGAGCAACATCGCGCAACACAAAGTGCTCATTAACTCGCACTGACCCACGAGACAACACTTTACCTTTGCTATTGTCGCCGAAGGTGATAAACTCCTTTCCGGCGACTGGACTAAGACTGGAGAACCACTTGGCGTTTCCGGTCATGTGCCTCGAACACCCGGAATCCACCAACCAAACGTTCTCCAATCGTTTTACCTACATCAATAAAAAGACATAGGGTGAGCATACGGTCCAACACTGGGGTTAGTGAAGTAGGGAGAATACCAGTGTTGGGCCGGCTGCTCAAAAGAATGGTTAGCAGAAAAACCATTCCTGCACGCCTCCTCGGTTTGCATCTTGTCATGCTTCACATTCGCAATCTCCATCTCCAAACCCTCACAAAGAACGCACCTAGTCACACACGTGCTATCCGAGCTGGCCTTTTCAAGAGACACAATCTTGGCATTCTTCTCTGCCAACTCGGATTGCAAGCCCGCACAGGACTTGCACGCACCCAACAACAAAGATCTAGCCTTCTGCTCATCCACCTCTCCTACCAACGCAACATACTTACCTCTCAAAGTGAGAAGGTCAGTCATGTGCGTGGTGCACATCTCACACTCAACCTCCTCAGAGACAACTATGGTGGACTTGTCAAACTCAAGCTCCTTCACCGTATCCTCCCACTTCTGCCTGAACTCCTTCCGCTCTCTAGCAGCACGGCTAAGCAACTTGTCTTGACTAAGAAGGGTGGCTGTAAGCTTCTCGATCTCAGCAGAAAGCTCATCGGGGGTCAGAGATACCTGGGAGGTGTCGTCGTCGTCGTCGTTCCGAGGGATCTCCTCCAGCTCGCCGTCGACCTCCTTGCCGAGGGCCATGGTGCAGAACCCCTCATCGTTGGCGAAGAAGCAGAGGCCGTTGAGCTTGTCCTCGATCTTCTTCTTCTTCTCGGACTCGTCATCGCTTGAGGAAGCGGAGTCGTCATCCGAGTCGTCGACGTCGCTGAGCGTGGCGAAAAACGCACGCTGCTCAGCCTGGGCCTTCTCCAAGTACTTGGTCTTGATGTACTCCTTGTTGAAGCCGCCCTTCCGCTTGTGCTTCGCGGGGACGTACTTCTCCTTGCGCTTGCCGGAGTCGTACTTGTGCCCATGATCCGCCTTGCCGAAGGTCTGCTTGTTCTTCTTCTGGCAATTGGTGATGAAGTGGTTGGGGTCACCGCACTCGAAACATCCCGAGCGTCCTCCTCCGCGGCGACGGTTCATGTGGTTGTTGTGGAACCGCGAGAACCGGTTGGCGAGCAAAGCTAGCTCGTCATCCCCCATGAACTCCAGCTGCTCCTCTGTGACAGAAAGAAGAGAGGAAAGTGCAAAGCCTCCAGAGGTGTTAGCAGAAGAGCTAGAAAGCAAAGCCATCGATGGGCCAGAAGAATTCTCATAAGAAGCCCTCGCCATGGCATCGATCTCACTGGACTTAAGCTTACTGAAGAGCTCGTCGCACGTGAGGGTCTCATAGTTAAACGATTCGATGATCGCCTGGATCTTTGAGTCCCACACCGACCAATCAAGAGTATGCAAAAGCTTCAAAGCTCTCTCATGATCGTCGAAAGGCAATAGGTCCTTGTTAGCCCTCATCCTGTTGACAATCACCTGAAAGCGAGCGAATAAACTCTCTATGCTCTCGCCAGGCATGTGTCGAAAGTTCGCATACTCTCGCTTGTGCGACTCGTAGAGACGTGTTTTGACTTGAGTGGTTCCCTCATAGAAACGCATGAGGGTAGCCCAAATCTCCCAAACCGTAGCGAGGTGAGAAACGCGATCAAACTCCGTCATGCTCAAACATGAGAAAAGAGCATTACGGGCTCGGCTATTGGCATCGTACTCATTGATCTGATGCTGAGTGACACGAGCAGCCAAGACCACGTAATCGGTAGAGTTGCAAATATCCCAAATGGAAGCACCCAAACTCTGCAGATAGGCCAACATGCGTATCTTCCAATACGCATAGTTCGTCCCATCGAAAAACGACGGTTTGCCCACGCCGCGATCCATGTCGCCTTCTGTGGATCTGGAACCGGCTAAGGTGGAAGATCCTTAACCCGCTCCGATACCAATTGAAGGATTGAGAATGCAATAGCAAGGCGACCAGAGGGGGGGTGAATGGGAGCTCAAAAATTTCTCTCGAAACTTTGGCCTTTGTCCCACAAATCAACCCCCAAGAGCTTCGATCAAAACCGTGATGCCCATGACCCTTGGAAGAGGGTGGATGATCCCTAGGATCACAGCGAGGCACCACAAGGTGATAGCAAACCAAAAGCCAAAAGCACCGGCACAAGTTCGATCCTTAGAAACCGAGTCCCAAACTTAGATTGAAGGCTATGTCGGGAAATCCCCAAATACCGATGCTAACAAGTAGCAAGGATACTTAGAGAGGTTCCTAGGTGAACTAAGAAGCCAACCGAGAGGTCCGGAAACCAAGCAAAGAAGTCGAAAGAGCAAACGCACTAAAACTCAACAAGCAGCCGACTCCCGGACTATCTGCCAGTGTGGTCCCGGACTGTCCGGCTCAACTGTGGACTGTCCGCGGGGGATGGCGGACTGTTCGCCGGCAAAATCCCCGAAACAACACTGTTGCTGCAAGTCCCCTGGACGCTCCCGGACTGTCCGCGAGCTCCAACGGCGGATTGTCCGCCGGTCACTCGAAAGCAAAACGGCCGAGGAACACATCCACTGGTCTGGCTCGTCCCCGACGCGCGGACTGTCCGCTGGTCAAACCGCGGACTGTCCGCGACCTCACAGTGAAGGCGATTTCGGTCGCCCTTCACACACAACCTCCAAAATCCGAATCAAATCACAATCCCACATTCCCAAACTTGGAGAAGATGATCATGAGGTAGTTAGGAGACTATCCCCAAGAAATCATCCGCTCAAATCGATTCAATCAACGGGAAATCAAAGGGGAAGGTGTATGAACCGAAAAAGCACCATGAAAACGAAATCGACCCGATCTACTTGTTCGTGAGGAGTTAGATAAATTCCTTCGGTGGAAATGATCTCCTCACTATAAAGAACAAGTTGATTCAAGTGGAATTCGAAAAGATGCAGTAGGGAGGGAGATCGAGTGACGAGAAAATTGCGGAGAAACGAAGAACGCGAAGAACCCGAACCAAAACGCGAATCAACACATCGATCTGCAACCGTGTGGCTACCACACGCTACAACAGTGAGATTACGGTCCCACTTCCTCAAAATCTCCAGTACACAGAGGTATGGTTCTCTGCGGATCTCAGTTGCTACAGCAGGGGATTGAGAGAGCAGGAAAACCTAGAAGGCAAAGAGCAAATGGCTGAGATAGAATGGGAGGAGGGTGTCTCCCTCTACTTATCCTAATTCTAATTCCTACTCTACCCCTCACTAATTACAGAGCGAACCAGCTAAACCCTAGGGTTATTCTAGACCAACTCGAAGATGCTGGTGATCCGACGGCCACGCCCGCACAACTGGTAGCGTTGTCTCGACGCAACCTCACCGATTGCCACCACGTGCCGCCACCGCTCCGCTTGTCCTTTTCCCGGACTTCGCCCCCGGTTTTGAGGCCCAAACCGGGAAACCAGCCTTCACGACCAACCCCCGGTTTTCAGGCCCAAACCGGGAAACCAGCCTTCCATCGCCTGAGTTTTGTGGCCCAAACTCAGAAACCCGCAGCGCCCAGGTTTTGAGGCCCAAACCTGGAAACCGTCCACTGCCCGAGTTTTGTGGCCCAAACTCGGAAACCATCAGCGCCCAGGTTTTGAGGCCCAAACCTGGAAACCGTCCACTCGGTGGTTTTTCTGTGGCTCAACCACCAAACCGAGCCATAGAGGGGATGCACCGCCCGTGCACCCCGTCCACTGACACGTGTCCCCAGGTCCTCGACCCAAGCAACACCATGCCCGCAAGTCTTCGCTCGTCGCTGTCCCAGGCTGTCAGCCACCACAGCTGATCCTCGGGCCACCGGTCCCTCAGTCCAAGCCTCACGTCCGCCCTTCGCCACTCTCGGTCCATCGACACGGCACGTCTCTACTTGACCTTCACCTTGCCTTTGATCACTGTATCCGTGCTCGATACCTGCACAATACAAGCCAAAGAGCATGCGCATTATCCCAGTTGACAATCACTCATCACTCAGAGACTCGGCATACACCCATGTATCCGCAGACGATACACAAATGGAAGGGAGAACAACTCACTGCGCGATGTCGGTACTACCGACCAGGAGTAGTCGGTACTACCGACCGCACAACAGTGCGTGGTTATCCGCAATCCATCCATACAAATCGCCAACAATCTTGCAAAACATATATCCTAGAAGCATCGATACACTGGAGAGAGCAATCCAACCAAAGGAAAAAACCTAGAACAAGATACATTGAGAGATCGGGCATGGACACCCTAGTACCTTGCTACTCGAGATGAAGAGGCCGAAAAAACCGATGGGAGAAGAGCTTTCGGGCTTCAAGAACACCACCACGACGATCTCCTTGCTCCTACGCACCTTTCCACCGGAGGGATTTGGATTTGGGTGGAGGAGTTGAGAGATCGAGAGGAGGAGGCGGAGAAAGCAACGGTCGGAGAGGCTCGGGCTTAAGGCGGCGCGGTGAAAAACTAAAAGGATAAGGTGAAAACCTATTCACTGCGGCCTTTTATACCAGGGTAAAAACCCCGGTCGGTACTACCGCCCATAGGGGTCGGTACTACCGACGGTCAGTACTACCGACCCTTATGGCGGTACTACCGATCGTTCACTTCCAGAACGGACAGAGAGCTTGTCTAGGAGAACTTTGTGTGGTATACTACACACACTTCAACCATGTCCAGATTTCGTACCAGCAGTACATAACTATGGACACAAGTGAAGCATGCAAAATAGATTTTGAAATCACACACAATATTTGTCAAAACATTTGTCTATGTCTCTAGGTGAAAACAAATGTGTGTGCAAGACATCAAGCCACGTTACGAGAATCAATGATATTTAGCTCACTCCTCAAAGCACAAAATCTTGACTCATCTAATGGCTTTGTGAAGATATCGACTAGTTGCTTTTCGGTGCTCACATGACGTAGTGCGATATCTCCTTTGGCTTCATGGTCTCCCAAGAAATGATGTCGGGTGTCTATATGTTTTGTGCGAGAATGGTTTACGGGACTGTTTGCTAGTTTGATGGCACTCTCATTGTCACACAAAAGTGGAATTTTGGTTTCTTCACATCCGAAATCGTTTAGTGTTTGCTTCATCCAAAGTAGTTGGGCACAACATGCGCCGATCGCCACATACTCGGCTTTGGCGGTGGATAGGGCAACACTATTTTGTTTCTTGGAACTCCAAGATACCAAAGACCTCCCAATCAATTGGCAAGTCCCGGTAGTGCTCTTTTGATCTACCTTGCAACCAGCATAGTCCGAATAGGAATAGCCAAGTAGATCGAAAGTGGAGCCCTTGGGATACCACAAGCCAAGATTCAGAGTGTGCATTAAGTATCAAAAGATTCTCTTAACGGCCATAATATGACATTCTTTCGGATTAGCTTGAAATCTTGCACACATGCACACGCTAAGCATGATATCGGGCCTAGATGCACAAAAGTAAAGCAATGAACCGATCATAGAGCAATATACCTTTAGGTCCACTAACTTACCATCCTCATTTAGATCAAGATGTCCATTGGTTGGCATGGGAGTCTTGATGGGTTTGGCCTTGTCCATCTCAAACTTCTTTAGCATGTCCCTTGTATACTTTGTTTGACTGATGAACGTGTCATCCTTGAGTTTCTTGATTTGGAATCCGAGGAAGTACTTCAACTCACCCATCATGGACATCTCTAACCTTTTGGTCATGATCCTACTAAATTCCTCACAAAAAGCCACATTAGTACTACCAAATATTATGTCATCGACATATATTTGGCACACAAAGATATCATTATCGACTTTGCAAGTAAGTAGAGTAGCATCTGCCTTCCCTATCTCCACTTGGTATAACTTGAAATCATGGTGAGTAGCAAAGGCAAGCAATATGCGAATTGACTCAAGCCTAACTACAGGTGCATAGGTTTCCCCAAAATCCAAACCTTCGATTTGAGTGAAACCTTGAGCCACCAACCATGCTTTGTTCCTTGTAACCACGCCATGCTCGTCTTGCTTGTTGCGGAAGACCCATTTGGTTCCTATTACATTTTGCTTGGGTCTTTCCACCAATGACCACACTTCATTGCGAGTGAAGTTGTTCAGCTCTTCTTGCATGGCCATCACCCAATCCGGATCATCAAGTGCTTCTTCCACCCTAAGAGGTTCCAAAGAGGAGACAAATAGGTAATGTTCACAAAAACTTGCTAAGCGTGAACGTGTCGTTACCCCACGTTGTATGCTCCCCAATATGTTGTCAACGAGATGATCCCGTTGAATCGTATGATGCACTTTTGGATGCGGCACGAGTGATCTCCTTTGGATGGGTCCATCTTCATCATCTTCACCATATGTGTGGATGTCTTCATTAGCTTGTTGGTCATCATGTTGAGCTTGAGCTTGGTCATCAAGTTGATGTTGCATTTGAACATCATTTGCACTTCCACCTTTCGGAGTTGCAGAAGCTTCACCATGTGCATTCGAATGCACATGATGGACATTTGAATCTTGTGGAGTGTGCAATGGCTCATCTTCATCATCTTGAATCTCAATAGGCCTCACATCACCGGTCACAAGCTTCTTGATTGCTTCGGATGGAGACATATCATTACCTACAAGCTCATCATTGACTTGCTCCTTTTGGGAGCCGTCGGATTCATCAAAAGTCACGTCTACCGTTAACTCAATAGTGTCGGTGGCATTATTGAATACGCGGTAGCCATGTTCGTTAGTACCATAACCAAGTAGAAAGCCTTCGTGTACCTTAGGTGCAAACTTTGAGCTTTTGGCTCTCTTGTTAAGTATGAAACACTTGCAGCCAAAGACTCAAAAGTAATGCACCTTTGGTTTGTTACCGGTCAGGAGCTCATAAGGCATCTTGTCCCTTAGCTTGTGGAGGTAGAGGCGGTTGATGGCATGACACGCGGTGTCCATCGCCTCCGCCCAAAAGCCATGGGACAACTTGTATTCATCCAACATAGATCTTGCAGCTTCAACAAGAGTTCAATTCTTCCTTTCCACAACCCCATTTTGTTGTGGGGTATATGGAATGGAGAACTCATGCTTGATTCCTTCATCACCAAGATACTCTTCTATGTTGGTGTTCCTAAACTCGGTTCCGTTGTCGCTCCTCACTTTCTTGATCTTGAGCTCAAACTCATTTTGAGCTCTTCTTGCAAACTTCTTGAAGATGCCTTGGGTTTCACTTTTGTGTGCTAAAAAGAACACCCAAGTGAAACGGGAAAAGTCATCAACAATAATGAAACCATATTTGTTACCACCGATGCTTTAGTAAGCAACGGGTCTGATGAGGTCCATATGTAGTAGCTCCAATGGTCTTGTGGTTGACACGACGTTCTTTATTGGATGCTTTGCTCCAACTTGCTTTCCGGCTTGGCACGCGTTGCAAATCCTATCTTTCTCAAACGAGACATTGGTTAGTCCAAGGATGTGTCCTTCTCTTTGAAGTTGGGCCAAGTTCCTCATCCCAACATGAGCTAGTCGGCGATGCCAAAGCCAACCCATGCTAGATTTTGCTATTAGGCATGTTGTAAGTTCCACTTTACTAGCTGAGAAATCAACTAAGTAAAGCTTTCCCTTCAACACACCCTTAAATGCAATAGAGGAATCCCTTCTTCTAGAAACGGCCACACCCTTATCCGTAAAGAGACAATCGTAACCCATTTCACAAAGTTGAGAGACGGATAACAAATTGTAACTCAATGAACATACAAGTAAAACATTAGATATGGAATTGTCGGTTGAGATAGCAATTTTACCCAAACCAAGCACTTCTCCTTTTCCATTGTCACCAAACACAATGTTGTTGCATGAGTCACGGCTTGGTTGAAAGGAGGTGAACATTTCTTTTGCCCCGATCATATGATTGGTGCATCGACTATCCAACACCCAACTTGATCCACTGGAGGCATATTCCTACAAAACAAGTTTATGTTCTTGATTTAGGTACCCAAGTGAGATTGGGTCCTAGGGGGTTAGTCACATAAACTTTGGGCACCCAAACATTTCTCATAATCTCCCTCTTCTTGAATGCACCAACATACTTAATGACAATCTTGTCGTTCTCTCCCCAACAACACAAATAGTCACAAGTATAGCTTCGTGATATAGGCTTTTGGTGCTTGGGGACCTCCACTTGCTTCTCCTTGTTGACCTTATCATTTGCAAGTGGAGCCTTTGGATTGGCAACCTTGTTTGCCTTGTTCATTAGGTCAAAGAGAGGAACCCTTTTGTTAAAGTTAACAAAGGGTACCCCGTTGACCATCTTCCTTCCATTGGCCTTGTCACCATACCTATTGTACCCAATCCCATCCTTGATGGATGGATGTCTTGCGGTCTTGAGGATATCCTTTGGTTGTTCCATCTTACACTTGCAACCATTCCTCAAGATCATGTTCAACCGTTGGATCTCTTTGCTCTTCTTCTCTAACTCAACAATGTTAGTTGCACAAGCATTTATATCAACTTTATAACATCTTTTGCAACCGTTACTTGTTGAAGCATTAGAGTTGTCAGAATCCTTAGGAGTAGTTGAAGAATTACTACTCCAAAGAGTGTTGTAGCTTAGTTCAAGAGTTTGATATTTATCTTGAAAGCTTGTGAGGCTTTCTTGAACCAAGCTAACCTTACTCTTTAGATTAGCAATTGAGTCATTGCTCGTGGAACACTCCTTAGCCAACTTCTTGTTAGAGTCATTAACTAAAGATAGTTCCACGGTCAATTTCTCAACCTTCAACCTCTCCTCGGCAAGAGAGGCTTCCAGTGCAAGGTTCTTTTCTCTCTCTTGAGAGATCAAGTCCACTTGCAAGGCAAGACTCTCATTTCGACTCTCCAATTTAGTGAGCAGTTTTAATATTTTTGGTCCACCTTTCTTACCAAATTTTCTAATTATACTTAGTTCAAATTCATCCATATCATCATCACTATATACTCATCACTAGAACAAGTAGGAGAGTTAGATGATACCTTCTCATCCTTAGCCATGAAGCAAGAATGAGTGAAGTCATCCTCATCATCGGAGAGGCTCTTGAACAAGCATGATGAAGTGGTCGAGGTAGTCATGTTGGAGAAGAGGCTTGAAGAAGTGGTCTTGTGTATGGCGATGTTAGCCGCTCCCTTCTCCTTCTCCTTGCCCTTGCTCTTCTCTTCATCACTTGAGTCATCTTCCGAGAACCATTCTTCACCAAGATGAGCTTCACCACCTCTTCTTCTTCTTTAGTTCTTGTCATCACTCTTGCTAAACTTGCTCTTGTTCTTCTTTTGTGGACAATCAGCGATGAAATGATCATCCACACCACACTCATAGCAATTCCTCTTCTTTGACTTCTTGAAGTATCCACCTTTGCCCTTCTTGTACATCTTCTTCCACATGAATCTTCTAAAGTTCTTTACAAGAAGCGCAATCTTGTCATCGGAATCATCGCTCCCTTCACTTGATGAATCATGTTGGGCTCTACTTCCTTCTTCTTGCTTTGCCTTGAGAGCTACCACCTTCTTGTTGCTTGCTTCTTGATCTTCTATTGCTTCATCATCTAAGACTTCATGATGCTTTATTTTGGCAAGCATCTCATGAGGTCCCATGCTCTCATAGTTAGGTCTCTCCATGATAATTGATGCAAGCGTCTTGTTCTTCTTTCTATAAGCTCTCAATAGCTTTCTTGTAGCTGAGTTGTCATCCCATTTGTTATCTCTGAGAGCTCTAATCTTGTTGATCAATGTCATGAATCTATCGAACATTTGTTGAGTGGTTTCACCACTCTTGATAGTGAAGTTCTCGATCTTCCCTTGAAGAAGCTCTATGTTGCACTTCCTCACACTTGCATCACCCTCATATGATATCCTGAGAGTGTCCCAAATCTTCTTTGCATTCACCATTCCATGTACCTTGTTGCTTTCTTCGGGCCTGAGGCATGATAGGATCAAGGATGTCGCTTGGGCATTTTGTTGAAACTCAATTACATCATTGTCGGTGAATTCTTCTCCTTCAACGTGACTAGGTCCATTCTCAACAATCTCTCAAGCTCTTGCGGCAAGAAGATGTAGCTTCATCTTATATGCCCAATCATTGTAGTTGATTCCATCGAAGGAGGGTGGTTTGCCTAGATTGACGCTAGGCAATTGAAGGACCTTGCCCATTTGGCTATAGTGATAAGGTATGCTAGAGAACTCCTTGTATCTCTTGGCTTTCTCTTCATCTTCCTTTTTCTTATCTTCCTTTTTCTTCACTTCCAGATGATTCGGCTTTGCTACTCAAAGCTTGCTTCAAGCTCTCAATCTCATCCTTCATCTTCTTCATTTGATCTTCGAATTGCTTTGCTTGTTGCTCCAATAGCTGTTCAGAGACTCTCTTGACAATGTCGTTGACAACTTCTTGACTTAGGGACGACATGATTTTCCCTTACGCAGTGAAGCGCTAACACAAGGGTCAGGCTCTGATACCAATTGAAAGGATCAAATCAGCCTAGAGGGGGGGTGAATAGGTGATTTTCTATAAACTGAAACTTCACAAACTAAAAACTTGTAGTTAGATAACAACCGGTATTACCGGTTTGTTTGGGTAGGTACTACCGGGTGTGATACACCGGTACTACCGACACAAACAAACGGCACTACCGGGACCCTAAAGAGAAACTACAAATCCAAAATATGTGAGCTATGAATGTAAATCAAAGATATGCCCCACTTCCCTAAGAATTGTCGATGAAGATTCTAGCCTCTCCAAGCCTTGGTTGCTTCACACGGTGTAGATCGAGCCTTCCCAACCTAAGAAAGGGATAGAGAGAGGAAGAACACGAAGAATACAAGTACAGACGTAATATCCAAAGTAGAGACAACAACAAGCACACGGGACAAAGCGATTTATCCTGAGGTTCGGCCAAACCACTAAAGAGTGCCTACGTCCTAGTTGTTGAGGTGACCACCAAGGTCGGAGTCTCTTTCACCTCCTTGCCTCACTCAAGCAACCACAAAGGCTACTAGAGTTTCTCCACTAGAAATCACAGGGGAAATACAAACACTTCGAGGAGCCCTCACAAATGAATCAACACGGGCTACCACGAAGAACACCTAACCGGCTAGGGTTCAAAGAACCCAAGAGTAATAGACACAAATCAAGCCGGCTAGATGGAAACCAAGTGCTCAAGTCATAGATCAAAGCTTCCCACTCTCTAATCTCACTTCCCTAGCTCAAAACTTGCAAGAGAATGAATCTAGGAGCAAAGGGGGAGAGAGAGGGGAGGAGTCAATGCTTGGACAATGTTTTTTCAGTTGGTAGGTCGCAATAAGTGAGTGAAATGAGTGGGTAACGGTCAAAAGAGAAGTGAAGAGCTATTTATAGTTCCCCAGTCCTGAGGCCTGTCGGTAGTACCGACCACCCATGGTCGGTAGTACCGACCGGCCAAAAACCGTTGCACAGATCTGAGTTGACCTAAAACCAACTACCGACCACAGGTCGGTACCACCGATGGTCGGTAGTACCGGCCCTATGGCGTTACTACCGCCAGGCAAAACGACCGCGAACAGAGAGCTCCGCAGAAAGAATGCTTGGTCGGTCGGTAGCTACCGGCCAGGGTCGGTACCACCGAGGGTCGGTAGTACCGACAATATAGCGGTATTACCGCCAAGTCAAATGGCGCTCGAACAGAGAGCTTCACAAAACTGCCTTTCTATCGGCTTGGGTCGGTACCACCGAGGGTCGGTAGTACCGGCCTTATGGCGGTACTACCGCCAAGCCATTTCGAACACGAACAGAGAGGTCTGCAGAAATGACCTTGCTACCGACCAAGGTCGGTACCACCTAGGGTCGGTAGTACCGGCCTTATGGCGGTACTACCGCCAAGTCATTTTTGAGCCTACACAGAGAGAGTGTTAGAATGGTCTGGATGGTCGGTACCACCGACCTTATGGCGGTACTACCGACAGTTCAAAATGAACTCCATGCAGAGAGCATTGCGCGCTGCCTCCCTGGTCTGTACTACCGACTGTACAAAAAATATATCTATGTGTTCGTGATCGTGCGGTGACTCTCAAGCAAATTTTAGTTAGTCGATTTGAGCACTTTTCTCCACATCTAGCCAACCTAATGTGTGACCCTCTTGATAGTTCGTCTTACCTATAACTCAAGTTTAAAATTAAACTTTCAAACCACCACTTGAACTAGGCATCCTTTGTCCAAATATAATCAACGTGCTTTGTTCACGAGATTTCAACATTTCAAATCTTTCTAAGGACTAACACCTGCATATATGCTTTTATAAATCCGTTAGTCCCTAATTTGATTGTCATTAATTAGCCAAAACCCACATTGGGGGCGAATGCACTTACAACATGACGTATCTTTTTATTGCTTATTGTGACCGTCATCCTGCACGGACAAGTCGTCGTGACATAATAAGTATAGAGGTGTGGAAAATGTGAATGTAGTGATTTGTGAAAGTTGCATTCATCGCTTACAGTGTTAATAGGGTGATTTGAACGATGTCCAGGTCTTCTTCCCGCAACAGGTTGTACATGTCGCTGAATTGACGGGTAGTTGCATTTCGTTGCCAGTGGGAAAGTGGAAGTACTCCGGAGAAATCCTGATATTGAAACTTGACATCTCAGCTTTTGCAGCTTCCATGTACCATAGATGGAACCTCCTTGTATCCCACTTTTTGTCATCGATGATCTGGGCCTTGGGAATCATGAAATTCCCGCACTCATAGTGGCCAGGTCAGTCTATGGCCTCATCAAATAGTTGACGGGTAGTTTGAGGCCTGGCAAACGATGGATAGGAATGTTAATAGCATATATACGATGGACGTGAAATATAAGCAGACTATTATGCTCGACGTTACCATATCTTTTGAACGTGAGCGTGTACGGGAGCTTGTCGGCGGTCGTTCGTGGATCCTTGTTGGGTGGGGGAGGACATTGGCTTGTGCTCGACGGGGGAGGTGTCTTCGTTGTTGTGCCTCCTGGTCGCTCGCTCGTGCTCGGCTGGCTTGCCGTTGTCGTGTTGTCCCCTTACGGGCCTCTGAGCTTCCCGACTCATTGACTGGGCCGACCGGCGGACTGTTTGGAGGCGAGGGAGACAGTGTGCCCATGTATGTGCCCTTTTCCTTTTCCTCGCCATCACCTTGTACCTTCTCCTTTTCCCCGCCTTCGCCATCGTTGTCGCACCCCAATTTTAAGAACAAAATTGGGGGCACAATATATGTATGCCAGGATTAATATTCATACATATATCAACATCATAGTAATATCAAAATCAATGTTTTATTAATATATCAAACATTATTACAAAAATGACCCTCGAGTCCAAAAGAAAAGTATAGACTCTCAACTGACTCTGATGTAGACTCTAACGAAGACCACGAAAACTAGATGCCATCTCCACAGGAACGTCGACCAGGGGTAGCGCCATCCTAGTACAAGTCGTATGTGTCAAAGCCACTGTCCTTTGGGTACTCCTGCTCCTAGTCGAAACCTCCAGTGTCTAGGTGAGGTAGCAGGGGGAACAAAGAGGAAGGGTGAGTACATCGAAATGTACTCCACAAGTGTAGGAAATATATGTCATGAGGCTAAAAACAAAGGTAGGCTGACTTTGTTTGACACGAGCACCTAAAGCGACAAATCCTATTAATCCTAATTTCCTATGCACTTATTTACTAGGTTATAATCATCATCTTCTTCTAAACATATCAAACACTCGGAGTCCACCGAGCAAAACCACACTCGGATATCCACCGAGCAACCGACACTTAGAATCCACCAAACAACCACACTTGGAGTCCATCAAGCACACCCGAACCTGAAGTCCATCAGGCAAACTACACCTGAAGTCCATCAAGCAAACTAGAACCAAACCCATAACCACCCAACTAATCTTGAAGAAATCCAAGCCCGCTCGTGACCGTGAGCACGACTGATATATCCGTTTTACACTTTGCAGAGGTTGCACATCTTTACCCATGAGTCGTGTTGCCCTTGTGCCCAAGGCGACCAACCTCTTGACCCACTTCCAAGGTAGATCGGCAGGGCTCACTACAAGGCCGTTACAAAGAGTCCTCCTATATGTATTAGTTCTCATACGTCACAACATAGAAGCTATCTTTCGTAATAACACCAGGATTGAGCCAGAGCCTGGGAGTCGGTCTCCCGTACCAAGAGGTATCCTGCGTAGAAGAAGCCTTTTGTATCCATGTTCATATGAGACTAATAACCACATAAGGCTTCTCTAATTACTTAGCCAGTCCCAGAGCCATGTAGGCCTCATGGTTTGCGCTGTTTTGTCAGGTTACTTGTCCAAGAACCGGGTCCTAGGGATCCAGACAGGATAACGAGCCACAAACCCAAACCACTAACATCATCCACCAAGTCCATGGCAACTAAAACCCACCAAATGATCCATCATGCCAGATTTACCTAATCACCATGTTACTACAAAAATTACCAATTCCTCATTGTTCCATAGTTTATTAAGCAAGATTAATAAAATTTAACCACCATCTCATCCCGACATAACTGCAGGGCTAAGCATGACATCTACCCAATAATCCCAAACCAAGTGATAAGGAAAATAATAACAAATTCTAGTAAACCCTAACCTGAGATTCAAATTAATGACAAGCATGCATCTACTAGATCTAATCTACTCTAATACCAAAAGTAAAATAAAAGTACGCGCAAGATGTTCAAGGACACTTGCCTGTGGGCTGGGTCAAATCAACAAAGGCACAGACTTGATTCTGGGGTTCCACGTAGTTCGCACTCTCTGGATCAAACACCAAACAAGACCCAAACATAGCATAATAAGTAACAGTACATTAACAATAGTAAAACAGAAAGCAAATAGATCTAATGCGTAGAGCTCGATGAGACGAATCTAACGCGACTTGAACGGGTCAAATCAGAGTTAAAATGAGCAAATTATGGGCATTTGAAGTGCAGTGACAATTTTGTAAATAAATTGAAGTTGAATTGGTGTTAATTAAATAAAACGGAAAAGGAAAATGCATTCGGACCGTGCCTCGATTACCCAAAAGGGTAGAGGCTAAAACGAAAACATCTCGAGACTCAGCGCACAGTGGCCCTGGAGCCCGGGTTGATTCACTAGAAACGCGAGGGCTCTTTAGCAAAATTGTCGCGACGCTGATGTGGCGACGCGTGGTATGCAGGGGTTGGTGCGGTGCACCACGCTGCTGCGTGGACCGCTGACGCAGTGCGGTGAGCCGGGGTGCTCACACCTAAACGATGTTCGTCAGACTGACAACACACGTCGTTCTCCACACTATTTAGTGCGCCCATGTGGGACCTACCACTCGAAACGCATGTGTGGCCTGTCCCTACCAATAGCACGCGAGGATTGCTTGCTCCCCCTCTTCTCACGAGCTCACGGGCAGCGCCCCAACAGCCGCAATAGGCAGTTGCGGTAGGTGGGCCCATTATAACATATGCAACATCTAATCTACTTTTATAACATTTAAATGAAACACTTGCAACATAGGTTCGGAAATAGTTGAAACACTTACAACATACGTTTGAAACATTTTCAAAACACCTAAATACATTCAAAAGTTATTGCAACTTCCATACTACTTTTATAACATCCATCTGAAACATTTGCAACATGTTACGCAACATCTAAATATTTCTACAACATCTGGAACATACACTTGAAACAAACGTCTCAAACACATGAAACACTTGAAACAAATGCTTGCAACATGAAAACATACGCAACCTACCTGGTGGGGATTGCAATAGCCAACAAGTAGCGCTCAGGGGTGCAGTGGAGAGAGAGGATGGCAGGAGCGCAAACAGCTAGGCGCGATGTAGAAAGGGAAGGATGGCACCAATAGGCAATAGGGCGTGAAGCATGGTTGTCGTGGTCCACGCTGAATCCGCAGCGGCGCGGGCTCAGCGGCGAGTGTTGGCACCCCGCGGTGGAGGCCGCAGCGGCCTCTCGCGGCGAGGTGCGCCCGCGCTAGAGAAGGTCGTCATGAGGTGTTCCTGCACTGGAGAACGCCACCACAAGCTGGTGTCGTGCCCATGATGAATGGCCCCACAGGAGAAGGCAAGTGATGGTCGAACGACGAGAATCGGAAACCACAGTGGATAGCGTGGTCCGACAGTAGAAAGTGTGTGACGGTGGATAAAAAATATGGGATCAGTGTTTTTTAATATACTAGGACATATGCCCGTGCGTTGCAACGGAAAAAAATATGACCATACAAATAAATTAAGAAATTTACAAATCTAATCACTACAGGAAACTCACGCTTTGCCGAGTGCCTGGGGCTTTGCCGAGTGCCAAATTTCGGGCACTCGGCAAAGAGCCTCTTTGCCGAGTGGCGGCCACGTGGCAAAGGATGCTTTGCTCGGCAAAGAAAGACACTCGGCAAAGGCACCTCTTTGCCGAGTGTCAGCCACGTGACACTCGGCAAAGAATGTGGCCCCGAACTGTGTCACGTGGTCGGGTCTTTGCCGAGTGCCACGTGGCTGGCACTCGGCAAAGAGGTGCCTTTGCCGAGTGCGACGTGGCTCGGCAAAGGCACCTTTGCCGAGTGCCAGCCACGTGGCACTCGGCAAAGAGCTTTTTGCCTAGTGTTTTTTTACACTCGGCAAAGCCAGTTTTTAAATTATATTTTGAAGCAGTAAATTAATCCAAATAAAAAAGTTTTTAACTACAAAGTTGGTTAACTTATCAAGATGAACAATTTTTGTTTTGGTGATTTTTTTCATTTGACAAACTTAAAATAAATTCGTTCACAAATCTTATATATCTCTCTGGTAGTTTATAAAATTACAAGAGTGATATATAATGTTTGTGAATAATATTAGAACCACAATGTCGGATGCACAAATGGTCAAACAACCAAAATAAACTTTGTAGATCTTGACAAGTTATGAAAGTTTGTAGTTGATAACTTTTAAATTTGAAGTCATCTAGTTATGCAAAACTGCGTTCGAATTTAAAAAATTTAAAATTCGAATTTTTTAAAATATCTCGAATGGAGAGATGACCAAAATAAAAGTTGTAGATCTCAAAAAGGTATGAAACTTTGGTGTTGACAACCTTTTGATTTGAAATCATCTTGTCAATAAAAACTACGTTTCAAATTATTAAATTTGAAATTCAAATTTTTATAAATGACCTCAGATGGAAAAACTACCAAAATAAAAGTTGTAGATCTCAAAAAGTTAGAAAACTTTGTAGTTGACAATTTTTTTATTTGAATTCGTTTAGGGTCTCAAATAAACAAGTTACACTCAGTTTAGTGTAATATATGGGTAACCGAAACATATATGGAATGTATATGTGTGTAGTGCAGTGGTAGAGGAGGCTCCGCACGAATGAGAGATCTTGAGTTCGAATCCTGCTGATTGTGTGAGAGAAAATTACGTGAAAAATACCAGAACTTGCGATTTTGAGGGAGACGGGTGGGCGCTGCCTAGTCGGCTCCTCCCCCAATTTAATAAAAGTTTTTCTCTATTTTTTTTTGGATTTTTTTCGTTTTTTCTTTGCTGAGTGTCAAATATGTCAGCACTCGGCAAAGTCTTCGCCGAGTGCCCAATATTTGGCACTCGGCAAAGAACCCTTTGGGCGCTGCCTAGTCGGCTCCTCCCCCAATTTAATAAAAGTTTTTCTCTATTTTTTTTTGGATTTTTTTCGTTTTTTCTTTGCTGAGTGTCAAATATGTCAGCACTCGGCAAAGTCTTCGCCGAGTGCCCAATATTTGGCACTCGGCAAAGAACCCTTTGCCGACATTTTCTTCGCCGAGTGTGGCACTCGACGAAGCCTTCGTCGAGTGCGAGACGTCCTTTGCCGAGTGCTGGCAGCACTCGGCAAAGCCAGAACCTCCTGTAGTGAATGATATAGAAAACATATAGCCTAACATAAAACATACATGTGCGATGCAACGCGATATTATTTTATTGGAAAGATACATATACCCTATTAGAACTCTAAAGTGAATAGAACAACTACTGAGGCAATTGGTACACGAATAATAAAACAGACACGTGTTGTGATGGGGAAGGAGCCACTCAGGTTTGCAGCTCACATGTTTATTCCGGTCCATGAAAGCCCAATTAAAAAGCCACATATAAAAGACAACAAAACCTAGCTAATTGACCTATCTGCTCATCCCTTCCGCAATTCCACCTGCCGCCACCACATTAGCCAGAGCAGCCCAAGCACATGCCACACTACCACCGTCTTGCGCGCGATACATCATACTCGCTCTCGCATTTGTGCACTTCAGCTTTGAAGACGCAACTTTTCAGCGTGCTTCGTGAATCATTCGCAAGACTGCAACCAACACGGGCTTAGATTATGAGCTATTAAGGGTTTGTTGCTGGAACTGAGTTCGATTTGATGTGTCATGCTTAGAGCTCGGATGCACATCCACCACATGTCTTGAGTACAACGGGGAATCATTAGGTGATCGGTGTAAGTTTGATGCAAGAAAGCTTACCAACGAATATTTGTGACTTATCTATTCTTGCTTATTTGTGCTTTCTCTATTTTTTTTAGATTTTATCAGAAGGGTGCTTGCAATGTGGGCAGGGCAGTGCATTTGTGCATCTTGAGTGACCAACGCCTTACTTTATATTCTCACTCTATTAATCTTGTCTTCTAGTTTTTTCTCATTCAGACGGATCCAGGTTAGCGGAACGTTCGTGCATTTGAACGATGAGAAGACACAACATGACCAAAAAAAATTAGCGGAAATTTTGCCTCTTTACTATGTGGATTTTGATTTTGATTTCAGTTTAATTTAATTTAGATTTTGAGATTTTGATTCTCGACGGGGAAGGGAACATATGGAATATAGATTTTTGTGTTGGATCATTCTTGGAAGTATTTTGATTCTTACTCTTGTTTTAATCTTAAATTTATCTAATGCACGGTGACCTCAATCTACTCCTCTTTTGACGATTAACGTGTCCGTCTCCAACTCTGTGCTTGTACCGCTTTGAATTTGAAAACTCTTTTTCTCCGTCTATCTCCAACTCTGTCGGCGCCGTGACCGTATTCAACTCTGCTAATGCGTAGAGCCTAACGTACGCGGTAGAGGCCAGATGAAAAAACGACCGGACCGAAAGAGAGGTGGAAATTTTTTGTCTCTTTATTATTACTAGCAGAAATGCCCGTGCGTTGCAACGGGGTACATGGTTTATTGTAATGTCACTTATATAGCTTTTGGTTGTGTGAGCAACGTCGTGGTTCACACGGAGTAGGCGGTGGCGGAGAGCCGCTATCGGTGGGTCGACATTGTGGACCTGTGGTCGCGCTCGAGCTCCACATCCTCATGGTTGTGTCCTGTAGCCAAGCTTCACGCCTCGCCCTCACAACCTGTGGCCCGCGGTCGAGCTACATCTCGCTGCCATCATTTGTCCGCGCTTTGTGTCATCGTAACGACCTGCGGTCAGCGCCTAAGTTCCATGTCATTGTCGTGCTCGAGCTTCACCTCATCGTTTCTGCCCACATTTGTGCTCATCCTCATCAGCAGGGCCAGTAGGCCATGGCCCTAGAGTCTTGGCCCAAATGTTTTTAAAACATGTCTTCAATTTTAGCCTAACAACCAAGGAGCAGGGTAGGACAGATCATAGACTCTCTCGGTGTCTCGATCACTCACATCGTCATGCAATGCTCATGACTATTTTTCACTTCCTGCTTGCACCACGTACCCGTCGTTCCTGCCTCCTGCTGGTATCTCGCACTCGCTAGTATGGCGGCACGCCGGCACCTAGCTCGCTTGGCCCCGTGGCCCCCGCCTATATGCGGTTGTTGTCGCCCTTGCGGGGCTGAGCCTCCACCCTTGGCCCATCTCAAAGTCATCGTCGTCGTCGTCGTAGGCTCACGCGATGCCTACGCCTGTGCTTGTCTTAGCCCCGCAACGCCGAACAGAGCAACTAAACAGAGTAGTCGAGCAAGCTAGCAGAGAGCACATGAACGACTGATCGGCCATACGTAGCAAGCTTAACGCGGCCACCGATCCGCGTTCCCCAACGATGAGTTCCAATAGCGGCTGACCGAGCTCCGACGTGATTTGGATGTCATGAGCCGAATCAAGAACCACCCTCGGTTCACCTACGAGGCAACGACGCATGTCGTCGAGTTGTTTATGCGGTCTGATTTTTTGGGATCGAGAGTTTGGCGTGTTCTTTTCCCTGCCCAAACTAAAACCCCTGCGTTCTTAGGAGAATTTTTCAGCATTGCCTAGAACTCGACTCAAATTCATATACGTAACGTAGAGAGAAACATGCACCACGTAGATAAAAAACACACACGTAAAACAAAACGTACTGAACCAGACCTTATGTAAGTAGAAACGAACAGAACAACTATAGAAATAGAAAGTAGAAACGAAAAGAACAGCTATGGAAATAGAAACGGTCGTCGAAATAAATGCTGTAGAGTTGGACGAATTTTTTTTGTGGGCAGAAATTTTGCCTCTTTATTATTATATATATTAGGGGTGTATATATATATATAGATTAGGGATAGATAGGTATAAAAATAAAATAGCAAGCAATATAGATTTATAGCAAATATATTATATTATTATTTATCTTTATCTTAATAAGAAAAAAGACGGACTTATTTTACAAGAAAATAGAAAAACTGAACACGGAAAGCGCAGCATGGGACATTACCTGGCGACACTTTTCTGACCCCAAACCAAAAGAGACTAACCTACGGGGAAGAAAAAGAAAAAGAAGGCGGAAAAGAAAAGGCAGCGTGAAAAGGAATTGGAGACGGAAACGGAAAACAAATTAGACACCAACACAACAGTAAGGATTAAGTTGGATGAAAAAAATTGGTAGCAGAAATTTTGCCTCTTTATTATTATATATATATATAATATAAAAATAAGGTAGGTATAAATATAGATATAGATATATACTAGTAAAACATGCTCGTGCGTTGCAACAGTAGAACGACTACACGAGTGCGCGAAAATACTGCCACACACTCATGTCCTTCACTACCGCGAAAGAGAGGGAAAAAAATGTTACCTAACTGTGCTAGTTGTGCTCTGCTTGCTCTGGTGTTTTGATATTGTTGTGACATTATGATATAAGATTCAGGTGGGATCCTGCTCTATATCGGCGAGTGGGTTACCAGACTCAACACCCGATCCCCACGACGATAGACATCGAGTCCCAATCTGGTTTATCTTCACATAGACAACGTCCGTCACTCAGTCATCGGTCCTCGCTCATAGCCGGTCCTTTGTTATTATTCTTCCCATATTACGTCTTTCTTCAATCATCATTTCATCGTCTTATGACATTGATTTCTACGGCGAGAGTCCTTGCCATGACAGACATCCACCATGGTGACACCCTCATTCACCTTTTGAGTGAGCACATCGTGGAGATTCTTATTCACAGACACCAGCAGCTATCGCAGATCACGCTACGCACCAGCACAATATTAGTGTCCACAGGGCACCTCCTTCGGGCCTTTTGTTGATCGATTCAAGCATGTCCACTTAATACTGGTGAGGCTCATCGAAACTGTCATCTACGAGCTGGATATACGGTATGAAATCGATACACGATATGAAATCACGAGTGACCTAAATGTCTGTGTATAGCTGCACCTGACAAACAGTCATACAATAAAGAAAAGAAATCTAAAAAAAGAGATAATCCAAGTAGCTTGGCCTATCATTTTTTTATTATTTTCAGCTCTGTTTAATTCTCAGCCTAAAAACATTTTACTCATCACATCAATGTTTATACACATACATAAAGAATTAAATATAGACTAACAATTTCCTAATTACATAGATTTTGATAATTTTACGAGACGATTTTAAAGTCTAATTAGTCCATCATTTGACAATGTTGTGTTGTAATAAATATATGTTAATGACAGATTAATTAGTCTTACTAAATTTGTCTTACGGTTTACAAATGGAATATGTAATTTATTTTTTATTAACCTATTTTTAATAGACTAAATTAGTGTTGTAACATTTGATGTGATACCAAAAAAAAATTCATGCTCCAACTAAATATCCCCTTATCAATTTATTTTCTTCACTCACATCACCTATCATCAGGAGAAGCCAATACTCTATTTTTTTCTCTCCCAGCCGCTTGCAGATTAGATTAGTCTTATCCACGAGGACGAGGGCCATCTTCCTAGAATCTTCACTATCCGCTGCCTCGGCCGCCTCTCTGCCTGGGGAGCTTCAAGCCTCCAGCGCGTTGTCCTTCCAGCCACGCCGGGCCCCTGCCCTTCCTTGTTCCCCATGTTGTGCTTGGCCACAGGCCCCACCGTCAGCTTCACCGTTGCGCCTCCTCTCTAGCCACACAGGCCCCCTGCTTCCCGTGGTCGCCTCATCCAGCGCGCGAGCCCTGCCTGCCGGCCGCCACTCCGATAGCGCTGAGGCCATCAGCGCCGGTCTATGGCAACAACAGCGGCAGTGGGAAAATCAGTTTTATTATTATTATTTTCTGATGAGGTAGCCTCGATTCGATGCTTTTGTTCACTGATCTAGTCTGTTTGCTTTAGTTTGATTTTTATTCGGTGTCCTTGATTTTGTCTCGCTCATGTTGAGTTATCGGGATTTGTTTTCCTTATCTTCTGTTTTGCTCATCGTTCTCAAACAGCTCTTTTAGATCCGCCGAGTGTCAGCAGCGTGGATGCGAGCAGCTAGCAGTGGTGGCCTCCTGGCAGTGACCGGCGAGCGTGGCCGCTCCTCAGGTCCAACATGGGGTGGGCGTCGTGCGGCGGATAATGATGCAGTGTCACCGACACTGCTTCTGTGCTTGCGGTTGCAGATCTGACCAGGCCGTGAGGAGACTGCCATCGGTGATTGTGGCACCCAATCCAGACCAAAAAAACGAAAATTATTGTTGATAGAGATTACGATTGCTGATATATATTGGGGCTGAAAACTTCTTATCCTCGTATCGGTATCCAACTCTGCTGTCTTTTTAGAGGTCTTTTTCAGTTTGGACGGATGTTTTGATTACGATTGCTGATATATATTGGGGCTGAAAACTTCTTATCCTCGTATCGGTACCCAACTCTGCTGTCTTTTTATTGGTCTTTTTCAGTTTGGACGGATGTTTGGTTGTTTTTTTTTCTTTCCTTCCGTTTGCCTCCACGTCTTACGCACCGGAGGAGTTGACGAAAAAATTGGTGCGAGAAATTTTGCCTCTTTATTATAATATATATATAAATAAATATAAAAAATATAATAATAATAAATATATATATAATAAATATAATATATATAATAAATAAAAAAAATATATAATTATTATTATATATATACTAGGACAAATGCCCGTGCGTTGCAACGGGAGAAGAAAGAGACTCTAAAAATCTTTTAGGTTGACCCAATCCCGAAAATCCCGAAAATAAATAAATGCAGAAATACTAAAGTTTAAATTGTTAATTTTGGCAGTGGTACACGAGCCTTAATGATCTCACGTCGACCCCGTCCAAGTAAATATGGAGCAATGAGGCACAGGGCGCTCTTCTTATAGCGTGAGCTCGTGGCTCATCCGCCTTCAGCTGGTGAGGTGGTGCTAAACGCCCACACCAAAACTGAACGAGCGCTCGTCTCCGCTAGATAATAATATAACAATGTTGTATTAAGTTTCTTTCAATTACTCCCAATTTTCATAGAAGAATGTAATTCTCGTTTCTCTAGAAACTAAATACTTTCAGTTTAACTTAATTAATTAACGATACTAATATTTATTACAAAATACAGATCATAATATTATATTTATATTTTATTAGAAATAAAAATTCAGAGTGGAGAAATTTTGAGGAAAATATCAGATCGAAATAATCTAACTACCGGAAGAGAGTGTTCAGCAGGGAGCATAGACAATAAATAGATTTTAAAAGATGTCCAAAGAAGCCCAATGAATATATTTTGGCCCAAGTCCTAAACAACTATATATATAGTGCGTGTGTGTGCTGACCCTAGGATTCCTTTTCTTTTCCCATTCTCAGCCGCCGCTGCCCACTCGTACGTTGACTTCATGGCTCAGACTCCATCGCAACCTCGCGTCCTCGCTATAATCGCCACTCGGCTTTCTCCGGTCCACTCTGTGGCTCCGTGACCTCCACCATGGCAGCATGCACGGGCACACCTGGCCACGGGCACGAGGAGTCGATGGAGCGAGCACCCTGGCCGGTAACTGCAGAGGTGGCGGCACAGGCGGACCTGGCCGGCGGCACACAGGCGGCGGTGCGGGATCCCCAGACGTCCTCGACTGCATCTGATTTCTTCTATTCAATTTTTTCTCTGATAATTTTTTCACTGGTTTTCTCTTATTTCGTCTTCGGTCGATTCGTGTATGGATGAAGTCCGTGCTCCCTGGTGGCGGATCCGATGGTTGACTGGCCGGACCTGGCAACCCGTGCTCCCCGGTCACGTTCCCCCGGTGGCAGATCCGGTGGTGGACGGCCGGCCGCGACGCTCCCCCGGTGGTGGACCGACCGGATCTGGTCGTCCGTGCTCCCCTTGTGGCGGATCCGTTGGTTGACCGGCCGGATCTAGCCACCCGTGCTCCCCGGTGGACGGTGATTTGGATTTGTAATGTATTTATGATGAGAGGCGTTTTTGTATGTATCTGATTTGGATTTGTATTGTATTTATGATGGGAGGCGTGAGAGATTCGAACTCAGCAATACATGTGAAACCGAAAAAAAGCAAACATGGATAGGACACGGAGAGGGGAGAGGCGAGACGAAAATCTGTCTAGACGAAAATTTTGGCTGAAATTTTGCCTCTTTATTATTAAAAAAAAATAAGGTAACAAGGACCGTAATCTTGGACACTGATATACGTATGTGTTGTATCTTGTCTGTCTTCACCGGAAACAGAGAAGGTTGTGTTTTGACTTCCTGAGTCCTAGTTCAAATACAATTTGTTTTGTTTTTTTATTGGTTTTTGTATGGATGTTCTAATTCCTCTAGTTATAAAAGTGTATACCAATTAGTTAGGGAGAGGCCAATTAGTTAGGGAGAGGCCGGACGAAAAAAATGAACCAAAAAAAGGACAGAAATTTTGCCTCTTTATTATTATTAGATATAGATAAAAAAATAATATAATATAAATATATATATTATATTATTATTATTATATTAATTATTATTATATATATATAATAAGGTATAGATATAGATATATATAGGAATTATTGTGCGGGTGGTAGAAAGGAGCAGGCCTATTGGGCCATGCGCAGGCCCAAAAGCTATCACCCGGACGGAGGGACGCCCTCACCATATTATTGTCTTATAAAAGGATTGTTGGTCTTTTAAGTATAATATAAATAAATATATATATATATTATATTATTATTATTATTATATTAATTATTATTATATATATATAATAAGGTATAGATATAGATATATATAGGAATTATTGTGCGGGTGGTAGAAAGGAGCAGGCC
The DNA here is from genome assembly GCA_009763385.1 of Coix lacryma-jobi var. lacryma-jobi. Lineage (NCBI taxonomy): Eukaryota > Viridiplantae > Streptophyta > Magnoliopsida > Poales > Poaceae > Coix > Coix lacryma-jobi. The sequence goes on along the minus strand of CM019822.1, from coordinate 53,849,131 downwards.
TATTGGGCCATGCGCAGGCCCAGAAGCTATCACCCGGACGGAGGGACGCCCTCACCGTATTATTGTGTTATAAAAGGATTGTTGGTCTTTTAAGTTAACTAGTTAAGTGTCCGTGCGTTGCCACGGAGCAAATATAATTTCACAAGATATTATTTAATCTTGACCTAATATATTGTTTACACTAAAATGTTCTTGTTCCCATATAGTTAAAAGTCTTTTGAGATTAGCTTTCTTTTTAAAACTATTATTTGTTGGAAGCTAAGGTACTATTGTAGGGATACATTCAGGTGATCAATGATTATCGCCTCATTATAAACAGAGAAGTTTTTTATGTAAATTTGATCATGGTAACCATATAAATCGTAGGAAAAGGTTTCACAAGATGTTTGAGAGAAAAAAGGATTTCACAAGAACATAATAGGATATAGGAGTTATCCGGAATCGTGGGAAACAATAGATTACTACATTATGAAATGCACGACTATTGTGTACCCATGGCCCACAATAGCGGGCTTCTGAACTCAACCATATTTAAAATCATCATAATAATCTCTATAAGAACAAGTGTTGTTACTCAAATGGTGGAATCTGTTAATGTCCCTCACAAGAATCTTCCTTTGTAAAACTCCAAAGACATTTAAATGCATAGTGGCATTTGATTAAGCGCCAGAAGCTACCATCCTGCAACTACCACTGCCGGAAAGAGCAAGATAACATGGAATTGATTATCCGCAAAATAGGTACTCCCTCCAGTTTGGTAAAACAAGTCGTTTTGGACAAGATTTGGGTCAAACATTGAGAATATAGTTCATGAATAACTTTTAAATTATTGAGTTTAGAGATATAAAAATCATATAAATAAATTTGTCTTAAAAAGTACTTTTATAAAAATATACATATACCACTTTGTAATAAATATTTTTAAAGAAACAAGTGGTCAAAGTTACGTTTTGGAGACCGTGTCGCTGTCTGAAACGACTTATTTTACCAAACTGGAGGGAGTATATACCCTGGTAATTGAGTTCACAACACAAAATTACAAAGTCATGCAAAATGCAGGGTGAAAGGACCGTGACGCCTAAGAGGGGGAGGGGGTGAATTAGGCAACTTAAAACTTTTACACTAAACTATGGCCTCTATTTTCCACCTAGTCAAAACCTATGCAAGAAAGTAAACTATCTAATGTGCAGCTAAGGTTTTGCTAGGTGTGTTGCTATATCTACCGCAAAAGATTTGTGCAACCTAGGTTCCAAACCTATCAACTAGCCTATTGTAAGGAAAATGGACCTCGGCCCATTTAACTTTGGATTTTGGTGTTTGATGATCAACATAACCAAATTAGACTAATGTGTTTGCAAGTGTTTGTTTTGTAGTCCAATAGGATGCACATATAACTTGGACGAAGGCAATATGGTGATCAAATGATCAACACATCAAGCAAGGCCCTACAAGATGTATTGAAGGATTACAAAGATCAAGCAAAGTCCAAGACACAAGAAACATAGGCCCGGACGCAAATAAAGTTGAGCCACTCAAGCCGAGACAAAAGCTGATTGAATTGGAACTGTCTCATGATTTTGGATTTGCTCAAACTGACATGGCATTAACATAAAGCTATAGAGCATTTCATTAGCTTCCGAAAAGTCCAAGATCATCGAAATCGGAGTTCGGAGCTAAGAGTTATGCCCAAAATACGAAAATCTGAGGAGCATAGGACGCGAATCTGATGCCAGAGTCCGATGCATAGGACGGTCCGATGCCAGAGTCCGATGCTTACTAAAATCATCCCAGAATGAACAGTGTTATGGTAGAGTCCGATGCCAGAGTCCGATGCCTCTCCGTAGAGTCCGATGCCCCCGAAAAATAGGTCTAACGACTAGTTTTCCAACGGATATTCAACATATGGGCATAAGACGGTCCGATGCCGACCATAGGACGGTCCGATGCTCTACAGAAAGCTGTTTTCAGCCCCCAATGGCTCTATTTTATTGGGGGCCAATATATACCACCTCTAACCGACCAAAAGAGGTGTGGAGGAGTGAGGAAACATACCAAGGGTGTTGCTACACCATATTAGTGCCTCCATATGCATAGTGCTTAGTGATCCACATGGTGATTAGTGTAGGTGCTTCGCGAAGTGCTTAGGCTAGTTAGACCACCGCTCATGCGCTTGCTCTAGGTTTAGGCCTAGTGTTTAGTGAGGTTTGCATACCTCTTGCTACTCGGTGCTTGCGTGCACCATTGTTGTACAATAGAGGGGGCTTGTAGTCTTGCGAGACCACACCAACCGCTTTTGTGGTGTGGCCGCCACCGTGTACCGAAGGGAACAAGGCCCGCGGCGGTTCAGCCGAAAGCTTGATTGTGGAGACGACGGGGAGCATCCGGGAGAGGCTTTGCCACGAGTGGCTTAACCGGAGACCCACTTGCGCGTGGGGAAGGACCGGAGCTATCCACGGAGTTACCCGATCAGGAGCTTGGCCCTTGCGAGGGATTCCCTGCGAGGGGCTCCAACGAGGACTAGGGGAAGCTTGTGTGCTTCTCGATACCTCGGTAAAAATACCGGAGTCATCGGCGGGAGTTTGCATCTCTACCTTGCTCTTTAGCTTCCGCATTTACTTTGCTACCTTAATTATGTCTTTACCTTTCCTAGCTTAGTTGTTAGGCTAGTTGATAGGATTGGAACCTAGGTCGCATAACTCTTTTGCGATAGAGATAGCAACACACCTAGCAAAACCATAGTTGCACTTTTATCTAGTTTACTTTCTTGCATAGGTTTTGACTAGGTGGTAATTAGAGGCCATAGTAAGAGTAAAGTTTTTAGTTGCCTAATTCACCCCCCTCTTAGGCGTCACGGTCCTTTCAATTGGTATCAAAGCCGGTTGGCTCATTTTTGGACCCTTGGCTTCACCGCCGTTGAGCCGACGCTATTGAGAGTGGTTGGGATGGATACCTCTAGGCCTCCGCACTTTGACGGCACAAACTTTCCCTACTATAGTGCTAGAATGGCTTGCTACCTAGAAGCAGTTGATCTAGGTGTTTGGAGAGTCACCCGTGACGGGATGAAACCCCTTAAGAATCCTGAGAAGCCTACCGCGGATGATGAAAAAGAGCTTCATTTTAATGCTAGAGCTAAAAATTGCTTGTTTGAATCTTTTAGCATGGATGTGTTTAACCAAGTTTTTACTTTACAAACATCTCATGAAATTTGGTTAAAGCTCCATGAGCTCCATGATGGTACAAGTAATGTTAGAGAGCAAAAACATCACCTAGCTAAATCAAGTTATGATTCTTTTAAAATGAATCAAAATGAGCTTGTTCATGATATGTATTCTCGTTTGAATCTAATTATCAACGAGCTCAATTCTATAAGAATCACAAAGCTAGGTGATGTGGATATTGTGAGGAAGATCATCTCCGTGCTTCCAAAGAACAAGTATTCAACCATCATCACCATCCTCCACAACATGGAGGACTTGAGAACCATGACCCCGGCCACTGTCATTGGCAAATTGGTGGCATTTGAGATGTCACGCAAGATGGGTCAAGAAGAAGCTGCTTCATCAAGCAAAAGCATTGCTCTCACATGTGATGAGTACAAAAAGATGAAGGGCAAAAGGCAAGTTGAGACAAGCTCAAGTTCCTCAAGTGAAGAAGAAGAAGAAGAGGACGATGAAGATGAAGAATCAAGTGATGATGATCAAGCCGCCACCTCATCCGACTCCTCCTTAGATGATGAAGAAACAATCAAGCTTATGAAACGAGTGAAGAGGATGATCCGCAAGCTCAATGTCAAGGGTGTGCCCATCACAATTGAAGATTGCCTCTTCACCAATCAAAGAAGAGAGCAAAGAAAAAAATGGATGCTATAGATGTGGCAAGAAAGGGCACTTTTTGGAGGATTATCCAAAACAAAAGCCCACACCCAAGGACAAGAAAAAGAAGGGATGCAAGGTCAAAGCCCTCACCACCATCAAGACATGGGATGATTCATCAAGTGATGATGAAGCACAACACAAGAGGCGCGGCCACAAGCACTCATCATCAAACTCCTCACGTATGTGCCTTATGGCACGAGGTAACACAAACTCTATCTCTAGTGATAGTGATAGTGATAGTGATGATGAGCTTCCTTCTTATAATGAACTTGTGCAAGATAATCTTAAATATGCTAAAGCTTGTACTAGCCAACAAAAGAAAATTAATGCCTTAAAAGAAAAATTAGATAGTTCTCAACAAGCCTATAATGCTATGCTTGATCAATATGAAACTTTTTCAAACTTAAATGTTGAGATATCTAATAAAATTGAGAAACTTGAGGCTAGTATAAGCACATATGATAGCACAAGTAATGATGAGCAACTTGCTAAGAAAAATGAAAAACTAAAAGCAAAGTTAGCTAGCACACAAGATGCTTACAAAAGTTTGCTTGCCAAAATGGAAATTATGTGCAAACATTGTGATGAGCTATCTAATAAAGTTGCTAATCTTGAAACCATCGGAGCAAACCCCACCGAGGCACCTAAAATTAGAAACTCTATCTTTGATATGCCTAAAAAGGATGCCTCTACTTCTTGCATTGATTTACTTGATTTAGACTCACACGTGTGCAAACAAGCTTGTGTTGAGAATGTGATTGTAGAAACATATACACAAGAAGTTGCAATGGAGAATGAGATACTAAGGCAAGAAGTGGCTCGCCTCACCATGGACTTGACTCAAGCAAAAGGCAAGACAAAGCAAACCCGAACTCATCAAGATAACAACGTCAAGGGAGTGAAGAATCTTGATGAGGAGCAAACCGTGGTTTGTTATGTTTGCCACAAGGAAGGCCACAAGTCCTATGAGTGCAAGGTGAAGCATGGGGGAGAGAAAAAGAAGAAAGATAAGAAAAAGAAAACAAGCGAGCTCTCCAACACCTACACCAACAAGGTGAACAAGAAGGCCTCCACATCTTATCTTTTGAAGAAAAAGAAGAATGACAAGGTGGTGGCCATCAAGGTGAACAAGCAAGTCAACAATGGGGCCAAACGCATTTGGGTGCCTAAGGACATTATTTCAACCACAAAGAGCACCAAAAAGGTTTGGATCCCAAAAGGGAAGTGAGTAGGTAAATTAGCTACGGGGAATTTGGAGACTTGGCAAAGGTTGGGTGCATATCATGGGATGCATCACATTGGATCATGTCATTGCTAAGTATGTTAGTGGTTACTATGGACCCAAGTTCCCCTTCGCATGTGAGGTAACTAGGTTTAAATTCTTGCAATTTCTTTTAGCATCTAGTTCCTTCCATTGCCTAGGTTTGCATTTGCATATGTAAATCCTTTGTCATGCATACACTAGGCTTATCATATGGTAGTTTTGCTCGGTATCATTCTCATCCTTGGAGCAAACCTACATGGTTTAATTTGCTTAGGAGCACGACACATAGCTTCTCTTACTTGTATTTATCTTATATGTGCCAAAGTCCAAATAGTAGATAAACTACCCCAATTACCATCTTCAATTGGTGTCACATTTCTAGTGATGTCAACTTGTAAAATGGTAGTTTGACTTTACAAGTCAATGTGCATGTCTCTTACAAGTATTTCAAACTTGTATGCACACTTTTAGGGGGAGTTTACTCTAAAATTTGGAAGCTTTGAGACTAACACTACTTTCAAGTTTATCATGTGTGTAGTAGTCTCATTGCAAGGAAAATGGAGTTCCTGGAGACAAGCATCGTGTGTGGCGATAATTCAATTGGTATCTACATGTGGTATTCCTAACCGATATCATTATGTTGATTTCAATTTGATACTAGTATGCTTTCTCCATGCATTATATATATTAAACTCCTTTGTGCATTAATTTGCCGATTATGCATATGCTTTGCCATACACCATATGTATGCATACACTTAGGGGGAGTTTAGTTTATATAATATGAGAGTCAAGTTTTGTGATCAATTTCACTCCACATAATAAGGATCACAAAATTTGATCCTCCCTTGTGCCACTAATGTCTTCCTTTTCGGTGTTTGATTCCAAAGGGGGAGAATTTGAAGGACCAAAAGCAAGCCCAACTCAAAATAAATAACCAAAACCAAATTCAAAATTTTTGTGGTTATCAATTTGGGAAGTTTCCTATTTTAGGAATGGTCCTAGAAAGGGAGGAAGTGGATTATGGAGTTAGCGGGAGGCTTAACTCCATAATGCCGCAATGGGACACTATGGCAAGGGCAAGATAAGTCATAAAAGTAGTTTCATGTTGGTATCTTTTAGCATCATATAATCTTGTCTTTGCATTGCATCCTAGCAAGTAGATTGCATTTTTAAATTATGTATCTATTATTTGCTTGCTTTGGTTGTGTTGTCACCAATCACCAAAAAAGGGGAGATTGTAAGGAAAATGGACCTCTACCCATTTAACTTTGGATTTTGGTGTTTGATGATCAACATAACCAAATTGGACTAATGTGTTTGCAAGTGTTTGTTTTGTAGTCCAATAGGATGCACATGTGACTTGGACGAAGGCAATATGGTGATCAAATGATCAACACATCAAGCAAGGCCCTACAAGATGTATTGAAGGATTACAAAGATCAAGCAAAGTCCAAGACACAAGAAACATAGGCCCGGCGCAAACAAAGTTGAGCCACTCAAGCCGAGACAAGAGCTGATTGAATTGGAACTGTCTCATGATTTTGGATTTGCTCAAACTGACATGGCATTAACATAAAGCTATAGAGCATTTCATTAGCTTCCGAAAAGTCCAAGATCATCGAAATCGGAGTTCGGAGCTAAGAGTTATGCTCAAAATACGAAAATCTGAGGGGCATAGGACGCGAGTCTGATGCCAGAGTCCGATGCATAGGACGGTCCGATGCCAGAGTCCGATGCTTACTAAAATCAGCCCAGAATGAACAGTGTTATGGTAGAGTCCGATGCCAGAGTCCGATGCCTCTCCGTAGAGTCCGATGCCCCCGAAAAATAGGTCTAACGGCTAGTTTTCCAACGGATATTCAACATATGGGCATAGGACGGTCCGATGCCGACCATAGGACGGTCCGATGCTCTACAAAAAGCTATTTTCAGCCCCCCCCCCAACGACTCTATTTGATTGAGGACCTATATATACCACCTCTAACCGGCCAAAAGAGGTGTGGAGGAGTGAGAAAACATACCATGGGTGTTGCTACACCATATTAGTGCCTCCCTATGCATAGTGCTTGGTGATCCACATGGTGATTAGTGTAGGTGCTTTGTGAAGTGCTTAGGCTAGTTAGACCACTGCTCAAGCGCTTGCTCTAGGTTTAGGCCTAGTGTTTAGTGAGGTTTGCATACCTCTTGCTACTCGGTGCTTGCGCGCACCATTGTTGTACATCGGAGGGGCTTGTAGTCTTTCAAGACCACACCAACCGCGTTTGTGGTGTGGCCGCCACCGTGTACCGAAGGGAACAAGTTCCGCGGCGGTTCGGCCGAAAGCTTGATAGTGGAGACGGAGGGGAGCATCCGGGAGAGGCTTTGCCATGAGTGGCTTAACCAGAGACCCACTTGCGCGTGGGGAAGGACCGGAGCTATCCACAGAGTTACCCGACCGGGGGCTTGGCTCTTGCGAGGGATTCCTTGCGAGGGGCTCCAACGAGGACTAGGGGGAAGCTTGCGTGCTTCTCGATACCTCGGTAAAAATATTGGAGTCGTCGACGGGGGTTTGCATCTCTACCTTGCTCTTTAGCTTCCGCATTTACTTTGCTACCTTAATTATGTCTTTACCTTTCCTAGCTTAGTTGTTAGGCTAGTTGATAGGATTGGAACCTAGGTCGCATAACTCTTGCGGTAGAGATAGAAACACACCTAGCAAAACCATAGTTGCACTTTTATCTAGTTTACTTTCTTGCATAGGTTTTGACTAGGTGGTAATTAGAGGCCATAGTAAGAGTAAAGTTTTTAGTTGCCTAATTCACCCCCCCCCTCTTAGGCGTCACGGTCCTTTCACCTATCAACTAAGCTAGGAAAGGTAAAGCACACAACCAAGGAGCAATGTAAATGCGGAAGCTAAAGAGAGTGGTTGAGATGCAAACTCCCGCCGATGACTCCGGTATTTTTACTGAGGTATCGAGAAGCGCGCAAACTTCTCCCTAGTCCTCGTTGGAGCCCCTTGCAAGGAATCCCTCGCAAGGGCCAAGCTCCCGGTCGGGTAACTCTGTGGATAGACCCGGAACTTCCCCAAGCGCAAATGGGTCTCCGGTTAAGCCGCTCGAGGCACGGCCTCTCCCGGATGCTCCCCGCCGTCTTCACAATCAAACATTCGGCCGGACCGTTGCGGGCCTTGTTCCCTTCGGTACACGGTGACGGCCGCACCACAAACGCAGTTGGTGTGGTCTCGCAAGACTACAAGCCCCTCCGAGTACAACAACGGTGCGCGCAAGCACCGGTAGATAAGAGGTGTTCAAACCTCACTAAACTCTAGGCCTAACACCTAGAGCAAGGGCAAAGCGATGGTCTAACTAGCCTAAGCACTTCGCAAAGCACCTACACTAATCACCTAGTATATCACTTGAGCACTTTGGTGGCTAGAGCAACTAAATATGTGTCTAAGCACTTGATACACTTCCTTGAGCTCCAACCCTCTGTTTTTGGCCGGCCATGGGGGTATATATAGAGCCCCAAGCAAATAGACATTTTTTAGCATCGGACGGTCCTGTCGGGAGCATCGTATGCGCGTCTGATGTCACTTTAACGGCTAGTTGCCGACCTGGCACTGAGTCACATCAGACTCTGACAGCGCCCGATGTGGCGACACCTGACGCGTCCGATGTCTTCAGAGCCTCTCTGGAACCTTTCTGGACAGCCATCGGATGCAGGGGTCCTGTAGCATCCGATGTACACTGTGCGGCTTTGCACAGTGTTACCTTTGCGTCCGATGTGGCATCATCGGCGCATCCGATGCTTCTGTTGGCGCTAACCCGAGCTAGGGTTTGCCATCGGTGCGTTCGATGCTTGCGAAGCCAGCGTTTGATGCAACGTTTGATGTCCCTTTCTCTTCGTTTCTTCGTGATTTCTTGCGCCGTCTTGGTTCTAGTCTTGTGCCTTGGACTTTGCTTGATCTTTGTGAGTCTTCTACTGAGCTTTCAATGTCTTGCTTGAGGTGTTGATCATCGGATCAACACGTAGCCTTTGTCCAAGTCACATTTGCACCCTATTGAATTACAAAACAACACTTGCAAACACATTAGTCCAATATGGTTGTGTTGATCATCAAACACCAAAATCCAAAGTTAAATGGGCCGAGGTCCATTTTACTTACAATCTCCCCCTTTTTGTGATTGATGACAAAACAACCAAAGCAAGCAAATAATAGATACAATATTTAAAATGCAATCTACTTGCTAGGATGCAATGCAAAGGCAAGATCATATGATGTTAAAAGATACCAAATTGAAACAATACTTAATAACATATCTTACCCTTGCCATAGAGTCCCTTTGTGGCATTATGGATTTAAGCCTCTCGCTAAGTCCATAATCCACTTCCTCCCTTTTTCGGACCGCCCCAAGAGTAACCACAATTTTTTTTTCATTTTGGTTATTTTGTTTTGTTTTAGTTTGAGCTTGCTTTTTGTCCTTCAAATTCTCCCCCTTTGGAATCAAACACCGAAAAGGAAGACATTAGAAGCACAAGGGAGGGTCAAATTTTGTGATCATTTTTATGTGGAGTGGAATTGATCACAAAACTTGACTCTTAAAATTAAATAAACTAAGCTCCCCCTAAGTGTATGCATACATATAGTGTAAGGCAGAGCATATGCATAACCAGCAAATTAATGCACAAAGGAGTTTAATTTATATAATGCACGGAGAAAGCATATAAGAGCATCTCCAAGAACTCCCTATAATTCACTTTGTATATCTTGTGTTTTAGCAACTTGGTATTTTATTTGGCAAGTGAAAAAAACATCTCTCTCCAACAATTTTGCATCCTAACTTGGTAAATAAAAAAGTTCTGTTCAATATCAACAGTGCCACCTGCGCGTGATCAGAGATTCGCCGGCCACCGAACACAACACAGTGACTGCAGATTCTCCAGGCACCTGAAGAGCGACACGGTCATGTCCATGCAGAGATTTGCCGGCCACTCATCAGCTGTTCTACTCAGCTTTTGTTGATCAACACAGCAAAGACAAGCGTCAGACCTGCTCCAAGATTTGTCGGCCTGATCGAGCGCCTGGCGCGTGGCGCCTGGCGGCTTCACCTTGGCGAATAGCAGGGAGAGGCGTCGGGGAAGTCCATCGGGACGCCAGCGCTCTTTTAATTCACGCGTGACGAGGATCGGGGAGGGCGCTGGAATAGATGGCAAGTGCGGGAAGGGAGAAGAGCGCGCAGGAGGGAGCCCAAATGGGCGATTGCAAGTTCTCGCCGCGCGCGGAGAGTTACGCGCGCGGACTGCTTCTTTTCCAAGTTGCTAAATATACAAAGTAAAGATAAGGAGTTGTTGGAGAGGTCTTTTTGAGGTTTTTGCAAAATTATAAGAATAAGGAGTGAATATAAGGAGTTGTTGGAGATGCTCTAAGAGTATCAAAATGAAATCAACATAATGATATCGATAGGAATACCACATGTAGATACCAAATAAATTATTGCCACACATGATGCTTGTCTTTGGGGTCTTCATTTTACTTGCAATGAGACTACTACACACATGATAAACTTGAAAGTAGTGTTAGTCTCAAAGCTTCCAAATTGTAGAATAAACTCCCCCTAAAGGTGTACATACAAGTTTGAAATACTTGTAGGAGACATTCACATTGACTTGTAAGGTCAAACTACCATTATACAATATGACATCACTAACAATGTGACTCCAATTGAAGATGGTAATTGGGGTAGTTTATCTACTATTTGCACTTTGGCACATATAAGATAGAAACAATTAAAAGAAGTTATGTGTCGTGCTCCTAAACAAATTAATCCATGTAGGTTTGCTCCAAAGGTGAGAGTGATACCGAGCAAAACTACCATATGATGAGCCTAGTGTATGCATGACAAAGGATTTAAACATGCACATGCAAACCTAGGCAAAAGAAGAAACTAGATGCTAAAAGAAACAACAAAAATTTAAATCTAGTTACTTCACATGGGTGGGGGAATTTGGGTCCATAGTATTCACTAATCTACTTGAAAATAACGTGATCCAATGTGATGCACCCCATGATATGCACCCAAAACTTTGCCAAGTCTCCAAATTCCCCGTTGTCCACTTGACTTACTCACTTCCCTTTCGGGACCCAAACCTTTTTGGTGCTCTTCAAAGTTGAGATAATGTCCTTAGGCACCCAAATGTGTTTGGCTCCATTGTTAGCTTTCTTGTTTGCTTTGACGGCCACCACCTTATCATTCTTCTTCTTCTTCAAGAGATAAGATGTGGAGGCCTTCTTGTTCACCTTGTTGGTGTAGGTGTTGGAGAGCTTGCTTGTTTGCTTTTTGTTTTTTCTTTCTTCTTTTTCTCTCCCCCATGCTCCACCTTGAACTCATAGGACTTGTGGCCTTCCTTGTGGCACACATAGCAAACTACGGTTTGCTCCTCATCAAGCTTCTTCACTCCCTTGACGGTGTTATCTTGATGAGTTCGGGTTTGCTTTGTCTTGCCTTTTGCTTGAGTCAAGCCCATGGTGAGGCGGGCCACTTCTTTCCTTTGTTGCTCATTTTCCATGGCAACTTATTGTGTACATGTTTCTACAATCATATTCTCAACACAAGCTTGTTTGCACATGGGTGAGTCTAAATCAAGTAAATCAATGCAAGAAGTAGAGGCATGCTTTTTAGGCATATCAAAGATTGATTTCTTAATTTTAGGTGCCTCAGTGGAGTTTGCTCCGATGGCTTCTTGGTTAACAACTTTATTAGTTAGCTCATCACAATATTTGCACATAATTTCTATTTTGGCAAGCAAACTTTTGTAAGCATCTTGTGTGCTAGCTAACTTTGCTTTTAGTTTTTCATTTTTCTTAGCAAGTTGCTCATCATTACTTGTGCTATCACTTGTGTTTGCACTAGCCTCAAGTTTCTCAATTTTATTAGATAGCTCAATATTTAAGTTTGAAAAAGTTTCATATTGATCAAGCATAGCATTATAAGCTTGTTGAGAGCTATCTAATTTTTCTTTTAGAGCATTAATTTTCTTTTGTTGGCTAGTGCAAGCCTTAGCATAGTTGAGATTATCTTGCATAAGTTGATGATAAGAAGGTAGCTCATCATTATATATACTCATCATCAGTATCACTATTACTATCACTAGAGATAGAGTTTGTGTTACCTCGTGCCATAAGGCACACACGTGAGGAGCTTGATGATGAGTGCTTGGGACCGCGCCTCTTGTGTTGGACTTCATCATCACTTGATGAATCATCCCATGTCTTGATGGTGGTGAGGGCCTTGGCCTTGCATCCCTTCTTTTTCTTGTCCTTGGGTGTGGACTTTTGTTTTGGGCAATCCTCCACAATGTGCCCTCTCTTGCCACATCTATAACATCCATTTTTCCTTTGCTCTCTTCTTTGATTGGTGAAGAGACAATCTTTAATTGTGATGGGCACACCCTTGACATTGAGCTTGCGGATCATCCTCTTCACTCCTTGCATTAGCTTGATTGTTTCTTCTTCATCTAAGGAGGAGTTGGATGAGGTGGAGGCTCGATCATCATCACTTGATTCATCATCATCATCCTCTTCTTCTTCCTCATCTTCACTTGAGGAGCTTGAGCTTGAGCTTGTCTCAATTTGCTTTTTGTCCTTCATCTTCTTGTGCTCATTACATGTGAGAGCTATGCCTTTGCTTGATGAAGTGGCTTCTTCTTGATCCATCTTGCGTGACATCTCAAATGCCACCTATTTACCAATGACAATGGCCGGGGTCATTGTGCTCAAGTCTTCCATGTTGTGGAGGATGGTGATGATGGTTGCATACTTGTTCTTTGGAAGCACGAAGATGATCTTCCTCACAATGTCCACATCACCTAGCTTTGTAATTCCAATAGAATTGAGCTCATTGATAATTAGATTCAAATGAGAATACATATCACGAACAAGCTCATGTTCATTCATTTTAAAAGAATCATAACTTGATTTAGCTAGGTGATGTTTTTGCTCATGAACATTACTTGTACCATCATGGAGCTCATGGAGTTTTAACCAAATTTCATGAGATGTTTATAAAGTAAAAACTTGGTTAAACACATCCATGCTAAAAGATTAAAACAAGTAATTTTTAGCTCTAGCATTAAGATGAATTTCTTTTTCATCACCCGCGCTTAACTTGATGGGATTCTTAGGGGGTCTCATCCCATTGCGGGTGACTCTCCAAACTCCTAGATCAATCGCTTCTTGGTAACAAGCCATTCTAGCACTATAGTATGAGAAGTTTGTGTCGTCAAAGTGCGGAGGCCTAGAGGTATCCATCCCAAACACTCTTAGGGGCGTCGGCTCGAAGGCGGTGAAGCCAAGAGTCCACAAATGAACCAACCGGCTCTGATACCAATTGAAAGGACCGTGACGCCTAAGAGGGAGGGGGTCAATTAGACAACTTAAAACTTTTACACTAAACTATGGCCTCTATTTTCCACCTAGTCAAAACCTATGCAAAAAAGTAAACTATCTAATGTGCAGCTAAGGTTTTGCAAGGTGTGTTGCTATCTGTACCGCAAAAGAGTTATGCAACCTAGGTTCCAAACCTATCAACTAGCCTATCAACTAAGCTAGGAATGGTAAAGCACACAACCAAGGAGCAATGTAAATGCGGAAGCTAAAGAGAGAGGTAGAGATGCAAACTCCCGTCGATGACTCTCGTAATTTTACTGATGTATCGAGAAGCGCGCAAGCTTCTCCCTAGTCCTCGTTGGAGCCCCTCGTAAGGAATCCCTCGCAAGGGCCAAGCTCTCGGTCGGGTAACTCCGTGGATAGCCCCGGGCCTTCCCCACGCACAAGTGGGTCTCCGGTTAAGCGGCTCGAGGCACGGCCTCTCCCGGATGCTCCCCGTCGTCTTCACTATCAAGCTTTCGGCCGACCGCCGCAGGACTTGTTCCCTTCGGTACATAGTGGTGGCCACACCACAAACACAGTTGAAAGTCCTTGTTTGGTTTTGGATAATTGATGTCACCTAGAGTACTAACCTTGTCATGAAGTGTTTATGAGCTAGGTTGGTACACACCAAGTGCGGGAGCTAGATGATGATCATGGTATTGGTGGTGATGACCAAAAGATGGATCAAGTGCTCCACATTTGGAAAGAGAAGAAGAGAAAAGCAAAACCCCTACGGAGATCAAGGCAAAGGTATAAATAGGGATTTTGTTTTGGCACTCAAGACACCATAGAGGGTGTGAGTGTGTTTAGGATAGATAGCCGTACTATCAAGAGGGGACTATCTCGGTGATCGCAGTTATCAAGTGCCACTAGGTGATTTCATACATGCATATGCATTAGGACCTAGTGTGCTAACTTATAATCCTTTGGAAATTATTTGGAAAATGCTAACACACATGCACATGATGATGTACACTTGTTGGTGTTAGCACTTTTGCAAAGGAGAAAGGGTTGGAAGTGTTTTGGATCAACACAGAGAAGAAAACAAAGTTTTCTGTGTGTGGTCGGTAGTACCGCCCAGGGGGTCGGTAGTACCGCCCAAGGGGGCTGCTTGCAATGCTCTCTGTGTTGAGTCTGAAATGGCCTGGCGGTAGTACCGCCATAACCTCGGTACTACCGCCGGCGGTGGTACCGACCAGAGGGTCGGTGGTACCGTGGCTCTAAAGGGTTTCGTGAGGCTCTCTGTGTAGAATTGAAAATGGCCTGGCGGTAGTACCGCCATAACCTCGGTACTACCGCCCTCGGTGCTACCGACCCAAGGCCGGTGGTAACCAAGTTTGAAGAGCTCTCTGTGTTGAGTTGAAAATGACCTGGCGGTGGTACCGCCATAACCTCGGTACCACCGACCTCGGAGGTACCGACCTTTGGGCGGTAGTTTCCGAGGGATCAAGTCCCTTTGTGAGATGCTCTCTGTTCGCGGTCATGTTGGCCTGTCGGTATTACCGACCAGGAGTCGGTTGTTCGTTTTGGTCAACGCTGTGTGCAACGGTCATAAGTTGTGCCGTCGGTTGTACCGGGCCTTGTGGTCGGTAGTACCGACCTGGCGTCGGTAGTACCGACCGCAGGTGCAGAAGCTTGGGAAAAAAGGGGGAACGACTTGCTGTCTTCTTCCCCCTCTTATAAATAGGTGGTGGCCAGCTAGTGGGGCTTCTTCTTCTTGACTTTCTAACCTCTTGAACATCCTCTTGAGCAAGATCTACTCCCTCCCACTCATCTCCTTGCTTGATAGCGTGAATCTAAGTGAGATCGAGTGGATCCAAGTGCATTTGCTTGTGAGTTTGCATCTAGTGGCACTTGGGGATTGTTGTTGCTGTGGGTATTCTCTTTACTCTTGGTGGTTGCCGCCACCTAGACGGCTTGGAGCAGCGGAGGAGTTTTGGCACGAGTGGTGATTGTTCGTGGCCATCTCCCGGTGATTTGTGAGGGGTATTGTGCCTTCCCCGGTGAAGAGCCAAAAGGTAACTCTAGTAAATTGCGTGTGTCATTGAGTTACCTCCATTGTGGGTCGGTTCTTGTGGCGCTCAAGTGTTGAGCTAGGTTTGTGAACACCTATTAGCCACCGAACCACCAAGTGGTTGGTCGACACAACGGGGAGTAGCGTGCCGGCAAGCACGTGAACCTCGGGAGAAAATCTTTGTGTCTCTTGCCTCTTTGTACTTCTCCCGAAGTTTCTTGGTTTTCTTATTGTGATTGATTGTCTCTTCCCGGTGTCGGTACATCTCTCTATCCTTACATTACTTTTGTTATCACTTGTGTAGAGATATTTGTTGCTAGAAGTAGCTCTCTAATTAGAAGTAATTATTTCTTGCTAACTCATTATTTTAGAGAGTAGTAACATATCTTTTGTGTGACATAGTGATTATAGGTTACTAGAATTGTTGGATAGGTGGCTTGCAACACTTAGTAGAGCTAGAGCAAAAAGCTTCGCTTTGTAATTGTCTAACTAGTTGCTTTAAGTGTTTTGTAGAATTTTTATTAGGTTATTCACCCCCCCTCTAGCCATTTAGGACCTTTCAAGTGGTATCGGAGCCGTGGTCACCGTTTGCATAAGGCTTAACAACCTTCGGTGTTAAAATGGCTCAAATTGTTTTCAACCATGTTGGGGGCAAACCACCGTTCTTTGATGGCACATCTTTTGATTATTGGAAGAGAAAGATGAAGATGTATTTGGGTTCAATCAATGACAAGGTGTGGGATGTGGTTGAAAATGAGTTTGTGATTCTTGATCCTACCAATCCAACACCAAATGACTCCATCAACCAGCAATGCAACACAATGGCGCTCAACACCATATACAATGCCATTGATCCAAAGGTGTTTGAGCAAATCAAAGATCTTGACAATGCAAGTGAGGTATGGAAAAGATTAGAAGAAACATATGAGGGCACTTCAACGATAAAAAGTGCCAAGTTGTATATGCTCAAGGACAAGCTCACCAACTTCAAGATGAAGGATGATGAATCAATTCCGGAAATGTTCTATAGATTGCAAGTCATCATCAATGATCTCAAGTCCTTGGGAGAAAAGGTGCAAGATGAAGACTTCACTCACCGGTTCTTGAGTTGCTTGCCTAAGAGATTCAAGACACTTCGTACCATCATCTTTAGAGGAGGATTGAAGAATGTGACTCCAAATGAGGTGCTTGGTGATGTCATGACCGAGGATCAATACAATGAAGATAGTGAAGAAGTGATCAAGGAAGAGGACAAGAAGAAGAAAAGTGTGGCATTCAAAGCCACCTCATCAAAGAGCAAGGGCAAGTCCAAGAAGGAAGAATCAAGTGACAATGAAGAAGCTAGTGACATTGATGATGAAGCCTTAGCTCTCTTTGTGCGCAAATTTGGCAAGTTCATGAAGAAGAAGGGCTATGGTGCAAGAAAGAGAAGAGATTATAACAAGAACAAAGAATATGTGAGAAGATGCTACAAATGCAAGAGCAAGGATCACGTTGTAGTGAATTGTCCCTACAACAGTGACAATGATGAAGATGAGAAGAAGAAAGATAAGAAGGAGAAGAAAGAGAAGAAAATGAGCTTCGAGAAGAAGAAGGGTGGCTCATATGTTGTCACATGGGATAGTGATGCATCATCCGATAGTGAAGACTCAAGTGATGATGATAACAAGAAGAGCACCAAGAAGAAGGCACTTGCAAGCATTGCAATCAACAACAAGCCTTCTCTATTTGACACTTCATCATGCTTCATGGCTAGGCCGACTAAGGTACAATCCGATGATGAGAGTGATAGTGAGAGTGATGAGGATGAGGAGCACTCAAAGGAGGACCTCATGGACATGTTAGAACAAGCTCACACTTGCTTTGAGATGAAGAGGAAGGAGTGCAAGGATTTGCGCAAGAAGCTTAGTGCTCTTGAACAAACCCTTGATGAGCTCAAGACTACTCATGAGAGGCTAGAGGTAGCCCATGAGAAGCTTGGCAAGGCTCACACCAAGCTTGAAAAAGCTCACTCCTCCCTCCTTGATCAAGTCAAGGTTGAGAACATTGTTCCAACATGTAACATAGGAGTGACTTGTGATATTCTTGATGAATCTTTTTATACTCCTATTGTTGTTGCTCCCACTAACACTTCATGTAGCTCATCCACTACTACTTCTACTATGAGTGATGGTTTCACTTGTGATGCCTCACTAATGGTGGAGAATGAGACCTTGAAAAAGGAGGTCAATGAGCTCACTCGTGCCTTAGGCAATGCCTATGGTGGAGATGCCCGCTTGCTTAAGTGCTTGGGTAGCCAACGGTTCTCTCTTAACAAAGAGGGATTGGGCTATACCCCCAAGAATGGCAAGGCGGCCTTTGTGACTCACAAGACTAGTTTTGTGAGAAGCAATGGTCGGTTTTGCAAGAAATGCAAGCAATCCGGGCATATAGAGCAATATTGCAAGAACAAGAATAAAAATGCTAATGTATCCTCAATTCAATTTGATTCTTGTTATTTGCTTACCAAGGGTGTAAATGGTGTGAAGGCTAAGTTTATTGGAGCTCCCATTGTTGGCCCAAAGAAGAAGGCAATTTGGGTGCCCAAGAGCTTAGTGACTAACCTTGGAGGACCCAAGCAAGTTTGGGTACCTAAAAAGAATTGATCTTTTCTTGTAGGTCAATTATAAAGCTGGAGGAAGGCATTGGGTGCTTGATAGTGGGTGCACTCAACACATGACCGGAGATGCAAGAATGTTCAATTCAATCAACAAGAATGATGACAATGGGATTGATAGTATTACATTTGGTGATAATGGCAAAGGCAAGGTCAAGGGGCTTGGTAAGATTGCTATATCAAATGACATGAGCATATCCAATGTATTGCTAGTAGAGAGCTTGAACTTCAATTTGTTATCCGTGGCTCAATTGTGTGATCTTGAATTCAAATGCATATTTGGAGTTGATGATGTAGAGATCATAAGTGTAGATGGCTAAAACTTGATCTTCAAAGGCTTTAGATATGAAAATCTATACTTGGTTGATTTCAATGCTAGTGAAGCTCAATTGTCAACTTGTTTGTTCACCAAATCTAGCATGGGCTGGCTATGGCATAGAAGACTTGGTCATGTTGGAATGAAACAATTAAATAGATTGATTAAGCATGATCTAGTTAGAGGCTTGAAAGATGTGGTGTTTGAAAAGGATAAACTTTGTAGCTCCTGTCAAGCCGGAAAGCAAGTTGGAAACACTCACCCTAAAAAGAGCATGATGAGCACTAGCAAAGCATTTGAGTTATTGCACATGGATCTATTTGGACCAACAACATACACTAGCATTGGTGGAAACAAATATGGCTTTGTGATAGTGGATGATTTTACAAGATATACATGGGTGTTCTTCCTAAGTGACAAAAGTGATACATTTGCTACATTCAAATCTTTTGTCAAGAAGTGTCACAATGAGTTTGAAACAACCATCAAGAAAGTAAGAAGTGACAATGGTAGTGAGTTTAGAAACACAAGAGTTGATGAGTTATGTGACGAATTTGGAATTAGACATCAATTCTCGGCCAAGTACACTCCGCAATCAAATGGTCTTGTTGAAAGGAAGAATAGAACTCTCATTGATATGGCAAGGTCTATGCTTAGTGAGTACAATGTGAGTCATTCATTTTGGGCCGAAGCTATCAACACGGCTTGCTATTGTAGCAACTGCCTCTATTGTCATCCCATGATGGAGAAGACTCCCTATGAGCTATTAAATGGAAGAAAGCCTAACATTGCATACTTTAGAGTCTTTGGTTGCAAATGCTATATCTTGAAGAAAGGCACTAGATTGAGCAAGTTTGAGAAGAAATGTGATGAAGGCTTCTTACTTGGTTACTCCACTACAAGCAAAGCATACAGAGTATGGAACTTGGCAAGTGGTACTCTTGAGGAAGTGCATGATGTTGAATTTGATGAAACAAATGGCTCTCAAGATGAAGAAGAAAATCTAGATGATGTGAGAGGAACTCAATTGGAAAAGGCAATGAAGAGTATGGACATTGGTGATATTCGGCCTAGGGAAGTGATTGATGTTGAAGATGACAAAGATCAAGTGCTCACTTCTCCAATTGTGCAAGCTAATGGTTCTCAATTGCAAGATCAACAAGTGGCTAATTCATCTCATCCAAATGATCAAGCAAGTACAAGCAATCAAGTCCAAGTGCTCCAATCAACCAATGTTGCAAGAGATCATCCATTAGATCAAATCATTGGTGGAATTCAAAGTGGTGTGCAAACTAGATCAAGATTGGCTTCATTTTGTGAACATTACTCTTTTGTATCATCCATCGAGCCAACCAAGATTGAATAAGCATTACAAGATGTTGATTGGGTCAATGCCATGCATGAAGAGCTTAACAACTTCACAAGAAATCAAGTATGGGAATTAGTAGAGAGGCCTAAGA
Organism: Coix lacryma-jobi var. lacryma-jobi; assembly: GCA_009763385.1. Classification (NCBI taxonomy): domain Eukaryota; kingdom Viridiplantae; phylum Streptophyta; class Magnoliopsida; order Poales; family Poaceae; genus Coix; species Coix lacryma-jobi. The sequence goes on along the minus strand of CM019822.1, from coordinate 53,829,137 downwards.
ACTACAATGTGATTGGCACTAGATGGGTCTTTCGCAACAAGCAAGATCAAGATGGCATTGTGGTGAGAAACAAAGCAAGATTAGTGGCACAAGGTTACACTCAAGTAGAGGGTCTTGACTTTGGTGAAACATATGCACCGGTTGCAAGATTGGAAGCAACAAGAATCCTATTAGCTTATGCTTGCTCCCACAATATCAAGTTATATCAAATGGATGTCAAGAGTGCATTTCTCAATGGATACATCAATGAATTAGTATATGTTGAGCAACCACCCGGTTTTGAAGATGACAAGAAGCCCAACCATGTCTACAAGCTCAAGAAGGCACTTTATGGTTTGAAACAAGCACCAAGAGCATGGTACGAGAGGTTAAGAGATTTTCTCCTCTCTAAAGGGTTCAAGATGGGAAAGGTTGATACTACTCTCTTCACCAAGAAGATTGGAAAAGACTTGTTTGTGTTGCAAATCTATGTTGATGATATCATTTTCAGTTCAACCAATCAAGATTTTTGTGAAGAGTTTGGTGAATTGATGGCAAATGAGTTTGAAATGTCCATGATTGGAGAGCTTAGCTACTTCCTTGGTCTACAAATCAAGCAACTGAAGGAAGGCACATTTGTTAGTCAAGGCAAGTATATAAAGGACATGATCAAGAAGTTTGGATTGCAAGATGCAAAAGCCATTAGCACACCTATGGGGACAAATGGACAATTGGATAGTGATGCAAGTGGCAATATGGTGGATCAAAAGTTGTATCGGTCTATGATTGGAAGCCTACTCTATGTGACCGCATCAAGACCGGATGTCATGTTTAGTGTATGCATGTGTGCAAGATTCCAAGCCTCACCAAGAGAGAGTCACTTGAAGGCAACTAAGAGAATATTGAGGTACTTGAAGCATACACAAGATATTGGTTTATGGTATCCCAAGGGGTCAAACTTTGAGTTGATTGGATTTTCGGACTCCGATTATGCGGGTTGCAAGGTTGATAGAAAGAGTACATCGGGCACATGTCAATTGTTGGGAAGATCACTTGTGTCTTGGTCGTCAAAGAAGCAAAATAGTGTGGCACTTTCAACCGCCGAAGCCGAGTACATATCCGCCGGTAGTTGTTGTGCTCAATTACTTTGGATGACTTTGGAATCAAATTCAAACAAGTGCCTTTGCTATGTGACAATGAGAGTGCGGTGAAGCTCACAAACAACCCCGTGCAACATTCAAGAACAAAGCATATTGATATTAGGCACCACTTCATAAGAGACCATCAACAAAAGGGTGATATTTCAATTGAGAGTGTTGGTACCGATGATCAACTTGCCGACATATTCACCAAGCCACTTGATGAGAAGAGGTTTTGCAAGCTAAGGAATGAATTGAACATACTTGACTTCTCCAATATGTGTTGATGCACCCCCACTTATATGACATGCTTCTCCATCGACAAAGCAAGGTAAAAGTTGATTGACATATGCATCCATTCTTTGCTAGGGACATGTTTAGTGCATCTAGTCATTCCTCACAATCATTAGGCTCATTCATGAAAATAAAATAATTTTGATGCTTATATGATGCCACTATTGTTTCTATGCTTGATATGATCTAGTGGTAACATATGACATGTTTGTGGGCTTGCAATCCTAGTGTTTAATCTAGAGAATGAGCAATGAAATGTTTAACCAACATGAGTAAGATAACCATTGCAAGATGTGTGACGAAGCTTACTCTAGAGCAAACCGTGTTAGATGTTTCATGCAAATGATCTAGATTGAACCAAATATGAAAGAACTAACTCTCTCTTAAACAATTTGAACCTTTTTATGCAAACCTTTTATGGAAATAGATGACAAAGGGGGAGAGAAAAGTCACAAAGATCAAATGAAGGGGATCAAAAACGTCACAAAGTTCAAATGAAGGGGATCAAAACTTTATCAAAACTTTGAAAATAATTTTTGAGCAAACAAGTAGGGGAGCAAGCTCATGAACTTGGTTGTTGCATTTTATTTGTGCATGTTCATATGCTTGCTTGCATTGCACAAGTTGTTAACTTTATATCCATGCTTGTGTGGTGCATGCTAGAAATAGATTTTGAATGATGATTTGCAAACTAGCATGCATAGGTGGTAGCTAGATGTAATTTGCTCTTACAAGTGGTACTAGAGCCTTTCACATAATGTTGATCTCATGAGGTATCTAGTGTTTTTGTAAAGTCTAGCTAACCATGGTGCTAAGGATGGTATACATTGGCAACTCCGATTGGTATCAGGCTTCAAAGGTCCATTCTTTACACCTTAGCATCATTTGATAATATTACTCTCCCACATTTCATATCTATGCATATGTGCCGAACTTGAACCAAACACTATAGCACATATGTCGGGGGAGCTAATACTAACAAAGTGGTGACTCAAATTTTCAAACATATATCTTTGTGAAAGGTTGTCATCAATTACCAAAAAGGGGGAGATTGAAAGTCCTTGTTTGGTTTTGGATAATTGATGTCACCTAGAGTACTAACCTTGTCATGAAGTGTTTATGAGCTAGGTTGGTACACACCAAGTGCGGGAGCTAGATGATGATCATGGTATTGGTGGTGATGACCAAAAGATGGATCAAGTGCTCCACATTTGGAAAGAGAAGAAGAGAAAAGCAAAACCCCTACGGAGATCAAGGCAAAGGTATAAATAGGGATTTTGTTTTGGCACTCAAGACACCATAGAGGGTGTGAGTGTGTTTAGGATAGATAGCCGTACTATCAAGAGGGGACTATCTCGGTGATCGCAGTTATCAAGTGCCACTAGGTGATTTCATACATGCATATGCATTAGGACCTAGTGTGCTAACTTATAATCCTTTGGAAATTATTTGGAAAATGCTAACACACATGCACATGATGATGTACACTTGTTGGTGTTAGCACTTTTGCAAAGGAGAAAGGGTTGGAAGTGTTTTGGATCAACACAGAGAAGAAAACAAAGTTTTCTGTGTGTGGTCGGTAGTACCGCCTAGGGGGTCGGTAGTACCGCCCAAGGGGGCTGCTTGCAATGCTCTCTGTGTTGAGTCTGAAATGGCCTGGCGGTAGTACCGCCATAACCTCGGTACTACCGCCGGCGGTGGTACCGACCAGAGGGTCGGTGGTACCGTGGCTCTAAAGGGTTTCGCGAGGCTCTCTGTGTAGAATTGAAAATGGCCTGGCGGTAGTACCGCCATAACCTCGGTACTACCGCCCTCGGTGCTACCGACCCAAGGCCGGTGGTAACCAAGTTTGAAGAGCTCTCTGTGTTGAGTTGAAAATGACCTGGCGGTGGTACCGCCATAACCTCGGTACCACCGACCTCGGAGGTACCGACCTTTGGGCGGTAGTTTCCGAGGGATCAAGTCCCTTTGTGAGATGCTCTCTGTTCGCGGTCATGTTGGCCTGTCGGTAGTACCGACCAGGAGTCGGTTGTTCGTTTTGGTCAACGCTGTGTGCAACGGTCATAAGTTGTGCCGTCGGTTGTACCGGGCCTTGTGGTCGGTAGTTGAAGGACCGAGAAGCTAACCGAAAGCGACCAGAGGGGGGGTGAATGGGAGCTTCAAAATTTCCTTACGGAAACTAGATGCCACTGTCCCAAAATCAACCCCAAGAGCGAACCCTAGAGCTTGCTAATGTCCACGACCCTAGATATAGGGTGGATGCTTCCTAGAAGCACAGCGGGACACTAGACAACCCTAGAAAGCCAACGCAAAAGACGGAACTCGAATCCGATCAAGAACGAACGATCCGCGAACGAAAACGCGCGAAACTGAATCGACCGGACTCTGGCCAGCGTCCGGTCAGCAGGGACCGGACGCGTCCGGTCAACAAAAATCGGCTCTGGAACCTTACTGTTCGCGACCGGACTCACGAGTACGGGGCGTCCGGTCGAGAGCAGTGCGTCCGGTCAGAAACGAACAAGCGCGATGAATAGTGGATCCTGCGCGTCCGGTCAGCTGACACCGGATGCGTCCGGTCGCTGAAAAACCGATCTGGACCCTCTCTGTTCTTGACCGGACTCACGGAAGGGAGCGTCCGGTCGAGTGAACAGAGCGTCCGGTCACACGTAAACAACCACAGTGGTGTTCAACCACCGGACGCACGACCTGAGCGTCCGGTCGGCCCGAGCAGCGTCCGGTCACCCCGAAGCCCTCTGTTCTTCCACCGATTCGACTCAAACTCACTCAAAACGAATCCTCTAGGGATCAAACTCGGTGAGTGGAGTCACAAAGAGTATAGTGAGCTATCTCTAAGAGATCATGGCTCGAACCTATCTCCAAATCGGTGAATCGAAGAATTTCGGGGGTGAAGAGAAAAAGTGACCCGAAACTAAAAATCGATTGATCTCCTAGACCGTGAGGTTAGAGGATGATTCCTTCGGTGGAAAGAAGTGCCTCATGATCTAGAACAACTTGTTTCAAACGGATTTGCGAAAGATGAACCGAGCAAAAAGATCAAGCAACGGGAAAATCGTGGAGAAAAGGATTCCACGAAGAACACGAACACAACGGAAATCACAGCCACGAGTTCGAATCAAGGACGCAAATCAAGCCAACGATCTGTGCTCCAAGGTGAGGATACGGCCTCACTTCCTCAAACCAACAGTACACAGAGTGGAGTCTCTCTGCGGATCTCAACTAGCTAAAGCAGGGGATGGGAGAGCAGGAAACCCTAGCAAATGAAAGCACTAACTGAGATAGGGAGGAGGGTGTCTCCCCTGGACTACTTATACTAACCTAGACTAAGCCTATTTCCTACTCTACCCCTCTCTAAACTAATTACAGAGCGAACTAGCTAAACCCTAAGGCTATTCTGGTCCAACCCGCGGTGGTAGGTAGATCCGACGGCCACGCCCGCTCGAACCGAAGCGTTGCCTCGACGCAACCTCTGGATCGCCGCCACGTGCCGCCCTCGCTCTGCACCCCCGGTTTTGTGGCCCAAACCGGGAAACCAGCCTTTTCCAGCAACCCCCGGTTTTGAGGCCCAAACCGGGAAACCAGCCCACCAGCCTGAGTTTTGTGGCCCAAACTCAGAAACCCGCAGCGCCCGAGTTTTGAGGCCCAAACTCGGAAACTGGCCCATCACCCGAGTTTTGTGGCCAAACTCGGAAACCATCCGCGCCCAGGTTTTGTGGCTCAACCTGGAAACCGAGCACCCGAGTTTTGAGGCCCAAACTCGGAAACCGTCCACCCGGTGGTTTTTCCCTGGCTCAACCACCAAACCGGAGCTGTAGAGGGGATGCACCGCCCGTGCACCCCATCCACCGACACGTGTCCCCAGGTCCTCGACCCGAGCAACACCGTGCCCCGCAAGTCTCCGCTCGTCGCTGTCCCAGGCTGCCAGCCACCACGGCTGATCCTCAGGCACTCCGGTCCCTCAGTCCAAGCCTCACGTCCGCCCTTCACTGCTCGATCCATCGGCATGGCACGTCCGCCGCACGGCACGCCCATCCTTCATCGCACCCAGTCCATCGGCACGACACGTCTCAACTTGACCTTCACCTTGCCCTCGATCACTGTCTCCGAGCTCGACACCTGCACAACACAAGCCAAAGAACATGCGCATCAAACCCGTTGACAATCACTCATCACTCAGAGACTCGGCATACACCCATGTATCCGCAGTAGTACCGACCTGGCGTCGGTAGTACCGACCGCAGGCGCAGAAGCTCGGGAAAAAAGGGGGAATGACTTGCTGTCTTCTTCCCCCTCTTATAAATGGGGCTTCTTCTTCTTGACTTTCTAACCTCTTGAACATCCTTTTGAGCAAGATCTACTCCCTCCCACTCATCTCCTTGCTTGATAGCGTGAATCTAAGTGAGATCGAGTGGATCCAAGTGCATTTGCTTGTGAGTTTGCATCTAGTGGCACTTGGGGATTGTTGTTGCTGCGGGTATTCTCTTTACTCTTGGTGGTTGCCGCCACCTAGACGGCTTGGAGCAGCGGAGGAGTTTTGGCACGAGTGGTGATTGTTCGTGGCCATCTCCCGGTGATTTGTGAGGGGTATTGTGCCTTCCCCGGCGAAGAGCCAAAAGGTAACTCTAGTAAATTGCGTGTGTCATCGAGTTACCTCCATTGTGGGTCGGTTCTTGTGGCGCTCAAGTGTTGAGCTAGGTATGTGAACACCTATTAGCCACCGAACCACCAAGTGGTTGGTCGACACAACGGGGAGTAGCGTGCCGGCAAGCACGTGAACCTCGGGAGAAAATCTTTGTGTCTCTTGCCTCTTTGTACTTCTCCCAAAGTTTCTTGGTTTTCTTATTGTGATTGATTGTCTCTTCCCGGTGTCGTGTCACACCCAATTTTAAGAACAAAATTGAATGCAATAACTCATGTGTGCCCAGAGATCAATCACACACATAAGCCACAAATTAAGAAGTACCATCACATATGTTTATTACATAGCGAATATTATTCAAAGTCTTTACATAGCAGCGGATAAATAAAGTGTCTCTCGCGGTAGCTCCATCACAGGGAAGATGACTGGTTGACAGCAAGTCTAGAACTCTTCAGGGAAGTCGTCGTTACCATAGCAATCTGTTACCCATCCGGGATTTTTATCCAAGTAGAAAGAAAATAAACAAGCATAAGTACATCTCGTACTTAACAAGTGTAACATGGGGTTCATGAGGCTCAAATAAGGCTGACACTGGTTAGACTGCGGTAGCTTTTAATTGGCAATATTTTAATATGAAAGTGAACATATATGAATGCTTAAACCCAATCCACATGATCATAATAACTGAAACATAGTAATAAGGTAATCAACATGTGCAACATAAATAAACAACATATAACAACTAAGTCTGTGAGTTTTCCGGGCCGCTCGTATCCGTGAGCACGGCTGATATATCAGTTTGTTAAACTCTGCGCAGAGGTGTACACTTTACCCGATGAGTCGTGATATCCAGATGCCCGGGTTAATTACTCCCATAACACTTCCAAGGTGAGTGGGCAGGATACACGCAAAGCCTTTCAAAGGTTCGTCTAACAAGTTAGGGCCGCTAGGTCTTAAGGCAAGGGGAAGAAGGGTCTCCCAACCTTACGGCAACGCAAGCAAGGTGAAAGTAGCCGCCCTAAATCCAGCTCGTCAAGCGCCTTATGCGCCCTTTCGGGTAACCACTAACAAGCTAGAAAAGGTCCTTATACTGAGCTAAGGTCAGAGCCATATAACCCTCATGGTTGCACTGTATGTCCCAGCTTTTGCTGACAGGAGGTCCTAAACCATGTTGCTAAAAAGATCAAGTTTTATTCACCGTTATTAGATCATGTTTGGTTTAAGTAAAGCTCTAGCAAAATTCTACCCATATGCATAGCATCCCAAGGTTAACAAGGTAACAGGTCAAAAGTCTAGGATAAACTAGATAGGAGATCAAAATTAGACACATGCATATGAATTTAGATGTTTCATGGTGAATAGGTCAACAAGGATGATCCCATGCTATACTTGCCTGATTCAGAGTACTCTGGTTGCTCCTGGTTGTCGAAGTAGGGCTCCTGATCACCAGCGTATGTCTCACCGTCTATACTCGATTACCACATCAACACACAATCAACAGGACAACAATCATGCAAGACAAACAAGCTATAATTAGAACATTACACCAACAGCAAGAAAATAATATAAAAAGTTTGAAAACAGAAACTACGATCCAACACGATCACATAAACGCGAAGATCACGAAAAACAGAATTATAACGCGAAAGTTATGAGCTAAACAAGTTACAAAACCTTGGTTAGTAGATTAAACCTAACTCAAATTTTAATTACTAAAAACAGTAGATATTCTTGTACAGATAGATAGATCTTTTCAAAACGAATCTAACGCAACTTGAACGGACTAAATCGGACTAAAAACGTAGAAGTTATAAGCATTTAAAACTGGTGGCAAATCTGTAAATAAACTGAAATTGATTTTGAATTTAAATTGATTTAAAACGAATTTCAGATCTGGCTGGACTGCGCCTCAATTTGGATGAAACGTAGGGGCTTAGAAGCAAGTTTTCGCAGACTCAGAGCACAGTGCCCAAAAGGACGGCGGGTTGAGGGTCGAATAATTGTAATGGCTTTTCTGTAAAATGACCGGCGAAGGGGTACCGACTGATGGAGATCGTCGATTCCCAGATGGACGGCTCAGATTAGTTCTGGGAGAGCTGGCGGCGCTGTGTCGCCGGAGAGGAGAGAGTGCGGCGGCGCCATGGCCAGAAAACGGCGGCGCGGCTCGGGATTCCGCTACAGAGCGGTAGAGACCTCGGGAGTAGGTCCAATCGAAAGAGGAGAGCAAAGCGGACTAACCAGTGGTGATGATGGCGCCGGTGAGGTCTCTGTGACGGCGGATTGCGCGGCGAGGCGGACAGCGGGGGCGCTGCAACGACGGCGAGCACGGGTTAACGCGAAACCAGGGGAAAACAGAGGGGAAAAAGGTGTAATGGCTTCGCGTGACCAAGACGAAGCTAGATAGGAACCTTGCGACGGCTGGAACTCGTTGAAGCGTCGGGTTGACGACGGTGGATCGTCGGCGGCCGCGGAGATCTCGGTGTGGGCAAGATAGAGCACGAGAGCAAGAGCTAGATACGTGGGGAGAGGCGGCGGGTTCTTGGGGATCTATTTATGGGGTTGGCTCGGCCGATTAGGCAAGTGGAGACGCGTAGGGTAGATGGATTCGATTTCGGCCATGGTGTCCGAGCCGGATACGAGAGGGAGAGGGCGAGCGCGGCGACGCTGAGACTGACCGGTGGAGCCCAGTCGTCAGCGAGAGAGGGAGAGCCAGGCGCGCGGGCGGGCGGCGAGCGGGGCTGGGCCGTTGGCGCGGCTGTGGCGCTGCGCGGGAGCTGGGCCAAGCAACGGCCCACGCGGCGAAGGAGAGAAAGAAAGGGAAGAAGAGAAGCGGGCCGGCGTGAGGGAAGGAGCAGGCCGGCCAGGCGGCTCGGGCCAAAAAGGGAGAAAGGAGGGGGAGAGAGAGGGAAAAGGATTTTTCCAATTTCCAAATCTGATTTTCAAGAGTGGATTTGAAATCCCTTTGAATTCAAACAAGTTTTGAGCACAAACCAATCATCACAAAAATAAGATATGCACCAGCATGTATGCATCAACATGATCTTTGGCCTAGGATTAATTTTAGCTTTTGTAAATAATTTATTAACTAGGTTCTATGCAACACATAAAATGCATAATTAATTCATTTGCCTATTTTCAAATTGATGCAAATTTTGGGATGTTACAATTCTACCCCCCTTAAAGAATCTCGTCCTCGAGATTCCAGCGATGCTTACTCAAACAACTGCGGGTAAGACTTTCTCAGATCCTCTTCTCTTTCTGAAGTTGCTTCTGCTTCTGAGTACCGATTCCACTGAACCTTGCACATCTTTATTACTCTGCTCCTGGTAACTCTTTCGGCTGTTTCCAAAATCTTTACCGGATACTCATCATAAGTCAAATCTTCCTTAACTGTGAGCTCTTCCAACGGTATCTGCTCTTCGGGTACTCGCAGGCACTTTTTCAACTGAGAAACATGAAACACATTATGCACTCCTGTCAAGCTTTCAGGCAACTCTAACTGATATGTCACTTCACCACGTCTTTCAAGAATCTTGAATGGTCCAATATACCTAGGTGCTAGCTTTCCTTTCTTATTGAACCTTTTCACACCTCTCATCGGTGACACCTTTAGGTAGACATAATCACCTACTGCAAAAGTTAGATCTCGACGACGGTTGTTTGCATAATTCTTCTGCCGAGACTGAGCGGCTCTCAGGTTATCTCTGATTATTCTGACATGTTCCTCGGCATTCCTCAACACATCAGGTCCAAACACTTGACTTTCACCTGTCTGATCCCAGAACAACGGTGTTCTACACGATCTTCCATACAAAGCTTCAAACGGTGCCATCTTTAGACTCTCCTGATAGCTGTTGTTGTATGAGAACTCTGCATAACACAAATTCTTGTCCCAACTGGTGCCATACTGCAATGCACAAGCTCTCAACATGTCTTCTAGAATCTGATTTGTTCTTTCCGTCTGTCCATCAGTCTGTGGATGATAAGCAGTACTGAAGTTCAACCTTGTTCCCAAGGATCGATGTATCATCTGCCAAAAGTGAGAGGTGAACTGAGTACCACGATCTGACACAATCTTTCTTGGCACTCCATGCAAACATACTATTCGTTCCATATACAATTCTGCCAATCTAGCTCCCGTGTAGGTAGTTTTGACCGGTATAAAGTGAGCAACTTTGGTCAATCGATCGACTATTACCCATATGGAGTCGTAACCTCTCTGAGTACGAGGTAACCCAACTATAAAGTCCATACCAACTTCTTCCCACTTCCATTCAGGTATCTTCATCGGTTGTAACAAACCAGCGGGTCTCTGATGTTCTGCCTTTACCCTCTGACATGTATCACACAAAGCGACGTACTCGGCTACATCTCGCTTCAGTCCATCCCACCAATACTTTTTCTTCAGATCAAGGTACATCTTAGTGCTTCCAGGATGAATGGAATAAGCTGACTCATGCACTTCTCGCAGTATAGACTCACGTATCTCCTTGATTGCAGGTACACATAATCTATTCCCATGCCATAATGTACCATCATCATCTAACCGAAAACCTGATGCTTTGCCAAGAACAATGTTATCGGCTATCTGCTTTAACTTTTCATCTGACATCTGACCCTTACGTATCTCTTGCATCAATACTGGTTCAAGTTCTAGCTCTATTCTGTTGATCACAATTCCCAAATTCAGATGTGCAAATTCAGCACACAACTCTTCTGGCATAGAAGCAATTCGGATCTCATTGGCATGGCTTTTTCTGCTCAAGGCATCTGCTACAACATTAGCCTTCCCGGGATGGTAGTGTATTTCCAAATCATAATCCTTAATCAATTCCAACCATCTGCGCTGCCTCAAATTCAGATCAGACTGAGTGAAGATGTACTTCAAGCTCTTATGATCGGTATAGATGTCTGTCTTGTGACCCACTAGATAGTGTCTCCAAATTTTCAATGCATGGACGACAGCTGCTAATTCTAAATCATGAGTGGGATAGTTCAGCTCATGCTTTCTCAACTGCCTTGATGCATATGCTACCACTCTGCCTTCTTGCATAAGAACACAACCCAAACCTTGACGAGATGCATCACAATAAATAGAGAAATCCTTACTCAGATCTGGCAGAACTAACACTGGAGCTGTAGTCAGACGTTTCTTCAACTCCTCAAAATTAGCTTGACATTTATCGGACCAGACAAACTTAGCATTCTTCTCTAGCAGAGCTGTCATTGGCTTAGCAAGTTTGGAGAATCCTTCAATGAACCTTCTATAGTAACCGGCCAATCCAAGGAAACTACGAATCTCGGTCACATCTATTGGTGGCTCCCAGTTCAACACATCTTCAACCTTGCCCGGATCTACTGAGATGCCTCCATTAGAGATAACATGTCCAAGGAAAGAAACTTCCTTTAACCAGAACTCACACTTACTGCGCTTGGCATACAACTTGTGCTCTCTGAGTTTCTGTAGCACTAACCTCAGATGATCAGCATGATCCTCCTTGTTCTTAGAGTATACCAGAATATCATCAATGAACACAACAACGAACTTGTCGAGATATTCCATGAACACCTTGTTCATCAAATACATAAAGTAGGCAGGTGCATTGGTCAATCCAAATGACATGACTGTATACTCATACAACCCATACCTTGTAGTGAAAGCTGTCTTTGGAATATCAGATGCTCGAATCTTCAACTGATGGTAACCAGAACGCAGATCAATCTTAGAGAACACACATGCACCTTTAAGCTGGTCAAACAGATCATCAATCCTCGACAACGGGTACTTGTTCTTGATGGTAACTTCATTAAGCGATCTATAGTCAACACACATCCGTTGCCCACCATCCTTCTTGTCAACAAAAATAACAGGAGCTCCCCAAGGTGATGAGCTAGGACGAATAAACCCTTTTTCTTGTAACTCTTTAATTTGTTTCTTAAGTTCTTCTAATTCAGGTACTCCCATTCTATATGGTCTTTTAGCTATGGGTGCAGTTCCAGGTAAAAGTTCAATAATAAATTCAATGTCGCGATCAGGTGGCATACCTGGCAAGTCATCGGGGAACACATCCGGAAACTCATCCACCACTAGATCTTCCGGGAAAACCTCTTCATTCATCTGATTCACGGTTGCAGTCGGTGTTGGTTGTAGCACTACATTCACACTGATTCTGTCCCCCTTAGCTGTAGTAACCGTCACAATCTTATCTTGACACTGAATGCCTGTCTTGGTTTTCGTCAGCCAATCCATACCCAGTATCAAATCAATACCAGCTGTTCTCAGCACAATTGGGGATACTGAGAAATCTACCCCCCCTAGGGACACATGTATAGGCATACACTGAAGCGTAGCTTGCAATCCTCCACCCGGTGAGGTAACCATTATGGGGGTTTTCATGAGGCTAACAGGTAGGTTATGCATTCTAACAAATGTATGTGATATGAAAGTATGCAATGCACCAGAATCGAAAAGAACTGTAGCGGGGATGGAACTGATATTGAACGTACCAAGCATAATCTCTGGCGCTTCTTGCACGGTCTCTGTGGACACGTGATTCACCTTTCCCGAATTAGGGGGTACTTGCTGCCTTCCCTTCTGCCCATTATTCTGAGGTGGGAGCTGATCTTGCCTCTTCGGACAGCGGTTGGCATAGTGACCGGGATCACCACAACGGAAACAGGCATTGGGTGTTCCATTCTTGACGGGGGTGTTGGGTGCACTAGTCTTCATGGGAGCATTGTTGGGAGTGCCTTGGCGTTGGGCTTGATTATTGTTCTGCTGCTGTTGCGGGTATGAAGGACGTTGTTGTCCCAGGTTGCGGTTCCACTGAGTAGTCGGTCCCTGGTACCTCTGCTGATTGCCTGGTGCGAAGTTGGAACGAGGGCGGTTGTTACTACCAGAAGACTGACCTTGGAGCTTCCTCTTTCTAGCCTCCATCTCCTTGCGCTTGTTGTCAACCACAATAGCACGGTTGACTAAGGTCTGGTAGCTGGCATACTCATTGGACATAAGCTGCAGTGCCAGTCCGTCATTCAGACCCTTGAGGAAGCGACGCTGCTTGTCGGCATCTTGAGCAATATCTGTGGGGGCATAGCGTGACAGTTGAGCAAACTTGTCACGATACTCAGCAACGGTCATGGCTCCTTGGCGCAGAGATCTGAACTCTTCCTGCTTCAATTCAATCAGACCAGCAGGGATATGGTACACTTTGAAGTTGGTCTTGAATTCCTCAAAGGTGACAGGTGGAGCATCGTTGGCTTGGCCGAACTGAAACGATTCCCACCAATCCAGAGCAGCTCCTTGCAACTGACCAGAAGCATAGAGCACCTTCTCCTGGTCATTGCATTGCGCGATGGTAAGCTGGCGTTCAATGGCACGAAGCCAGTCATCAGCCTCCAGGGGATCAGCGGCATGAGAGAACACTGGCGGGTGACCCTTCAGAAACTCACCCCTCTTGTCCCTCACTTGCATCGGTGGTGCTCCTCCAACTGGCTGATTCTGCATGTGTTGCATCATGGTTTGCATAAATTGGGCTTGGATGCCCATCAGCTGCTGAATGTTAACTGGGGGTGGTGGTGGTGGGTTAACAGGTGCTCCACGACCACGGCCACGTCCACGTCCACCTCCAGCTCCACCTCCTCTGGCGGCCATCTGTGTTTCCAACAAGGATCAAGGTTAGCGAACTTTTCATGAAACGATCACTTGTATGAGAGGAAAACAGGAGATCTGAAAATTTCTGGGCGAGATCCGGTAACAGCAGCACAGAAAAACAGTCATATACGGAGTTCCAGAAATCCAAACAGGGCGTGTGATACACGGTTGGAAAGATAACGAAATTATGTACAACTTTTATTTAAGTGACTTTCCCAGATTCTGTCGTTAAGTTAATCAAAAACAGAGAACAAACAGATCTGTCCAGAGCTCAAAACTGCACAGTAACTCTAACTTGAAACAGCCATATCTCACAAACCATAACAGCTATTGAAGTGATTCCAGAGGCATTGGTTAGATATAGGAGTCTATTTTCCACCATAAAATTTTCAGCCATGTTGCACGATCAGAACTTGAGATATAACCAAAAGATCACAGATTGCTCCAGAAAACAGCATAGGACAAGATATAACTAACCTTCTTATTATTCATAAACGTTATGTCTAACTATGAGATTTGTAGACAAGCCCACAAATCTCAACACTCATTACAAAGACCCAAATCACACATAAGCATAATGATAATCCAACTCACACATAAAGAAGCACACTAGCACAAAGTTTAACTAGACTCGACAAAACGTTTACTAGTATCGTCTTATTACATAGAAGGGTGACCTATGCCTATTTGTAGAGCGGTTCGCGGAGCCTCTTGTACATAGGGGGTTGGTTGAGAAGTTCCAAGAGCCCATCAATGGTGCTATAGCATCTTTTGAGATCTTTTCCCAGGGATATCACTTCCTTTTCCAAGTCCGCGTTAGACCTTTCCCTGTCAAGGAGAAAATCTCGTGTGGCCTTCTCGGTTGGAGTTGCATTGGGGTCTTCTACCATAGCCTCCTTATTCTCACTGTTCCAATAGGGCAGATAGCGGTATGCATCATCCCTCATGTCTTCAATGCGACGACCCCGGAACGCTTTGTAGGCTTCAACTGCCACGGCTTCCAAGGCTGACGCTAGAGTGGACCGACGAGCCCTGTGGCCAATCACCATCTCATGCAGGTATAGGCCACTCTCTGGTTCTCGAACGGCAACAGTCACTCTTGCCTTCCAGTAGGTCCTTTCCATGGGATGACTGTACCTCCAGTGGGTGTACTGTACGATGATGTTCTTGTCGGGGTAGTAGGCATCAAAAAGTCCCATCAGCCTGTGATGTGTGGGACTCTGGGCCGCTGTGGGCGCTCCGACGAGATACCCGGAGTCCACGTCCCAACCCGTTGGAAGCTCTTCATCGTCTTCAACCTCCAGCACTTCTGGGGGCACTGGCGCGGGAGGCACTGGAGCTTGTACTGGTGGTGCCGGCGCTTGTGGTTCCACTTCTTGAGGTGCTTGTTCTTGCAGTACTGGCTCCTGCGGCGCTACCTCCTGCTGTTCTAGCTCCTGGGGTGCTTGCGGTGCTTGCGGAACGGGGTTGCCTACCCTCCTGCGTCCACCGACGGTCCTGCGGGTGATACGACGAGCCATCTATGGAGTAGACCAAGAGACAGATACAATAGAATCAATATATTTGTGTAATAGAGCAAGTAAAGAGAAGCATATAGTTTTGATAAATTAACAAGGCTAAGATAAATAGCAAGAATTGAGTAGCAAGGACCACTAAAACGACCATAACTAACTAGGCTTGCGTCCTACAGTCAACATAGCTCTGATACCAATTTGTCACACCCAATTTTAAGAACAAAATTGAATGCAATAACTCATGTGTGCCCAGAGATCAATCACACACATAAGCCACAAATTAAGAAGTACCATCACATATGTTTATTACATAGCGAATATTATTCAAAGTCTTTACATAGCAGCGGATAAATAAAGTGTCTCTCGCGGTAGCTCCATCACAGGGAAGATGACTGGTTGACAGCAAGTCTAGAACTCTTCAGGGAAGTCGTCGTTACCATAGCAATCTGTTACCCATCCGGGATTTTTATCCAAGTAGAAAGAAAATAAACAAGCATAAGTACATCTCGTACTTAACAAGTGTAACATGGGGTTCATGAGGCTCAAATAAGGCTGACACTGGTTAGACTGCGGTAGCTTTTAATTGGCAATATTTTAATATGAAAGTGAACATATATGAATGCTTAAACCCAATCCACATGATCATAATAACTGAAACATAGTAATAAGGTAATCAACATGTGCAACATAAATAAACAACATATAACAACTAAGTCTGTGAGTTTTCCGGGCCGCTCGTATCCGTGAGCACGACTGATATATCAGTTTGTTAAACTCTGCGCAGAGGTGTACACTTTACCCGATGAGTCGTGATATCCAGATGCCCGGGTTAATTACTCCCATAACACTTCCAAGGTGAGTGGGCAGGATACACGCAAAGCCTTTCAAAGGTTCGTCTAACAAGTTAGGGCCGCTAGGTCTTAAGGCAAGGGGAAGAAGGGTCTCCCAACCTTACGGCAACGCAAGCAAGGTGAAAGTAGCCGCCCTAAATCCAGCTCGTCAAGCGCCTTATGCGCCCTTTCGGGTAACCACTAACAAGCTAGAAAAGGTCCTTATACTGAGCTAAGGTCAGAGCCATATAACCCTCATGGTTGCACTGTATGTCCCAGCTTTTGCTGACAGGAGGTCCTAAACCATGTTGCTAAAAAGATCAAGTTTTATTCACCGTTATTAGATCATGTTTGGTTTAAGTAAAGCTCTAGCAAAATTCTACCCATATGCATAGCATCCCAAGGTTAACAAGGTAACAGGTCAAAAGTCTAGGATAAACTAGATAGGAGATCAAAATTAGACACATGCATATGAATTTAGATGTTTCATGGTGAATAGGTCAACAAGGATGATCCCATGCTATACTTGCCTGATTCAGAGTACTCTGGTTGCTCCTGGTTGTCGAAGTAGGGCTCCTGATCACCAGCGTATGTCTCACCGTCTATACTCGATTACCACATCAACACACAATCAACAGGACAACAATCATGCAAGACAAACAAGCTATAATTAGAACATTACACCAACAGCAAGAAAATAATATAAAAAGTTTGAAAACAGAAACTACGATCCAACACGATCACATAAACGCGAAGATCACGAAAAACAGAATTATAACGCGAAAGTTATGAGCTAAACAAGTTACAAAACCTTGGTTAGTAGATTAAACCTAACTCAAATTTTAATTACTAAAAACAGTAGATATTCTTGTACAGATAGATAGATCTTTTCAAAACGAATCTAACGCAACTTGAACGGACTAAATCGGACTAAAAACGTAGAAGTTATAAGCATTTAAAACTGGTGGCAAATCTGTAAATAAACTGAAATTGATTTTGAATTTAAATTGATTTAAAACGAATTTCAGATCTGGCTGGACTGCGCCTCAATTTGGATGAAACGCAGGGGCTTAGAAGCAAGTTTTCGCAGACTCAGAGCACAGTGCCCAAAAGGACGGCGGGTTGAGGGTCGAATAATTGTAATGGCTTTTCTGTAAAATGACCGGCGAAGGGGTACCGACTGATGGAGATCGTCGATTCCCAGATGGACGGCTCAGATTAGTTCTGGGAGAGCTGGCGGCGCTGTGTCGCCGGAGAGGAGAGAGTGCGGCGGCGCCATGGCCGGAAAACGGCGGCGCGGCTCGGGATTCCGCTACAGAGCGGTAGAGACCTCGGGAGTAGGTCCAATCGAAAGAGGAGAGCAAAGCGGACTAACCAGTGGTGATGATGGCGCCGGTGAGGTCTCTGTGACGGCGGATTGCGCGGCGAGGCGGACAGCGGGGGCGCTGCAACGACGGCGAGCACGGGTTAACGCGAAACCAGGGGAAAACAGAGGGGAAAAAGGTGTAATGGCTTCGCGTGACCAAGACGAAGCTAGATAGGAACCTTGCGACGGCTGGAACTCGTTGAAGCGTCGGGTTGACGACGGCGGATCGTCGGCGGCCGCGGAGATCTCGGTGTGGGCAAGATAGAGCACGAGAGCAAGAGCTAGATACGTGGGGAGAGGCGGCGGGTTCTTGGGGATCTATTTATGGGGTTGGCTCGGCCGATTAGGCAAGTGGAGACGCGTAGGGTAGATGGATTCGATTTCGGCCATGGTGTCCGAGCCGGATACGAGAGGGAGAGGGCGAGCGCGGCGACGTTGAGACTGACCGGTGGAGCCCAGTCGTCAGCGAGAGAGGGAGAGCCAGGCGCGCGGGCGGGCGGCGGGCGGGGCTGGGCCGTTGGCGCGGCTGTGGCGCTGCGCGGGAGCTGGGCCAAGCAACGGCCCACGCGGCGAAGGAGAGAAAGAAAGGGAAGAAGAGAAGCGGGCCGGCGTGAGGGAAGGAGCAGGCCGGCCAGGCGGCTCGGGCCAAAAAGGGAGAAAGGAGGGGGAGAGAGAGGGAAAAGGATTTTTCCAATTTCCAAATCTGATTTTCAAGAGTGGATTTGAAATCCCTTTGAATTCAAACAAGTTTTGAGCACAAACCAATCATCACAAAAATAAGATATGCACCAGCATGTATGCATCAACATGATCTTTGGCCTAGGATTAATTTTAGCTTTTGTAAATAATTTATTAACTAGGTTCTATGCAACACATAAAATGCATAATTAATTCATTTGCCTATTTTCAAATTGATGCAAATTTTAGGATGTTACATGTCGGTACATCTCTCTATCCTTGCATTACTTTTGTTATCACTTGTGTAGAGATATTTGTTGCTAGAAGTAGCTCTCTAATTAGAAGTAATTATTTCTTGCTAACTCATTATTTTAGAGAGTAGTAACATATCTTTTGTGTGACATAGTGATTATAGGTTACTAGAATTGTTGATAGGTGGCTTGCAACACTTAGTAGAGCTAGAGCAAAAAGCTTTGCTTTGTAATTGTCTAACTAGTTGCTTTAAGTGTTTTGTAGAATTTTTATTAGGCTATTCACCCCCCTCTAGCCATTTAGGACCTTTCAACAGCTGGTGTGGTCTCGCAAGACTACAAGCCCCTCTGAGTACAACAACGGTGCGCGCAAGCACCGGTAGATAAGAGGTGTTCAAACCTCACTAAACACTAGGCCTAACACCTAGAGCAAGCGCAAAGCGATGGTCTAACTAGCCTAAGCACTTCGCACAGCACCTACACTAATCACCTAGTATATCACTTGAGCACTTTGGTGGCTAGAGCAACTAAATATGTGTCTAAGCACTCAGTACACTTCCTTGAGCTTCAACCCTCTGTTTTTGGCCGGGCATGGGGGTATATATAGAGCCCCAAGCAAATAGAGCCATTGGACACCAAAGATGGACTTTTCTGCATAGCATCGGACGCTCCTGTCGGAAACATCGGACGCGCGTCCGATGTCACTTTAACGGCTAGTTGACGACCTGGCACTGAGTCACATCGGACTATGATAGCGTCCGATGTGGCGACACCTAACATCCGATGTCTTCAGAGCCTCTTTGGAACCTTTCTAGATAGCCATCGGACGTAGGGGTCCTGTAGTGTCTGATGTGCATCGGTGCGTCCGATGTACACTGTGCGCCTTTGCACAGTGTTACCGTTGCGTCCGATGTGGCATCATCGACGCGTCTGATGCTTCTGCTGGCAATGACCCGAGCTAGGGTGGCAATTGGTGCATCCGACGCTTGCGAAGCCAGCGTTCGATGCAGCGTCTGATGTCCCTTTCTCTTCGTTTCTTCATGATTTCTTGCGCCGTCATGGTTCCAGTCTTGTGCCTTGGACTTTCCTTGACCTTTATGAGTCTTCTACTGAGCTTCCAATGTCTTGCTTGAGGTGTTGGTCATCGGATCACCACGTAAGTCACATTTGCACCCTATTGAACTACAAAACAAACACTTGCAAACACATTAGTCCAATATGGTTGTGTTGATCATCAAACACCAAAATCCAAAGTTAAATAGGCCTGGTCCATTTTCCTTACACAGGGAAAGAAAAAACTAATGTTCTACACCATGCAAAATTGTTGTAGCACAGTGAAATCGATAAGGAGTCACTGAAATCTCATAATGCATCCTTTTGGTCGAATGAATGCTGCAACAGCTAAGGACAAGCCAATGAAGGCTATATCAGTGTTTATAGAATGCCCCACGAGATCAAATGGAATGCACCATTCATCTCTTTAACAAATACTAAATAATTCTTGAGAAAAAATTGTTGTGAGGCTCCTCTTGATGCCTTTGAAAAATAGAATATACAGATGCTTGTTGTCAAAAAAATATACAGATGCCAGGTTCATCTATCTGGCATCATCAGGAAAAAGGGTGACTACACACGCATGGTCCATGGTCCATAGGCATGCTCCATTGGTTCCAGAAGAATTAGGATCAATATTTTTGCAACAAATTCTATAACTATTCTATGTTGATGATCAACTTCAATGTAATAAGAGAGAAGATGCATACTATGATATTTTCTGTTTTGACAGGCCCCTGCAATAAAAAGTTTGTCAAAACCTGAAACTGAAATACCTGAATCATGCAAGGATCTATTTGGAACGAACCCAGCAACCAGCATCGAAACAATGGGAACCAAAAGGTCAACAAAAAACAAATTAATCAATTCAGAGACGAGGGGTTGACCAGTGAGCGAAACACTCTTTTTTCTCATTAATCACTATGCACCTGGAACTACTTGTGCTGCTTACTATATGACTAAATATAGGAGAAGAGCCCAAATAAGCACCATCATTTGGCATCATGCAATGGTAAAGAAATTAAAAGGATTAGGCATGTTGTGCTATACATCCATCTAAAATACTTCTACCATACTCCGTCTCTTACTTATGGCTTCTGTTTTTTTGTAAATAACAGTTGGTGGCATTTCTAGACCTAATGCACATATTTCTATAAAAGATTCTCTGTTCATTTACTTGAGTGATCAGTCAACACAATGACCACAAATTGGTGTTCTTGAGTTAATGCCTCAAGTGTTTGGTACTCCCCTCTCTTACACAGAGCAATAGAGGCATCTTTCATGTCATTTTTATTAAATAAATGGGAAATGATATTTGCTAAAGTCTAATGTGGTCAGTGTTGTGCTTTGTTTGAAAAAATATATGCTAGTCAATGTACGAAGATCTTAATCCACATAATATGTCTTCCTACCAAATTCATGAAGTAGATCTTACACAAGAAAATTTTAATTAGTTTTTTGAACATTGCAATGTATTCCTTTTCTTGTTGGCACCTTCAATTCTTTTCGGTCTACACATAATATACAGGTTCTGCATTGCAGTAAGAGGGAAAAGGACGCCTTAACACGGACATCAACTTCATATTCAACAATCATCATCTAAAGTCCTTCTTGATTTATGTAAAACCAAAATGACAGTCACACACATCCTTTAGTTTCAAAACACTCACTGAAGGTACACAGCAAAATTTTCCAACAGCTTACACCATAAGTAATGATTAGTTTTTCAAACCCAAAACAATCCTAGGATACAACCAAAAATGACAGGTACCTTACTTTTATTGAATTTTGTGTAGATGTAGCCTAACTCTCCAAGCATTAGATACTGCTAACATATGTATGAACACGTGTTATACTGTTATCTAAAATAGATACTGCCAAAAATAATAAATATAAGAACCTATTAGAACATCAATATTATATAAGTCTTTAAGAAAGATAGATATATAGTTAAAATATAACTCTAATTTTGATGTGAAACATAAAATCAAGTTCATATAATGGTTTGTCACTATCTTTTTATTTGTAATCTGAAGCTTGTCTGCTTCATTGTTTGCATGTACCCAAACTCCCAAGTTAGAACACTCTCAAGACCTTCTGGTACCTGTCTGTATGAGTCCCTAAAGATCCATTGAATCATAAATATGTAGCTTCTACTAACAGCCGCTCACCTCTTCAACTGTCATAAAAAAATATTTTATTATGTCTCTAAAATGAATGTAAAACAGAAACTGGTTCTACTCTTAGGTAAGTTAGCGAACGATCTTTAGTGTAACAGTGATCACAGAAATTTCAAGTTTTAAGATGCCACATTACCAATTAGATAATCAATAAATGATTTGTCGTAGCCAAGGGTAGCCGTCAACAATATTTTGCTATAGTATCTTTATGCGTCAAAATTCTTGATGAACCTATGGACAAATGAATATATGAAGGCAGCCAATGTAGCACCAAGAGAAATTATAAATAAATCCTATGAAGTGGAGAGACCTATGACTCGTGCAACAACTCCATCTGAAAATGTGTGATGGAGATTGACATTGAATAAAAAATGATGTAGTAGGCATCTGATTATGTTGCAGCATGTGACATTATATGAAATAAAGGATACATAATGCTAAATTAGTATAGACTATTGGCAAATAATAATATTTGTGGGATGTAGGGAAGCAAACAAGAATATCGCTCTGGCAATCAGTTTTCATAGTAAAGCCATATCTTGCACATTGACATTTTAGAGAAGTCATAGCTTGCAAAGTGACAATCAATTTTCAGAAAAATATATAGAAGCTACATGATTCAGGTTGAGAAATAATATACAGGCTCATGAAATGCTAGCAATAGTGTCATGGTCATAGAAAAATTACTGGAATACAAAAAAATATAATACATAGGCTGTTGGAGGCAGTCTAAAAAAGCAGATACGAGTTATGACGACGCAAGTTTTCGGCAAAACAAAAGACCAACACCAGTTTATCCAGGTGACATTGGCTTCCTTTTCTACTGTTACATAGTAAACCGGTCGAAATTCTGAACTATGGTTACAACTAACGACATCAAAATTAGTTTTCACCTGAGCTCACCTCCCACACAGAATAATGACTGCCCTGACAGTTACAAGCGCCACTAATTGATTGACTCATATACGCACTTATGAAGATTGCTATGTTATCATACTTACTGAGAGGTCAGTAAGTTGCCAACAGGCAGACTGGAGCAGGTACGAGGTGACCATGTGTCATGGGCTTCTAGAACCATCCCAAGTTTCAGTTTGTATTGAAGTACTACTGCTTGCTTTGCACTGTTTCTTGAGATTTTGCATCAAGTCTGCTGGATCAGAATCTCCAGTTGGGTAATCGTATGAAGCCATTAGGACTAACTGATTTTTCTTTGTTCCGGCTCCTTATGCATGTGGGGATAATTATTGTTCTATATTTCTGGTATTAATACATAATTTGTTAGGTTGACATGATATGAAAGAAATAAAACACCCATCAGGAAGCATTGACAGCGGTGGCTGTCCTGTCACCTTCCTTGGTGCTGGACAAATCCCGAATACTAGTGGGCTGGTTGGTCCTCCACCCTTCCTCCCACATGCGGCCAGCGGTTGCGCTTTTCCTGTGGGATCCAGGAGAACATTGTTGCACTCGAAATTTATTTCATATTTTAGTTCTAAATTTACTTCATGTTTTAGTCTTCAATAATAAAGGTAAGCCGAGATGTAAAAGACTTAAACCTAGGTCGCGTCAAATAGGTCTCCGGCAGCTCGTGGGCGAGCTGCTCCGAAGGGGGGAGAGATGTCATGTGGGGCCGCTGGGCCCAAAGCAGACCCACATGAACAGTACCCGCGAGCACTATAGCGTCACGGGTACTGTTCACATGATACTGTAGCGCCGCCGTCGGATTAGATTAGATTAGGGTTTGATTAGATTACTTAAGGGCTAAGTCTTTCCATAACTATAAATAGAGGGGCTATGTATCCTTTCAATCTAAGAAAAGATATTATCAAATCAATCTATCTTCTCGTGTGCTCTCATGCCTAGAAAGCAGAGAGGTATAACCTCGTCCTAGAAGACGGATCGCGGCTACGAACTACGTAGCCAAAGTCCAGCTACCCAAGGGTTTGACGCCCTTGACACATTAGCTATTTATTGGGGCCAAAGAAGATATGGCAGCTATCTTACGTGTGCGTCATGATCAGGTGTTGCGCGGCCATATGTGATCAGCGCCGGCAGCCATCGCTGCCAAGGTTTAGGAGAGGAAAAGAGATCGTCTCGAGGTTCAGGCCAAATATGGGCAGGTGCAGGAGTACTGATCCCAACATCACTTGCGACTACGAAGCAAGGAACCCTCCATTATGGCAGCAATATGGAGAAACACACACGCAGGATTCAGCCAACTCAGACAACGGATGAGACACTGCTCAGCTAAGTAAGATACCGATCAATTTCACAAACAGACAACGGATCAGCACAGGTTGACAAACCAATATGGGGAGATGCACACTTACACAATCTCTGACCAATGGCAAGAAGGCGGTGACCTGGGGGTCATCCGTGGCGGCGCGTCGTTCCAGGCGCGGGGCAGCATGCGGCTGGGCATCCACGGCGGTGCGTCGTTGCGGACGGGAAGCAACAACCTGGGTGCCGTCCGCTGCGACGCGTAGGGGCGTGCGAGGTGGTGGTATTGCCGGGCGGAGGTAAGGGCGAGCGGACGGTCTGGCCGGGCAAGTGGGGGTGGCGCGGCGGGCGCGTGAGCTGGTGGGAGAGGTGCGGGGTCCGGCAGGGCGAGCAGGTGCCGACGCGGTGGTGAAGCGAGGAGCAGGTGGGGGTGGCGCGGCGTTGAGGACGGGTCGGCGGCCGGTGGCCGGCGGCGCGGCAGGTCGGGGGCCGGCAGCGTCGAGGACGGGGCGGCGGACGGCATAGCGCAGCCGGGTGTGGGCCGGCGGCGTAGTAGGGCGGGCACGGTCATGGGCGGCCGTTGCGTAAGGGCGAGCGGCGTGGCATGGCAGGGCGAGGACAGGCGTGGTCGGGCGTCGCGTCAGGGCGGGCGGCGGTTGCCAAGTCAACGCGCGAGGTGGGAGCCTGGCGTAGCGTGTAGTTAGCGGGAAATCAGAACCCCAACGGTTTGGCCCGCCACTCCTTATCGTCAGCCACACAAACATGCATTGAGATTTGGATATGGCCTGCCTGCTCTCCCTATGTTGGCTGCCTGTCCCGCCTTGTTGACCGACTGTGTTGTTTCACGAATCTTGAAGACGAGAGTGCCGCAGGGATAGTGTCTGGCGCACCAGGCCATTGTGGAAATTTGTCGTTGGTGTAGCTAGCGCGTCGCGAGGAGTAGCGGGCGGGGCGAAAGAGCGACTACGACCATAACACCCGGGTCTTTTTAGGTGTACTAGTTGAGTACCCGTACGTTGCTACGGGAACCAAAATTCTTTCCTAACGTGTCATGATCAATATCAAATTTGTCAAAGAGTATAAATTATTGAGATCACTATTTTTTAACATATACTATTATCCTTTTGACAGTATCCAACATCATTCATTTATTAACAATTTTTAGTCAACTATCAAGTTCATTATTTATTATTATCCTATCAAATAAATCGGCAACCACACAACTAAGAATGTACTTGAACTTTTGAAGTCACACCCTGAGACCCTGGCCTTTGACGTTAATTTTGGATCCAAAAGAAAAAAAGAAAAATAATTAATAGGATAACATAGATAGTAATAATTCGATAAAACATCAGATTATACAACAAGCTTGTAGAGACATTGAACTTCTGATCGGTTACAATCTTCCCTTTTGCAGGTACCTTCCGTAATCAACTTCACGACTATGAGACTGTCAAATACAAGAGCACAATATGCATATTGACAAGTGAAAGCTCCCACTAAGCAACTGTAGTTATTATTATGAACCACACTAACATATGACAAACTATCAGAAATAGAAGCCACAAGAAAACATGGTTTTGTAACCTTGTGTACCAAAAAAGGGTAAACCATTTAGTTGCTTTAGCACCTTTATCATACAGAGCCATTCCACTCACACAGAGAGATATCATTGATTGTGACAAATTCTATAGAAAAGAGGGATCTTCAATGGTTCCATTCTACGTGATCTGATAACTGCACCATGTAGTGGGTTGTATATAAATTGCAACTTTTAAGGGAGTTCTCTGGGAAAAAAATAAAAAGCTCACACTGCTTGTCATAGTTTTCAGCAACAGAAACAAAAAAAAATAAAACACAGTTGCAAACTACCCCATGTAAAATTTCACCTCCCTACCCCATGTTCTACACCATCGAATACTGGTTGTCATGGTTTTTGGCGGTTAACTATTAACAAACAAAGCTATCTAGAATGTCTTGGCTAATGCCATCACTGGATAAACTTTGTTCTTTTCATGAACCTTTGTAGGACTTTATTTTGCATTAGTCTACTAATGCATGAACCTGTTCGTGGCAACCAGCAGATTTAGGATCTTAGAGAGCACAAATTTGTTCACCTCATTACCCTCCCTCCATAGGCTTCAAAACAACTCAAGGACCTGCTTGAACTCCCCACAGGCCCGCACCCACATAGTACATGCTGAAGCACCATGCTTTTAAATTTTGTCGATATGTTTGTCCTAAAACAAAATTTCAAAAAGTTTGCTTTAGTTGTAGAGATTAAGTGTTCTAGACTGTGAGCCATGAGACCAATAAATCAAAGATAGGTGAAATATACTAAACCCGTGCATCAATGTTTAGAACCAGACATACAATGCTACCATTAGTTCCTCTGCTAACCTCAAACTGACGAGGTCTTGCTGCCACGAATAAACTGGATTGAACTGCTATTGCTAAAGTTCTTGCCTATAGACAAAGATGCAAAAAAAAGCTAGTTATTTTCTCTTGCAAAACCAAATAAACAATCCAAACAATTGAAAAAACTCATGTGGTTGGTGCCTTACTAAAAGAAAATAAAATGAAACATTTAGCCTGAGTTTAAGGTACATATAATGACAAAAATCTTATAGAAAGGCCACAACCATAGAATGAGGAAAATCATTTGGAAAGTCCAAAACCATAGAATAAGTGGTAATTTTGCATTGATTACTCCAAGAAAGGTATGGAACATGCAGAAAAATATAAAAACTTTATTTTTCAAAGAGAAGACATTTTTTATGTATGTACAGAGGCTTCTAACGACATGTAGTGATGCTACGAGCTTTCCTTACTTCCATGCCAGTAAACAAGATTGTTCATTTATTGTATATTTGTCAATGCAAAATTGAATATCCCATGCTCAAAAGATATTGAATATTCTCGGGTGATATTGTATCATGATATCTCGTAGTCCAAATAATTTCTAGACATAAGTGCATAGTTTTTAACTGGATGTTATTATTATCATCACAACCTAAATCAACTTCAGTTTAGACAAACAAGGAGCAAGGAGCAAGCAAAACTGACATGTACTAAGGATTCTTATCCACCAACAATAGTACTAAATATATAGAGAACATAATCACTCTGAATCACATACCACTTACTCTGATGCCTTCTAAATTGGTGAGCTTGAAAGGGTAAAACAACCAAGAGAAGGAATCATGCTTATAAGTGATAATGTGTTTTACATAGAAAGGAAACTATTTTAATTCAGAAATTGTAGCATGCAAGTATTGGTACATACTTTCTCTGACTGTAGTACTGTACTTTTGATATCTTATTCCTTCTTGTTTATCAAACATGAACTGATAAATCATGAAAGATATAGAAGGAAACAACCATAAAATACCTTGTGAAAAAGTTTTTTAATAGATCACATTTCCTCATCATACTGGGCACCATATTGTAAATAATTGAAATCAACATGCCTCCAGTTTCTTCACCAAGTAGATCAGCATTAACTAATCATAGTCAACGGTTCTTCATGCAGTATTCATCAAACAATATGAAAACATGTGCAGCTTGCCTCTATTTTTTTGCATTGTGCAATCCTGATTAGTTTTAGCACAGCTAGACAACATTTTGAAGAGAGTATATACATAAAAAGGACCTTGTTAGGTGTCTAGCATGTAACATGCAGATGTCTTTAGCATTGAGCAGACTTGATATGTACTTCAGCAGCTAGCTCTGAAAATCTCAGTGAGCAGACTCGACAAAGTTCACTCATGGGCACTCGATATAGAAAGCAAGCATTTAGTTCTTCTGAAGTGCACACATGGTTTTGGTTTGAAAGAAATATCCCTAATTATTGAATGCCTGACAGAGCTTGTACTATGTAATAGTAATTCGTATTACTTTGATTGTTAGTCATTTTCAGTTTTTCTTCACTCCATATCGGTTCAGTAGAATAATCTTGTACCGGTGAATCGTGTCATTGTTTTTGCGTGTTTCTGGTCACTTTTGTAGATACGGAAACAAACCAGCCTCTGTTTGATTGAGTTGTCATAGCTCTGAGTTGATGCTTATTAAGGTTGTGTTGTATTCTTGCCTACATACCTCTGTTGCATAACCAGCTACATCCTAGATTTTCCTCTTTATAGGTTCATGTGCCTGCATTATTCAATTAGCCTGTGCAAGTATGAACTGAATCTCATCTGTATTATTAAGTTACCCATTTTATGTATGTTCCAGTTTGATTCTTTCTTTGGCCGGCGCAAGATGAATATTCCTAAATAGATTGAATTTTTCGCTTGCAAAAGGATTTTTGTTTATGTTTACAGTTTGATGGCATGGAGGAAAGAAAAGTGAGTATGATTAAATACTGCATCTACCAAAAATTATTTCTGTAAGATTGATTGAAGTATGTAGTTTACTTTATGAGACGAAGGCAAGGTCAAGTGATTGATTCACATTATGGCAGATTGGCAATTTTGTGTGAAGATTCCAGTTGTCATGGTGGATGGCCGGGCAAACTATGATGTACAATTTGTATACAGTGTGTAGAAAGGTAGAAGAGGTGAGAGAGAGAGAGCCATGTATACAATGTGTACAATACGCTAGCTCTGCAAAAGACAGTACGCTAGCTGTATAATAATCCTAATATTGAGATATATATCAATTTGGAAAAATGGTATATACATTTTATAACAAAAACATGTATCTGCTATCAGCTTAAGCTAAGAAATTATTTGGAGATTGTCTTGCTTGATGAGATTATCTGGTTGTAATCTTAGTTGTCAAGACATTGTAAACATCTCCAAATCTGAAACTCTAAATGTGTTGTCTTTAAACTGAATCAGAACTATTTTTGAGCATTGTACGAGAAGAGAAGGGATTGACACACCTGTTGGTTCTCGCAAGCAGGAAGGGTCGTGGTCAGCATCGGCGAAGCTGTACAATCTGACATGTAGTAGAAAATTATAATTTCAATATTATTTAGAATCAATTATATATGCTTAAAGAACCTTCATGGTGATGGGTGCATACTCCTTGTCCTAACCACCGGAGATTGGAGATAATCTACAGTGTCATTTTCTATAAACATTCTCACAAACAGATGGTGAGCATGAGACATTGTCATTCATGGATTCAACAAAATGAACAAGATCAATCGCAGAACATGTAGGCTAGTATTAAAAAAATCGTGAATAAAACCAAAATGCATGCGTCCACTAATCCATGGAAGCGTCAGGGTTGCTTATGATAAAGACACCCATACACCACTTCAATGATCAGCTGCAACTTTGCATAAAAAAAACTTGGTATTAACTGACCGTGTGAAGTTGCGGTAGATCTGTAAATGAATGTTCGTTTGAAGCTCTCACGCTGGAGCTGGGGGTAGGGCAGGCGGTCGGAACCGAGCTTCGGGACCAGGAGAGCGGGAGGCCGGAACCAAGCGTCGGGGCCAGGAGAGCGGGCGCCGGGAGCCAGGGGACCGGGCGTCGGGAGCCGAGAGAGCGGACGTGGGTGCTGGGGGAGCGGGGGCGCCGCCGGGAGAGTGGGCGCGGGCGCCGGGAGAGCGAGCGCCGGGGGCCGGGAGAGCGGACGTGAGCGCCGGGGGAGCGAGGGCGCCACCGGGAGCGTCGGGGGAGCGAGCGTCGGGGACCGGGAGAGCAGACGTGGGCGCCGGGGGAGCAGGGGCGCGGGCGTTGGGGGAGCGAGCGTCGGGGGACGGGAGAGCGGACGTGAGCACCGGGGGAGCAAGGGCGCCGCCGGGAGAGCCAGGGGCTGGAAGAGCGGGCGTGAGCGCCGGGGAAGCAGGACGGCGGGCGGTTTCGCTATGGAGGGGACGCGCTATGACTCTATGAGAGGGCGAGGCGATGAGGAGCCGGGCGGGGAGATGGTTGCTAGTGTGACGATAGCAGTCAGGTCTTTTTAGGTGTAAGATAAGATATAAGATTGAAAGGTCAGGGCATAGACCTTTGAACTCTAAAAAAATAAACTATTTTTTAAATTTCTCAGAATTCTCACAGCTGATATTCTATAACAGCTTTTTCACGGTCCATAGCCGTTTTTTCCGTAGCCCAGCTCAACCAAACAGACCTTTTTTCGAGATCGGGGATATAACCCATTTTTCATTAAGCAGAGGAAAATGGTCAATAGACCTACACATAGTTGATACAAGAAATTCGCTAGTAATCCCAAGATTACCGACGAAATCCCGACACAGACAGACAACAAGAAAACATGATAGGGGAGGTCACCGCCTCCGACACCAACCAACCAACCAACTAAACTATGCCTGCAACAAGATATATATCCGCACAAAGGTCACCAATCGAGGGGGTCAAGCCGCGGTGGCAAAGCATCCACCAGAGCCTCAAGCGACCAGGTAGTCGTGAGGTGAAACCGCCAGTGCCCAGGTAGATACTGCGAAGGAGACATCGTACACGAACCTCTAGCGACCAGGTAGTCGCGAGGTAAACCTCCAGCGACCAGGTAGCTGCGAGGTAACTGCCAATGACTAGTGAAAGGACTGTGACGCCTAAGAGAGGGGTAAATTAGGCAACTAAAAACTTCTACTCTAAACAATGGCCTCTAAATACCACCTAGTCTAAACCTATGCAAGAAAGTAAACTATCCAATGTGCAACTAAGGTTTTGCTAGGTGTGTTGCTATCTCTACCGCAAAAGAGTTTTGCAACCTATGATCCAAACCTATCAACTAGCCTATCAACTAAGCTAGGAAAGGTAAAGCACACAACAAAGGTAGCAAGTTAATGCAGAAGCTAAAGAGAGTGGTTGAGATGCAAACTCCCGTCGACGACTCCGGTATTTTTATCGAGGTATCGAGAAGCGCGCAAGCTTCCCCCTAGTCCTCGTTGGAGCCCCTCACAAGGAATCCCTCGCAAGGGCCAAGCTCCCAGTTAGTTCACTCCGTGGATAACCCCGGGCCTTCCCTACGCGCAAGTGGGTCTCCGGTTAAGCCTCGCAAGGCACGACCTCTCCCGGATGCTCCCCGTCGTCTTCACTATCAAGGTTCCGGCCGAACCGCCGCGGGCCTTGTTCCCTTCGGTACACGGTGGCGGCCACACCACAAACGCAGTTGGTGTGGTCTCGCAAGACTACAAGCCCCTCTGAGTATAACAACGGTGCACGCAAGCACCTGTAGGTAAGAGGTATGCAAACCTCACTAAACACTAGGTATAACACCTAGAGCAAGCGCAAAAGCGATGGTCTAACTAGCCTAAGCACTTCGTAAAGCACCTACACTAATCACCTAGTATATTACTTAAGTACTTTGGTGGCTAGAGCAACTAAATATGTGTCTAAGCACTTGGTACGCTTCCTTGAGCTCCAACCATATTGTTTTGGCTGTCCATGGGGGTATATATAGAGCCCCAACCAAATAGAGTCATTGGAGAGACACATTGGACTTCATAGCGTAGCATCGAACGCTGAAGTCGTGACCATCGGACGCGCGTCCGATGCTCCATTAACGGCTAGTTGTCAACCTGGCGCTGAGTCACATCGGACTCTGACAGCGCCCGATGTGGCGATACCTGACGCGTTCGATGTCTTCAGAGCCTTTCTGGAACCTCTCTGCATGGACATCAGATGCAGGATCCTGAGCGTCCGATGTACACCTGGAGCGGCCGATGTAGTGTTACCAGTGTGTCCGATGTGGCACCATCGGCGCGTCCGATGCTTCTACTGGCACCAACCTGAGCTAGGGTTTGCCATCGGTGCGTCCTACGCTTCTGAGCCAGCGTCTGATGTCCCTGTTTCTTCTCGATTTCTTGCGCCGTCTTGATTCCATTCTCGTGCCTTGGACTTTGCTTGATCTTTGTGAGTCTTCTACTGAGCTTCCAATGTCTTGCTTGAGGTGTTGATCATCGGATCACCACGTAGCCTTTGTCCAAGTCACATTTGCACCCTACTGAACTACAAAATAAACACTCGCAAACACATTAGTCCAATATGGTTGTGTTGATCATCAAACACCAAAATCCAAAGTCAAATGGGTCGAGGTCCATTTTCCTTACAACTAGGAAGCCACTGCAAAGGGGACGTCAAACCGCCAGTGGCCAGGTAGCCACTACGAGGGTGCGGCGACACCAACACCCAAACTGGTCAACCCAAAGCGACGGGGCGATGAAGCACAAGCAGACATATCACCGGCGAAGGTGGCAAGTGGCAGGCTGCAGTACTGCTCCAACATAGCCTTCAACAAGGGTCTTGACGTCCACAGACGCCAACAACGTTGGTACGCACCGAGTCATTCACGACCCAGCCTACCCGGACGGACACGAGCTTCGACGATGTCTCCAAGAAGGAATATGACGCACACTGCGCCACCGCCGCCAGCCCGGGCGAGCCGGGCTAGGTTTTCACCCAGCTTTATCATGTCCTCCGAGAACAACAATGGACCGCAGCACCCACCACACCACCAAGGCAGGCAAGAACCGAGCACAGAGAAGCAAGCTGGCACACAGGCACAGAACCAGCCATGGACAGAGCTCCGCACCCGCGCACTGCGGCAGCCACCAACGAACCCCGCACCGCGTCCGGCGGCAGCAGCAGGCCGCCCGAATCCGGCCAACACGGCCTCCAGCGCCTGAGCTGGGTTGCAGGCGCGAAACCCTAGGGCCGCCACCGCTCCGCGCCACCACCGCCGACGACGCCACCACCAGCGTCGGAGCCCCCCAGATCCGGCCGCCGACGCCGGGGTTGACGAGGAGAAGGTGGGGAAGTGGAGGGGAGAAGAGGAAGGAGAAGGAGGACGAGAGAGAGGAAGCAAGCAAGCCCCTGCTGGCCGCCGCCGCCGGCGGCGAGGAGGAGGCGCCGCGGCGGTGGCCAGAGTCGGCAGGGAGGGGGGTTGTGCAGCGGCGGGGAAAGGAGCCCTCGAGTCGCCCCCGGAGGAGGGACGCGAGGGACCGAGGCGTTGTCCGTGCTTGGTCCAAAATATCTGACAGACCTTAAACTAATATCCTTTTGTAATAATAATCTTATATATGGTGGTTCCTTTTGTAATAATAATCTTATATGGTGGTGAAAAATCCTGAGTCCCATAGGGCACATGGTCCGGTCGTCTTCTCAGATCGAACACGGGTTTGGTAGGACAACCGCACATGGTCAGGTCTTCGTAGATCTTACTGTCAATGCTCGTTGAGATCCATGTCCCAAATCTCCATGACAAAGAGGATATATCTGTAGGCGGACAAACCCAAGTAATAAAACAAAACATTCATACAGCAGTAGTTGCAGCGGATGGCCAGATCTCGATCCGGTTCATTTGGCTATAATCCATTTAATTTTCTGTCGTCATCAGAATTCAGAAATGTACGTCAGCGTTCAGTCCACGTTTGCATCCATGATCAGGTCAGCCAAATTTTTAGGAAAAGTACTGTAACACTTTTATCGTTATTTAACAAACTTTGTTTAAAATAGACTAACTAGACTCAAAATATTTGTCTCGACATGTAATACTAAAAGTAAAATTAGTTATTTTTTACCTACATTTAATGCTTCATGCTGACGGGGAATCTGAAAAAAAAAATTTGGAAAATTTTTGGGGAACTAAAACAGGGTCTGATCATCAATCAAAAGGAACGATACCTGCAGTCGTGCACGATCAAGCATTCAAGCCTCATCCAATTGCGACGAGGATGCAGCTGCAGAGACGGATCAGCAGCAATAAACTCCGGTGCACTCGGTTTTGAAAACCCTGGACAATTCATCTATATGCTTGAGAAGTTGAGTTTTGGATACCTAATCCGAGTATAAGAATATTCTTAGTGCTACTTTCGTATCTTAATATGCTGCTTCCTGTTGTTTTTTTTTATGTATTGCCTCCATTTTTATATAAAAAAACGGTCTCCATTCTTTTTAAAAAGCCCGGTAATTCTAAACTTTGATGCTAATTAGTATATATGTGTAGCATTCATGCCTGCTTGGAACACAGATGCAACAATAGATTCATTGGCAATACTTTTAAGTTGGTAATATATGGTCCAAGAAAATCATGGTCAATTACACTCAAAGACTTCCTAATTCACGAATGTTTCCAATCAGACTTTCAATTACACTCGAAGACCACCTCCAATCAACCATTAGTAATCAACTAAACAACCAAAGCGACGTTTTGAATGGGCAGACAGGGATCCAAATCCTTAATGAGTTCATACCTCATAGAGAGATCTCGTTGAAAAAACAGTGCACAATTCTTCAGATTTAAGTTTTTAATAGCAAGGAATGAAACATCTGCAAAGGCGCAAAACCCAGCAAGTAATCTGCCTGCTTGGACGACATGCTTCAAAATCTCAACACATAGCCTCCGTAAGGGCGTCCAACCAATGTTCTTGGTCAGGCATGTCGTCCAAAAATTATTGGCGGACAGTTTCTCTAAATCTTAACACAAAGAAATAAGTAGCAACAGATGATTTCTGCAAACCTTATAACAGATAGAAATAAGTACAGTAGCAACTTGCAAGCTATATGTATCTGCAACACTAAATATCTATATTTGGACATGAAAAAGCTGAACAAATATATGTGCACTGAGATACCGGAATTTACTAATAGAGAAACCACATTATTTATCACCTTTACTACCTTTCAGTTAAGTAAATGCCTAGCAGCACAAAGAACGAATTTAAAGATAACAATTTTTTTTCAGAATCAGAGATGCTTTAGAACTGTAGAAGCACTCCTACAATTAGCAACATCAACATCTTAATGGATGAAATATTCATTTGAGTCACACATATGAAGAATTGTACAAATTAACATTGATATGTAACCATGACATCACACATTAGACCCTTGGAAGAAACCATAGCATGCTTCCAAATATTAGGTTGAATTTTTCAATAAAAAAAGAATATACATATTTTTCCAACAATACAGCAGTGGGTCATCAATCTATGAAAAGTACAAATTGCAGCAAAACATAGTAACAAAGGCTGAATGGTTATTTCCTCCTTTAAGTTGCACTTTAGGGTTTAGGAATTGATGCTGGAGACAAACAAGATGAGGTGGACTTAACAAAACCAGTATCACTAAGTACCAGTTTCTTTTATCTTATGCGCTCTGTGCAGGGTCTAGAGAAGGGTGTTAGTGGCAAGCCTTACCCTTGCCTGTGCAATGCGAGGAGACCGCAACTAGAGCTCAGGACCTTCCGGTCAAAGGCGGTAAGACTCTACTGCTTGCACCATGCAAATTTCATACGAGTATAAGTGTTTGATGTGCTATCCTTCCTTTCATAGTACTTTGCTACTTCAGAATAACTATCACTCTATCAGAATGCTAATTACAGTTCAAATAAGAAATGGCAGAAATGTTGCAAAGCCACGGATAATTTTGTACTATTTTACTAATATCAGGCATCAAAGATGTCAGTCCTAAAAATACCACCAAATGAAGATAAAACACTAAATCAGGATAGATTGTACTTAACACATTGCAATAATCAGTAAAGTTTGAATCATATGGCAGAAAGTAGTCAGCAATATCTTAATGTATGCTTAGTTAGGTACATTTAATTAGCAATAGGCTTCATAAATTCAACCATGGAAGATAAAGAAAGGTAAAGAACTGAATAGAGAACTACTAGTCTACTACCATGCACAAACTCCAGATATCAGTGATGCATGTTCCCCAAGAGCCTAGCACAAAAAAAAAAAAAATGAAATGCCATAGAGTACAAAAACGAGACTATTTCCATCAGATTTAAGCTCCTATCATGTTTAACTCCATAATAAACAAAGCTTGCAAACTCTAGCTGTCACATAACAATAAAGATTGGTGAACAAAAAGGAAAGAGAGAGCAAGAGAGTGGAAACTAGAACAACCATATCCCCCTTATCACAAAATGCTCTGACCTTGTTGATAGCCAAAGCATGTATGCCAATTGCCAAACCACCAACTCTCATCTGAACTTTCAGGAAATTGTAGATATTTTGGCCTTCATATCTAAGTTCTCCACATCATTAATTGGTCTGGTTGTCTGATCCCTGGTTCTCTTGATCTTGGGGCTTTCCAGCCCCTTGTGTGAGAAACCATATAGCCGAAGCACCTGGTTGTCGGCAAAATTAAAAGCTCGCTCCATGCTCTTGAGGCAGCGCTCGACTGGGTAATCCCCATAGCTCCCACATGGCTTGCACCCAACAAAGTGAGTCACAAAAGGCCACCGCTCGTCACCGAGGCCTGGGTGGTGATTCTCCATCATCTCCTCATACTTGTCTACCAGGCCAGCCCAGAAGCCATGCAAGTAGTAAGAATTCTCAATGAACACCTTGTCCATCCACTTGTCCTTTTGCGAGAGCAAGAGGTAAATCAGTGCCGACTGGTCATCGGCCTCGAATGCTGGCCGTCCCTTGAGGTTCGCCGTGAGTACCTTGCCGGCCTGGTCGCGGATGAAGCCCTTGGGGCCCATGGGCGCCCATGCGTCGAGGAGGTCAAGCGACCACTGGCAATTCCTGAAGAGGAAGCTGCCGGTGTTGAGTGCAATCCAGGAGTGCTTCTCGAAGAGGAGGTCCTGGTAGCCGTGGATGATGAGGTTGTGGCCGTCGTAGCGCGACAGGGGCAGCTCGAACGCCATGTCGGTGAAGAGCGCGTCGCTGTCCATCCACCAGATCCACTCGACCTCCGGGTGGGAGAGCATGAGGCGGCGGAGCAGCGGCAATTTGGCCCAGTATCCGGCGAGCTCGTTGTCAAGGTGCGCGAGATTGTGGACAATCTCGATGCCATGGAGGCGGCAGTAATCGATCTTGTTCTTGGTAGTCTTGAGCAAGTAGTGGTCGCCAAGCGGGTTGTCGCAGGGCCCCGGCTGCGAGCCGGTGACGAGCATAATCCTGGGCTTTCCCCCGGAAACGGTGGCCGGGAAGCCCGGGTTGTGGGCTAGCCACCGTCGCCGCTGCGCGTCCCAGTCGGAGATCTTGGAGCCGAGCGCGTACTTGCCGACCGCGGCCGCGTACGCCGCGGCGGCCTCGTTGGCGCTGAGCGCGGTGGCGTTGAATCCGGAGAAGGCGCTGAAGTCGCCCTCGTCGTCGGGGTCCGGGCCGGAGTCGGAGCGGATCTCGCGGAGGATGCGGTCGATGTCCTCGACGGCCTTGGCGTCCGCGAGCGCGTCGGCGTCGGAGGGCTGCGAGGGGAGGGAGAGGTTGAGGCCGATGGTGCCCCGGAGGACGAGGATGGTAACGAGGCCGCAGAGCACGGTGATCTTGAGGTTGTTGAAAGTGCGGTGGATCTTGCGCGACCGGCTGTGGTGGAGCGGCGACGCGCCCCGCGGCCGCGGCGCCGTCATCGGCAGCCCTCCCGCGCCTCCTCCTCCTCCTCCCCCCTTGCTGTTGTACCCCATCCCCTCCTGCCCCATCCCTGGAACGGAGGACGGAATCCTCCGATTTTTATTGCCCACTCCGGGTTCCCCGCCCGCCGCCGCGGATTGGGGGGTCTGGGACAGCTGACTGGGGGGCGCGACTCGCGTCACATGGGCGGGGAGAGCAGCACCGCGCGGCGCGCTGGAGTTGGAGTGCGACCCGCAGCGACGGCGAGTGGGAATGGGAACTGAGATGGGATCGGAGGATGCAATGCGAGGGTGTGTGTGTGGGTGGGGTCGGGGATGGGGGAAGGAGGAGGAAGCGGTGTGTGTGTGGTGAGCCTGTGAGCGGTGAGCCCCCTCTTCTTTTTTTATGGGTTTCGTGTTTCGTCTCTCTTCTGGCACTGTGGGCTGTCGGCCGTTGACCCGGGTTTGGTTTCGCGGCTTCCGCCGGCCGGCTGCCCTGCTCCTGCTCGGCCGGAGTTGTACTGGTGCGGTGGAGAGGTGGTGCGGACGTGCGGTGCGGGTGTGGTGCCGTTTGGCGTGCGGGCGTCGCGTTTGCCACTCTGCCTGGGGTTGTTGCAGGCCTGGACCGTGCGTGCTCGCACGTCTTCCGGGCCGGCAAGCCGGACGGACGGCCATCTCGTTCTCGGCCAGGCACAGTGTCTAACCGTCCCAGTACTATTCTTTATTCCCTGTACACTACTCTTGTTTAGATCATGTACAACCCGTCTACATGATGCGTCTGTATAATGTCTTTTATGCGAAAACCACCCTCGCGTACTATCTTGAATGAAGAGAGAGAAAAGGGTCGTCGTCTGGCGAGTCGACGAGCAAGGGTGGTGCGAGGTCCCGTCGACGGTTGAGAGATGCGTTGTACGAGTGCGTTGTCGTCGCTTCGTCCGCGCGGGATCAGTTGAGATTTTGACGCGATTTTCGTTCTGTCTCATCATCCCACAACCCCGCCTTTCCCCTTCTGCAAACGCACCGATCTTGCTGACGACGTTGAGTCGTCATCCCTATCCTCCGTTGTGCCCCTCCCTGTCGTCCTTGCTCAGACGCGGACAGACTCCGCCTCGAGCTCGCCTCGTCCCCAACGTTCCCCGCTCCGACTCCATCGCCCTCGCGTCGCAGACGGATACGGACGGCGCGTCATCCTCGCCGGCATCCGCAGCTCCTTCCGCCTTGTCCGCTCGATCAGAGCCCCGATGTTCCCCCTCGTCCTTGTCCGCTTGTTCAGAGCCCCGACGTTCCCCTCGTCCTCGCCTCGCAGATCGTGTTTGGACGCCAGCCACGCACTGCCACGGAAGTGTGGCGGCAGACTCAGTTGTGGCGAGAGAAAAGGCCGCCGAAGTTGCGGCGTCGTTTTGAACTGGAAAAACTGGTGGCCGCCACAGTTAGATACTAAGGGCCTGTTTGGTTCTAGGCCATAACGAGCCATGCCAATCGCCAAAGTCTGTGGCAGCGCCACAGGTTGCGGCGGCGAATTCTTCCGCCACACTCGTGGCAAGAAATACTACTGACAACCTGCACAAAAATCGGTGGCATGCCAAATCCGAGTAAGCAACCAAACAATATTTTACAGGGTATGGCAGGGTGTGGCAGCCACCACTGTAGTGTGGCCGGTGGTGGCAGCCAACCAGACACCGACGTCCGTGGCTCATTCCGCCTTGGTTAGAGAACGTGTAGGTCTGCTATTCTTTTTCAGCGGTTCTGAAAACAATCACAGTATTGGTTCAAGGCTTCATTCAGAGTATAGTCTGAATTCTAGCAGGCTTCATTCATTCGGTGGTCTGTGAATGCTGTTTTTTTGATTAAGCGTGAACTTCCTCATTCACTATGCATGCACTGTAAAAATAAATCAGTTTGAACTTCCTCTTTACAATTATATATAATATAATTATTATATTAATAGTTTCTAAAAAATATTGTAATAATGTTGCTCGTATTTATGCTTGATATATTTTCTATATCAAATGACAATATAATGATATACAAAAATATATTTATCATTGATCTTGACTATATACATAACATTAAATAATTTACGATTAATGAAATAGAGCATGAGTTGTATGTCCTGTCTTTTTATCTGTCCGTATGATAAATTCAAGGTGCTTAGAGACGACCTCCTGTCTGTGGGCTGTACATGTCCTTACATGTTGAAAAAATTTCAACTTTGTTACTATAGCACTTTCGTTTGTATTTAATAAATATTATTCAATCATTTGCTAACTATGTTCAAAAGATTCGTCTCGTGATTTACAACTAATCTGTGCAATTAGTTATTTATTTTACCAACATTTAACAACATTTAATGCTCTATGCATGCGTCCAAATATTGATGTAATGGAGAGTGAAAAAAGTTGTGTTTGGTTCTTACCTCTAAAGTTGAGCCACTAAAGTTTAGTCACTTTTAGTCACTAAAGTTTTAAATACCTCTACTTTTAGTCACTTTTAACACTATCACTAAAGTCACCTCCACTAAACTTTAGGGGTGGGAACCAAACAACCCCAAAGAGCAAGTACAATAATTGGTTTATAGTCAAACAAATGCTGATGTGGGGAGAGAAGGAATGAGAAAGAGGAGAGTTTGGCTCTCATGCAAGCACCAAACTGGGCACAGAAGCATAGGTAATAGTGGGTCCCAATAGAGATGTATGTGAGGAGGAATATGAAAGAGAAATGGTTTGTAGCCAAATAAAAAACTAACTATTGTATAGCTTGGCTCTTAGAGCTTGATTTATAGCCAAATACTTGACTTTATTATTGATCATGCCGTAAACAAGGTCCTATTACATGGAATTGTAACTCATGGTCATGGTGATTTCAACTCTGCACTGTTGATGAGTTATTGGGATCCACGACCGAGATAAATGTGGGACGGCGTGGTTTCCTATGTCTAGTGACCTCCTCGTCGTCGCCCCCGCGGCCCCGCCTGAGACTCTCACGGTTTTCATTTTGATTATTTTCTCATGCTATACTACTATCCACGCGAACGATATTAGGCCATGACAACAGTTATATAGAAAAAGAAAAGGTCAATACCTCTCCGTAGAGTAGAGCAAGCCTGGGTACAATCCACTTCTCAGCTAACTTAGGGCATGTTTAGATCCCAAATATTTACAAGATTTCTCATCACATCGAATCTTTAGACGCATGCATGGAGTATTAAATGTAGGTAAAAAAATAACTAATTGCACAATTTGTTTGTAAATGTCGATACAAATCTTTTGAGTCTAGTTGTCGGTGGTACAAAAAAGGGGTACCCCCAATTAACGCAAACACCCGAACGCTCGCTCTCCGTCTCGCCTGAGCCCTCCAGGCCTCGGGCGAGCGCGCCCCTACACCTCGAGCCTTGGCGTACGGTACAGGCAGCCGTACCAGCCCATACCACGCATTTAACGCCCTCACCTACTCCGGTCATGTCCACTAGTGCACGGCGTGTACCACAGTAACTCGGTGTAAAGGTCAAGTCTCGTTTTCACCACAAGCATGGGCAAAAGGGCACCAGTGCAGCACTGTTCGGCCATGCCAGGCACTGTCACCCCTCGAGGCCGGCTACGCGCCCCTCGAGCCAGGCACTGTCACCCCTCGAGGCCGGCTACGCGCCCCACGAGCCCTGCGCTGCAACACCTCGAGGCCAGCTCCGCGCCCCTCGAGCCCCCGTGGTACCACCTCGAAGCCGGCTCCGCGCCCTTCGAGTCCTAACTACTTTCGTGCTGTTGAAGGACAGGTACCCCAAGACCCGGAGGGACCTCACCGCGGACTGTACATTCCGGGATGGGTGCTGTACGGCTCCCGCCTTGTCGCACCCCCACGTCCGCGCCCGGGATGGAAGCCACGACCCAAGGACGCCTCAACAGCGACGATCACATCGGCTCCAGTGGCCCCGACAAGACAGGGTTCCTACCCTTCTCCGTATGGGGCACCATGCGCCCCGACACCTGTAATACTTTTTGTAACCCTGGCCTCCCCTTGCTTTATAAAAGGGGACGCTAGGGCCCTCATTCGCGGGGACGCAACTCCGAGAGACAACGCAACACGAATCCACTCACACACACTCAAGTCCGGACTCCGGTCCACGCTCACCGAGCTTGTATTCGCCCCTGTACAAGCACTTAGGTGCAAGTAATACAAGAACCCCCCCCCCCCGCTGGACGTAGGGCCTTCTTTGCCCGAACCAGGATAAATCCTTGTGTCATCTTGCATCACCATCCGGGAAGAGAACACGCGATCATATTACTCGTTGGTGTGATACCCCCGGGTACGAAACACCGACAGTTGGCGCGCCAGGTAGGGGCCTTCGCGTGTCCGAGCCGATTTCTCGTTGACTCCTGGATGGCTTCATCTTCTCTTCCGTTCTCGGCTGGTGCCGTCGTCTGGTTCGGGAGCCTCGAGTTCCTGGCCACAGGCAACAGCAACGAGCTGACTCTGCTCTCCACGGAGGGCCTGGGCGGAGTGCGCGTCACGCCACCCCGCGCGGGGGGTGTGACGCGTCGCCCACACCACCACACGTCGCCACGTCGCGAGCGGCGCCATCGTCACCGTCGTCGTCGGGCGCAGGCAGTGCCCGCGGCAAACACCTACGCCCCCGTAGCCGGTGCAGGGGCCCCAAGGGGAAACCCGCCCGGCGCGCGGCCGGAGACCTCCAGGGCGCACTCACGCCCGCCTAGCGACTTCGCGTTCATCAGGCGTACGAACCAGGAGCCAGGCCAGAGGCCTCCAAGCCGTGCGCCGTCGACACAGCTCAGCCTCCTCCCGCGCGGGTCGCACTGCGCTCGACGCCAACGGTTCCCGATCGGCCTCGATAGCCCTGCGGCTGTTTCCGCCCACCGCCTCGACGAGCGCCATCAGGACCAGACGGAGGTGGACCGGGAGCAGCGTCCGGGCGCGCTGCTGCGGGCCATGGCCAGCCTGGAAATCGTCCACCCCGCGTGCGTCGACGGCGACTTCTTGCGACCCCTCGAGCCACCTCGGCGAGCCACCATCAGAGAATGGTACCGCAAGGTGCGGTCCCAGCATCGGCCATGGCGGCGTGCCGACAACAACTCCGACTCCGACGAATACGACTACCACGACCCCGACCTCTGGGACCCCACCAGGGAGTGCTTCCAACTCGAGGGAGTCGTATGCGATACCGAGGACGAAGGCGACGACGACAGGCCCGCTCTCGACCTAGAGGGACCTAGCGACGTGGCCGCGGCAGGCGGATCACGCGTTCTGGGAAGGGACGAGCCTCCAGCACCGGTTGTACTGCCTAAGCACGACGATGGCCGGGCGGCGCAACTCGCTCAAGTGCAAGAAGCAATCACCAAAGCCGAGGAAGAACGGCGACACCTGTTGCAGCTCCGGCAAACCCTGATGCAGGAACCACCCCAACCCCGAGGAGCCGGAGCTCGAGGCCGGGCTCGAGAGGTCCACCGGCAGATCCTCGAGGACGGGGCACCAGCACGCCCTGAGGTATGCTTCCCGAGAGCCGGGCAGAACGTGGTCGCAGCCGCCATGTTGCTCCGCGATCTACCCGCCGTCTCCAACCCAGACGCTAGGCGCATGCTTGGAGAAATGAAGGGCCTCCTCGAGACAGCCGCTGTGCAGCAGGCCGAGAGCTCAGCGTCGCGGCGGCGCGGAGCGGCCTCGGGGAAACCGACAGATGCGCCCCGCAACGAGCGCGAGGCATCCGTCCACCAGCCGGACGCCTCTCGAGCTAGGCCAGTCCGCGAACGGATCATCGACAACCGGCCACCTCGAGACCCCAACGACGCCCGCAACGACATCAACCGACGACGCAAGGATAAGGGGGCCCAAGAGCGTGGCTATAGCGCCCATCGAGGGGGACGCTACGACAGTGATGAGGACCGGCAAGCCCTCGAGCCCCCGGGCCCCAGGGTCTTCAGCCGGGCCATCCGCAGCTCAACCCTCCCCGACCGCTTCCGACCACCGACCAACATCGTGAAGTATGATGGGGAGGTCGAGCCCAAGCTCTGGCTCTCGGACTTCCGCCTTGGCTGCCAACTGGGCGGAGCGAAGAACGACGACCGCGTGATCATACGTC
Organism: Coix lacryma-jobi var. lacryma-jobi; assembly: GCA_009763385.1. NCBI lineage: Eukaryota > Viridiplantae > Streptophyta > Magnoliopsida > Poales > Poaceae > Coix > Coix lacryma-jobi. The sequence continues at coordinate 53,785,971 of CM019822.1, read as the reverse complement.
AACTCCCTCTTTACCTCTCGGACACCGCCCGCCGGTGGCTCGAGGGGCTCCCGCCGGATCGGATCCATGACTGGACCGACCTAGTCAGGGTCTTCGACGGGAATTTTAAGGGGACCTGCGTGCGTCCAGGCAACCCCTGGGACCTACGGCGTTGCAGGCAGGCGACGGACGAGCCCATCCGCGACTTTGCTCGACGGTTCTCGAAGCAGCGTCTCGAGCTCCCCCACGTGCCTGACGAGGATGTCATCTCAGCGTTCCTCGCGGGCACGACATGCCAAGAGCTTGTTCATGAGCTAGGACGCTACCGTCCCGGGACGGTCGAGGACCTGATGGATCGCGTCACCAGCTTTGCTTCGGGCGACGAAGCAGTGGGGGCCTTCTTTGGCCGTTCCACGGACAAAGGCAAGGCGGTGATCGCGACGGAGGGCTCCAACAAGGGCAACGACGCCAAGAACGACAGCAATGACGGCAACAAAAAGAAGAAAAACAAGCGCAAGGGCCAAAAGGCGAAGCGTGACGCCGATGGCGACGACGACAAAGAGGTGCTCGCGGGCGCCCTCGAGCCTAAGAAGCCCCGAGGCCCCCCTGACGGGGCTGTTTTCGATCAGATGCTCGAGGGTACCTGCACCTACCACAGGGGCCCCGTAAACCACAAGCTGAAAGACTGCCGACTGATGAAGGGCTACTACTCCAGGCTCGGCGATAAGAGGGAAGACACGCCTAAGGGAAAGGATACCGATCAACGCGGCGGCAGGAACGCAGACGGCGACTTCCCCCCGGTGCGCGACTGCTACATGATCTACGGGGGGCCGACCGTCGGGCTCTCAGCTCGAGAAAGAAAGAAGGAGCGCCGGGAAATCTTCTCGCTTGGCCACGACGGCCCCCGGTACCTTGACTGGTCCGATGCGTCAATCACGTTCGACCGTGACGACCATCCGGACCATGTCATAAACCCGGGGGCTTACCCCCTCGTCGTCGACCCCGTCATAGTCGACGTTCGGTTCTCTAAGGTATTGATGGATGGGGGCTCGAGCCTCAACATCATATACCTCGAGACCCTCGACCTCCTGGGGATTTCAGAGGGACAGCTCCGACCCAGCGTCGGGGGGTTCCACGGAATAGTGCCAGGAAAGAAGGCCCACCCCCTCGGGCGCATCGACCTGCCGGTTTGCTTCGGCACGCCGGCAAACTTCCGCCAGGAAACGCTCACCTTCGAGGTGGTCGGCTTCCAAGGGACCTACCACGCCATCATCGGCCGGCCAGGCTACGCCAAGTTCATGGCGATTCCTAACTACACGTACTTGAAGCTCAAGATGCCGGGGCCAAAAGGGGTCATCACCGTTGACACCTCCTACGAGCACGCATACCACTGCGACGTGGAGTGCGTCGAGCGGGGGGAGGCCAACGTCCACCTCGACTCGCTCGAGGCCTTGGCAGCTCTGGCCACCGAGGGGGCCCCAGAAGCAAAGCGTCACGCCGGCACCTTCGAGCCGGCCGAGCACACCAAGCAAATACCCGTCGACCCGACCTCGGCCAACGGCAAGATGCTGACCATCAGTACCAACCTCGAGCCCAAATAGGAAGCAGTGCTCGTCGACTTTCTCCGCGCGAACATCGACATGTTTGCGTGGAACCCCTCGGACATGCCGGGCATACCGAGGGAAGTCGCCGAGCACGCCTTGGAGATCCAGGCCGGGTCCAGACCGGTGAAGCAACGCCTGCGCCGCTTCGACGAGGAAAAGCGCAGGATCATCGGCGAGGAGGTGCACAAGCTTTTGGCGGCCGGATTCATCAAGGAGGTACTTTACCCAGACTGGCTAGCTAACCCTGTACTAGTTAGGAAAAAGAATGGAAAAATGCGGATGTGTGTAGATTACACTGGTCTGAATAAAGCATGTCCAAAAGCTCCATTTCCTTTACCTAGAATTGATCAGATCGTCGATTCCACCGCTGGGTGCGAAGTGCTTTCGTTCCTTGATGCGTATTCCGGCTACCACCAAATTAGGATGAGAAAATCCGATGAGCTCGCGACCTCTTTTATCACGCCATTTGGTATGTACTGCTATGTTACGATGCCCTTCGGCCTTCGAAACGCCGGGGCAACGTACCAACGATGTATGCAGCACATCTTTGGCGAGCACATAGGCAAGACCGTCGAGGCCTACGTCGATGACATCGTGGTCAAAACCAAAAAAGTAGGGAACCTCATCAGCAACCTCGAGACCACGTTCGAGTGCCTCCGGGCCAAGAATGTGAAGCTCAACCCCGAGAAGTGCGTCTTTGGTGTGCCTCGAGGCATGCTACTTGGCTACATCGTCTCGCAACGGGGGATCGAGGCAAATCCTGAAAAAATCTCAGCAGTCACGAGGATGGGCCCGATTTGTGACCTCAAGGGCGTACAGAAGGTAACAGGCTGCCTAGCCGCTCTCAGCAGATTCGTCTCGAGGCTGGGAGAAAAAGCACTACCCCTCTACCGCCTACTAAAAAAGACGGAACACTTTGCGTGGACCGCCGAAGCCGAGGAGGCCTTAACCAAGTTGAAGGGGCTGCTGACGCGCGCACCAATTCTCGTGCCCCCACGACCAGCCGAAGGTGACGGTTCCCCCGAGCCTCTCCTCCTCTATGTGGCCGCAACCACTCAGGTGGTTAGCGCGGTCATGGCCGTCGAGAGGCACGAGGAAGGCCATACATTGCCGGTCCAGCGGCCGGTATACTTCACCAGTGAGGTACTCTCCGAGGCCAAGGTCCGGTACCCGCACATCCAAAAGCTGCTCTACGGCATCATCGTCACCAGGCGCAAGCTCCAGCACTACTTCCTCGCTCATCCCGTAACGGTGGTGTCATCCTTCCCCCTCGGAGAAATCGTCAACAATCGGGAGGCCACGGGGCGCATCGCCAAGTGGTCCGCCGAACTGATGGGGGAGACCATCACCTATGCCCCGCGAAGGGCCATCAAGTCGCAAGCATTGGCGGACTTCGTTGCTGAATGGACCGACACTCAACTCCCTCCGGCGCAGATTCAGGCCGAACTCTGGACCATGTACTTCGATGGATCTCTCACGAAGACGGGGGCGGGAGCAGGCCTGCTCTTCATCTCGCCCCTCGGAGTACACATGCGCTACCTGCTACGCTTGCACTTCCCCGCCTCCAACAACGTCGCCGAGTATGAGGCCCTCGTCAATGGGCTGCGCATCGCCCTCGAGCTCGGGGTCCGACGCCTCGACGCCCGAGGAGACTCGCAGCTCGTCGTCAACCAGGTTATGAAGGCTTCAAGCTGCATCGATCCCAAGATGGAGGCATACTGCGGGGAGGTACGCAAGCTGGAAGACAAGTTTTACGGCCTCGAGCTCAATCACATAGCTCGGAAGTACAACGAGGCCGCAGACGAGCTGGCAAAGTTGGCATCCATGCGTGGCATGGTACCACCAGACGTCTTCTCGAGGGACGTCTTCGAGCCATCCGTCGAAATCGACCCGGGGGCTGGCCCCTCGACGCCACCCCTCGAGCAGGACACGGGGGCTCGACTCTCAACGCCACCCCTCGAGAAGGACTCCTCGACGTCCGCAGAGGCGATGCAGGTCGACGCACACGCCCCTTCGTCACCACGGCCCCTCGACTGGCGGACGCCCTACCTCGACTACCTGACGCGAGGCGAGCTACCAGAAGACAAGACGGAGGCCCGACGCATCGCTCGAAGGGCCAAGACCTACGTCATCTACGGCGACGAACGGGAGCTATACCGACAAAGTCCGACCGGGATCCTTCAACGCTGCATCCCACTCGAGGAAGGGCGCAAGCTCCTCGACGATATGCACTCGGGGGCTTGCGGCCACCACGCGGCGCCAAGGGCCCTGGTTGGCAACGCCTTCCGACAAGGCTTCTATTGGCCGACCGCCATTGGGGATGCCAAGCGTTTGGTCCAGGCATGCCATGGGTGTCAATTCTACGCCAAGCAAACGCACCAGCCCGCACACGCCCTGCAAATGATCCCAATCACTTGGCCATTTGCCGTTTGGGGGCTCGACCTCGTGGGTCCCCTCAAAAGGACAAGTGGAGGGTACACACACATGCTCGTGGCCGTCGACAAGTTCACCAAGTGGATCGAGGCTAAGCCAATAGGAGATCCCACCTCCGAGAGGGCTGTCGAGTTCATCGCCAACATCATGTACCGGTTCGGGGTGCCAAATGTCATCATCACCGACAATGGCACCCAATTCACGGGCAAAAAGTTCACCAACTTCTGCGACGACAACAACATTCGTGTGACATGGGCCTCGGTCGCGTACCCTCAGTGCAACGGGCAGGTCGAGCGCGCCAACGGCATGATACTCCATGGGCTGAAGCCGAGGCTATTCAAGACCCTCAAAAACTTCGGAAAGGGGTGGGCCGCAGAGCTCCCCTCGGTGCTGTGGGGCCTTAGGACTACGCCGAGTCGAGCCACCGGGTTCACTCCGTTTTTCCTAACCTACGGCGCCGAGGCCGTCTTACCTACGGACCTCGAGTACGGCTCACCTCGACTTCGAGCCTACAACGAGCAAACCAGCGACGAAAGGCTCGCCAACGCCAAGGACCAGCTCGAGGAGGCCCGAGACGTGGCGCTCATCAACTCTGCACGCTACCAGCAAACACTTCGACGCTACCACGACAAGCACGTGCGCAAAAGGGACCTGGCGGTGGGGGACCTCGTGCTTCGACGGCTGCAAGATAATCGAGGGCGCCACAAACTCACCCCTCCGTGGGAAGGACCATACACCGTGGCTGAAGTACTCAAGCCAGGCACATACAAGCTCTACGACAACCAAGGCAGAATCCTGACAAACGCGTGGAACATATCTCAGCTACGTCGCTTCTACCCTTAAGGGCCTCGAGGCCTTGTTCATTTTATTGCTTTGTACAAACACGTTGAATATGAATGGGCCAACTCGTGCTCCATCTTTCATGTTACTTAGCAACTTAAGGTAGCCTCGACCCTGCCTAGCTCAGGGTCGAGCCTCCCTCGGGGGCTGACAAGGGGGTAAACGCCCCCCAGACTCCGGAAAAAACGCGTGTTTTCTTTTCAAAAATTTGACCCTCGTCTCGACTCGCGCCTCGAACGAACTAGCGACGTCTAAATCCTTTAGTACCTCGAAGCCCCAAGGTCGGGGGGCGTCGACGTAGACGGCCGCCTACGCCCCCGGGCTACGGTACCCTACCTACGCCTCCCCTCGAGGGGCTCGCGACGTACTAAAGGAATACAGACTAAGTTAGCAGAAACTCGAGCTCACGACAAAGAGAAGCGGTCAAACGCATTTGAAAAGAAAACAACTCCCTCCATAAACAAATCACATATACATTCGGGTCTCGACGTACCCTCATTTATCTCACAGAATTCTTACAAGGGCCTCGACGCCCAAATTTGGCACGCAGGCCTCAATCCTCGTCGGTGCGGTACTCCTCCCCAAGGTCCGCGAGGGCAGGCTCGACCTCGACGCCCGAGCTCGAAGGAGGAGGGCTCCCGACACCGCTGCTGGCGTCAGGAGGCAGCACGTCCTCCTCGAAGATCTTCGCGAGCGACGTCCCCGGCCTCTCCATCTTCTCCAAAATTTTGTCAACTCGGCGGTTGTTCCACTCCTCATCCTTCCCCTCGATCTCGATGAAGCCATTGGCGACAACATGGACCGGGAAGCGGAAACTGGAGCGAACAACCGCGAGTGTCTGCTTGACGCCGTGATGGAGAGCTTGCCGGACACGGTCCCGTGCGGCTGCGTCGAAGAAGCACAAGGCGTCGACCAAGGCATCGCCCCGAGCCACTGCACCTTCTGCCGCGGTCACAGGAGGAGCACCCCACATGGGTCCGAGCCGGTCGAGAGAAGAGCGAGCCCGCTCCGCCACCATCGTCTCGTCTTGGAGCTGGTCCAAGAGAGCCTGGTTTGTATCGCGGAGCTCCTCGACCGTCTTCTCGACCCCTGCGCAGCAAACAAGGAAGAGTGAGCCTGCGGCGTAACAAAGAACTTCAAAAACCAAACAAGAACAAGGTGTAAGCCTCACCGTCGCAGTGCTGCCCCAGTGCGGCGAGGTCGCTGGTCAGGCCCTCAGCACGCTGTTCCAGCCTGCGGTTCTCGGCCAGCGTAAGGAGCCTCTCGGACCTAAGGTCCTCGATCAGCCGGCCCGCCTCCACCGGGGCCAGATCCTTGCGGATCACCTCCTGCCGCGCCGCCCCCTCGGCAGCTCTCGGGCGGTGTCGGCGCCACTCACGGCGTCTTCGGCCTCTTTTCTTGCCGCCTCCGCTGCGGTCCGGGCGGCGGCGGCCTCGCCACGGGCGTCAGCAGCCTCCTGCTTCGCCGCCTCGGCTTCAGCCCGGGCGGAGGTGGCCTCGCTTCGGGCGTCCGCGGCCTCCTCCTTCCTCGACGCTTCGAGAACGGCGGCGGCCTCCTCCCTGGATCGGGTGACCTCGCCTCGAGCCACCCGGACCTCCGCCTCTGCCTCGTTAAGCCGGCTCGCCATTGGGCGTTCCGGCTCAGCTCCGCGCGGAGATCTCGAAGCTCCGCCTCGGCCCGCTCGAGGGCGGCTGACACCTGTGCGGATCGGCCCGCCTCCTCGGAGCAGGACGCTCCGCCTCCGCCATAAGCACGGCCACCTCCGGAAGATAGACCGCACCTCGCTCGGGGCCCCCCGCTGGGCCGACTGCTCGATGGGGACCACGGCAAGGGGCGGGCTCAGTGGGACGGGAAACGGCCATATCGCCGGTCGAGCTCGATGTCGGGCAGACCCTCCTCCGCCTCGAGCTGCCCCGACAGCGACCCGCCGCTTGACGGCACGGGCCCGACTCCCTCCGTCCCCTCCGCCGGCGCCTCCTGTTGCGTATCGGTCGAGGGAAGGCTCGACCCTGGGCCCTCTTCCCTGGCCGGGCTCTCCGGCGCCTTGTCGGCGCTAGCCGGCACCTCGGGCGCCGCCGCCATCGTCGAGCCCGCAGCAAGGAGCGGGGCCTGCTCCAGCTCGTTGAGGAGGTCCTCCACCGTCGGCTCCGTTTCCGCCGACGCCCTCTTCCCCCCTTCCCTCCTCCGCAGCATGGCCCGTGCTGGTCGGAGCCACAAGGGGCACAGTCCCCTCAGCCCCAGACACCGGCGGGGGCGTGGGGCCGTGCTCGCCCCAGGCGCTTCCTCCGGAGCACCTGTCGTGGTGAAGGGAAGGATGGCGCTCCCAGTCGGCACCATCATGGGAGGAGGAGGAGGAGGAGGAGGCAACGCTTCGGCGGGTACGGTGGTGGCAGGCTCGATGCCATGAGCTGAGGCCCCTGCAATACGAGACGACAGAGAAGTCAGAACCAAGAAGAGTACCTCGACCCCCGGTCGATGACGACGGCCTCACCAAAATTTGCGACGACCATCCGGCCCCCTCGAGCCATGGCAGCTCGGCCTTCTTCTCCAGCCAAGCGGCCTCTCTAGCGGAGGAAGGTGCCATACCTCGAGGTGCCTGTGCCTCGACGGGGCTCGAGGCCTTGGCCCGCTTGGACGAAGCGAGGTCCACCTCCTGGTAGGAGCGCTTCCCCCTGAGAAGATGGAGATGGCACGCGTCATTAAAAGCAAAGAAGTGAAGCCTCACTACCGACGAGACCCAAAGAAACTACTCACCCGAAGCGGCGGCTGGTCTTCTTCCCGGAGTCGCCGGACCCACTCGGGGCTTCGAGCCCACCCCGCGGCTCGAGCCCTGCGCCTGGGCCGTCTCCGCAGGGTTGGGATGGGGGGAGGTCTCCCGACGCCTCCCCTGGCTCGACCTCGAGGGAGAGCCCTCCTTCCGCCCCGCATCGCGGGAGGGCGACCGCACCGCCCTCGTGCTGACGTCGTGGCGCTCGCCCCGGCGCGGGCTCCGGGACCTGCTCCGGCGCCCACGCTGGTGGTCGCGCTCTCCGGCGTCCGCCCCCGCGTCCTGGCGGCGGTGCGGCGATGGACTCCGGGGACGCTCGCACCCCTGGTCACGAGATGCTCGGGGCTCCTCCCACGACGCTCATGGTGGCGGGGGCTCGACGCCCCATCGTGCTGTCCGCTCCTTCGGGGGCTCGAAGCGCTCTTCGACGCTTCGCGACGGGCGGGCTCAGGGTCCCTCTCGACGCGAGGGCCAGCCTCGAGGGCCGGCCCCTCTCGGGAACCCCCGCCTGGGTCGACGCCGACGTCGACTCCTTCTGCGCCGCGTCGACAGCGCTCCTGGTCCGCGGCTTCCTCACGACAACGCCGCGCGTCCGGCGCGGAGCTCGAAGTCCCCTGGGCTTCGAGCGAAGCCTGGCTCGGCGCGGCCCTCCGCGACTGCGCCCCGCGCGATCCCTTCGCCGGGGGGACCTCCAAGACTTCCTCCTGCACAAAGGAGGGGTCAGCCCCGACGCCGAAGACCCCCGCACGTCTCAAACGCGCGTCCATCCCCTCGTCATCATCCTCATCCTCGTCATCGCTCTCCTCCTCCGAGCCCGAGGAGCTCAGCTCTGGGGACTCGTCTCCAGGCTGGCGGTTGCGGCGAGCCTTCGCCAGCCTCTGCTCCCGAGCCGAGCGACGCAAGTTTTTGATTTTCAATTTCTTCTTTTTCGGCGTCCTTGCTCTCCTTGTCTTTTTGAGCAGAAAGGCGCCTCACCTGGGTATCCGCGGCGTCCTCCCTCACCGGAGGCCTCGACGCGCGAAAGGTAAACGCCCCCTGCGAGAACGGAACAGATAAGGAAGATTACGGGAAGAAAGAGGAAAGGAGGGGCTCGAGGGCAACCGGCTCGAGGAAAACTTACCAGGTCAGGACACCCCGTGGCGGGTGCCATGGCGATCAGGTTGGCTTCCTCGGGACGGAACGTCCCTTGGATCGTGATCGACACCCGGGAGACGGCTTCATTCCGGGACAGCCCCGACCTCCGCCAACCTCGAGCGCTTCAACCCCTCGAGTGAGGCCTTAGGCCCCATCTCGAACATGAGGAGGGGACGCTCCGCCAGCGGAAGGACCCTCCGCTGGTGGAACGCCCAGATGACCGCCGCGACGGTCAGCCCCTTCTCCTCCACCAACTCCTTCATCGCCTTCATCAGCGGCACCAGGTGGCGCTGCCTGTCCGACGCGACGCCCCAGGTCCACTTCTCTGGGCGACGGGTGAGAATGCCGCCGCCGGTATACTGCGGAAAGAGGCCACCTTCGTTCCGCAAGTAGAACCAGTGGTCGTCCCACCCCGCCTGGTTAGAAGAAAGCTTGTAGCGCAGGTACTCGCGCGGGACGCCGGCCGACGAAGGTCCAGTCCTCGCGGTGATGGCCAAGGAGCCCATACGCACGAACCGCCTCCCGCCGCGACGGACTTCGAGGCCTTGACGAAGAGCTCGCCCCGGAAGAGGTGGACGAACATCTCCCAGTGCGGCTCCATCTTCAAATATCCCTCGCACACCGCGGCGAAGATGGCGGCGTGCGAGATTGAGTTGGGGGAGAAGTGGTGCAGCTCCGCCTCGAAGTGGTGGGTAAGCGCCCGCATGAAGCGACTCGGCGGAACACCGAGCCCCATACGATGGTAGCGAGTAAAGCTCACCACGTACCCCTCCGGCGGGTGCGGCTCACGGTGGTCCGCCGATGGAAGAATCCACCACGCCGGCCCCGCCTCCGGGTTGGGGCGGAGGAGCCCACGCCCCACCAGCGTCTCCAACTCCTCCTGCGTCGTCTTCGATGGGCTCCAATCCTCAGGCGGCAGCACTTGAGATTGGGCGGCCATGTCGGCAGCGGCACGGATCTGAGCTGCGGACGGGCGGCCGGGAAGATTTCCAATTGCGAGATTGGGAAGAAGGCGTGCGCGGGCTACGGCGAAAGTAAAGGCAAAGGCAAAGTAAACGAACCTCTCCTCTCTTTTGGTATTTATACGAAAGAACACCAACAGGCGAGGCGTCCCACGACGGCGAAAAAAGGTAACCGCATGCATTTAATGCGCCCGTCTAACCACGTCTCGAGCCGGATGCAGGGTACACGCGGCAGCTCTCCATTCGCTCCACTACCCGGGCCCGCCACGACCGTCGTTCCGGCTTCGCGTCCGCCGCTCTCCCCGGCAGATTTCGCCTAAAAAGGCACGCCCAACGGGCAGAAGGATTCCCAGACGACGGAGGCCTTCTTCACGAAGGTAAAAACGGGCCCCGGCCCTAAGCCTCGAAGCAGCGAAGGCTGGCCCTCGAAGAGGGTTCGACAGCCGGCTTCGAGCACCCGAGTCAGGGACACCAAGGGGCGCCACTCGAGGCATTACTCGAGGGCCAAGCCCTCGAGGCCCCTCACGTGTATCCAAGGCGGGGAGCTCGACGTGCAGTGAGATCCCCTCGGAGGGAGGCATCGAGCCACCGGGCCCTATCGAATGGACCCGGCACTCCTGCAGACTGAGCGCCCATGCTTTATGAGACCGCCTCCGGGCCACAGTCGACCCTAACGAACGGGGCACGAGCTCTCACTTGGATTCCCCGTTACCAGCTCACCGGGAACCTCGATACTCGCCCACTCGGGTAGTACGAGGCATCCCCCCTCGCATCCGATCGAAAGGACTCGCGGGATGACAAGCCAGGGCAATCGGCATGCCGGACAGCTCGAGGAGCCGGCCAGTCGGTTCAGCCTGGCACCCCTCGACGAAAGAGGGTCTAAAAACTCGGACAGTTGCGACTAATCTCTTTTTCTTATGTGAGCATGAGATTTTCAGGACTCGGATGAAAGCTCGACCCCCATCTCGCCTGAGCCCTCGAGACCAGGCCCAGGACAAACGCTCATTCCTCCGTCTCCCGAGCCCTCCGAGCCAAGCCTCGGGCGAAGTCTCCCGCGGCAAAGGAAAGGTTACCGCAATATTTATACCAAACCACATTTCGAGCATGATTGACAGGCACACATTCACGGCGCCGCAATCTCCCTCCCTGACGACTCCCGCCTAAAAGGCGCGCCCACTGGGCAGAAAGGTTCCCGAGGTTCCCTAGCGACGGAGGATTCTTCGAGAAGCCCACAGGGAGTTCTCTAACCACTCCCCCATGGCCTCGGGGGCGCCACCCGCGGGTGTGTCGCTCGCACGACACCCACGGAGTCAAATCAACAAGACCCTCGAGACCAGTCAGCTACCCATCGAGATCCTAACCTAGAGCCCCTGCTCGAGCGCAAGCACTCAAACAAGGGCTCGGGGGCTACTGTCGGTGGTAAAAAAGGGGTACCCCCATTAACGCAAACACCCGAACGCTCGCTCTCCGTCTCGCCTGAGCCCTCCAGGCCTCGGCGAGCGCGCCCCTACACCTCGAGCCTTGGCGTACGGTACAGGCAGCCGTACCAGCCCATACCACGCATTTAACGCCTCACCTACTCCGGTCATGTCCACTAGTGCACGGCGTGTACCACAGTAACTCGGTGTAAAGTCAAGTCTCGTTTTCACCACAAGCATGGGCAAAAGGGCACCAGTGCAGCACTGTTCGGCCATGCCAGGCACTGTCACCCCTCGAGGCCGGCTACGCGCCCCTCGAGCCAGGCACTGTCACCCCTCGAGGCCGGCTACGCGCCCACGAGCCCTGCGCTGCAACACCTCGAGGCCAGCTCCGCGCCCCTCGAGCCCCCGTGGTACCACCTCGAAGCCGGCTCCGCGCGCCCTTGAGTCCTAACTACTTTCGTGCTGTTGAAGGACAGGTACCCCAAGACCCGGAGGGACCTCACCTCACGCGGACTGTACATTCCGGATGGGTGCTGTACGGCTCCCGCCTTGTCGCACCCCCACGTCCGCGCCCGGGATGGATGGAAGCCACGACCAAGGACGCTCACAGCGACGATCACATCGGCTCCAGTGGCCCCGACAAGACAGGGTTCCTACCCTTCTCCGTATGGGGCACCATGCGCCCCGACACCTGTAATACTTTTGTAACCCTGGCCTCCCCTTGCTCTATAAAGGGGACGCTAGGGCCCTCATTCGCGGGGACGCAACTCCGAGAGACAACGCACACGAATCCACTCACACACACTCAAGTCCGGACTCCGGTCCACGCTCACTGAGCTTGTATTCGCCCCTGTACAAGCACTTAGGTGCAAGTAATACAAGAACCCCCCCCCCCCGCTGGACGTAGGCCTTCTTTGCCCGAACCAGGATAAATCCTTGTGTCATCTTGCATCACCATCCGGGAAGAGAACACGCGATCATATTACTCGTTGGTGTGATACCCCCGGGTACGAAACACCGACACTAGTTGGTCCATATTTAAACAAAGTTTGTCAAATAACAAGGAAAGTGCTACAGGAACTTTACACTCAAAATTCTTCCAACTAAACACACCTTTATATAGCAATTGACTCTCTTAGAGCAAGTTAAAACGGCTGTAATCCGGCTAAATGCAGACGTGAAGAAGAGAGAAGAAGAGAGAGAAGGGAAGCGGGCCGTAAGCTTATAGCCGGCTTTGACACAAGAACCGCAGAACTCCTTGAGAGTGATGAGAGTAGGCCATGTATTAATTGTAAAACACTACTAACTGTCCAAGCGGGCTGAGAGAAGGCTGTAAGGATTCTTACCGCCAGCTTGTTGGCTGTATTATTACCCTTGCTCTACAACTCACCTCAATATCTCACAAGTTTCTTGATTCACGTGTCTTTAGCTGCCTGCATGGTTTTAAATAGCGAGCTAAAGCTAAAGTGTTTAGCGTTTTATAAACTGTAATTAGCGGACTTTAGCGGCAAAATATCGGCAGAATTGTGCATGAACGCAAATAGCGGCACAATTTTTTTCAAGCTATTTCGGGCTATAGCGGCAAAAATAGCGGGCTATTTAAAACCATGGCTGCCTGTAAGTTACAGCTCACCTTTATTCTCTTTCTTCCTTTTTATCTTCTACATAAGCATATAACCTTCTTACAACCTCTTATTATACTTGCTGAACGAGGGGTATTTGGTCAATACACTCTCGGTAGAGTGGACGGAGGTGTTTTAAGTGATCACAGTTTCCACACAATTTATTTTTGGAAATAATGTACAAAGTTTCATCCTCATGAAACTATCTCTGCTCCTATAAAACTCTCATCATCTTTTCTTCATCAATACAATGTTATATAGTGTATTTAATGCTCATGAAACTCTATGAAACTCCTTTTAAGATTGGCTTCAAGGGGTGTTTGGTTAGTTCGTGTCACCTGAATGTTGCGACTCTAATTTAGTATATTAAAAATAGACTAAGGTCATGCTTAGTTCCAAAACAAAAACTTTGTGTCTTGTCACATCAAATCTTTGGACACATGTATGAAGTACTAAATATAGACTAAAAATAACTAATTATACAGTTGTTATGTAATTTGCGAGATGAATCTTTTAAGCCTAACTAGTTTATGATTTGACAATAAAGTGTTACAGTATAACATGTGCTAATGACAGATTAGTTAGGCTTAAAAAAGTTGTCTCGTGCGCACAAATTTTGTAATTTGTTTTTTGTTAGTATCCGAATACCTCATGCAACACTCTACATAACATCCGATGTGACATTCAAAACTTTTAAAACATAGAACCCCTAAAACTAATTACACCACTATATAGTAATTAACAAGACGAATCTATTAAGCCAAATTTTTCCATCATTGGCAAATGTTTACTGTAGCATCATATTATCAAATTATGAACTAATTAGGCTTAATAGATTCGTCTCGCGAATAATCCTCTGGCTAACAATTGATTTTGTAACTAGTCTATTTTTTAATAGACTAAATTAGGGCCACAATATTTTATGTGATAGAGACTGAATTTTAGTGGACCAAACCAAACACCCCTGCCCTTTTTTAGTTCTCATCCCCAAAAAACATTTTACCTATCACGTCGAATGTTTGGATACATACATGAACTATTAAATGTAGACTAAAAATAACTAATTACACGTGTCAGATACCTGGGAGAGTGGTCGGAATGCCGCGGACAGTTTCAACACTCCATCGGGCCCTCGAGGCTAAGGCTCGATAGAAGGGTAATCCTCCGCCTCGCCCAAGGCCCCGTGACAAGGTCTCGATAGACAGGTGGACGCTCCACTTCGTCCGACCCCTTCCCCTCTCTCCAAAGGGGATGAAGACTCTTCACCCAACACATTTCAAGTTGTCCCCGCACTGAAAGACGCATGCGGCCCGGAAGCGAGCTTGGGGACTCACGAGTCGCACTTCTCTCGCGCCTGTCTTCCCACCGACGGGTCAAGCACGACATGCGTGAACGACTAACCAAAGCGGTACAACCCGATGGGATGACAGCTTCCACGGCATGCCTTTATATTTGTGCCACAACAGGATCGAGCGTCAGGTTTGATTGTCATGGGACCTGCGCCCGTGACTCTGCAAAACAAACCAGCTACGCCCCGCCGATTGGTCATTCGAACACTTGACGCCCCTACTCCATGCAGCTTAGACTACCCGTCGTTGCGCCCCACTTGTTGCATGACCTCCACGCCTCAATAAAGAAGAGTTCATCGGGAACCCCATCCCGATGAATCCAATAAAGGCGACCATGCATGCAAATTCACTATGGCATCCACTCCCTTGTCTCTGATCGGCTCAATGGTGCGCCCATCCTCCAACCTTGTCCAAGGCCTCGTGCTGAGGTCTCAGAGCACAACGATTCTCCGCCTCATCCGAGGCCTCGTGCTGAGGCCTCAGAGCACAACAATTCTTTGTCTCATCTGAGGCCTCAGACAAAGCCTCGGGCGGGAGCCGACTCTCCGATTCGCCTGAGATCAGCTCGAGCGACAGCATCATTGCTCTTCTGTCTCGCTCGGCTACTCTAACAACACTTCATATCTACTCCTCCTGCCCACTGCCTCACATTGTGTCAGCTAGGTACCCACTCAGTATAAGCAACGTGGTTCAACGGGACAGGAGTCAAATCGCCACCAGCCCACACCTGACAAGACGGAGCAGGAGTTAGCAGACACTATACCAACCTACTTTACACTATACCCACTACTGAGGCCTCGGAAGTATGCAGGCGTTTGAAGGGTCGAGATGGCGGACTAGAGGGGGGTTTATAGTCCTTTTTAAAAAACTTAATCGTAGCGGCTAACCGAAACAAATGCGGAATTAAAACTACCGGTCTAGCCAACACTACACCCCTCTACCTATACTCTATGACACCTTACAAAAGATCCTAATCAATGCAAATAAGGTGTCGGGCTAGCTAGAGCTCACCTAACCAATTTCTAGAAGCAAGGTCACACAAGCCTATGCAACTAGTACTTCAAGCACGGGGGAGCTCCTACACAATCTAGCAAGCAAAGCACAAAGCCTAAGCTCACTAGCAATGCTCAATAACAAGGCTACACAAGCAAATTAGAGAGCTCAACTTAGCTACACAAACTAAGCAATATGACTAGCAAGACTACAAGTCAACTAATCACGCAAGAGAGCTACATCTAGGCTACACAAGCAAAAAAGGTAACTAGCAAGCTACACAAGCTAACTAATTACAAGAGCAACTATACAAGCACAATATATATGAAAGTAATTACAAGCTTGTGTAAGGGGAATGCAAACCAACGGGAAGAACAAGGTTGACACGATGATTTTATCCGAGGTTCACTTGGTCGCCACCAAGCTAGTACCGTTGAGGCAAGCCCAAGGTTGCCGCCGATCCTCTTGCTAGTGGTGACCCTAAGTCACACTTCTCCACGATGGAGTGCTCACCAAGAGCTCTAGCTTCGATCCGGCCGGACCACTTGGCGCTCTTCTTCGCCTCTCTCTACTAGAGTTGCTCTTCGCGATCTCCCGCGGGGCGAGCACAATACCCCTCACAAAGCTTCCCCGGAGCCACGCACATCTTCACGCGGGCTTCACGACGGAGACTCGATCACCAAGCCGTCTAGGAGGTGGCAACCTCCAAGAGTAACAAGCACACCGGCTTGCAACACGATCACCTAGTGCCACTCGATGCAATCTCTCAATGCAACACACTAGCTATCACTCACTCGCTATCGATTCGCACACTAGCAAGCACAAGCGAGTTAGAGGGCTCCCAAGCACATCCACACTAGCCACCAAGGCTTTGGAGTGCTCAGCACCAGCCCAAGGCCGGTTACCAACGCTATTTATAGCCCCAAGGGCTAACTAGTCGTTGCCCGTTCACTGGGCAAACTGCGCTAGCATCGGATGCTCCACACGGGACCTGCGGATACATGGGTGTATGCCGAGTCTTGAGTGATGAGTGATTGTCAACTGGGATAATGCGCTTGTTCTTTGGCTTGCGCTGTGCAGGTGTCGAGCACGGATACAGTGATCAAAGGCAAGGTGAAGGTCAAGTAGAGACGTGCCGTGCCGATGGACCGAGAGTGGCGAAGGGAGGACTTGAGGCTTGGATTGAGGGACCGGTGGCCGGAGGATCAGCTATGGTGGCTGGCAGCCTAGGACAGCGACGAGCGAAGACTTGCAGGCACAATGTTGCTTGGGTCGAGGACCTGGGGACACGTGTCGGTGGATGGGGTGCACGGGCGGTGCATCCCCTCTACGGTTCGGTTTGGTGGTTGAGCCACAGAAAAACCACCGAGTGGACGGTTTCCAGGTTTGGGCCTCAAAACCTGGGTGCGGCCGGTTTCTGAGTTTGGGCCTCAAAACTCAGGCTGAGGACGGTTTCCAGGTTTGGGCCTCAAAACCTGGGCGCTGCGGGTTTCTGAGTTTGGCCACAAAACTCAGGCGATGGACGGCTGGTTTCCCGGTTTGGGCCTCAAAACCGGGGGTTGGTCGTGAAGGCAGGTTTCCCGGGTTGGGCCTCAAAACCGGGGGCGGAGTCCGGGAAAAGGACGGTCAGGGCGGAGGCGGCACGTGGCGGAAATCGGTGAGGTTGCGTCGAGGCAATGCTACCAGTTGTGCGGACGTGGCCGTCGGATCACCACCTACCATGAGTTGGTCCAGAATAACCCTAGGGTTTAGCTGGCTCGCTCTGTAATTAGTTAGGGGTAGAGTGGAAATAGAATTAGGATAAGTAGAGGGAGACACCCACCTCCCATCCGATCTCAGTCATTTTGCTATTTTGCCTTCTAGGTTTTCCTGCTCTCCCCATCCTCTGCTATAGCGAACTGAGATCCATAGAGAAGACAATCATACCTCTGTGTTCGTGAGATTTTGAGAAAGTGAGACCGTTATCTCACTGTTGTAGCGTGTGGTAGCCACACGGTTGCAAATTCGTGTTTGTGATTCGTGCTTTGTTCTTGTTCATTCGCGGATTGCTTTTCTCCACGATTTCCCGTCAATCGATCTCTTTGTTCGTTGCTCTTTTGTGATTCCATTTGAACAGAGATATTCTAGATCGTGAGGCACTTCTTCCACCGAAGGAATTCTCCTCTAACCTCACGAGCTAGTAGATCGGTCGATTTTTGTTTCGGGTCAAGTCTTTCACCTTTCCCCCAAATCTCTTCGATTCATCGATTTGGAGATAGGTTTGAGCCTTGATCTCCTAGGAGTAGCTCACTATCCTCCTTGTGACTCATCTCACCAAGTTTGATCCCTAGAGGATTCGTTTTGGGTGAGATCAAGTCGAATCGGTGGACGAACAGCGTTTTTCGGGGTGATCGGACTCTAGCGTCGAGCCGACCGAACGCTAGGCTTGTGAGTCCGGTCGTTGAACTTGATCGCTGTGTTCTTCGTGGCTTGACCGGACGCTCAACGTGAAGTGACCGGACGCATAGCTTCCACTGTTCACCGAATGTTTTCTCTGATTGACCGGACGCTTGACTCTCGACCGGACGCATCTCTTCAGTGAGTCCGGTCGCGAACAGTAAGGTCCCAAATCGGGTTTTACATGACCAGACGCGTCCGTAGTCACTGACCAGAACGCAGGCAGAGTCCGGTCATACCAGTCAGTCTGCACGTTTTCGTCCGTGTTTCGCTCGTACGTTGTCGGTTTTGATTTCCGGCTTTTGCGTTGGGGTTTCTAGAGTGTGTAGTGTTCGCCGCGTGCTTCTTGGAAGCACCCCCTACATCTAGGGTCGTGGACACTAGCAAGCTCTAGGTTTGCTCTGGGGGTTTGATTCTCGGAACAGTAGCAACAAGTTTCTGAAAAGAAATTTGAAGCTCCCATTCACCCCCCCTCTGGTCGCTTTTCTGGTAGCACTTCGGTCCTTCAATTGGTATCGAGCAGGTTAAGGATCTTCCACTTTAGCCGTTCCAGATCCACAGAAGGCGACAGGGATCGCGGCGTGGAACCGCCGTTCTTCTTCGATGGGACGAACTATGCGTATTGGAAGATACACATGTCGGCCTATCTGCAGAGTTTGGGTTCTTCCATCTGGGATATTTGCAACTTTGCCGATTACGTGGTCTTGGCTGCTCGTGCCACTCAGCATCATAGATCGATGAGCACGATGCCAATAGCCGAGCCTGTAATGCTCTTTTCTCATGCTTGAGCATGTCTGAGTTTGATCGCGTTTCTCATCTCCCCATGGCTCGTGAGATTTGGGCGACCCTCATGCGTTTCCATGAGGGAACTTCTCAAGTCAAATCCCATCTCTATGAGTCGCACAAGCGGGAGTATGAGAACTTTCGACATATGCCTGGCGAGAGCATAGAAAGTTTATTCGCTCGCTTTCAGGTGATTGTCAACAAGATGAGGGCTAACAAGGAGCTGTTGCCTTTCGACGATCATGAGAGAGCTTTGAAGCTTTTGCATACTCTTGATCGGTCGGTGTGGGACTCAAAGGTCCAGGCGATCATCGAATCGCCTAACTATGAGACCCTCACATGCGACGAGCTCTTTAGTAAGCTCAAGTCCAGTGAGATCGATGCCATGGCGAGGGCTTCTTATGAAAATCCTTCTGACCCGTCAATGGCTTTGCTTTCTGGCTCTTCTGCTAACTCCTCTAGAGGATTTGCACTCTCTTCACTTCTTTCTGTCACAGAGGAGCAGCTGGAGTTCATGGGGGATGACGAGCTAGCTTTGCTCGCCAACCGGTTCTCGCGGTTCCACAACAACCGCATGAACCGTCGCCGTGGAGGAGGACGCTCGGGTTGTTTCGAGTGCGGCGACCCCAACCACTTCATCATCAATTGCCCGAAGAAGAACAAGCAAGTCTTCGGCAAGGCGGATCATGGGCACAAGTACGACTCCGGCAAGCGCAAAGAGAAGTATGTCCCCGCTAAGCACAAACGGAAGGGCGGCTTCAACAAGGAGTACATCAAGATAAAGTACTTGGAGAAGGCCCAGGCTGAGCAGCGTGCATTCTTCGCCACGCTCAGCGACGTCGACGACTCGGATGACGACTTCGCTTCATCAAGCGACGATGAGTCTGAGAAGAAGAAGAGGATCGAGGACAAGCTGAACGGCCTCTGCTTCTTCGCCAACAACGAGGGCTTCTGCACCATGGGCCTCGGCAAGGAGGTCGACGGCGAGCTGGAGGAGATCCCTCGGAACAACGATGACAACGACGACACTTCTCAGGTATCTCTGACCCCCGACGAGCTTTCTGCTGAGGTCGAGAAGCTTACTGCCGCCCTTCTTAGTCAAGATAAGTTGCTTAGGCGTGCTGCTAGAGAGCGGAAGGAGTTTAGGCAGAAGTGGGAGGATACGGTGAAGGAGCTTGAGTTTGTCAAGTCCACCGTAGTTGTCTCTGAGGAGGGTGAGTGCAAGATGTGCACCACACACATGACTAACCTTCTCACTTTGAGAGGTAAGTATGCTGTGTTGGTAGGATAAGTGGATGAGCTTAGAGCTAGATCTTCGGTGCTTGGTGCGTGCAAGTCCTGTGCGGGCTTGCAATCCGAGTTGGCAGAGAAGAATGCCAAGATTGTGTCTTTTGAAGAGGCCAGCTCGGGTAGCACTTGTGTGGCTAGGTGTGTTCTGTGTGAAGGCTTGGAGATGGAGATAGCCAACGTGAAGCATGACAAGATGCAAACCGAGGAAGAAAACACATACTTTCGGACCATCTTGGCATGGGTGTCTAGTGGTGAGCCGCAGCTTGGGATGATGATCTCCTAGTTCAAGCGTGCTGGGGAGGTCCAGGTGTAGGCTTTGCTCAGGGTGTTGATATTTCATCTTTTGGCAAGATTGGAGAGTCGAGTGGTCTTAACCCATGTGAGAAGCCCAACTCCACCACTACTCCCAAGCTTACCAAGATTCCACCCCAAAGAGTCTTAAGCCAAACACCAAGGATGGAATGGTTGTTGAACCTCGAGAGCTCCACCCAAGAAACAGACATGGCATCCCAAGCCCAAGCACCTGAAAAAACAAGTTGGACACCATGCCACCTATCCAAGAGGAGATCATGCCCACAGAAGGGCAAAGTGATCCACACCCACTACCGTGAGTACCAAAAACCCCCTATGAGAGCGGTGAGGTACCATTGTGAGCACTATGGGAGAGATGGACACTTGAGTGAGTTTTGCTTTCGGCGCAAGAGAGAGGCGCGTCGTGCAAAGGAGATGAACAACACAGACATGTACCATCCTTTCCATGATGTACATGTGTCGAATGGTCAGAGAAGTGTGTGCTAGGCCTAGAGGTCCAAAACCTCAAGTTCCTAGGCCTAGGGCGAGAGGAGGTTGCCCGGCGGGAGCCTGCTGTTGTGGGCTATGGACCCCGTGGCGGTGGCTTTGTAGTTGAGCGTTTTCCCCAACCGCGTTTTGAGTATCGCGATGCACGCTCCTCCCTTAGCGGACCCCGTTTTTGTAACACCTCTGGTGTTTAACATGTAATTAACTTGACATATCATCATTATCATCATTAAGCATCATGATTTCATGTGTATGCATTTGCTAAGTGTATCATTTTATGGAATTATCTCTATTGCAAAAAACCTATTTAGCCCACTTCTCTCTACTTGGGCAAAATGGTAATTTCACCTCTGTGCCTAGCTTTGTGTAATTCTTGTTCAGTTGGATGTCTTGTAGTGTTGTTGTGTTGGCCAAAGTTCAAAAATAGAATTTGATTTCAAATCTCTTTGCAAAACCCTGATTTCCAAATCCTGGATTTTATTCCTCTTTTGTAATTCAAAAATTATTCAAAATTTGGGATTGGTCCAAAAAGGCCAAAGTTGTATATCTGTCAAAGAGAACAACTT
The DNA here is from genome assembly GCA_009763385.1 of Coix lacryma-jobi var. lacryma-jobi. Taxonomy (NCBI): domain Eukaryota; kingdom Viridiplantae; phylum Streptophyta; class Magnoliopsida; order Poales; family Poaceae; genus Coix; species Coix lacryma-jobi. The sequence continues at coordinate 53,764,994 of CM019822.1, read as the reverse complement.
TGGTATTTACAATTTTCAAGTTGCAGTACAAAAGTTTTGAGTTATTTCAAATTCAATCAAACTCCAGGGGTTTTGTCCCCTTTTCAGTTTCAAAATGAGTTTCAAAAACTAATGGTTTCGGAAAAGTGTATAAGTAGCAAAGTTGTAGGTTTGGTAAAAGGAACAACTTTCATGTTTACAGTTTTCAAGTTTCAGTTTGAAATTCAGAGTAATGTTGATTTGAATCAAATTTGAAAAAGTGTCCCCTTTACTGTTTTCAAATATTGTTCAAAAACTTTTTGGAATTTGAAAATGCTCATATTGACAAAGTTGTAGATCTCGTTTTTCTGAACAACTTTGATGTTTTGAGTTTTTGTTGCCCAGTTCAAATTTGGGAAGTAATTTGCAAATTTCTGAAACTGCTCAAAGGTCAACCCTAGCCTAGTCTACTGCTCATCTTCTCCGGTAGGGGGGAGGGGCCCGGCCATGGCCGCCTCGCCGGCGCCGCGTGCGCCGCGCGCCTGGCTGCTCCCCACGCGCCTGCACCTGTCGCCGATGTCCCCGGTTCCCTCCGCGCCCGCACGCGAGCGCTGACCTCTCTCTCCCGGCCCTACCGCCCGCAGCTCGCGCCGCCACGCTTCGCCGCCGGTGAGCCGTGCGCCCGACCCTGCGCAACGAACCGCTGACTCTCGGACTCGCAATCGATTGCGCGTGCCTCGGCCGAACTCGTCCACACCTCTCCGAGCCCTCTAGCAGCCCCTGGCCGCGGCTATAAGAAGCCCGCCGGAGCCGCTCACTCACCCCATCTCCGCCACCGTGCCAGCCCACTCCAGACCTCCCGCCGCTCAACCAACTAGCTCAACAGCTCCGCCTTGAGCCTGTGCAGCTTCCCCACTCCTCAATTGGTCACTACCGTCCCCAATCGCCCGGCGTAACCCCGACTTCCCCAACGCCGGCGAAGCACCGTTGAGCTCGGGTCTGAGAAATTCTCTCTCCCCGGCCCTGATCATCCCTCCCCGACCTCTTTTCTTCTTCCCTCGCATCATTGCGATTCTAACCATGCCTTGGTGACCCCGTGTGGTGCTCAGGATCGCCGGAACGCCGTCGCGACGCTTTCTGCCCGCCGACGACCCCCGCTCCGTCGACCTCCTAGCTCCGACCACCCCCTCGCCTCGCCACCGCGCGTCATCGACTGCCGGTGAGCTCCTGAACCTCTCCATGCCCTTGGGTTCGGCGCGCCGAGCCCCTGCCGTGGCCGGACATCACCCCCTCGCCGCGTCGGGTGACCGCCGGCGGGAGGAAGACGAAGCACAGTGCTGTTTTTCAATTTTCTCATACATGTGAATAGTGTTCAGATTTCATATTATGTGTGATTTTCTGTGTTGATCCATAAATTCTGAATTTTTGTGGTAGACTCTTTATGCTCTGAAGTATTTTATAAAAATATAAAACTTGACTTTTCTGCAAAGATTTGAAAATGAAAAATCTCCCTTTTAATTAATAAATGATGGTTTTGGATTTTTAGAAAATGATTATAACTCCAAAATTTATGAGATCACTTTTGTGAGCTAGTTATGTCATGACAAGTCTCTGGTGAAATTTTGAAGTCTTTTGGAACAAGTTGATTTTTGAGCTTTATTTTAATTAAGGAATAGTGCCTTTTGTTAATTAAATGTCTAGATTTAATTGAGCACCTTAATGACCTCCAAAAATTATGAAATTTGTTTTGCCATATACTTGTACCCTAATGAACTTGTGTGATTAATTTGGTAATTTTGGAGCACCTTCATAAAATGACCTTTTTAAATAATTAAGAAAAATAGAAAAGGTGATTAGGTTTAGCGTTGAATGCCCTGTGATGTGACTTTTGGGATTGCTTGATGTTCATAGACCCCTACCTTTTGGTCTATGATGTTTGTGATGCCATGTTTGGTTGATGCTTAGGATAGTTATGATAAAGTCTAGTTTAATCAATTTTGCTTAAGGAAGAATGGTTAACTTTTATGCTCAACCTAGATTTCGATTATGCCTTGCCTTAGAGTAATCTTAAATCAGTGGTATTGTCTTGCACCTTAAGTCCATGTCATCATTCTCATGAGCATTCATCATTGCATCCGTATAGTTGACGAAGAAGGACCTGAAGTCGAGGTAGCCGTCGAAGGATCTGTCCCCGAGGCAACCCCGAGCTCCGACGCTTATACCTACCCCGACTCTGCTCTTTTTGCCATCCAAGGCAAGCCCCGGTGCATTTAACCCTTTCCTTGAATTTATAAATGTTTCCTTAAATGTCTTTGAGTTAAATTATTGCATTAGGTTGATAGGAGTTGAGTGAAATCCTATCTGATGCATTATCTACCTTGACCAATGATACACCCGATACCGCTTTCAAAAACTATTTGCAAATGCTTAGCAATGCTATATGATAGATTTGCAATAAAATGCCAATTTCAAAGTGTGATCACTTTAAGAATATTTATGGGAATTTCTGGTTTACTCCCACTATTGGCTAAGTATCTGATCCGTACTTAGTTAATGGGAAGGAGAGGTTGTCCTTGCGTACGGTGCCGTCATGTTGTAGTCCGGGACTCAACAGTTGACACCGACCGGGACAGGGTTGAAAAAAACTGACAGGACCTGTACTCTCGGGTTAGAGTCCCGAGGTGCTTGTCGCTGGCTGGAAAATTTAGGGACCACCTGTATGGGGGCCTGATTGACTAAGACTTGCAACTATTCACATACTACGGAAAGCTTCGGCTCCGAGGAATCCTTTATTGGACCGACAACCGCGCACTGGGAGTGGAGAGATGGCGGAAGTAGCATGTACCCACGTGGGTTAGAGTCCCGGATTGGAGTGGTGTACTGTACTTCCGGGTGGCGTAGGACCGGCCCAATCTTGGAGGAATCGTGGTAGACGAGTTGGCATATGCAAGCTTTGGTGCTACATATGCAGTGTGGATAGGGACCCTCAGCTGAGTATTATTTATCCGGATTAACGCTGCTCCTCGGTTATGGAGACTTAGTCACTGACTGTCAACAGGGAGTGGTTCTCAACTAGGTCTGTTTTGGAAAGTAAAATGAATCAAGGATTATGATGGAACAAGGAATACCGAATCTTTCAAAATAAAAATAAGGTTTACCAAAAATGCTTTTCTGCAAAATACTTGAACTTGCTGAAGCCTTACCTTGACTACCCTAAGCCTGCATTCCTGAGTCTTCTCCCTTTTCTTTAGTCGGGTAAGTCTTGTTGAGTACCTTTGTACTCAGGGTTCTTTTACCCATGTTGCAGGTATGGCAGATCCCTCAGTATGCCTTGGACCCTGCTGTATGACTGTTGTTCAGGAAGAGGCCGATGAGGCCGATGAGTGATTATTCACCCTCGGGCCGGGTGATGTATCTTTATCTTTAGTTGTTGTCATATGCTACTCTGCCAACTCTATCTATTTGAACTATGGTCTGTAATACTTCACTTTAATTTTATGTTGAACCCTGGTTTGTAAAACTATTGTTATCTAAGTCTTCCGCTATTTACTCCGATGTTATTTGTCAAAATGTTCAAGAGATTGTAACTGAATTGTGAGTTGATCCTGCGGACATCGGGCACTGATGTAGCCCAGTGGCGGAACCCGGCCTTAATCTCTTGGCTGTACGGATCGACTGTCAGTGGTTGATAGTGATCAGTGGGCCATGGGATTAGAGCCGTTACGTCACAGAGTGGTATCGGAGCATCTCACTACGACGTTGCAATCTTTTTGCGAAAACTTCAAAAGGTTTTAAGTCCAAAAACTAAACTTGACTATTTTGAGTCCAAATTGCTTCTCTCATCTCATCTTGTCTTTGGCAACTAGTAGCAAGACAACTTGTATAAGCCCTATGTACCTTACCTTAGTAGTTGCATTGCCTTGTTCCGTAGGAACGAATCATGCATCATGTCATAATCACTTAAGTTAACTTCCTCTCTAAGTCGGTTGGGTTGAGTACGCCTTTACCTTTTTCTTGCTAGCCTTTCTCATCTATGATCTCTTGTCCAGATATGGTCATCCTCAAGCGGACTGCTCGCAAGTCGACTGGACCGCATGGTGTGCCGCGTCACCAGCTGGCGCCACGCACCGGAGAAGAGACTGGAGAATCCTCCAACGGACGTCGCTGTCCCGCCGCAACCGCAAGCAGCTGAAGGAGGAGATCAAGAATCTGAAGGCTGAGATGGAGAACATGGAGCATGACTTCTATCTCTCCCGCATGGAGTTTTATGAGGCACGAGCTTCCTTGGAGCAGGCCAATCGAACACGGTTCGCGCTATCGAGCAGCGCACGATGCTTGGACCCGCGAGGACGTCGCCACAGCCAGCTCCATGGACTGCAGCAGTACACTGCCAGATCGAGCAGTACAATGATTACTTCATGAGGAGGTACATCAGCTGTACAACCAACTTCACCCCGTGGCTCCACCTGTTGCTGAGGATCCAGAAGATGGAGTCGTGGAGGAACCCGAAGTAGAACATGAGCCAGTCCAGAATGTAGAAGTGGAACCTGCTGAAGATGTTCACATTGAAGATGAGATGAGGAGGAAGAGCCTGAGCTCATCATCGAAGATGAAGATGACGATGAAGAGATGATCATCATCGATGACGACTAGATTCGTTGTGACTGTACCATCTGCTCACCTAAAGCCTTAAGTCTAGGTTTGGGACGTTAGTTGGTCTTCTGTCTAGTCGAGTCTGTATCGTGTCTTGTACCTTTCCTTTATCAGTAGTCGAACCTCTGTATCAGTTATCTACCTTTGCATCAATGAATCTTATCAGTCAGTTTCGTTCAAAAGCAATCTTTGGATGCTAAGTTCCCAAATACTTAACAGATGCCTGTAAACACCCGCACTGGAGCCGGAAGTTCCGGAGGTGCCAACCTTCCAAACCCTCCACCAGTTCCTGCTACCCTGGCAGATGCCATTGTAGCCTTGGCCGCCGCTGCCAACCTAATGGCTCAGAACCAAGGACAACAGAATGTTGGTCACCGTGGTCGTCACAACCAAGAAACCACCTATGTGGAGTTCACTGAAACCCGTCCACCGGTTTTCACCAGAGCCGATGAACCCCTCGAAGCTGATGATTGGCTCCGCACCATGGAGCAGAAGTTTGGTCTCATCCGATGCACTGAAATCCAGAAGCCCCGTTTGCTTCTCAGCAGCTTCGTGGTCCAGCAAGTGCTTGGTATGCCAACCTCTTGGCTGCCCAACCTGAAGGTCATGAGTTGACCTGGGAAGAATTCCGCACCGCTTTCCGTGCACACCATCCCATCAGGTCTGATGAAGATGAAGCTTGATCAGTTCCTAGCCCTGCAGCAGAAGGAATCCACAGTGATGCAGTATGTATGTAGGTCAGTTCAACCACCTGAGCCAGTATGCCTCCGACTATGTCAACACGGATGAGAAGAAGAGAGATTGTTTTCTCAGGGGTCTGCACCCTAAGATTCGCAGAGGTCTATCCAACAACCTCAACGGATCTTATCATGATGTCGTTGACCGTGCTGTCGCTTTCGAGGAAAGTAACCGTCAGTACCAAGAGGAGAAGAAGAAGAAGAAGGCTGGGTCTAGCAGCTTCTCCAGCAACCATAAGCGCCCAAGAATCATCTATCACCCCAGCCACCACCAAAACCGAGCCCATACCCTCATCAGCAAGTGGTCGTTCGTACCGCGACCACCACTCATAATGCCAACCAGCAAAGTGCCACTCAGCCGAACGCCCCAGGTGTTCGTATCACCACCCCTCAAACAGCTTACAACCACCCATGCTACAACTGTGGCCAAGTTGGTCACTGGGCTCGCGAGTGCCCAAAACCCAGAAGAATGCCCAGCATGCACAGAAAGGCCCTGGAGGATCACAGCAGCAGCACCGTGCACCGCAGCAGCACGTCCAGAAGGGCAAGTTTGTCAAGAAGCACGGGCAAGTCTACTTCACCACCGTCAGTAACATCCCAGAAGGAGAGCCCGTCATGCTCGGTAGGTTCCCTGTTGCAAATCATCCTGCAGTCGTCTTGTTTGATTCTGGTGCATCGCATTCCTTCATCAGTCGCACTTTTGTCATCAAGCATGAGTTACCCATAGGGGAGTTAAAAGAAAGTTTGTATACTTTCGCCTGGAGGGCGGATAAACACTAAGGAAGTGGTCCGCAGTATACCAGTAATGTTGGGGGAACATGTCTTTCCTACCACCATGATAGTACTCGCGCATCAGAGATAGATGTCATCTTAGGCATGAATTGGATGTGTCAGTATAAAGCCATGATAGACATTTTGAATAGAGTTGTGAGAGTGGATATTCCTAACAGTACCTCTAAACTCCTTCTCCAACTTCCTATGCCTCAAAAATCAGCAACCACCCAGTTGAATACCGCCTGTGTTCCGGAAGTCAGGGATATTCCCGTGGTCTGTGAGTTCCCTGATGTCTTCCCAGAAGATCTACCCGGTCTGCCTCCCGACCGTATGTTGAGTTTGCCATAGAGCTAAAGCCCGGGACTGCTCCTATATCCCGTAGAGCTTATCGAATGCCTCCCAGAGAGTTGGCAGAGCTGAAGATCCAATTGCAAGAGCTCTTGGACAAGGGTCTCATTCGCCCAAGTTCATCTCCTTGGGGCTGTCCTGCTATCTTTGTGAAGAAGAAGGACAAAAGTCTTCGTCTGTGCGTTGACTATCGCCCACTCAATGAGGTCACCATCAAAATAATATCCTTTGCCTCGCATCGACCTTCTTTTTGATCAGTTGTCTGGAGCCAGAGTGTTCTCCAAGATTGATCTCAGATCTGGCTATCACCAAATAAAGATCCGTCCAGAAGACATCCCTAAAACAGCTTTCACCACCAGATACGGTCTATATGAGTACTTGGTCATGTCCTTCGGTTTGACCAATGCACCCGCTCATTTCATGTATCTCATGAACTCTGTGTTCATGCCAGAGCTCGATAAATTTGTAGTCGTGTTCATTGACGACATCCTTGTCTATTCAAGAACTCCTGAAGATCACGCCAAGCATCTTCGAATCGTTCTCTCTCGTCTCAGAGATCATCAGCTATATGCCAAGTTCAGTAAATGTGAATTCTGGCTGGATCGAATTCAATTCCTTGGTCATGTCCTGTCCGCAGAAGGTGTGTCAGTTGACCCTGAAAAAGTGGCAGATATCTTGGATTGGAAGCCACCTACCACTGTCCGCGAAGTTCGCAGCTTCATGGGAATGGCTGGATACTATCGTCGTTTCATCCCAGATTTCTCCAGAGTCGCCAAGCCTATCACAGAGTTGTTGAAGAATTCCGTGGATTTCGTTTGGTCACCAGCCTGTGAGCAAGCCTTTCAAGCCCTGAAGAAACTGCTAACTACATCACCAGTCCTAGCTCAACCAGCTATCGAGAAACCCTTCGATGTATACTGTGATGCATCTGGTACTGGTTTGGGCTGTGTTTTGATGCAAGAAGGACGAGTAATCGCTTATGCCTCACGACAGCTTAAGCGACATGAGGAAAACTACCCCACCCATGATCTTGAGCTAGCAGCAGTCGTGCATGCCTTGAAGATTTGGCGTCACTATCTGTTAGGCAGTACCTGCAATATGTATACGGATCACAAGAGCCTAAAGTATATCTCACTCAAGAAGAATTGAATATGAGGCAGAGAAGATGGCTTGAGCTGATTAAAGATTATGATCTCGAAGTACATTACCATCCTGGTAAGGCAAATGTAGTTGCCGATGCTCTCAGTCGCAAGTCATACTGCAACTGTCTGACGACGAAGCCCTATGATCTTTCCTTGTGCCATGAACTTGAATGGATGGGTATCGAAATGATCCCGCAAGGAAGCCTGAACAATGTCAGCATAGAAACATCCATCAAGGATCAAGTCATTGCTGCTCAGAAGGATAACCCTGGAATCAAGCACATCATCGAAAAGGTCCAGACCGAAAGGCTGATTGCTTCAGGATCGATGATGTAGGAGTTGTTTGGTTCAAGAACCGCCTAGTAGTTCCCAAGGTGCCTGAATTGAGACAGTTAATCCTTGAGGAAGCACACTTGACCAGATTCTCTATTCACCCTGGTAGCAACAAGATGTACCAACTTAAAGCAGAGATTCTGGTGGACTAAAATGAAGATTGAGATTGCCCGGTATGTCGCTCAGTGTGATACCTGCCAAAGAGTCAAGGCAGTACACATGAAGCCTGGAGGAGAATTGCAACCTTTGTCAGTACCCCCTTGGAAATGGGACGACATTAGTATGGATTTTGTCAATGGACTACCCAAGACCCAGAAAGGTTTTGATTCCATTTGGGTAATCGTGGACCGACTCACTAAGCAAGCTCACTTTCTGCCAGTCAAGACCAGTTACACCGTCCCCATGTATGCCACTTTGTACAAGAACCACATAGTGAAACTTCATGGTATACCCAAGACCATTGTCTCTGACCGTGGTACCCAGTTTGTCGCTAAGTTTTGGAAAGCGTTCCATACCTCACTTGGAACCAAGCTCTTGCATAGTACGGCATATCATCCGCAAACTGATGGACAAACGAGCGAGTCAACCAAGTGCTGGAGGACATGTTGAGAGCCTGTGTTCTTACCTTTGCAGATACTTGGGATGACTGTTTGCCTTTGGCAGAGTTCTCTTATAATAACAGTTACCAAGAGAGCATCAAAATGGCACCCTTTGAAGCACTGTACGGTCGTCGTTGTCGTACACCCCTCAGTTGGTCTGAGCCCGGAGAAAGAGAATTCTTTGGAGTTGACCTGGTCAAAGATATGGAAGAGAAAGTCAAGCAGATACAGGAGAATATGAAGATTGCCCAATCTCGACAGAAAGTTACGCTGACAAGAGACGTCGACCTCTGAAGTTTCAAGTTGGAGATTATGTATATCTCAAGGTCTCACCAACCAAAGGAGTCACTCGTTTTGGAGTCAAAGGAAAGTTAGCACCCCGCTACATTGGTCCGTTCGAGATTTTGGAATGTTGTGGCAAGGTAGCTTACAAGCTGAAGTTGCCCGATCATCTCTCCGCTGTCCACAATGTTTTCCATGTCTCCCAACTCAAGAAGTGTCTCAGAGTACCAGAACAGGTCGTGGAAGTTGAAGGTGTCGAGCTAGAACCTGATCTATCCTACTCCGAATATCCAGTTCGCGTGTTGGACCACAAGGATCGCGTTACTCGAAGAACCACCACAAGATGGTACAAAATCCAGTGGAACCAGCACTCTGAAGAAGAAGCTACTTGGGAATCTGAAGACTTCTTAGCAAAGAACTACCCCGACTTTCTCGAATCCCTGTCTATGTAAGGTTTTGCCTTTATCCCTCCTTTGTCTTTCCTTAAGACGCAGAATCTCGGGGCGAGATTTCTTTAAGGGGGGAGGCTGTAACACCTCTGGTGTTTAACATGTAATTAACTTGACATATCATCATTAAGCATCATGATTTCATGTGTATGCATTTTGCTAAGTGTATCATTTTATGTGAATTATCTCTATTGCAAAAACCCTATTTAGCCCACTTCTCTCTACTTGGGCAAAATGGTAATTTCACCTCTGTGCCTAGCTTTGTGTAATTCTTGTTCAGTTGGATGTCTTGTAGTTGTTTTGTGTTGGCCAAAGTTCAAAATCAGAATTTGATTTCAAATCTCTTTGCAAAACCCTGATTTCCAAATCCTGGATTTTATCCCTCTTTTTGTAATTCAAAAATTATTCAAAATTTGGGATTGGTCCAAAAAGCAAAGTTGTAGATCTGTCAAAGAGAAACAACTTTGGTATTTACAAATTTTCAAGTTGCAGTACAAAGTTTTGAGTTATTTCAAATTCAATCAAACTCCAGTTTTTGTCCCTTTTCAGTTTTCAAATGAGTTCAAAACTAATGAGTTTCTGGAAAAGTGTATAATAGAAAAGTTGTAGGTTTTGGTAAAAGGAACAACTTTCATGTTTACAGATTTTCAAGTTTCAGTTTGAAATTCAGAGTAATGTTGATTTGAATCAAATTTGAAAAAGTGTCCCCTTTACTGTTTTCAAATATTGTTCAAAAACTTTTGGAATTTGAAAATGTTCATATTGACAAAGTTGTAGATCTCGTTTTTCTGAACAACTTTGATGTTTTGAGTTTTTGTTGCCCAGTTCAAATTTTGGAAGTAATTTGCAAATTTCTGAAATTGCTCAAGGTCAACCTAGCCTAGTCTACTGCTCATCTTCTCCGGTAGGGGGAGGGGCCCGGCCATGGCCGCCTCGCCGGCGCCGCGTGCGCCGCGCGCCTGGCTGCTCCCCACGCGCCTGCAACCTGTCGCCGATGTCCCCCGGTTCCCTCCGCGCCCGCACGCGAGCGCTGACCTTCTCTCCCGGCCCCTACCCGCCCGCAGCTCGTCGCCGCCACGCGTTCGCCGCCGGTGACCGTCGCGGCCCACCCGACCCTGCCAATGAAACCGCTGACTCTCGACTCGCAATCGATTGCGCGTGCCTCGGCCGAACTCGTCCACACCTCTCCGAGCCCTCTAGCTAGCCCCCTGGCCGCGGCTATAAGAAGCCCGCCGGAGCCGAGCTCACTCACCCATCTCCGCCACCGTGGCCAGCCCACTCCAGACCTCCCGCCGCTCAACCACTAGCTCAACAGCTCCGCCTTGAGCCTGTGCAGCTTCCCCACTCCTCAATTTGGTCACTACCCGTCCCCAATCGCCCGGCGTAACCCCGACCCCGACTTCCCCACGCCGGCGAAGCACCGTTGAGCTCGGGTCTGAGAAATTCTCTCTCTCTCCCTGGCCCTGATCATCCCTCCCCGACCTCTGTTTTTCTTCTCCTCGCATCATTGCGATTCTAACCATGCCTTGGTGACCCCGTGTGGTGCTCAGGATCGCCGGAACGCCGTCGCGACGCTTTTCTGCCCGCCGACGACCCCCGCTCCGTCGACCTCCTAGCTCCGACCACCCCTCGCCTCGCCACCGCGCGTCATCGACTGCCGGTGAGCTCCTGAACCTCTCCATGCCCTTGGGTTCGGCCGCGAGCCCCTGCCGTGGCCGGAACATCACCTCGCCGCCGTCGGGTGACCGCCGGCGGGAGGAAGACGAAGCACAGTGCTGTTTTTCAATTTTCTCATACATGTGAATAGTGTTCAGATTTCATATTTATGTGTGATTTTCTGTATTGATCCATAAATTCTGAAATTTTTGTGGTAGACTCTTTATGCTCTGAAGTATTTTATAAAAATATAAAACTTGACTTTTCTGCAAAGATTTGAAAATGAAAAATCTCCCTTTTAATTAATAAATGATGGTTTTGGATTTTTAGAAAATGATTTATAACTCCAAAATTTATGAGATCACTTTTTGTGAGCTAGTTATGTCATGACAAGTCTCTGGTGAAATTTTGAAGTCTTTTGGAACAAGTTGATTTTTGAGCTTTATTTTAATTAAGGAATAGTGCCTTTTGTTAATTAAATGTCTAGATTTAATTGAGCACCTTAATGACCTCCAAAAATTATGAAATTTGTTTTGCCATATACTTGTACCCTAATGAACTTGTGTGATTAATTTGGTAATTTTTGGAGCACCTTCATAAAATGACCTTTTTAAATAATTAAGAAAAATAGAAAGGTGATTAGGTTTAGCGTTGAATGCCCTGTGATGTGACTTTTGGGATTGCTTGATGTTCATAGACCCCTACCCTTTGGTCTATGATGTTTGTGATGCCATGTTTGGTTGATGCTTAGGATAGTTATGATAAAGTCTAGTTTAATCATTTTGCTTAAGGAAGAAATGGTTAACTTTTATGCTCAACCTAGATTTCGATTATGCCTTGCCTTAGAGTAATCTTAAATCAGTGGTATTGTCTTGCACCTTAAGTCCATGTCATCATTCTCATGAGCATTCATCATTGCATCCGTATAGTTGACGAAGAAGGACCTGAAGTCGAGGTAGCCGTCGAAGGATCTGTCCCCGAGGCAACCCCGAGCTCCGACGCTTATACCTACCCCGACTCTGCTCTTTTTGCCATCCAAGGCAAGCCCCGGTGCATTTAACCCTTTCCTTGATTTATAAATGTTTTCCTTAAATGTCTTTGAGTTAAATTATTGCATTAGGTTGATAGCAGTTGAGTGAAATCCTATCTGATGCATTATCTACCTTGACCAATGATACACCCGATACCGCTTTCAAAAACTATTTGCAAATGCTTAGCAATGCTATATGATAGATTTGCAATAAAAATGCCAATTCAAAGTGTGATCACTTTAAGAATATTTATGGGAATTTCTGGTTTACTCCCACTATTGGCTAAGTATCTGATCCGTACTTAGTTAATGGGAAGGAGAGGTTGTCCTTGCGTACGGTGCCGTCATGTTGTAGTCCGGGACTCAACAGTTGACACCGACCGGGACAGGGTTGAAAAAAAACTGACAGGACCTGTACTCTCGGGTTAGAGTCCCGAGGTGCTTGTCGCTGGCTGGAAAATTTAGGGACCACCTGTATGGGGGCCTGATTGACTAAGACTTGCAACTATTCACATACTACGGAAAGCTTCGGCTCCGAGGATCCTTTATTGGACCGACAACCGCGCACTGGGAGTGGAGAGATGGCGGAAGTAGCATGTACCCCACGTGGGTTAGAGTCCCAGATTGGAGTGGTGTACTGTACTTCCGGGTGGCGTAGGACCGGGCCCAATCTTGGAGGAATCGTGGTAGACGAGTTGGCATATGCAAGCTTTGGTGCTACATATGCAGTGTGGATAGGGACCCTCAGCTGAGTATTATTTATCCGGATTAACGCTGCTCCTCGGTTATGGAGACTTAGTCACTGACTGTCAACAGGGAGTGTTTCTCAACTAGGTCTGTTTTGGAAAGTAAAATGAATCAAGGATTATGATGGAACAAGGAATACCGAATCTTTCAAAATAAAATAAGGTTTACCAAAAATGCTTTTCTGCAAAATACTTGAACTTGCTGAAGCCTTACCTTGACTACCCTAAGCCTGCATTCCTGAGTCTTCTCCCTTTCTTTAGTCGGGTAAGTCTTGTTGAGTACCTTTGTACTCAGGGTTCTTTTACCCATGTTGCAGGTATGGCAGATCCCTCAGTATGCCTTGGACCCTGCTGTATGACTGTTGTTCAGGAAGAGGCCGATGAGGCCGATGAGTGATTATTCACCCTCGGGCCGGGTGATGTATCTTTATCTTTAGTTGTTGTCATATGCTACTCTGCCAACTCTATCTATTTGAACTATGGTCTGTAATAACTTCACTTTAATTTTATGTTGAACCCTGGTTTGTAAAACTATTGTTATCTAAGTCTTCCGCTATTTACTCCGATGTTATTTGTCAAAATGTTCAAGAGATTGTAACTGAATTGTGAGTTGATCCTGCGGACATCGGGCACTGATGTAGCCCAGTGGCGGAACCCGGCCTTAATCTCTTGGCTGTACGGATCGACTGTCAGTGGTTGATAGTGATCAGTGGGCCATGGGATTAGAGCCGTTACGTCACAGTTTTCCTCTACGTGGTGATCGCTCTTCCCGTAGGCATGCTAGGAATGTTTTTTCTGCTAACCGTTCTTTTGAGCAGCCGGCCCAACACTGGTATTCTCCCTACTTCACTAACTCCAGTGTTGGACCGTATGCTCACCCTATGTCTTTTTATTGATGTAGGTAAAACGATTGGAGAACGTTTTGCTGGTGGATTCCGGTTGTTCGAGACACATGACCGGAAACGCCAAGTGGTTCTCTAGTCTTAGTCCAGTCGCCGAAAAGGAGTTTATCACCTTCGGCGACAATAGCAAAGGTAAAGTATTGTCTCATTGGTCGGTGCGAGTTAATGAGCACTTTGTGTTGCACGATGTTGCTCTTGTTTCTAACTTGCATTTTAACCTTCTTTCTGTTTTGCAACTTTTCGATGATGACTATGAGATTCGTTTTAAGCCTAATCTCAGTCGTATTTTGGATCCTCAGGGCAATCTTGTGTGTTTGATTTCGCCCTTTGGGAAAGTCTTTCGTGCGAACTTCTCAGAGTCTTTTGGCATTTCTCGTTGTCTTGTGGCTGGACCTTCCTCCTCTGATCTTTGGAAGTGGCATAGGAGACTAGGACATTTGAGCTTCGACTTGCTTGCAAGGCTTAGTTCACTTGGCCTAATCCGAGGATTGCCCAAGTTGTCCATAGAGAAGGATCTTGTTTGCCATTCTTGTAGACATGGGAAGATGGTTGCCGCTCCCCACCATCCAGTGACTCAGGTCATGACCAAGCGCCCTGGAGAGCTTTTACACATGGACCTTGTTGGTCCTGCTCGGGTGAGCTCGGTTGGGGGGAAGTGGTATGTGCTTGTTGTTGTTGATAACTTTTCGAGATATTCGTGGGTCTTCTTTTTGTCTGAGAAGACTGAGACTTTCTCTTTTGCTCGCAATCTGATTTTGCGTCTTCAGAACGAGTTCCCTTTGAACTCGATGCGAGCTATTAGAAGTGATAATGGTTCCGAATTCAAGAATTCGTTTTGAGAAGTTTTGTAGTAACTCTTTGGGTTTAGAGCATCAATTTTCTTCCCCCTGTTGATGGTCCTTAAACACCTGTTTTACCATCAACATGTTACCCTAAAATTCACCCAAAAAGGCATAAAATGTAGTCAAATAGGTTTCAAACTAACCGAATTCCACATGTCCATAGATTTTGATTTGAATGCAGGATTTGGACCAAATTGAGAGCATGAACCCACCAGGGGCCAAGACCACTCAGCAGGGCCCATTTGGGCCCTAGTGGGGTGGCGCCCGCCACCCCTAGGTGGCGCTCGCCACAAGAGAGGCCCAAACCTCCCCCTGCCACGTCATTGATCCGTGTGACCACCCCAGGGCCAAATCTTGGCCCTTGGTCACTAGATCAGTGGCATCGGAGGGCTCAGGAGGGGAGTGGCATGGATCATGACCGAATGACGGTTATCTGGACATGCAACCGACCTAACCACCGCCTTGGAGGAGTCCCTGGAGGCCGTAGGATCAATGACGTGCATCCACGGCCAGGGGGTGGCGGCCGCCACCTAGGGCTGGCGCCCGCCACTAGGGTTTGCTCTAGGTTGGTTGGCTGCCCCCTATAAGTACCCCCCTCACTCCACAAGGCTATATAAACCCCCCTGGAGGCATCACTTCAGAACACACACAAGAAGCAAGGAAGCAAAGAAAGCAAGGCTAATAGCTTAGGGTTTAGCCAAGCTTAGGCAAGTAGGTAGCTAGTAGAGCAAGGCATCTTTGCCTCATTGCCCTCGCGGAAGCGCTGCTCAAGGCTTAGCTCAAGAGTAGAGGCGTGCGAGTGATCGATCCTGGAGCTGGGAAGAGTCTTCCTTCGTCTCTAGTTGAAAGCCCTAGTTTGATTTTGGTTAATTGATGAAACCTATTTGGTCTAATCCTATTGCTAAGCATGTGTGTAGCTTATAAGAAAGGATTGTGACCAAGCCAAATGGTGGAGCTAGCATGGTGGCAACCATGGAGGATGGTGATGGCCACAAGCACTCAAGAGATCAAGTGCTCTACCATTGGCGAAATGAAGAAGAGAAGAGATGGAGCAAAGAGGCCCGAAGGCAAAGGTATAACCTATAGGGCTCTTTGTTTTGGTGATCAAGGCACTTAGCGAGTGTGATCACATTTAGGATACATAGCCATACTATTAAGAGGAGATTATTCACGGCTTATGCGATGTTCAAGTGCCACTAGGAGTTCTCTAACATATTGATGCTATAGACCTAGTGAGTGACTAACTAAAACCCCTTGGAAAATGCTTTGCAAAATGCTAACACACTCGCATACAATGATGTACACTTGGTGGTGTTGGCACTTTTGGGATAAGGGGGTGTTAAGGAGTTGTGGAGAAGTGGGAGAACCTAGTGTATAGTCCTTCTCCCTCCTGCCGAGCTTGCGAGGCAGGATTCAGCGGATTTCGGAAGAGAAGTGTTAAGCTCAGGGAGCATCGGACGCTGGTCCGAAGAGCATCGGATGCTGGCTGAGCGTCCGATGGATAACCCTAGTTTCTGTCAAAAGTTGAAGGAGCATCGGACGCTGGCAACAGACGCTGAGGAAACACTGTTGCAGAGTCCGATGCAGGTGACGTGGCGCGAGCTAGCTTTCCAGGGAGCATCGGACGCTGGCCTGCGTCTGATGCGGATCCATCGGAAGCGTCCGATGTGATTTGGCCCTCTCTGGAACCTCTCTGCATGGTCATCGGACGCAGGGGTTGAGCGTCCGATGTGATGGTGTCGGGGCGTCCGATGTAGCGCAGAAAAGAGCTAAATTGAGCAGCGGCATCGGAGCGTCCGATGTCTGGCAACGGCGCGTCCAATGTCACATTAACTGTGGCGCGAAGGGATATGACCGTTGGGATCTAACGGGCTGATTTCATATCAGGGGGACACGTGGCTCCATCTGGAGCATCGGACACTGGGGCAGCGTCCGATGGTTGAGCATCGACGCGTCCGATGCCCCCGATTCTGGCCCAACGGCTAGGCCGTCTTGTGTGGCCTATTTAAGGGGCTTGGCCGGCTCACTTGGTTTCACTCTTGCATTTTTTGATTTCTAGGCATACTTGTGAGTTTTGGCAAGCCTCCCAACTCATCTCCCAAGTTGATTTGATCAAACCAAGTGAGATTGAGTGATCTAGTGCATTATTTGAAAGAGTTCAATCTAGTGGCACTAGTTCTTCGCATCGGCATTGAGTTTTCTTGTTACTCTTGGCATTTGTCGGTGCCTAGACGGCTTGGAGGCTTTGAGGTGGATTTGGCAAGAGAAGGAGATTGTTCTTGGCCACCACCGATCGTTATTGTGAGAGGTCTTTGGAGCCTCACCTCGCCGAAGCGGCAAGAGGCATCCTTAGTGGATTGCTCGTGTCATTGAGCTACCTCACTAGCGGTAGATTCTTGTGGTGCTCTTTGTGAGCTTGGCTTTGCGCCAATTAGCCACCGGGTCACCTAGTGTTGGTCGACACAATGGGGAGTAGCGTGCCGGCAAGCACGTGAACCTCGGGATAAATCTTGGTGTCCCGTGTGCTCATTGTGATTGCGTATTCATCTTGGTGGTTGATCTTCATATTCATATTCTTGGTGATTGGCATCACGAGCGAATTTCACCGGTGATTGGTTCTCTGCTAGACGATCCTGAAGGCTCGGTGAAACCACTTCTATCTAGCTCATTTACTTTGTGTATTTACTTTGAGCTATTTTGTTTGTGTAGATATTACTTCTTGTTTAGTTAGCTTGCTTAGTATATCTTGTGCACACTCTCGTTTCATATACATTCTTTGTATATCATACTTGTGCTAGAGCTAGATTGTTTTATTCCGCATTTGTTAATTACCTCTAGTTGATTGTGTGACATAGAAATATTAGGTAGAATTGTTGGATAGGTGGCTTGCAACACACTATTAGGCTAGCGCAACAAGCTTCGCCATTTGTTATACTAATAGTGTTTGCCTAAGTAATTTTGTAGATTTTTAATTAGGCTATTCACCCCCCCCCCCTCTAGTAAATTTGGACCTTTCACCAGTTCAGGTTTTGCTCTTGTTACTCAAGCACTTTACTATATTCTAGTTCATCATTTCAAGTATTACTTTATTCTACTTATCAGTATTGAGTAGTATACTTGATTGATTGCTTGAGTGCCTAGCTATCCTACAGTTCAATTCACTTAGCCATAGTAGTTAATCTCTAGTGAGCTTAGTGTTTGATCTTTGCCAATAGGTTGCTTAGTTAGTTGTAACACCCTAGAATTTATAATCTTGGAAATAGAGAGAAAATGTTTTATTATGTATTTTTGGTGCTCATGAGAATATAGGAGAAATAAAACTTTTCTTTGAATTAAAATATATCTTAGGGTAACAACATGTTTGAGCATACATGCTGGTGCATAATTTATTTTGTGATGAGTGGTTTGCTCCAAAGTTTGGCAAGATTTCAAATTGTTTTGAAAATGCCTTTGAAATGTTTGGAAATAAAAAGAAAAGGGTTTCTTCTCCTCTCTCCCCTCCTCCCCTGGCTTTTAGCCCAGCCCAGCAGGTGGCCGCCCCCTTTCCCCCTCTCACTCCCATTTCCGGCCTTTGGCCCAGCCAGCGCGCAGCAGCCGCTCGGCCCGCTCGCGCGACAACGGCCCGCTCGGCCTTCGCGCAGCAGCAGCAGCCGCAGCTTCGCCCGTGCGCGCGCACAGCAAAGCGCCGCCTCGCTGACAGCCGGCCCCCGCTCCTCTCTCTCGCTGCCAAGTCTGGCCTGCCCGTCAGCGGCTTCAGTCGTCTCCAACCCGAGCTCGCGCCTGCTGTTCGACTTGATTCGATCGGCAGGACTCCGATTCGCCCGGGATTCGAACGCCTTTCTCCTATAAAAGGCTTGAGGAACCCTTGCCGAACCCGTTTTGCCATCTAGAGCAAGGACTTGCTGCCGTTGCCGCGGTTTTTCGCCGCCGCAACCCTGGCCGAAGCCGCCGTCGCCATTCTCTTCCTTGGTGCCGCATCTTGCCCGAATCGACAGCACATGAGTCGCCTTACACCTTAGCGAAGTTCTCCCGCACTCCTTTGTATCTCTAGTGCTCTCGGTTGAGATTAATCGCTCGTCGTCGTTGCAGTGCCCAACCGACCGCCCAACCGAGCTAGCTGCCGTCCTCGTTCATCTCTCGTTGTCGTTTTCACTTCAGGTGAGGTTGCCATCGCCTGCTCTGGCTTCCCATGAGTTTTCCGTAGCCAATGGAGGCCGGTAGGCCTCGGCTCGCAAAGCGCCGCCGACCTCTGGTCCTTGGGCATGGCCGCCGCCGCAGGGCACGCAAAGCCGCTGGCCGCCGTCCGATCTTTGATCAACGGCGGAGATTAGAAGATACCGGTTCGCCGCGTTTTTGCTAAAGAGACCCTGCAGAACGCGGTATTCAACCCGCAGTCCACCGGCGGAGAGAAAATCTGATTTTACCGAATTGTTTTATTCCGAAAATAGATCTCAGTATTTACAGATTTGCCACTGTGTTCAAACGCTTATAAAATCCACGTTTTAACTCCGTTTCAACCCGTTCAAGTTGCATTAGGTTCGTAATTACATAACCTAAATGTTTTTACAACTGTTAATCATGTTTCCAACTTTTAAATTTCGAGTTTAGTTTTAATCTAATAATTTATTAAAGAAAACCTTGTTTAAATCATAACTCCTCCGTTATAGATCCGTTTTTAGTGGTTTTCGTGTCCACGCATTCGTCTCGACGAGTAGAACAGTTTTATAAGCGTTTTATCCATGTTTTATGTATTGGTGTACTGTTTTCTAATTTAATGCATGTTTTGCTTGTATGTTTGCTCCTGTGTGCCGATGTTTGTTGCGTATAGACGAAGAGTTGCAAGTGAACCTACAAGAGCTTGACTTTAAAGACTGTGACCAACATCAACTCGAAGAAGGCAAGTGCAGGCACCCTTTGATCATGTTCTTTACCTATTCACCATTAATCACTAAGTGCATGCATGTGTCTAATTATGTGAACCCTAAGGATTATCCTAGTTTTCCATATCTTCCTTGTTACCTGGGTTTATGATGGGTAGTAATGCTATGCTAAGCAACTTTGCTTGTTCTATAAATACCACATGATGATGATATATTAATGATGACTCAATGGATATGGAAGTATGCTTTAATGTGGAACTCAGTGACTCGGGCACATGGTATGGTATGGTGGTTATGGTAAGTTTGGCTTGTGGTTTGTGATTTGTGCTCGGGTCCGCCTTTTAGGACTGGCTCATGGAGCGACCACCCAGGATAACAGTGCAACCACGAGATGTTATATGGCTCTAACCGGGCTAATTAATTAGAGGATTCTAGTGTTGCGTTAATCGGGCGGCGCTACTGAGGGATGGCCCAAGAATGTGGTATGGACTTAGGGGTCCTCTGGTTGCTGCGGCTTCCAGTAGGAACTTTAGGTGGTTATCGCTCGCTAGATGAATCTTTGTAAAGGCCCGTGGTGAAACCTTGCCATGCACCTTGGAAGTGTAGTATGGGAGTCATGACCTTGGCATATGGGAATCACTGCTCGTTGGGAAAAGTGTGCAACCTCTGCAGAGTGTAAAACTGATATATCAGCCGTGCTCACGGTTACGAGCGACCTGGACCCTCACATGATTAGTTTTGGACAGTTGGACTTACGGACATAAGATGATGGTTTCTCAGATGGAGGTGTTTACCTCGGTTAATGGTTATATTAAAGGTGGTACTCTTCTTAACTAATGGGTTGGGTTATCTTACACTCACTTATAGTAATCAGGTGCTAATAAAACTTGACCAACTAAAATGCTCATCGCAGTTGAACAGTGTCAGCCTACCTTTGTTCAAGCCTTGCATGACATTTTATTTCCGCCTGTACTTGTTGAGTACGATATGTGCTCACCCTTGCTATTCCCCACAACCCCAGACGGTAGCCCAAGTTACCCAGAAGATTAGTGGAGATGTCATGGAGTTTACCAGAAGACTATCAGTTGTGTTTGGCGTACGGTGCCCCCAGTCAACCGTCCCTGTGAAGATTGGAGCCTCAAGTGAAGATTAGTTTATGATCCGCTTTACTCTGATATATGTAAGTGTTATATAGCTATGTTACGTTATATAATAACATTGTTTCTGATATTCTATACTCTGTTGTTGTGTGTGTGGACTTCCTGGGCACACATATGGCTATCCTGGTTTTGTTCTTAAAACTGGGTGTTACATTAGTTTAGTGTTTATCTTATTAAGTCAAGTATTTGCTCTGACGTCCGCAAGGGTGTCTCTATTCAAAGATAGGGTAGAGATAGTTAGAATATAATTAAGCGTGGTGCTTAGTTATAGACTTACCTTCAGATACGGCTGGACCCCCGGATAGCTGTGGTAGCAAGCAGGTGGTGACAGCCCCGTGCGCCTTGAATTCCACCACGTAGTTGGCCCAGTTTAACAGTAAGGCTCGTTGTGCTAGCGTTCAACCTAAGTCAGTGGTAAAGGCTAGTACGCCTCGATACTTGATAAGATAGGAATAAAACTATACTTAACTTGGTTGCTTAGTTGACATTTGCCTATCTTGCTTCGTAGTTATCTAGGAGTAGTTATTAGCTAATTAGTTAGTTATCATTAGTTATCCTATTCCCCTTATCTATCTATCCATCCACATTACCTTACCATCCATTTCATCGTTACCTATCCACCCATATATTCTTTCTAGCCTTTCATCTCCTCTCTTCTCTTCTCCTCTTTCCCTTTTCTTATTCTTTGACTCTCATCCCCTCCTTGACTCGACTCATACACCACCCTAGCCTTCCCTTGGGATCAAATAAATCAACACCTGGTACTCCCAGGCAAAGTGCTACTACGATAGTTCTGTGCGCTTGCAGAATCTCCTCCTGGTAGATTGCAAACTCTCTAGCTAGCTCCTACTAGTGTCAGGATTGACAACCCCATTTGACATTAGTAGATAGTTGCTTTAGCTTCACTCCTTTAGGTATAGTGACTAGACTTGCTACAAGCATTTTTGGCGCCGTTGCCAGGGGTAGATTCCATAGTCTACTCCTAGTCACGACGTTGGCAAGTGTCAACAAGCATTTCTGGGCCGTTACCGGGGATAGTTGTCTAGCTCTATCTTTAGTGAAGTTAAGAACTACCAACAAGCATTTCTGGCGCCATTGCCGGGGAAGGCAATCAGTGTATCGGTTGAGTCCGTGTCGAATTTATCTTTGCTTAAGCTCCCGCTTAGCGAATCCCATCTTACCCCATTCTTTCTTTCCTTAGTCCTTCTTATCTTTTTCCTTCATCTTCTTCAACTTCTCTTTCTTATCTTGTTCTATCTTCACGATGGCCAATAAGACCATTCGTAAGTTTTCTGCTCCTTCTGCCGCCAATGTAGCGACAGGACCAGACGTGATCGATGCCACCCTCAATTTTGAGTTGAAACCGGCTCTGATCACGATGGTCCAAGCTAGCCCGTTCTGTGGCAAAGCTCATGAGGATGCCAATGCTCACCTCCAACAATTTTTGGAGATTTGCGGCACCTTCACCATTAAGGGGATAACCCTAGAAGCCATCCGTCTTCGTCTCTTTCCCTTTTCTCTTCTAGGAAAAGCGAAGCAATGGTTCTATACCAGTCGCAACGCTGTAGACACATGGTATAATTGTTCCAATGCTTTTCTCGCCAAATTCTTTCTGATGGGCAAGACGAATGCTCTTCGCAACAAAATCTCCAGCTTTATGCAACAAGCCGAGGAATCTATTCCCGAGGCTTGGGAGAGAATGCAAGAGTACGTCGCTGCTTGTCTGCACCATGGTATGGAGGACTGGCTATTGATCCATAACTTCTACCATGGCCTAACCCCACCCTCTAGAAGCCATTTGGATGCCGCCGCCGGTGGTGCATTCTTTTCTCTGAATGTTGCAGATGCTAAGGCTCTCATAGAGAAGATGGTGTCGAACCAAGGATGGAATGACGAGAGACTGCAGCCCCGTAAGCGAGGTATGCATTCCCTTAAGGAGGCCGACATGATCGTGGCCAAGATGGACCTGCTGGCAAAGAAGCTGGACAGCTGTGAGAAGATGAACCAACAAGAGGGTGTCCAATCTCTGGAATCCTACATGACTTGTGAAGTCTGTTGAGAAACCGAACATTCTGGGAACCACTGCCCCGAGTTACATGAAGATTTGAACTTCATCATCAACAACAACAACAACAACAACGGTTTCCGTCAACAGAATCAAGGATGGAATCAGCCTGCAAATTCTCAAGGTAACAATTCATTCCCTCGCTCTAATTTCCAAAGTACTGATAATTTCTCGTTCTTGAAAAATTTAGTTTACTCACAAAGTAGAATTACTGATTTCTTGAATAAGAGATTAATGTCAAATGATAAAACCCTTGAGAACATAAATGCTAAATTGGAAGATTTCTCATCTGCTCTGAAAAACCAATTAAGTTTTAATAAGACGTTAGAAACCCAATTAGCTCAACTTGCTGCTATCATACCATCTTTTGAAACTGGCAAAATTCCTGCTAAACCTGACATGGAAACTGCAAATATGGTTGAAATAAAATATTTTAACTATTATGAAGATCAAACCATGACTGTTAGAAAGGGTGATCTTGGTAGTCCCATAATTAGATGCTCAATCTTTGGTGAAGTCTTTAAAAATGCCATGTGTGATTTAGGATCGAGTGTGAACATTCTATCTAAAGATTTTTATGAAAACTCGTTCTTTCCACCCATGTCATCAACATCTGCCTATGTTGTGCTAGCTGATCAATCCACTTGCTATATAGAAGGGATAGTAACTGATTTACCTGTTCAAATTAGAGGCTCCTATGTTCCTGCTGATTTCATGGTTTTAGATATGGGAAATAGAAAAGATGTGCCTCTAATCTTAGGTAGACCTTTCTTGAACACTGTTGATGCTTGCATATATGTGGGGAATGGTAAAATGCAAATGACATTAGGAGGGAGGAAGGAAATATTCTCTTTTTCCCGTGGTCCCGCATATGCCGCTAACATGCAGGAAGCAAAACCCGTTCGAACCAAGAAGAGGCGCCCAAGAACAAGGTGGAACAGAAAGAAAGAACCACCTCCTCCTGAGTTGTGTAATTTACATGACAAAGGAGAGGTGCCAAAAGAAGAAGAACCCGATGAAGTACTTGAAGAAGAAGCACCCAAGGAAGAAGATCCACCCGATAAAGGATGAAATTCCATGGATCTAAGGTATGGATTTACTTTTTAAATTTCCCTTCAAATTTCCCTTTTTCAAATAAATAGCATATGTCATGCATGTAACTAAAAAAATAGTTATCATTAGTTATATGCATACGTATATGTTAACTTAGCTAGAATAATAAAATATCATAGGATAGTTTCCCTTTTTCACAACATTAGATAGTTTCCCTTTTAATAAAATGAGAACAAGAGCTCCGACCGAGAAAGATGAAGACCCTTCACCAAGCAAGAAGCCAGCTTGGGGGAGATCCTCGCGCCAATAAGGTATGTTTCAACCTTACTCTTTACTTTCGGTTCTTAAATTCTATATCTTTTGAATGTTATATGCTTGCCTAAGTAATTATCCCATGAATAAAAATGATAAATTCTGCTTAAACAAGTTGAAACCTGAATAAGATTTAAAATATGTCATGCAAATGCTATTGTTATGGTTTGAATGACTGGTCTTATCTAAGTTATAGCTTTTGTGGGTTGCACATGCTTTAACTGAAATCATGCTTAGTGAATAAAGTTAGTAAGAAAATGGAGTAATTCTTTAAACTTGCTAAGGTGAAATTAGGACCTAATCTGGAGGATTTCTTAAAAAAAATCATGAAAACCTTGCTAAAAGTTCCTCCTGGATTTTATCCCATCCCACCACTAGCCAAATATTTGTTAGTCAAAACCACAAAGAGCTTTGTCTGTGTTGAGCTTTGTTAGACCTCATAGATCTTAGTAGAGGAGCTTATCATATCTTTTGATCAAGATTCACACACCCACCATAAATTGCCTACTCTCCACTTTGGAAGTTTGCAACCACCAAATAAATTGCTCATTCTCTACACTGGAGATATGCAATACCTTGCCAAACGTCCCATTGCTAGCCTTATGCTATTCCTACACTGGGAATAAGCATTTCTCTCTCTTCCCCCTTTTCATTTCTAAAATCCTTTCCTATAGATAATCTGGGGAAATCTAGAGCTAAAAAAAGAGATATATATATATATATATAAGGAGTGAGCAAAGTAGCTCAAGAGCGGACTATGTCCTAAGAAAATGTGAGGACACATTTTTGTCTACTCACTATGTATCGAAAAAAAGAGAGACATAGAGAGTTATCATTAGCTCTAGACCCCAGAAATTAACTAGGAAGGATTATGAAATATCTCTCTATACACTTCCACATAACCACACATGCACATCTTGATCAATTTTTATGATTTGCTGCTCCTTATGATCTGAGTGTCTAGCTTAGCAATAAACATTAGGCAATTTGCTCATGATTCTTAGCCTACCTATAACTCCACATATCATTCTTTAGAAATAGGAGAGGCTACATTTTGGCCTAAGTGAGGATTTAAACACCATTGAGTGATTGAGTGAATCTTGGAGGACTTAAGCAAGTTTTTATCTTTTGAAAACCTTAAAAAACCTCCAGACAGAATCCTAGTCAAACCTAAGCAAGATAAAAGTTTCCTATCTACTGCTTTATTTCACTCTTGCATGTTTGAAGTGAAAAGCTATAAGCCCCACATTGCTATGATTAATGATATATACTAAGTTATTTCTCACTATACAATATGCACTTGTATACATCTTAAGTAGCTATCTAATTTATGCTCAATGCTTAAACCGCATTGTTGCTCGAGGACGAGCAACAGGTTAGCTTGGGGGAACTTGTTGATGGTCCTTAAACACCTATTTTACCATTAACATGTTACCCTAAAATTCACCAAAAAGGCATAAAATGTAGTCAAATAGGTTTCAAACTAACCGAATTCCACATGTCCATAGATTTTGATTTGAATGCAGGATTTGTACCAAATTTGGAGCATGAACCCACCAGGGGCCGAGACCACTCAGCAGGGCCCATTTGGGCCCTAGTGGGGTGGCGCTCGCCACCCCTAGGTGGCGCCCGCCACAAGGAGAGGCCCAAACCTCCCCCCTGCCACGCCACTGATCCGTGTGACCACCCCAGGGCCAAATCTTGGCCCTTGGTCACTAGGTCAGTGGCATCGGAGGGCTCAGGAGGGGAGTGGCATGGATCATGACCGAATGACGGTTATTTGGACATGCAACCGACCTAACCACCGCCTTGGAGGAGTCCCTGGATGCCGTAGGATCAATGACGGTGCATGCAACGGCCACGGGGGTGGCGGCCGCCACCTAGGGCTGGCGCTCGCCACTAGGGTTTGCCCTAGGTCGGTTGGCTGCCTTCTATAAGTACCCCCCTCACTCCACAAGGCTATATAAACCCCCCTGGAGGCATCACTTCAGAACACACACAAGAAGCAAGGAAGCAAAGAAAGCAAGGCTAATAGCTTAGGGTTTAGCCAAGCTTAGGCAAGTAGGTAGCTAGTAGAGCAAGGCATCTTTGCCTCATTGCCCTCGCGGAAGCGCTGCTCAAGGCTTAGCTCAACAGTAGAGGCGTGCGAGTGATCGGTCCTAGAGCTGGGAAGAGTCTTCCTTCGTCTCCAGTTCAGGTTTTGCTCTTGTTACTCAAGCACTTTACTATATTCTAGTTCATCATTTCAAGTATTACTTTATTCTACTTATCAATATTGAGTAGTATACTTGATTGATTGCTTGAGTGCCTAGCTATCCTACAGTTCAATTCACTTAGCCATAGTAGTTAATCTCTAGTGAGCTTAGTGTTTGATCTTTGCCAATAGGTTGCTTAGTTAGTTCAGTGTTTATCTTATTAAGTCAAGTATTTGCTCTGACATCCGCAAGGGTGTCTCTATTCAAAGCTAGGGTAGAGATAGTTAGAATATAATTAAGCGTGGTGCTTAGTTATAGACTTACCTTCAGATACGGCTGGACCCCCGGATAGCTGTGGTAGCAAGCAGGTGGTGACAGCCCCGTGCGCCTTGAATTCCACCACGTAGTTGGCCCAGTTTAACAGTAAGGCTCGTTGTGCTAGCGTTCAACCTAAGTCAGTGGTAAAGGCTAGTATGCCTCGATACTTGATAAGATAGGAATAAAACTATACTTAACTTGGTTGCTTAGTTGACATTTGCCTATCTTGCTTCGTAGTTATCTAGGAGTAAGGCTGGACGAAAAACTCGAAACTCGCTAGCTCGCTCGACTCGCTCGTTAATGGCTCGGCTCGAGCTCGACTCGTTTTATAATGAGCCGGCTTGTTTTATAACAAGCTAGCTCGATTTATAACGAGCCAGCTCGAGCTGGCTCGCGAGCTGCTCGTTAGCTCATACGAGCTAATTAATTCACAGGTCAACAAACTTAAATTAGCTATTGTAGAATGTCCAGACGTCCAACAATGTGGTAAAAATTATATTTATTCTCACGTATTGTTCATATACAGGTATGAAGATATAATCATATAAAGGAAATTATATTTTTACATGTATATATTATTTTTTGTTAAATTTACAAGTATTTTGAGAAATTGTGTTTTTTATGATCTGGCTCGCGAGCCAAACGAGCCAGATCAAGCCCTATAACGAGCCGAGCCGAGCTGCTCTTCTAGCTCGTTAGTATAACGAGCCGAGTCGAGCCAGCTTGCTAACGAGCCGAGCTATAACGAGCCGAGCTGTAACGAGCCGAGCTGGCTCGATATCCAGGCCTATCTAGGAGTAGTTATTAGCTAATTAGTTAGTTATCATTAGTTATCCTATTCCCCTTATCTATCTATCCATCCACATTACCTTACCATCCATTTCATCCTTACCTATCCACCCATATATTCTTTCTAGCCTTTCATCTCCTCTCTTCTCTTCTCCTCTTTCCCTTTTCTTATTCTTCGACTCTCATCCCCTCCTTGACTCGACTCATACACCACCCTAGCCTTCCCTTGGGATCAAATAAATCGACACCTAGTACTCCTAGGCGAAGTGCTACTACAATAGTTCTGTGCGCTTGCAGAATCTCCTCCTGGTAGATTTCAAACTCTCTAGCTAGCTCCTACTAGTGTCGGGATTGACAACCCCATTTGACATTAGTAGATAGCTGCTTTAGCTTCACTCCTTTAGGTATAGTGACTGGACTTGCTACAAGCATTTCTGGCGCCGTTGCCAGGGGTAGATTCCATAGTCTACTCCTAGTCACGACGTTGGCAAGTGTCAACAAGCATTTCTGGGCGTTACCAGGGATAGTTGCCTAGCTCTATCTTTAGTGAAGTTAAGAACTACCAACACCCCCTACACACCACCACATAATGGTGTTGTAGAGAGGAAGAATTGGACCCTTGTTGAGATGGCCAGGACGATGCTCGATGAGCATAGGACTCCTAGGCGATATTGGGACGAAGCTATGAGCACTGCATGCTACATTTCCAATCGCATTTTTCTCCGAGCTTTCTTGAAAAAGACTTCTTATGAGTTGCGTTTTGGAAAACTGCCCAAGGTAAGTTATTTTTGAGTTTTTGGTTGCCACTGTTTTATACTTAAGAAAGGCAACCTGGACAAATTTGAGTCTCGTTCTTCTGACGGTGTGTTTTTGGGTTATGGCACTCATACTCGCGCATATCGTGTACTTAACCTTGACACTAACCGAGTCATGGAGACATCACATGTCACCTTCGACGAGACCATGGTTTGTCCTTCTTCTCGTTTTGAGCGTGCAGGTGATCATGAGGTTGGCGAGCCTCTTTTTGGTGATGAGGACGATGGTGCTGAAGGGATGGTTGACCCAGCACCACCTCCACCTGCTGAGCCGCAAAGAGCGGCCTCTACTACCACTCACGGCCCTGACCCTTCTTCTTCGATGACTTGGGGGCCGTGGGATCCGCCACCTCAAGCGGTACCTTTTGTACCCGAGGAGGCACCAACTGCTGTTGAGGGGGAGGTTTCTTCAGTTCGGGAGGCGCCACGACACATTCAGCGCCAATACCCGCCTCAACAGATGATCGGCAGCATCGGCGAACGTGTCACTCGGTCAAGGTCATAACAAATCTCTCACTTTTCTCATTCTGCATTTGTTGCTGACTTTGAACCCCGAGATGTTGGACACGCTTTATCTGATCCAGATTGGGTCAATGCCATGCATGAGGAGCTTGAGAACTTTGAGAGAAATCGGGTTTGGGTTCTTGTTCCTCCTCCTCCTGAGTGTCACCCTATTGGTACAAAATGGGTTTTCAAAAACAAACAAGGAGAGGATGGCCATGTTGTGAGAAACAAGGCCAGACTAGTAGCCCAGGGGTATAGTCAGAAGGAGGGGATAGACTATGAGGAGACTTTTGCTCCCGTAGCTCGTTTGGAGGCAATTAGGATACTCTTGGCTTTTGCTGCATCCAAAGGGTTTAAACTTTTTCAAATGGATGTCAAGAGTGCCTTCCTAAACGGCTACATAGAAGAGGAAGTGTATGTTAGACAACCCCCCGGTTTCGAAAATCCCAAGTTTCCAAACCATCTTTTTAAACTTCACAAAGCTTTGTATGGTTTGAAACAGGCCCCTAGAGCCTGGTATGATAGGTTGAAAATATTTTTGCTTGCTAAGGGTTTTAAAATGGGATGTGTGGATAAAACGCTTTTTCTCCTCAAGCAAGGCAATGACACTCTCTTGGTCCAGATTTACGTGGATGATATCATTTTCGGTGGTTCTTCTCATGATTTGGTTGCCAAGTTTGCAGATACAATGAGCAGGGAGTTTGAGATGAGCATGATGGGCGAGTTGACGTTTTTCCTCGGGTTGCAAATCAAGCAATCCCGAGAGGGAACGTTTGTACACCAGGGCAAGTACACCAAGGACATCCCGAAGAAGTTCGACATGGGTGAGGCCAAGCCTCTTCCAACACCCATGCCGACAACGACAGCCCTGGATGCGGATGTGGATGGAGAAGCTGTAGACCAGAAGGAGTACCGGAGTATGATCGAGTCGCTGCTGTACCTGACGGCGACATGCCCGGACATCCAGTTCGCGGTGTGTCTTTGCGCGCGATTTCAGTTGTCGCCGCGTACCTCGCACCGTCAGGCAGTCAAGCGCATTATGAGGTACTTATGCTTCACTCCTAAGTTTGGAATTTGGTATTCTGCTTACTCCACCCTCTCCCTTTGCGGTTATTCTGATGCCGACTTTGCTGGTTGCCGGATTGAGCGCAAGTCCACTTCTAGGACTTGTCAGTTTATTGGTTCTTCTCTTGTATCGTGGTCTTCTCGCAAGCAGTCTAGTATTGCCCAGTCTACCACAGAGGCTGAGTATGTTGCTGCGGCTAGCTGCTGTTCCCACTTGCTATGGATGATGACCACTTTGCGTGATTTTGGTCTGAGTTTTTCTCGCGTTCCTTTGCTTTGTGACAACACGAGTGCTATTAGCGTAGCTAAGAACCCCGTGCTGCACTCAAAGACCAAACACATTGATGTGCGCTTTCATTTTCTGCGAGACCATTATGAGAAGGGTGATATCGACCTTCGCCATGTCGATACTCATCATCAGTTGGCTGATATTTTCACCAAGCCTCTAGACCAATCAACTTTTGCTAGGTTGAGAGGTGAGCTCAGTGTGTGTTTTCCCTTTTAGATGGGGGAAACATTTTTTATTCGTGTATTATAGACTGACTCTTTTCTTTTCATTTGATTTCATCATGCATCTTTGCATTTCATCTTGCATATTTACATTCAGAGCTTCATGTGTATAATCTTTAGAATGTGACTATGCTCTGTATAGTGTATGCTCCGATGCTTTATGATGATGCTTGTAACTTATGCTCCTTCTGATCACTAATACATGTTGTGAGCTGAGCTATTTTATGAATGGTGAATTTGCTTAATGAACATAAAACTTGAAAATGTTCACCATTGAGATATGCAACTAGCATGTGTAGAATATGTTGAAACCACTTGTGCTCTTCATATATGCTAGGTTGCTATGTCTCTAGTTCTGAGCCTTTCACTTGCTTGGTATGTTCATATTCTGTTTTTAAATCTGAACCAAGTTAAGTGAATTGGAAAGATCGAGATGGGATTGCTTGTCAGCACATCACAGTTTCGAGACTGTTTCTCATTGCACTTTGAGTTAAACTTGAGCTGTGTAGTGTATGACCAAAACTTTTGCTTTAAGCTTCTGATTGCTTCTGCATAGGCTTCGCACAGTTGAAAAGTTAGGCAATGACAAGCTTTCAACCTCTCGCAATCATATGCTAAAATTTGAACTTGTGAAATTTAACCGCTGTAACTCCGATAAAATTTGAATACACAAGTCTATTTTTCATTCTATAGCATGATGATTGAACCTTGCTAGGGGTAGTTCACCTGGTATACATGTTTAGCACTTGTTGGACTTCCTGTCTATACATGTTTAGTGCTATTTTGATGGTGAATACCTTTTTGGCTAAAAACAGCTCACATTGCTCACATGTTCATATTTCGTATTTGGTGATCAGTTTGAGCCTTTGCCAGCATTTTGTGCCTATTATTGAGTCATCGGATCAGCATTTTGTTGAGCATCTTCTTATTCTATCGACTATATTCCTAAAGCTGCTAACTTGCATTTTGACTCATATGCATTTGGAGGGGAGATACTTGATAGTGCATTTTCAACTAAGGGGGAGAAATTTGCCAAATCTTAAGGGGGACTTTGAGCTCGGTGACTTTGAA
This sequence comes from Coix lacryma-jobi var. lacryma-jobi, assembly GCA_009763385.1. Classification (NCBI taxonomy): domain Eukaryota; kingdom Viridiplantae; phylum Streptophyta; class Magnoliopsida; order Poales; family Poaceae; genus Coix; species Coix lacryma-jobi. The sequence goes on along the minus strand of CM019822.1, from coordinate 53,733,806 downwards.
TTTTCCAATTGGTTATGCTCTTCAGTTGGTATTGAGCTTTCTCGCTAACGGTGTTGAGCCCGTTCTGCCTCTTCTTGAGGGCTAGCTCTATCTTTGCTTGGATTTCAATTGATTTGTTGATTGGTATCGAGCTTTCCTGCTAGCGGTGTTGAGCCTGTTCTACCTCTTCTTGAGGGCTAGCTTTGCTTTGCTTGGTTGCGTCGAGCCGTTGCCCATGTCTTTGGGGACCAAGTTGTCTTGCTCTTTCCACTTGACCTTCTTTGGCTTTGCTATGCTTTTGGGTCATTTGGTCGAGTTCTCTCTTCTCCTTCTTCTTTCTTCTTCTCTCATTATGATTTGTGTTGGTAGTTGACAATGCACTCATCAAGGGGGAGATTGCAGATACATGGGTGTATGCCGAGTCTCGAGTGATGAGTGATTGTCAACTGGGATAATGCGCATGTTCTTTGGCTTGTGTTGTGCAGGTGTCGAGCACGAATACAGTGATCAAAGGCAAGGTGAAGGTTGCGGATACATGGGTGTATGCCGAGTCTCTGTGTGATGAGTGATTGTCAACGGAGATGATGCACATGTTCTTTGGCTTGTGTTGTGCAGGTGTCGAGCACGGAGACAGTGATCGATGGCGGGTGAAGGTCAAGTTGCGACGTGCCGTGCCGACGGACCGGGCGCGATGAAGGATGGGCGTGCCGTGCGGCGGACGTGCCATGCCGATGTATCGGACGGTGAAGGGCGGACGTGGACTTGGACTGATGGACTGGAGGCTGGAGGATCAGCTGTGGTGGCTGGCAGCCTGCGACAGCGACAAGCGGAGAAGTGCGATCATGTCGGTGGAAGGGGTGCACAGGCGGTGCATCCCCTCTTCGACGTCGGTTTGTTGGTAGAGCCAGGGAAAAACCAACGGGTGGACGGTTTCCAGGTTTGGGCCTCAAAACCTGGGTGCTGGGTTTCCAGGTTGAGCCACAAAACCTGGGCGCGACGGTTTCCAGGTTGAGCCTCAAAACCTGGGCGTGGGCCGGTTTCCGAGTTTGGGCCTCAAAACTCGGGCGCTGCGGGTTTCCGAGTTTGGGCCACAAAACTCGGGCTGGAGGCTGGTTTCCCGGTTTGGGCCTCAAAACCGGGGGCTGATGGAAAAGGCTGGTTTCCCGGTTTGGGCCACAAAACCGGGGGTGCAGAGTGGTGGCGGCACGTGGCGGCGATCTGAAGGTTGCGTGGAGGCGACGCGGAAGACCGTGCGGGCGTGGCCGTCGGATCTACCTACCACCAGCGGGTGGACTAGAATAGCCTTAGGGTTAGGACTGGTCCGCTCTGTAAATACAGTAGTGAGGGGTAGAGTAGGAAATAGGCTTAGGCTAGGTTAGTATAAGTAGTCTAGGGGAGACACCCTCCTCCCCATCTCAATCTCAATCTCAATCTCGATCTCAATCTCAGTTAGTGCCTTCATTTGCTAGGGTTTCCACTCTCCCATCCCCTGCTTTAGCTAGTTGAGATCTGCAGAGAGACTCCACTCTGTGTACTGTTGATTCGAGGAAGTGAGGCCGTATCCTCACCTTGGATCCCATCTCTCGGTGTCAATTCGCGTTTTGATTTCATGTTCATCATGTTCTTCGCGGATTGCTTTGTGCCTTGAGTTTTCCCGTCGCTTGATCTTTGTGCTCGGTTCATCTTTTGCGATTCCGTTTGAACTGAGTTGTTCTAGATCGTGAGGCACTTCTTTCCACCGAAGGAATCATCCTCTAACCTCACGGTCTAGGAGATCGATCGATTTTTCGTTTCGGGTCACTTTTCCTCTTTTCCCCCGAAATTCTTCGATTCACCGATTTGGAGTTAGGTTCGAGCCATGATCTCTTAGAGATAGCTCTCCTTGTGACTTCACTCACCAAGTTTGATCCCTAGAGGATGCGTTTTGGGTGAGTTTGAGTCGGATCGGTGGAAGAACAGAGGGGCTGCGGGGTGACCGGACGCTGGTCGCGAAGCGATCGAACGCTGACCAGTGCGTCCGGTCGTTGAGCGCTGCGTACAGGGTTTCTGGACCGACCGGACGCTCGGCGTTTTGCGTGACCGGACTCGCCTCTATCACTGTTCATCGCGGTTGTTTTGACCTGACCGGACGCTGGGTGAACGACCGGACGCTAGAGCACCGTGCGTCCGGTCGAACACAAAGAGCTCCCAGAACGTGTTTTGAGTGACCGGACGCGTCCGGTCCTCCCTGACCGGACGCAGGCCAGAGTCCGGTCACTGCAGCTTTGCGCGTTTTCGTTCGCGGTTAGTTCGTTCTTGACCGGATTCGAGTTCCATCTTTTGGGTTGGCTTTCTAGGGTTGTCTAGTGTCCCGCTGTGCTTCTAGGAAGCATCCACCCTACATCTAGGGTCGTGGACATTAGCAAGCTCTAGGTTTCGCTTTTGGGGTTGAGTTTGGGACAGTGGCATCTATTTTCCGAAAGGAAATTTTGAAGCTCCCATTCACCCCCCCCCCCCTCTGGTCGCTTTCGGGTAGCTTCTCGGTCCTTCAATTGGTATCGGAGCAGGTTAAGGATCTTCCACCTTAGCCGGTTCCAGATCCACCGAAGGCGACATGGATCGCGGCGTGGGCAAACCGCCGTTTTTCGACGGGACGAACTATGCGTATTGGAAGATACGTATGTCGGCCTATTTGCAGAGTTTGGGCGCTTCTATCTGGGATATTTGCAACTCCCCTGATTACGTGGTCTTGGCTGCTCGTGTGACTCAACAGCAGATCAATGAGCACGATGCCAATAGCCGAGCCCGTAATGCTCTTTTCTCTTGTTTGAGCATGGGTGAGTTTGATCGTGTTTCTCACCTCGCTACGGCTCGGGAGATCTGGGACACTCTCATGCGTTTTCATGAGGGCACCTCTCAAGTCAAAACCCGACTCTACGAGTCGTTCAAGCGAGAGTATGAGAACTTTCGACATCAGCCTGGCGAGAGCATAGAAAGTTTATTCGCTCGCTTTCAGGTGATTGTCAACAGGATGAGGGCTAACAGAGAGCAGTTGCCATTTGACGATCATGAGCGTGCTTTGAAGCTTTTGCACACTCTTGACCGTTCGGTGTGGGACTCCAAGGTTCAGGCAATCATCGAATCGCCGAACTATGAGACCCTCACCTGCGACGAGCTCTTCAGTAAGCTCAAGTCCAGTGAGATTGATGCTATGGCGAGGGCTTCTTTTGAAAATCCTTCTCGCCCGTCCATGGCTTTGATTTCCGGCTCTTCCTCTAACCCCTCAGCTGGCTTTGCGCTCTCTTCTCTTTTTTCTGTGACAGAGGACCAGCTGGAGTCTTTGGGAGACGACGAGTTGGCTTTGCTTGCCAACCGGTTCTCGCGGTTCCACAACAACCGCATGAACCGTCGTCGAGGAGGAGGACGCACGGGATGCTACGAGTGTGGCGACCCCGACCACTTCATCGCCAACTGCCCCAAGAAGAACAAGCACTTGGGCAAGGGCGAACATGGGCGCAAGCGCGACTCCAAGTACAAGGAGAAGCACGTCCCCCCAAGGCACAAGAAACGGGGCGGCTTCGACAAAGAGTACATCAAGAAGAAGTACTTGGAGAAGCAGCAAGCTGAGCAGCGCGCGTTCTTCGCCACGCTCAGCGACGTCGATGGCTCGGATGACGACTCCGCCAGCTCGAGCGATGACGAGTCCGAGAAGAAGAAGAGGATCGAGGACAAGCTGAACGGCCTCTGCTTCTTCGCCGACGACGACGGCTTCTGCACCATGGCGCTGGGCGATGAGGTCGACGGCGAGCCGGAGCGTACCCCTCGGAACAACGACGACGACGACGACTCCTCCCAGGTATCTCTCACCCACGATGAGCTCTCTGCTGAGGTCGAGAAGCTTACTGCCGCGCTCCTTAGTCAGGACAAGTTGCTTAGGCGTGCCGCTAGAGAGCGCAAGGAGTTTAGGCAGAAATGGGAGGACACGGTGAAGGAGCTTGAGTTCGCTCGGTCCACCGTGGTTGTGTCGGAGGAGGCGGAGTGCGAGTCGTGCACCGCGCACATGACTGACCTTCTCACTCTGAGAGGTAAGTATGCTGCGTTGGTAGATGAGGTGGATGAGCTCCGTGCTAGGCCGCAGCTGTTGGGTGCGTGCAAGACTTGTCCTGTCTTGCAATCCGAGTTGGCAGAGAAGAATGCCAAGCTTGAGTCCTTAGAGAAGGCCAGCTCGGATAACACTTGTGTCACGAGGTGTGCTTTGTGTGAGGGCCTGGAGATGGAGATTGCAAATGTGAAGCATGGCAAGATGCAAACCGAGGAAGAAAACACATACCTTCGGTCCATCTTGTCATGGGTCTCCAGTAGTGAGCCGCAGCTCGGGATGATGATCTCCCAATTCAAGCGAGCTGTTGGTGCCCCTGGTGTAGGTTTTGCTCAGAGTGTTGATCTCTCAGCTTTTGGGAAGATTGGAGAGTCTAGTGGTCTGAACCCATGTGAGAAGCCCAATTCCACCACTACTCCCAAACTTGCCAAGCTTCCACTCAAAGAGCCAGCCAAGCCTATCACCAAAGATGGTGTGGTTGAGGAACCCCCGAGAGCTCCTCCCAAGAATCCAGTTTGGGCACCCAAGCCAAACCACCTCAGAAACAAGCTTGATGCTATGCCACCCATTCGTGAGGAGTTGCCACCGAAGGGCAAAGGCAAAGTGAGCCACACCCACAGCCCTGGTCACCAACAACCCCCTGTGCGTGCGGTGAGGTACCAGTGTGATTTTTGTGGGAGAGATGGTCACTTGAGCGAGTTCTGCTTTAGGCGCAAGAGAGAGGCGCGCAGGGCTCGGGAGATGGAGAACCCGGACATGTACCATCCAGCTCATGGTGGACATGTACCGAAGGCCCAGGGGAGAGCTGCTAGGTCCGGACGTCAGGGTCCCCGGCCTAGGCAGGAGATGAGAGCCCCTAGGAGGGAGACTAGGCCTAGAGGTCCAGTACCTCAGTTTGTTAGGCCTAGGCAGGAGAGAGCTCCGAGGAGAGACGCTAGAGCAGTTGAGCCCCAGGCTCCTAGGCGTAGATCTCGTAGAGAGCGTGCCCGACGGGGTCCTGCTTTTGCAGGTAACGGACCCCGTGGCGGAGGCTTAGTTGAGCGCTATCCCCCACCGCGTTTTGAGTACCGCGGTGAGCGCTTCTTCCCTAGCGGACCACGTTTTCCTCAGCGTGGTGATCGCTTCCCTCGTAGACGTGCTAGGAATGGTTTTTACACTAACCCTTCTTTTGAGCAGCCGGCCCAACACTGGTTTTCCCCTTACTTCACTAACCCCAGTGTTGGACCGTATGCTCACCCTATGTCTTTTTATTGATGTAGGTGAGACGGTTGGAGGACATTTGGTTGGTGGATTCTGGTTGCTCGAGGCACATGACCGGAAACGCCAAGTGGTTCTCCAGCCTTAGCCCGGTCGCCGGAAAGGAGTACATAACTTTCGGCGATAATAGTAAAGGTAAGGTTTTGTCTCGTGGAACTGTGCGGGTTAATGAGCACTTTGTGTTGCGCGATGTTGCTCTTGTTTCTAACCTGCATTTTAACCTTCTTTCTGTTTCGCAACTTTTTGATGATGACTATGAGATTCGTTTTAAACCGAACCTTAGTCGCATCTTAGATCCTCAGGGCGATCTTGTATGTCTGATTTCGCCCTTTGGGAAAGTCTTTTGTGCGAATTTCTCGGAGTCGTTTGGTTCTTCTCGCTGTCTTTTGGCTAGTCCTTCTTCCTCTGATCTTTGGAAGTGGCATAGGAGGCTCGGTCATTTAAGCTTCGACTTGCTTGCAAGACTTAGCTCACTTGGCCTAATCCGAGGATTGCCCAAGCTTTCGATGGAGAAGGATCTAGTTTGCCATTCTTGCAGACATGGGAAGATGGATGCCGCTCCCCACCATCCAGTGACTAAGGTCATGACCTCGCACCCCGGAGAGCTTTTACACATGGACCTTGTTGGTCCGGCTCGGGTGAGCTCGGTTGGTGGCAAGTGGTATGTTTTGGTTGTTGTTGACGACTTTTCGAGATATTCGTGGGTCTTCTTTTTGACTGAGAAGGCTGAGACTTTCTCATTCGCTCGCAATCTGATTTTGCGTCTTCAGAACGAGTTCCCTTTGAACTCGATGCGAGCTATTAGAAGTGATAATGGTTCCGAATTCAAAAATTCGGATTTTGAGAAGTTTTGTAACCGCCTTGGTTTGGAGCATCAGTTTTCTTCCCCCTATACACCACCCCAAAATGGTGTTGTAGAGAGGAAGAATCGGACCCTTGTTGAGATGGCCAGGACGATGCTCGATGAGCATAGGACTCCTAGGCGCTTTTGGGCCGAAGCTATGAACACTGCATGCTACATTTTGAATCGCATTTTTCTGAGAGCGTTTTTGAAGAAGACCTCTTATGAGTTGCGTTTTGGTCGCCAGCCCAAGGTGAGTTATTTTAGAGTCTTTGGTTGCCATTGTTTTATATTGAAAAAAGGCAACCTGGACAAGTTTGAGTCTCGTTCTTCTGACGGTGTGTTTTTGGGTTATGGCACTCACACTCGAGCTTATCGTGTACTTAACCTTGACACTAACCGAGTCATGGAGACATCAGATGTCACCTTCGACGAGACTCTTGTTTCTCCTTCTTCTCGTTTTGAGCGTGCAGGTGATCATGAGGTTGGAGAGCCTCTTTTTGATGATGAGGAAGAGGGTGCTGAAGGTATAGATGATCCAGCACCCCCTCCACCTGCCGTGCCGCAAAGAGCGGCCTCGACGACGACTCACGGCCCCGACACTTCTTCTTCCTGGGGGCCGTGGGATCCTCCACCTCGCGCGGTACCTTTTGTACCCGGGGTGGAACCAGCTGCTGTTGAGGGGGAGGTCACTTCTTCCCGGGAGGCGCCACGACACATCCAGCGCCAGCACCCTCCTCAGCAGATGATCGGCGACATCGACGAGCGAGTTACTCGCTCCAGGTCACAGCACATCTCGTACTTTGCTCATTCTGCCTTTGTTGCGTCTTTTGAGCCCCGAGATGTTGGACACGCATTGACGGATCCGGATTGGGTCAATGCCATGCATGAGGAGCTAGAGAACTTTGAGCGAAATCGGGTTTGGGTTCTAGTGCCACCACCTCCTGACTGTAAACCTATTGGGACAAAATGGGTATTTAAAAACAAGCAAGGAGAGGAGGGCCACATTGTGAGAAACAAGGCCCGGCTTGTAGCGAAGGGTTATAGTCAGAAAGAGGGGATAGATTATGAGGAGACCTTCGCTCCTGTAGCTCGTTTGGAGGCTATTAGGATACTCTTGGCTTATGCTGCATCCATGGGTTTCAAACTTTTTCAAATGGATGTCAAGAGTGCCTTCTTAAACGGCTACATTGAGGAGGAGGTCTATGTCCAGCAACCCCCCGGTTTTGAAAATCCCAAGTTTCCAAACCATGTCTTTAAACTTCATAAAGCTTTATATGGTTTGAAACAAGCCCCTAGAGCCTGGTATGATAGGTTGAAAACCTTTTTGCTTGCTAAGGGTTTTAAAATGGGATGTGTAGATAAGACGCTCTTTCTCCTCCGGCAGGGCAAAGACACACTCTTGGTCCAAATTTACGTGGATGATATCATTTTCGGTGGTTCTTCTCACGCTTTGGTTGCCAAGTTTGCAGATACTATGAGCAGGGAGTTCGAGATGAGCATGATGGGCGAGCTGACTTTCTTTCTCGGGTTGCAAATTAAGCAATCCCGAGAGGGGACGTTTGTGCACCAGGGCAAGTACACGAGGGACTTGCTGAAGCGGTTCGACATGGGTGAGGCCAAGCCTCTTCCGACGCCCATGTCGACGACGACTGCCCTGGATGCCGACACGGATGGAGAAGCAGTGGACCAGAAGGAGTACCGCAGCATGATTGGATCGCTGCTCTACCTGACGGCGACACGGCCGGACATTCAGTTCGCCGTGTGCTTGTGCGCGCGCTTTCAGGCTTCGCCACGCACTTCTCACCGTCAGGCGGTGAAGCGCATCTTCAGGTACCTTCGTTTCACGCCCGAGCTCGGGATTTGGTATTCTGCTTCCTCCACTCTCTCGCTTTGCGGTTATTCTGATGCTGATTTTGCTGGTTGTCGCATTGAGCGCAAGTCCACTTCTGGGACTTGCCAGTTTATTGGATCTTCTCTGGTGTCATGGTCTTCTCGCAAGCAGTCTAGTGTCGCCCAGTCTACCACGGAGGCTGAGTATGTTGCTGCGGCTAGCTGCTGTTCCCAGTTACTCTGGATGATGGCCACTTTGCGTGATTTTGGTTTGAACTTTACTCGAGTGCCTTTGCTTTGTGACAGCACGAGTGCCATTAGTGTTGCTAAGAACCTCGTGCTTCACTCGAAAACCAAACACATTGATGTGCGCTTTCATTTCTTGCGAGACCACCAGGAGAAGGGTGATATCGACCTTCGCCATGTCGATACTCATCACCAATTGGCTGATATTTTCACCAAGCCTTTAGACGAATCAACCTTTAATAGGTTGAGGGGTGAGCTTGGTGTGTGTTTCCCCTTTTAGATGGGGGAAGCATTTTGAGATGTACAGACTGACTCGTTTATTTTGAGGTTCTTTTCTTTTGAGTTTCTTGAGTCTTTCCAATTGGTATCTTCTTTCTTTCAGTTTTTGTGTCGGGCATACGCATTTACATTCTGAGCTTCATGTCTATATTCACTAGAATGTAATTATGCTCTTGTTAGTATTGCTCCAATACTTATGATGATGCTTGTAGCTTATGCTCTTTCTGATCACTGTTACATGTTATGAGCGAGCTATTTTTGGAATGGTGAATTATGCCTAATATATATAAATCTGAAAATGTTCACCATTGAGATATGCAACTAGCATGTGTAGGGTGTGTTGAGTCCATTCCTGCTTTTCATATATGCTAGGTTGCTATGTCTCTAGTTCTGAGTCATTCACTTGCTTGGTTGTTCATAACTTGCTTAAAATCTGAACCAAGTATTGTTGAATTGAAAAGATCGAGATGGGATTGCTTGTCAACACCTCATGGTATTGAGACTGTTTCTCATTGCACCTTGAGTTAAACTTGAGCCATGTAGTGTATGACCGAAACCGTTGCTTTAAGCTTCTGATTGCTTCGGCATAGGCTTCGCATGGTTGAAAAGTTAGGCGATGACAAGCTTTCAACCTCTCGCAATCACATGCTAAAAATGAACTTGTGAATTCTTTTACCGCTGCAACTCCGACATGAATTTGAAATCACAAGTATATGCTTCATTCCTATGCATGATGATTGAACTTTGCTAGGGGTAGTTCACCTTGTATATATGCTTAGCACTTGTTTGGATTCCTTCTATACATGTCTAGTGCTATTTTGATGGTGACTATCCTTTTTGGCTTAAAACTGCTCACATGCTCATTTGCTTCATATTTCGTATAAGTGATCAGTTTGAGCCTTTGCTATTTGAGTGCTTAATTGAGATGTTGGAGCTATACTGATTAGAGCATCTTTGCACTCTTTTGACTATATACTTGAAGCTCCTAACTTGCATTCTGACTTCATATGCATTTTGGAAGGAGATCTTGTGTTCAGGGGGAGTTTATGTGAAGGGAGTTGCTTCTCCGATACCTTTTGGCCTTGATAAGTGCATTTTCAACTAGGGGGAGAAATTTATGCAAATCATATGCCCCTGTGTTGATCAACTAAGGGGAGAATCATTTGTCCTAGTTGCTTGCATTTGTCGAAGGGGAGTTTGCTAGTTGTGTTGAGCCGTTGCCTCTGTCTTGAGGGACTAGCAAACGTTCCTAGCTTTTCATGAGCCTTCATAAGCTTTTTCATTTGGCTTTCAATTGGTATCGTCTGGTGTGCTTTCCCATTTTGTTTGGGTTGATTTCCAATTGGTTCGGAGTGATTTTCTTGCTAGTTGTGTTGAGCCTCTGTGCCTCTATCTTAAGGGACTAGCATTTTGCTTCTGTTGTCCTCCGATCTTCAATTGGTATCTGCTAGCGGTGTTGAGCCTGTTCTACCTCTTCTTGAGGGCTAGCTTTGCTTTGCTTGGTTGCGTCGAGCCGTTGCCCATGTCTTTGGGGACCAAGTTTTCGCTTCATCCACTTGACCTTCTTTGGCTTTTGTTCGGCTTTTGGGTCATTTGGTTGGGTTTTCTCTTCTCACTCCTTCCTACCTCCTTCTTCTTATTTATGATTTGTTGTGGAGTTGACAATGCACTCATCAAGGGGGAGATTGCGGATACATGGGTGTATGCCGAGTCTCTGTGTGATGAGTGATTGTCAACGGAGATGATGCGCATGTTCTTTGGCTTGTGTTGTGCAGGTGTCGAGCACGGAGACAGTGATCGATGGCGGGTGAAGGTCAAGTTGCGACGTGCCGTGCCGACGGACCGGGCGCGATGAAGGATGGGCGTGCCGTGCGGCGGACGTGCCATGCCGATGTATCGGACGGTGAAGGGCGGACGTGGACTTGGACTGATGGACTGGAGGCCGGAGGATCAGCTGTGGTGGCTGGCAGCCTGCGACAGCGACAAGCGGAGAAGTGCGATCATGTCGGTGGAAGGGGTGCACAGGCGGTGCATCCCCTCTTCGACGTCGGTTTGTTGGTAGAGCCAGGGAAAAACCAACGGGTGGACGGTTTCCAGGTTTGGGCCTCAAAACCTGGGTGCTGGGTTTCCAGGTTGAGCCACAAAACCTGGGCGCGACGGTTTCCAGGTTGAGCCTCAAAACCTGGGCGTGGGCCGGTTTCCGAGTTTGGGCCTCAAAACTCGGGCGCTGCGGGTTTCCGAGTTTGGGCCACAAAACTCGGGCTGGAGGCTGGTTTCCCGGTTTGGGCCTCAAAACCGGGGGCTGATGGAAAAGGCTGGTTTCCCGGTTTGGGCCACAAAACCGGGGGTGCAGAGTGGTGGCGGCACGTGGCGGCGATCTGAAGGTTGCGTGGAGGCGACGCGGAAGACCGTGCGGGCGTGGCCGTCGGATCTACCTACCACCAGCGGGTGGACTAGAATAGCCTTAGGGTTAGGACTGGTCCGCTCTGTAAATACAGTAGTGAGGGGTAGAGTAGGAAATAGGCTTAGGCTAGGTTAGTATAAGTAGTCTAGGGGAGACACCCTCCTCCCCATCTCAATCTCAATCTCAATCTCGATCTCAATCTCAGTTAGTGCCTTCATTTGCTAGGGTTTCCACTCTCCCATCCCCTGCTTTAGCTAGTTGAGATCCGCAGAGAGACTCCACTCTGTGTACTGTTGATTCGAGGAAGTGAGGCCGTATCCTCACCTTGGATCCCATCTCTCGGTGTCAATTCGCGTTTTGATTTCATGTTCATCATGTTCTTCGCGGATTGCTTTGTGCCTTGAGTTTTCCCGTCGCTTGATCTTTGTGCTCGGTTCATCTTTTGCGATTCCGTTTGAACTGAGTTGTTCTAGATCGTGAGGCACTTCTTTCCACCGAAGGAATCATCCTCTAACCTCACGGTCTAGGAGATCGATCGATTTTTCGTTTCGGGTCACTTTTCCTCTTTTCCCCCGAAATTCTTCGATTCACCGATTTGGAGTTAGGTTCGAGCCATGATCTCTTAGAGATAGCTCTCCTTGTGACTTCACTCACCAAGTTTGATCCCTAGAGGATGCGTTTTGGGTGAGTTTGAGTCGGATCGGTGGAAGAACAGAGGGGCTGCGGGGTGACCGGACGCTGGTCGCGAAGCGATCGGACGCTGACCAGTGCGTCCGGTCGTTGAGCGCTGCGTACAGGGTTTCTGGACCGACCGGACGCTCGGCGTTTTGCGTGACCGGACTCGCCTCTATCACTGTTCATCGCGGTTGTTTTGACCTGACCGGACGCTGGGTGAACGACCGGACGCTAGAGCACCGTGCGTCCGGTCGAACACAGAGAGCTCCCAGAACGTGTTTTGAGTGACCGGACGCGTCCGGTCCTCCCTGACCGGACGCAGGCCAGAGTCCGGTCACTGCAGCTTTGCGCGTTTTCGTTCGCGGTTAGTTCGTTCTTGACCGGATTCGAGTTCCATCTTTTGGGTTGGCTTTCTAGGGTTGTCTAGTGTCCCGCTGTGCTTCTAGGAAGCATCCACCCTACATCTAGGGTCGTGGACATTAGCAAGCTCTAGGTTTCGCTTTTGGGGTTGAGTTTGGGACAGTGGCATCTATTTTCCGAAAGGAAATTTTGAAGCTCCCATTCACCCCCCCCCCCTCTGGTCGCTTTCGGGTAGCTTCTCGGTCCTTCAAAGGTCAAGTAGAGACGTGCCGTGTCGATGGACCGAGAGTGGCGAAGGGCGGACGTGAGGCTTGGACTGAGGGACCGGTGGCCCGAGGATCAGCTGTGGTGGCTGGCAGCCTGGGACAGCGATGAGCGAAGACTTGCGGGCACGGTGTTGCTTGGGTCGAGGACCTGGGGACACGTGTCGGTGGACGGGGTGCACGGGCGGTGCATCCCCTCTACGGTTCGGTTTGGTGGTTGAGCCACAGAAAAACCACCGAGTGGACGGTTTCCAGGTTTGGGCCTCAAAACCTGGGTGCGGCCGGTTTCCGAGTTTGGGCCTCAAAACTCGGGCTGAGGACGGTTTCTAGGTTTGGGCCTCAAAACCTGGGCGCTGCGGGTTTGTGAGTTTGGGCCACAAAACTCAGGCGATGGACGGCTGGTTTCCCGGTTTGGGCCTCAAAACCGAGGGTTGGTCGTGAAGGCAGGTTTCCCGGTTTGGGCCTCAAAACCGGGGGCGGAGTCCGGGAAAAGGATGGTCAGAGCGGAGGCGGCACGTGGCGGCAATCGGTGAGGTTACGTCGAGGCAACGCTACCAGTTGTGCGGGCGTGGCCGTCGGATCACCACCTACCATGAGTTGCTCCAGAATAACCCTAGGGTTTAGCTGGCTCGCTCTGTAATTAGTTAGGGGTAGAGTGGGAAATAGAATTAGGATAAGTAGAGGGAGACACCCACCTCCTATCCGATCTCAGTCATTTTGCTATTTTGCCTTCTAGGTTTTCCTGCTCTCCCCATCCTCTGCTATAGCGAACTGAGATCCATAGAGAAGACAATCATACCTATGTGTTTGTGAGATTTTGAGGAAGTGAGACCGTAATCTCACTGTTGTAGCATGTGGTAGCCACACGGTTGCAAATTCGTGGTTGTGATTCGTGCTTTGTTCTTGTTCATTCGCGGATTGCTTTTCTCCACGATTTTCCCGTCAATCGATCTCTTTGTTCGTTGCATCTTTTGCGATTCCATTTGAACAAAGATGTTCTAGATCGTGAGGCACTTCTTTCCACCGAAGGAATTCTCCTCTAACCTCACGAGCTAGTAGATCGGTCGATTTTCGTTTCGGGTCAAGTCTTTCACCTTTCCCCCAAATCTCTTCGATTCATTGATTTGGAGATAGGTTCGAGCCATGATCTCCTAGGAGTAGCTCACTATCCTCCTTGTGACTCATCTCGCCAAGTTTGATCCCTAGAGGATTCGTTTTGGGTGAGATCAAGTCGAATCAGTGGACGAACAGCGTTTTTCGGCGTGACCGAACTCTGGCATCGAGCCGACCGGACGCTAGGCTTGTGAGTCCGGTCGTTGAACTTGATCGCTGTGTTCTTCGTGGCTTGACCGGACGCTCAACGTGAAAGTGACCGGACGCATAGCTTCCACTGTTCACCGAACGTTTCTCTGATTGACCGGACGCTTGACTCTCGACCGGACGCATCTCTTCAGTGAGTCCGGTCGCGAACAGTAAGGTCCCAAATCGGGTTTTACATGACCGGATGCGTCCGGTGGTCACTGACCGGACGCAGGCAGAGTCCGGTCATACTCAGTCTGCACGTTTTCGTCCGTGTTTCCCTCGTACGTTGTCGGTTTTGATTTCCGGCTTTTGCGTTGGGTTTCTAGAGTTGTGTAGTGTCCCGCTGTGCTTCTTGGAAGCATCCACCCTACATCTAGGGTCGTGGACACTAGCAAGCTCTAGGTTTGCTCTTGGGGGTTGATTCTCGGAATAGTAGCAACAAGTTTCTGAAAAGAAATTTGAAGCTCCCATTCACCGCCCCCCCCTCTGGTCGCTTTCTGGTAGCACTTTCGGTCCTTCAGGACCATCGGACGCTGAAGCCAGCGTCCGATGCACGGTTGCTCGCCACGTGTCCCCCATGTTCAACTTCCGCCGAGCGATCCCAACGGCTATATTACTTCTCGTGCCTGTTAATGTGGCATCGGACGCGCCGATGCCAAGCATCGGACGCTCTGATGCCTCTGCTCAAAACTGCACTCTACTGCGCCACACCGGATGCGCCGGGACTCTAGCATCGGACGCTCAACCCCAGCGTCCGATGACACACCAGAGAGGTTCCAGAGAGGGCAAAAACACATCGGACGCGTCCGATGGTTCCACATCGGACGCAGCCCAGCGGCCGATGCTCCCTGGAAAGCACGCTCGCGCCACGTCACCTGCATCGGACTCTGCAACAGTGCTTCCTCAGCGTCCGTTGCCAGCGTCCGATGCTTCTTCAGCATCTGACTTCAACTAGGGTTTGCCATCGGACGCTCGACCCAGCGTCCGATGCTCCTTGGACCAGCGTCCGATGCTCCCCGAGCACAACACTTCATCTCCGAAAACCACTGAATCCTGCCTCGCAAGCTCGGCAGGAGGGAGAGGGACTATACACTAGTTTCTCCCACTTCTCCACACCTTCTTTCAACACAACTTCTTCTCCAACAACTTCTCCTTTGCAAATGTGCCAACACCACTAAGTGTACAACATCATGTGTATGTGTGTTAGCATTTTCACAAACATTTTCCAAAGGATTTTCACATGCTCTCACCACGCCACTCGATCCTAGCAACATCGCAAAGTTAGATCGCTCAAGTGGCACTAGATGACCGATATGCAAACAAGTTTGCTCCTCTTAATAGTACGGCCATCTATCCTAAACCCTGTCATAAACTTCTCTACACACCTATGACCGGTGAAATGAAATGCCCTACAATTATACCTTTGCCTTGCGCATTCCATTCCATCTCCTCCGGTGTTGATGCAACACATGCACCAACCTCTTCATCAAATGATATGATCCACTTCATATCATCACATAGCCTCCATGGTCCATCGATCTTGACATCACTTGCTCTTCACCATCGCTTCCGTCCTTCGGCGCCAAGTCTTGCTTAAGCCTCCCGACACTCGGTACCAACAGCTTCAAAGCCTCAACTTGCCCTTCACCTTCGCAACCGGTTCATCAATCCAAGTCTTGCCTTGATCTTCACCATCTTAGCCACATGACCACATGTCATGTTTCATGTGCATTAAGCTCCTTCTTCACATGTGTGAGCCTTGCAACATATTCCAAGCCATTTCTCCTATATGGCAATTGTTGCTCACACATGATCACCTGTGGACTAATCACGTGTGTAATTCACTTTAAACACATATTAGTCCACCTAAGTTGTCACTCAATTACCAAAACCAAACAAGGACCTTTCAATCTCCCCCTTTTTGGTAATTGATGACAACTCTTCAAAGATATGGAAATTAAGCTTATTCCAAGCTAGCACTTTACAAGAATGCAAATTGCTAACTTGGTTTGGATTCTATGTTACTTATCCAACATTAAGACCATATGAAGATTTGGATAAGTATCATACAACCCGACTTGGTAGTGTTAACTCCCCCTACATGTGTGCTCAAATGGTTTGGTTTCAAGCTTGCACACATGCATAAATATGAAATTTGTGGGAGTGTTAGCACTACTAAGTGATGCTAAGGTATACAAGATGGAAATGTACCTTTGAAGCATGTATACCACATTTTAAATTATCCTTATCATCAACCTTGCTAGAAACAAGTGAAACTAGATACCACGTGAGATCAACATTATAATCAAGGTTCTAGTTACCACTTGTTACACTAAGACTAAGCTTTAAATACCAAAAGAAGGAAAGCAATCATCATTCAAGTCTTAGCTCTAGCAAACATTGCACACAAGCATATATATGAAATATAAAACATATGCAATGCAAGCAAGCAAATGTAATGCATAACCAAATGCATCAAACATGTATTCATGAGCTTGCTCCCCTACTTGTGTGCTCTCTTTGTCCAAGAATTTTGATCCTTTTCCATTGTTCAATCTTGCTCCCTCTTGATCCATGTCCATCTTCTTTTCTCCCCCTTTGTCCTTGACATATCACAATTGACATATCTTTTCCTTGACTTCTCCCCTTTTGTCATCAATGACCATAAAAGGTATGCTTCTCTCGATACAAAGGTTGCACTAGGGTAGATGGTTTACACTTGAGTCTTGAATTTTTGATGGACACCACCATATGTGTTGGAATGACACCATGTGTAGGATCTTTGACCTTGATACCAATAGATGGGGCACCTCCCCTAGTTCATAGCATGGGTCATCCACTTGATAAACTTGAGCTCTTGTTGGTGAGGGATGTTTTGCTTGATTTGATCACTTAAAGTTGAGGATCACTTGACATCTTGTAGGATACCACTTGTGAGCTTGATCTAGACACCACTTGGTAAATATCACTTGAAAAGATCATATAACATTTTGAATAGATACCATGTGAAGAAATGATGAGTCTAGATACCACTTGAATGATAGTTTAAACTTGATATCCATTTGCATTATTGTCTTCTTCTTGAACTCTTGTCATGAGCCTCTCATTTGTGACTTGAACTATTAAACTTGCACAAGATATCTAACTCGGTTTGCTCTAGAGTAAGCTTCTTCACACATCTTTCAATGGTTATCTTACTCACGTCGAATTAGACACTTGAATGCTCATCTTCTAGATCAAGTACTTGGGTTCACTAACTCATGAACAAATCCATATACTAACCACTAGATCATATAATCAAACAAGCAATAGTGGTAGGCTATGAATTTAAACTTTTCATTGTTATGCATGATCTTATTAAGCATGTACTATATGCACTAACCGCATACTAGTAAGGGATGGAAAAATGATCATGCACATTACAATGATACCTTTGCTATCTTGGAGTAGAGGATAGTCATTAGATTCCAAATAAGCTCCAAATAGCAATGTGAAGTCCATGGTGAAGACCAATAGATACCAATTGATAGAACAAATCTTCACCCATATGAACAAGTGCACTATCTTGTTGTGGTTGACTTGCTTCTTCATTTGATCATAGCTTGCATATGAATACCACTTGTTTATAGTGAATATCACTTGAATGCTTCAAGATTTTGCTCTCTTTTAGGTGTTGATTGCTTTCTTGATCAATCCTTTTGATTTCTTCAACTAAGTATCCCCAATGACACTTTAGATCACCACTTCCATGTTAGCCTTCCAAGCCTTGCTTGGTTATCCTACCAAAGGCGGCAAGACCCTACAAAAGGGAGAAGTGACCTCTCTCCAAAGAATCATCCTTGATACTCACTTGAATTGACCTTTGTTTGATTGATCCAAGGGTGAACTCATCATGATGAAAGTTTCTTGCATGGTTGCCTGAGTTCAACTCTTCCTTCTTTGAGTCCTTTTCTTTCTTCCAAAAGATCTTCAATTGATACTAGGACTTGATCTTTCTCTTCATCTTGATGTTGGTTTTGATCTTCAATTTGAGTACCAATTGTGTGCCAAATACACTCCTCAATCAAATGAACTTGTACTCATCTTTGTCATACTTCTAGCTCATCTCAAAACCAAACATAGGTCCCTCAACCACTTATAAACAAGATTCCAACTTGAGGGCCTTTCAATCAAAGTGACTTGTGATCTATCCAATAATTGTCACTTTTCTAACAAATTCTGTCCTTCTCAAAGAAACGTGCATATCTCCCAAAATATAAGACCAATGAATATGAAATTTGGTGGAGATGTGCCTCTGTAAGTGTTCTAGCAGCCATAAAAAATTGACCTTCATTGGCTTTCTAGATTGCTACCAGATTTCAATTTTCTTCATAGTACTACATGCTGAAAACTGTTGCACCATAGTTTGACAAGATCGACTCTAAAAACGAAGCATCACTTATCCAAATATCATGAATATTGCACATCAACTAATACTACTAGTACAGTGCCCGTGCTAACACTACGGTTTCATTTCAGAAATGTGCATAAAAACAATCATGATATATTAAAAAATAAAATGTAAAAAATATTTTAAGAGAAATTATAGAATAAACCATAACTTTAGCACGATCCAAATATTTAATATAGCAAATAATTCCTATGCATTACAAGGACAATAACCATTCCTCTCCATATTAGTCATTTTTAGATTGTAGAAACTGGCAAAACTAAAATTATCACTCTGCAGTCAAACTAAAATTATCACTCTACAGTCAAACTACAATTATCACTCTGCAGTCTGTACTGCACTTTGCTAAGAAGACAACATTAGAAAAATTACAATATTTTCAAAGCTTTTTCAGTTCACCAACAAAACATAGCCAGTAATTAACTGGAAGTGTAAACTTTAGACAAAAAATACTTCTTTGTTGCAATTAACGAACAGGCCGATGTCCAGATCTCCTTTGTATTTCCTTATGTGTTTAAAAAAACTTGATGCTGCCAATGCAAATGAAAGGCGGGGCTCTTCATTCAGACAATTGCTGCTTTGAGGGTGAGATTCTAAATCTGGCTCATTGAGTTGTCAGGGCTCTGAAGCTTCTGCAGGGAAATCATACCTACGAGAGATGGCCAAGCTCAATGCTTATGCTGATGTTAAACCAACAGCCTTAGAACTGAGGAATTGATGAGACCTAAGAGAACAAGAAGAGTTCGGAACAACACATCTGTTGTGCCAACAAAAATAATATGGCTATCAAGACCGACATCATAATTATTAGTTCCTAAAAAAATAGTTCAGAAAGAGTTTAAAGGGTGTTCTGTTCCCAATTCAGAAATAGTTTTGACTGGAAAAGTAAAGATGCACAACACTAACATATTTTTTAATATGAGCCGAACAACTAACATGACTTTTATATCATAGCCGACATTCTTCTTAATGTAGTACTAATTGATGTGGAAAATAAACACACATTAGATACAACTAAGATTAAAAAAACAATATATAAAAATGATCATAAAACTAAAAGATATGATCTGCATAATTCTTCATCTCGTTGACAGTTGAGGGCGCCATCTCATCCTGCCACACAGAAACCGGAAAAAGGATTTGCTGATATTTAGTTTATAACTTTATATCAACTGCTCAAAATAAAATGCACAGTAGGGGTTGAAAACAATATATATTATTATATGTGAGCTAGTAAAACACAGAGCATAGTTATATTCTAAGCCCGACATTGATCAGAACCAATAAACCAAACTTATGCCATATTAAAATCCTACTAACTTTCAGAGATTGAATAACCATAATTTGTTAAAGGAAAATGCATAGCAATTAACTGAATCTTGCATTCATGGTATACACATGGAGTCCAAAGGGCATGCTTTTCACAATGATTGGACTGTTGTAATCTATGACATCTCACAAAAATTCAGCAAGAAAAAATAGATACATGTTCATTTGATCATGCAAGGTAAATAAACTTAGCCCTCAATTATTAGCTAATGACTACTTGAATAGCATATTAACTATTATTATTGCACGAAAGTGACACCCAAAATTAAGCCAGGCTGACGCACCATCGAACTACAGTAGAACATGTGCTCTGAAGTACGAAAATACTAAAACTGCAAAGCTATTGAGCTAATATATCTGAAAATGAAAGAGAAAAAAAGCTGATATTGAATTGTTCAACAACAAAGCATCACCTTGTTCTGTTATTTTGGTTGCTCTAGACGCAAAAGACAAATGGTAGAACTGAATTATGACAACAAAGCAAGGAAACACAGGAGATCAATATTCAGAGATTTGCAAAGATTGATTACTGAAGCGTTAAGATGACACTTGAGAACCTGAATATTGAAGCCACGCTGAACTGCTCAGTTGTTGCTTCAGTTGTCGCTGGTGTGCTTTTGTCGTCCTGCAAAAGAGAGAAGCCAAGCTTGAGCTACAAATAGGCTGCAGAGAAAAACGATCACTGACAAGTAAGGTGGGCGCTGATTGTTTTCTGTAAATTGCCGAACAGAACAAAGACATTGAACGGAGGAGGATTTGGATCGAAAAACCACAAAAACAAGTGACGAGCTCTCAAAAAGAACAAAATCAAGACAAATTGGCAAGAAATCAACAATACCAACTCATAGATATTTAATTCAACCTAAAGATCACAAAATGATGGAGATTTGAGCATGAATTTCATAGAAATCCAAGAATCCTAGTGAAAGTTGAAACTTTGGCAAAATCTAAAATCTAAGGTGGCCACGAGAAGATTGGATGACTTGATCACCAAGATGTGTTTTCTCAAGCCATAGCACCAATATCTCTCAACGAATCCATTCTGATTTGTAGTCAAAACACAAGAGCAAAAATACCTTCAAAGAGACCCTGAAAATACAAAAAAAAATGAAAACTCGTGCCAACAGTAACAGAGGGAGATGGAGCATGAGATCTAGGGGAGAAGCATCTGCGACGGCCGGCTGGAGATTGGCCTAGCGCTCTATGCCCTCGGGTGGCAGCCAGCCCCGCGCGGCCCCTGTGCCGACTCCCATGGTGACGGTGGTTCCCTGGTGCTCACCGTGGGGGAGATGAGTGGGAGAGTAGTCGTGAGGTGGATCAAAAAATTGTATGATTATGTAATTGAATCACTGAAATGATTAGTCAATAGATACCCTGGGGAATATTTCATCGTTGCTTGGTCGGCTTGGCATGGTGGGCGGAAGCTGCAACGTTTGCCAAAATGTTCTTTGGCTCATGCTTGGGGCTTGTTCCTGGAGGTGAGGATCCGTTTTCGGTTGTTGAGCAGCTTCTCAGCGAGCAGCCTCCGGTAGGTCTCTTAGGATGGTGAAACCCATCAGGCAATGACAGATGAGTGGAAGAAAATAATATTGGCCACAACAATTATACGGTTTAGCATCTTGCATATAGATAGGTTATACAAACTAAAGAACCTAAAAAATATTACCATAGATGTTACCTCAAGCTTGTCATTTTGATCTTTTGACATCACCTTGCAAGCTTCTCCTGCACACATAATCAAACAAGAATAAATTGCAGTCAATATTGCATATAATTTTGCTTCAGAACTTCAGCATATATCCACTTTTATTTAACCAAATCACAATCACACATTAGCATATGAAACAGGATAATAGAGTACCGGAACCTCTTGCTCTCAGTAGGTTACACTTTGGAATGACCAGATTTTGAGGCAAAAATAATAGTAATTTTCATGGTGTCAAGCCGCATTCCAAAACAAAATTTCTACATGGTGCACAGATACTGAGACAAGATTTTGAGGCAAATTGAGTACGACGACTACTACGACACAGTCTCTGTCTTCTCTGAAGTTAATTCACCCGTATGAAGTTAGGGGGCCTTGACTTGTAGCTAAATTTTCTTGCTGCATGACATTTTGCATTTAAACTACACTGCTATCAGGAGGAGACACTTCTTCTAGAACAGGAGGCTGAAATTGTCTATTGCATTCCTGGGAAGAGTCATCAAAGACAACAAGAGAATGCATAC
Organism: Coix lacryma-jobi var. lacryma-jobi; assembly: GCA_009763385.1. Classification (NCBI taxonomy): domain Eukaryota; kingdom Viridiplantae; phylum Streptophyta; class Magnoliopsida; order Poales; family Poaceae; genus Coix; species Coix lacryma-jobi. Next base: position 53,712,281 of record CM019822.1, on the reverse strand, counting down.
CTATCCGAAGAGAAAACTGCATTTGATATTTATGAATCAGATGTGCCTAACAGCTAGTAGAAAATATGGCACGGAGATGCTCCAATATCAAACTCACAGGCTTGTTAGTTTTGTCATGCAGAGAGGACAAACATTACTCGACAAAACAGTATTGATTGACATCAATAATTGAAGTTTAAATAAGAGGATGTCTATGCTAGTATCCTGTGACAAAAAAACAGCTATATATATATATTTATTAAAGTGACAAAGGACTAAAAGACTAAAGGAGTTAAAAAAACAAGTTTACTTTAGTTAAAAATGCACTGCAACGAATTAACAAAGACCGAGGAATTTTAAGAAGGTAACACAAAAGCAATGATGAGATTCAGACGCAAAGGTCAGGACGAATTAGAGGGATACGCAGTGAAAATGTCAAATTTCATTGATACGGGAAGAATCCAACAAGCATATTGGGAGCCTGCACCTCAGCTTTGGTATTACGATGGCTGTTCCGAAATAGACTACTGAAATAAAGTTTATACCTGGAAGAAGCTTTAGGAAAATTGCTCTGAACAATGACCTCGGTTTAACTGCATATGACATTGAGATTCAGATCAATTTAAATTGAACCAATACTCTGTAGGAACTATTGCTTGACCAAACCTGCTTGGAGATCAAGGTTCTAAATGAGCATGAAGGTTATTTTATACCAGCTACAACAATTGGATACTCCAAGATTATATGATCACCATTCTGCTTGCAAACAATTCTTGGAAAGATTTCAACATAGAAAAGTTGGTTAAGTATTTGAGTTAAATATAGCAATGCCATGTTATCACGAACACTTTAGTTTTAAATAAATCTCATGTGTAACCAAATAGTTTCAGCAACCTATCATGTTAGATGAGGTTTGCACTTTTTCAGTCTACCCTACTACAGCCTACGGCATATACTGGGGATATTTTTTTTCTTTTCCCTTTTTGCAGGAGCAACATTAGAAGATCATATCTAGAGAGATCATTGAGAATAATGCTTACTTCATCAAGGATCACAATCTATATTATTTAGTTATATAACACAAAGTTGTTGCATCTAAATTAAAAAAGAAATCTGTACCTGTACTCAGTACACAGTAACCTCCATGCCTGGTTCAAAAAGCTACTGCATGTAGATACTAATGCTCGAGTAAATGTCCACGTAGTCGCCAGGCACCATGATTCAGGGGGAGTGACTTCGTGTGATGTGGCTGATGGTAGTGCCGCCGCCGCAAAAAAAGTGGCCTTCGTGCCCTGGATGGCATGTCGCTAGCATGGAGGATGGAGGTGTTCTTGTACCTGTATACAAGTGTGGAGAGAGCAACGACAAGGTCGGACGGAACGGATTCGACTGCCGCATCTCGAGACTACACCGCCACATCCCAAGCCCGTGCCTCTGCATCCCGAGCCCGCCCATAGCCCCACAGCAGTGCTCGCAGCATCGGACATGTCCCCACCGGCGTCGGTGAAGGGTGTCACGAAGACGCCCCAGGACGGCGCAAGACTCCCCACCGGGTGAAGCCGCCGGCGGCCCAAACCCTAGCACTCCACTGGACTGGGAGAAGGAAGGAGAAGGAGGCGCTTGCCGAGGACGGAGAGAGGGCGGCGCGATGTCGACCGGATTGGAAGAGGTAGGCGCCGGCCGGAGGGGGATGTTGTGGGCGAAGAGGGAGGCGCCGCCGCTAGCTAATCATGAGTAGCGAGAGATCAAGAATGGAGAGGAAGGTGTCACCCGTGCTGCTCGGACGGTGGAGCAAAAAAAAAATAAAAAAAAAAGAGAGAAAAGGTAACCACGAACGAGGAATCGAACCGTGGTCATGGGCATCGGCGTGGGGAGCTGGGTACGGGAGGGGCTCGGGCATTGGGCGGATATGTCATCGCGTGGGTGAGGTGAATGAGAAGCCTCACACAAACTTTTTGTACCAACCATTAGATCTGATCTAAGTGATTTATTAACCTTTGATTTTAATAGAGACGAAATCCTGTGTACATTTTACTGGGTGCACAATGGTTGGGACTCTCAGCGGGGGTTATTTTTGTGGGTGGATCTAAAATAATTTAAGTGTTTCGTTATAGTATGGATAAGTGTAGAGCATGTGTACCAAATTTCAAGCCAATCCAAATAGATTTGATCACTCAAACATGGCTATCTTCTCAGCTCACTCAGATTTTGCAATATTGAACAACTTTGAGCAATTGAGCTATACTCTACCAATTTGAATCAAACTTGAGCTAACTTGTTTGAATACTGTCACAAGACATATATCCATTCAAATCACTTACTAAAAGAAGTCTCATGAACATATCCATTCAAACTAACTCAATTTGATCACTTAAGCATTAAATCCATTCAATCATCTTATAGCAAGCAACATATGCATATATCTCCAATTCAAACAACTCATATGCATTCAAATGAATGTGATCAACTAGAAATATACCTTGTTAGCTCATTATCATCCAATAGCAAGCTTCTTCATTTGTTTGCAAGCCTTCAAATATTTCCAATCAACCACCACAACTTGATCTTTTGCACTTGTATGTTTTGCACTTGGACTTCACTTCTTTTGTCTTGGCATTGGGTTTGGATAGCACTAGGCTTCATTACTTGACTCAATCACATGATGAACAACATGAAATCAATTGAATCAAGCCTCCAATGCCATGGTACCTACACACATTCATCCACTAGTTGATGGTACCCAAACTTGTTTGGGTCCTCTCAAGTTAGGTGTAACATACTTTGGCATAGCCTTAGTATGAGTAGCGGGATGAGTTCCAATAGTAGCCTTAGAGGTACCATTTTCATCCTTTCTAAGTACAATATTATCATTAATTGAAATAGGTTTAGAAGTGTTGCCTAGGGGACATGAATTTGCCATGTGTCCCCTTTCCCGGCATGAGTAGCAACTTCTTTTTGATTGAGCCTTCTCTTCCTTGCTCATTTGTTGCTTCTCATTGCCTTGCCTCTCATGAGTTGCTTGATCCTTCTTCTCAAGCTTGTTAGGACACTTCGAGGCAAAGTGTCCCATATCATCACATTTGTGGCACTTGATGTGAGCCAAATCTTTCTTCTTTTTTTCATTCTTGCTCATCATCATCTTGGCATCTTGTATATGAGTTGGATGCCTTGCTCTTCCGCCCCTTCTTGTTTTCTTCTTCTTCATCATCAAGTCACCACCGTCACAGTTGATCTTGACTTGATCTTGGGGCTTCTCTTTTTGTTCAACTTGTGGCTTTGGTTGAGGCTCTTCTTGTTGCTTCACCAATTGCTTGGTTGGGCACATGGAGGTGAGATGTCCCCTAGTGCGGCACTTGAAGCACTTGACATGCTTGAGTCTCTCTTCTTCCTTCTTCAACTTGAGCTTCTCCTTGTTGGGGCAAGCATTTGCAAGATGTCACATCTCATGGCACCGATAGCACATGAAATGAGATAGCTTCTCTTGTTCTTGCTTTTTCATCTCTCTTTCATTTTTTCTTTCCCCATCTTTTGTCTTTGATATTGCTCTTGTTGAAGCCAATGTCACTCTTGTCACCATAGCTCTTTTGATTCTTCAACATGTGCTCAAAGGTGACTTTGGAGTTGTAGCACCTCTCTAATTTGTTGCTCAAATTCTTCACTTCTCTTTTGAGCTCATTGTTCTCCTTCAAAATGTTAGTCTCACAAGACATAGAAGTAGAACAAGCATCTATATGTGAAGAACATGGCATAGATAATAAATTATCACAAGAGGTGGATACATGCTTCTTCTCTACATCACATGGGTTAGCACAAATATGTGATTGATCACTTGACCCAAATGATGAGCTCTCACTAGTTTTAGTTTCTACATTAGAAAGCTTCTTAGTGAGAAAAGCATGGTCTTGTACCAAGTTGTCATGAGCAACACTAAGTTCCTCATGTGTCAATTTAAGCTCATCATGTGAACAAGTAGTAACATAAAGTAGATGCTTTTGTTGTTCACATGCATTCTTTAGAAATGAGTTTTCTTTTGTCAATTTTGCATTTTTAGACATCTCATTTTCTAAAGCTTTGGTGAGTCTACACACAAGCTCAAGGTTTGGATCATCACAATCAACAACCACATTTGCAATTGATACCTTAGTGTCACCGTGTGACATGAAGCAATGTGGTGTAGTAGAAGAGCTTGTGGAGACATCACTCTCATAGCCGTCATCATCATCAAGTGTGCATGGAATGGCATCATCATTTGCACCACTTGAGCTTTGGCTATGGTCACCATCATCCTTGTCAAGTGATCTTGTGGATTGATCATCATCATCATCACTTGACCATGAGGTGGAGCAATCCTCCACAACCACCATGTTGTGGTCATGCTCAACACCCTCATGTGCCTCTACCTTGAGCTCACTAACATCATCATCATTTGAGGCCCTCCCATAGTTATCATTGAGAAACTTCCACATGTTATGGGAGGACTCCATATCCATGATCTCACTAAAGATATCATCATTCAAAGATCTAAAAATAATGTTAGTAGCTTGGCACTCGAGATCTAGCCATTTCTCTTGTGCTTGAGTTAGATTCGTTTCATCCAACACATGAGAAAAGCCTACATCTACGATCCACCACATTTGAGGGCAAATAAACTTGAAATTGCATATCATCCAAGTTTTCCATCGTGTAAAGTGAGTGCCATCAAAAATGTGTGGACAATCAATGCCTAGCCCATAAGTCGCCATCCTCTCGGGTCGGTGAAGACCACAAATGAGAGACCTAGCTCCGATACCACTTGAAGGGTCGAGATGGCGGACTAGAGGGGGGGTGAATAGTCCTTTTTAAAAAACATAATTGTAGCGGCTAACCAAAACAAATGTGGAATTAAAACTATCGGTCTAGCCAAGACTACACCCCTCTACCTATACTCTATGACACCTTACAAAAGATCCTAATCAATGCAAATAAGGTGTCGGGCTAGCTAGAGCTCACCTAACCAATTCTAGAAGCAAGGTCACACAAGCCTATGCAACTAGTACTTCAAGCATGGGGGAGCTCCTACACAATCTAGCAAGCAAAGCACAAAGCCTAAGCTCACTAGCAATGCTCAATAACAAGGTTACACAAACCAAATTAGAGACCTCAACTTAGCTGCACAAACTAAGCAATATGACTAGCAAGACTACAAGTCAACTAGTCACGCAAGAGAGCTACTTCTAGGCTACACAAGCAAAGAAGGTAACTAGCAAGCTACACAAGCTAACTAATTACAAGAGCAACTACACAAACACAATATATATGAAAGTAATTACAAGCTTGTGTAAGGGGAATGCAAACCAACGGGAAGAACAAGGTTGACACGATGATTTTATCCCGAGGTTCACTTGGTCGCCACCAAGCTAGTCCCCGTTGAGGCAAGCCCAAGGTTGCCGCCGATCCTCTTGCTAGTGGTGACCCTAAGTCACACTCTCCACGATGGAGTGCTCACCAAGAGCTCTAGCTTCGATCCGGCCAGACCACTTGGCGCTCTTCGCGCCTCTCTCTACTAGAGTTGCTCTTCGCGATCTCCCGCGGGGCGAGCACAATACCCCTCACAAAGCTTCTCCGGAGCCACGCACAATCTTCACGTGGGCTTCACGACGGAGACTCGATCACCAAGCCGTCTAGGAGGTGGCAACCTCCAAGAGTAACAAGCACCACCGGCATGCAACACGATCACCTAGTGCCACTCAATGCAATCTCTCAATGCAACACACTAGCTATCACTCACTCGCTATCGATTCGCACACTAGCAAGCACAAGCGAGTTAGAGGGCTCCCAAGCACATCCACACCAGCCACCAAGGCTTTGGAGTGCTCAGCACCAGCCCAAGGCCGGTTACCAACGCTATTTATAGCCCCAAGGGCTAACTAGTCGTTGCCCCTTCACTGGGCAAACTACGCTAGCATCGGATGCTCCACACGGCCGATGCACGGATGCTCGCCACGTGTCCCCCATGTTCAACTTCGGCCGAGCGATCCCAACGGCTATATTACTTCTCGTGCCTGTTAATGTGGCATCGGACGCGCCGATGCCAAGCATCGGACGCTCCGATGCCTCTGCTCAAAACTGCACTCTACTGCGCCACACCGGACGCGCCGGGACTCTAGCATCGGACGCTCGACCCCAGCGTCCGATGACACACCAGAGAGGTTCCAGAGAGGGCAAAAACACATCGGACGCGTCCGATGGTTCCACATCGGACGCAGCCCAGCGTCCGATGCTCCCTGGAAAGCACGCTCGCGCCACGTCACCTGCATCGGACTCTGCAACAGTGCTTCCTCAGCGTCCGTTGCCAGCGTCCGATGCTTCTTCAGCATCTGACTTCAACTAGGGTTTGCCATCGGACGCTCGACCCAGCGTCCGATGCTCCTTGGACCAGCGTCCGATGCTCCCCGAGCACAACACTTCATCTCCGAAAACCACTGAATCCTGCCTCGCAAGCTCGGCAGGAGGGAGAGGGACTATACACTAGTTTCTCCCACTTCTCCACACCTTCTTTCAACACAACTTCTTCTCCAACAACTTCTCCTTTGCAAATATGCCAACACCACTAAGTGTACAACATCATGTGTATGTGTGTTAGCATTTTCACAAACATTTTCCAAAGGATTTTCACATGCTCTCACCACGCCACTCGATCCTAGCAACATCGCAAAGTTAGATCGCTCAAGTGGCACTAGATGACCGATATGCAAACAAGTTTGCTCCTCTTAATAGTACGGCCATCTGTCTGTTGGCACAAAATGTGTCGCACCGTGCCTCACACACAGCAAGCCGAAAAGCGTGGCTTCAATCGGGTGCCCGGACGGTTTGAAATCCGGAGACGTGCCAATCGGTTTGACTTGAAAGCCAACAAGGGATAAAACTGTGAGAATAAAACTGGAACATGTCGGATGAGACCAGACAGTTCCATATTTACGGCCTTGAAGCCACTCACAACGACATATAGCTATAGAAGCTATCTGTCAACAAGTTTTAAAGATCATTCGGCTAACTCCAAACATGAACATATGTAAACAATTGGTTGCCGAATGCACATACGTAAAAAGACATGCTTGAACAAGAGATAGATTATAAAAATAGCGCGTAACCAAGCTCGGCAAATCAGCCGAGTTGGGGTCATGAAGAAGGAACATGCAAACAAAAACAATCAAAGCAATCTAAAACCTGCATCTGCCGCACAATACCTAGTTTTATCAAAGCTTAAGCGTAATTGACATGTATGAACCCGCAACACGTAACAATCTAGATTAGAAATTAATTCGGCCATCATAATTATGCGATTATTGGAAAAAAGTAAACAACTTGCAAGGCAAGGCCGAACAAAGTCAATCTAGATTGGGCAAAAAGAGTGTTGCAAAACTGATTAAATATATCATGCAACACATGGTAACTTAATAAATCTACTAGATCTTGCCAAATCTAATAGAGCCGATAACTATCTCGCTCCTGCTAAACGTATCAAGCAAACGCCTACCGCACGGTATTTACTCATAAGCATAGCATAAGCAAAGACTTCTTGATTGTCGACATAGATCCGCCGTACGATCTTTATAAACAAACAAGACTACTTGCATCACATCTAAATCCACCGCATGATACTAGACATGATAACAAGGTTGCCGGGACTTACGGAGGTCAACGGATCGATGATTCCTCTCGAAGAACTCGACGACACGACAAAGGACTCGAAGATGGCACGGGGCCGATTTGTATTGATATGGTTGTGAACAGTTTTACATTGGCCAAGGGTTTATATTTATACCCCAGACACGATACAAGTCCTAAGAGGATACGATTATGAAATATTAAAGGAAAAATACAATATATTTGGCCTTTAACGCCCTTCAGAATCTTTAATGCCTTAATTGTCGCAATCTTGTTATCCAATCAGCTTTTGCTTCTGTCATTTCAATGGAAATCCTTTTCTCTTCAAAATAGCCGACCGCATAAGCAGTTGCCGAATCCTCGGAAACTTAGCCTACCGCATGGATACTTGCCAAATCCCTTACACGCCCATCTCCACACACTGGTCCGTCTGTCATCCCCTTACGCGTGCAAAAATCTAGTGTTAACACATGCCCCCTCAATTTTGGAATATAAGTTACTTTATTTCAAAATTGTCCGCAAACTTCTTCCCTCTTTTAGGTTTACATTTTTTCAACACCGTAGCCGCTGCCCAGAAAATCCAAAACCCGGCGTAATTCCGAATTCACCTCGAATTCCTAATGGCGACTCAGGACGAGATCCCAGAGGTAAAATTCATTCATTCTCACATATTTGGTAATTTTCCGCCGGTTCTGTCCCTCTTTTGGCTCACCCTTTTTCTCCAATCTTGCCACTCTTTGAAGGAATACAAGAACCAGATTCTAATTCCTTATGCTGCCAATACTGATTCCTACCTCCTTGGCCCAATGGGAAATCCAGACCCAACGGAGATTATCGAGAAGGAAACTCAAAGAATTCCTTTCAAATCTGGAATCATTCCAATGAGTCAATGACCAAACACCTTCAAGAACTGGCCATTTCCCCCAATTGCTGGATGGCGGAACTGGTACAGGAGAATATTGGAAAAAAGTAGCAGTCACTGAGAAAGTCAAGATATTGGCCATTGCTTAGAACTATCTCTATCAGAAACGCCCAGAAATGACTCTCTTCTGATAGCAACTTCCCATTTTTGGTCTGACGCCACTAATGCTTTCATCTTCGGCCATGGTATGATGACTATCACTTTAGCTGATGTTTTCATGATGACTGGCCTGAATGTAGCATTACCAGTATATCCTTTCAAGTACAAGAACAAAAGCAATCAAAGAGCCGTCAGTTCTGGATGTGGATGGGCCAAATACATTCAAACTTATATGGAGTCATCTGGCACTATCTCTGACAAAGAACTGAAAGCTTTTATGAATATGTGGCTATGCAGATTCATCTTCTGTGGAAAATCCAATGAACCCACTCTGAACCATATAGTGATGGCTGAAGACTTATCTGTAGACACTCAAATCCCACTAGGTAAATATCTCTTGGGGTCTGTCTATAATATGATGCACCAGATTACTCTTTAGATGCACCAAGGTGGAGAAATTTCCTGTGGGAATGGCCCTTGGTGGTTAGTTCAGATGTGGCTCCAATTATATATGCATCAGATAGCCTCTGTAAGCCTTCTCAATCTGAGTTTTCCTTCAATTAACTATGCTGAAGGCAAAGCAACAAAGGTCAAAGCTTGTCAGACTTATGGAGAGGCAACATCATCTATCAGTATCGACATAGACATTGGTCATCTCTTTAAGCTGTTCTTCAAAGGTTTTGGTAATGTACTTTGGTTCCCTTACAGAAAAAATGAAAATCTGACCCTTCCCTGCAAGTTTAGTTATGAATTCGGCTGTATAGACAAAGTATCTATTGATATTTTTAATTCTTTCATCAAACCTTGCACTCTGCCGGCCGAATTTCATCATGGAAGACTAGTGCAGTCCACCTATGAATTTTACAACCCAAACATGGTGGCCAGACAATTAGGATGTGGTCAATTACCCCCAAGACCCTTCTTCTCAACAATAATAAAGCCCAGGGAAGTAATCATAGAAGGAATAGTGGCTGGAAAAGTTTTTGAATTAGGATGGGAGCTGCCAACATATGAACCATCTCCATTTGGGATAATAGACACTGCCCATCCTTTTTTCACTTCCTGGTGGGAAGAATGGCACACTCATATTTTCAATACACCAGTCCACCCCTATGTCAAAGCTTGCAACCTGATTTTGCTTTTGACAGTGAGGTAATTTCCTTTTACTCCTCATCTTCTGTTCTCGAATTCATTTTTCACCTTAACACTTGGTTATACACAGGATTTTGAGCCTACACCCCCTGCCGAGGCAATCCAATATTATTTAGCTGGACCCAACCCTGCTCTGGGTTTTAATGCCCCAAACCTGAAAACTTTCATGAAAATTCCTGCAACTTCATCCACTGCTCCTTCAGGAGGAAAAGGAAAAATAAAAACACTCGAGAGTGCCCCCTTACCCAGGAAACCAAGGACAAAAAGGGCTCAATTATCTCCTAAGGTATGAATCCTTCATTCCATGTCAAACTAGTAACTTCGTCCGGCAATAAACCTGATTACCTCCAAATTCCATTGCTTCTATTGCAGCCACAGGTTAAAACTCTCAAATGTGGTGGCACCTCATCGACTGAAGATCCAACAAATCCCAAAGATTCAAAAAATCAAGAAGCCGATGAGACTATAGGTAATACGTTCGGCTAACCTCTTCTCTGTTGCCACATCATCTTTTCATACTCACATTATTATTTGAAATAGATGATATTCTAAACGAACTGGCAGAAGAACCTTCTCCTGATCATGTCCCAAGCTCACCTCCTCCGAATACTCAGCCAAACTCTCAAGCAGGCCAAGATCAATCAGCCCAGGTAAAGTTTCATCTCAAACTATATTATTCCAACACATTCATTCAATCGGCTAACTCTTCTTTCTCTCTTTTTTTTAGAAGAAAACCATTGAGCCAACTATTAGTTACTCATTTTCCATTGAAGATTATATCACTGAGAAGGGTGAAGAAAATACCTCTCAACACACCCTATCAATAGAAAATCAAGCTCGGCTGAGGGAGATGATTATTCTGTTGAATAAGGACACTGTCAATTTGGTTCAGGATGCAGATCAGATCAGAGATATCCTTGAACTTATTGATGAAGATACCCCCCCTGCTCTTTTAACTCCCCTAGAGTCTGCAGCCCACCTTGATAACTTCTTTAGTATGGTGACAAAGGCAACCAAGAACATATCATCTAGGGCCGTCTTGCAGAATGATAGGTCCTCAAAGAAGTTGGAACTTAAAAATTTGCATTCTCATATCCAAATTGCAAGAAATTCTCTAGCAACCCTGGAGCCTGAATTGAATGCCATGGAGGAGGAAAAAGGCAAGTTAGAAGCCCGAATAGCTGAACTGAACGCCAAAATTCAGTCTCACAAAGCTCACATAGCCGATTTGCCGAAGAGTATAGAAGCGGCTTCACTAAGGATGACTTCGGCCCTCAAAGAAGATCGACAAATCAAAACCAAGCTATCCAAAATCCAGGGCTCCAAAGATGAAGATCAAAAAGTACTAGACAATGTCAGCCGAATCAGGTCCGAGGCCATAGAGGCAATTAATCAGCTTTTAAACGAGTAGACATTGAACTTGTAACAAACTAAGTGTAATGTACTCTGTGCCCGCAAAACTATTTTGTGCTTCCACGCCTTTATTTGTTTGAGAAAGCAATCGGTCCTTTTTCCTTAAACTCTCCTTATTACGATGTAGCCGATTGTCCTCATTTTCCAACAGCCGAATGAAACTTAATTTAAATGAACTAAGAATATAGCCGAATGGCATTCGACTTTTCCAATCCTGGCCCAGTCCAACAATCGGCCTAGCTGAAGGAAAAAACCCTACTTTGTCGTTTGACATTTTTGCCCCACTACTCCGTGGAACTCGCCACGACTCCTTTTTTGGCTTACAAATAACTTCCTTTAGCCAGCCTCGACTACCACTACAGCTAAACATCTTTATTTCTGCCTCTTCATATTCTTCGCTCGATCCAATCCAGAAGAAAACCCTAACATTCATAGCAATGGCGAGTAACGATGACCGCGGCAAGCATGCCGCCGAAGAGGACGCAAAGGGAAGCAGAACACCGCAACGCCGGCACCATGGGTAAGAATCGGTTCCTTTGCCCCCTTGCAGTTCTACTCTCTTGTCCGCTTTCCGTCTTGATTTTGATTTTTTCATTTACTAGGATAAGATTCATTTCCACTAGCCAAGGCCATCCGCAACCAGGAAACCCATCGTCCGACTCTTCCAGCTCCTCTGATTCCCCAGATTCTTCCTCAGATTCCTACTACTCCAATTGGTGGAATCACCGTGACGCCTGCCGTTTCAAGGAGAAGAGAGATAAGGCCCGATAGGAATTGAGCAAAGTTTCCAAACAATACGGCATCGACCAGCTTGAATGGGAGGATCAGCGGAAGCAACTCTGCGACGCTATCTCAGGTCAGTGAAATCTTCGCCTGATTCCCCTTCTTCTAATTGAACTTGCTTGCCTAATGTATCCTTTCTCTGTCCAGCATTATCTGCAGAGGTCGACCGCCTGAAGATTGCAGCAACCAAGGTGGCTGACAAGGTGAACGCTCAGGGGGCAACCGTGGAGGCACGCCTTGATGATGCGGAAAACCGTATTGATCAAGCCATCATTCACGGCGTACACCACGACGTCGCCTTAGGGTTGGCGGCAATGTCCACCCAAACGCATGAAGACTTCTCTACCATGCCAACCGGCTTTCTTGGCGGCGAGCTTCCAGAGGACGTCGAGGACATTGAAGAACTTCTGGAAAACTACGAGGATCATGCAACAGTACTTGCCCAGGCCACTGATGCCCAATCTATTCTGAACAGATTGTTTGATGAATAGTTTGTATTTAGGAGTCTCTGTAATAAGATTGATCCTTTTTGTGAACCACTTGCACCTGTGAAATATTGGTTTAGGATTCCTGTTTTTCTTTCCCTGAGTTACCAAAAGCAGAATCCTTGCATGATATCATCTTTATTTGGTTAAACTGATATTTTTTGCTCTAAAGGCGACATATTTTATGTCGGCTACTTTTCCAAATTCCCGGAGCATTTTTTCTGCTAAAGGCGATGTTTCACATCGGATATCTTTACACACGAACATTTTTTGAGTATGCTTATGTACCAACTTCTACACTGGGATAGAACTTCTTGAGAAATCTCCCATTAATAGCTCTAGAAAATTCTTCTCCCAACAAAGTTTTCAAAATATATGCATTACCAGGCACATGTCTTACTATCCGAAAAGGGCCTTCCCAATTTGGAGACCATTTACCGAACACTTTATCTTTCATCGCAATCGACAATATAACCTTCCAAACCAAATCCCCCTCTGCAAAGTGTTTCTCTTTAACTTTCTTATTGTAATACTTAGCAACACGTAATTTGTTCTTCTCTATATTCTACAATTCTTTAAGACGAACCAAGTGCAAATCTTCTAGCTCATCCATCATTAAACTTTTATAATCTTCTTTCCTTAAATTATTCTGCAATGTAACTTGTCTTGAACTTAATTGTAACTCCCATGGCAACACAGCACAATGCCCATAAACCAACTCGTAGGGAGATGCTTGAGTAGACCGATGACACGCCATTCGGTAAGCCCATAATGCTTCATTAAGAACCAAATGCCACTTCTTTGGCTTTTCATCAATCTTTTTCTGGATAATCTTAATCATAATTTTATTTGATGCTTCAGCTTGACCATTGGCTTGTGCATAATATGGAGAAGAATTAAATAACTTGATCCCCATTTCTTCAGCAAAGTCACAAAATTCGGATGACGTAAACTGGGTCCCTTGATCCGTTGTAATAGTTTGAGGGATCCCGAATCTGTGAACTATATGTTCCTTAACAAAATTGATCATGTTTTCCGATGTAACCTTCTTCAAAGGTATGGCTTCAACCCATTTGGTAAAATAATCTGTAGCCAATAGTATGAACTTATGTCCTTTGCTAGAAGGAGGATGAATTTGACCAATCAAATCTATAGCCCATCCCCTAAACGGCCACGACTTGATAATTGTATTCAGAGCCGATGCCGGAACTCTTTGAATATTACCGAACCTCTGACAATCTTGACATCCCTTATAATATTCAAAACAATCTTCGAGCATAGTTGGCCAAAAATCTCCGGTCCTTCTTATTATCCATTTCATTCGGTAAGTCGATTGATGTGCACCACATATCCCTTCATGCACTTCGCTCATCAGCTTTTTGGTTTCTTCTTGACTTAAACACTTGAGAAGTACTCCATCTATAGATTTATAGTACAATTGATCATCAAGAAGTACAAACTTGAGAGCCTTATACCTGAGCTTTCGGGAGACTTTTTGTGATGGGTTTTTTAAGTAATCAGTAATCTCCTTTCTCCAATCATCAACCATATGATCTTCGTTCAAAGCAAGAACTTCTTGATCTTCCCGATATCCAGAAGCAGCCTGAGCTAACTTATTTGCTTCTTCATTATTCCCCCTAGGGATATGATGTAACATTGCCATCTGAAAATATTTCAAAAGCTCTCGACATTCTTCATAATATTCTCTCAATATATCATTTTTACATTCATATTGACCGGTTAACTGATTGATGACTAACTCAGAATCTCCAAAAATCTCGACAGCAACAGCTTTTATTTCCATAAGAAGCCGAAGTCCCCTGAGTAAAGCTTCATACTCTGCTTGATTGTTAGTAACATAAGAGCCAATGGGGATAGCATATCTAAAAGTTAATCCTCATGGAGAAATCAAGAGAATAGCAGCACCACCACCTTTACTACAAGATGAACCATCGAAAAACAAAGTCCAAAGTGCAATATTTATCATATTAGCAGAAGGATCACGATGATAAGTGACAAAATCAGCAATGGCTTGACTTTTTATTGCCTTTGCCGATTCGTACCTTAAATCAAACTCTGACAATGCTAAAATCCACTTGCCGACTCTTCCATTCAGAATAGGCATTGAAAGCATATGTTTTATTACATCAAATTCAGAAATTATTACGCATTCGACATTTAATAAGTAGTGCCGAAGCTTGGTACACGAGTAATACACACATAAGCAAAGTTTCTCCATAGCCGAATACCTCGTCTCTGGGTCTAACATCTTTCGGCTAAGGTAGGCTATTACTCTTTCTTTTCCTTCAAATTCTTGTATGAGGGCCGATCCTATTGTTAGACTATCGGCCGCTACGTACAATCTGAAAGGTTTATCAAGCTGTGGAGGTACTAACACTGGTGGTGCCTTCATGTATTCTTTAATTTCATCAAAAGCTTTCTATTGTACGTCACCCCACATGAATTTTTGATCTTTCTTAAGCTTCAACAACGGAGAGAAAGGTAAAACCTTTTCCGATAAGTTAGATATAAACCTTCTTACGAAATTAATCTTGCCAAGTAGCGATTGCAATTCCGTGAGGTTGGTTGGAGGGACAACTTTGTCTATTGCCTCCATGCTTTTCTTTCCAACTTCAATCCCTCCTTTATGGATCAGAAACCCCAAAACTCACCTGCCGAAACTCCAAAAGCACATTTGTTTGGGTTCATCCTCAAACCATGTTTTCTCATGCGTTCCAAAGTCTTTCTTAAATCGGCCAAATGTCCTTCATGATTCCTAGATTTCACGACTACATCATCAATATAGAATTCTACAATTTTGCCGATCAACTCATGGAAGATATAATTCATAGCCCTTTGATAAGTTGCGTCGGCGTTCTTTAATCCAAATGTCATAACAACCCATTCAAACAAACCTATATGACCGGAGCATCTAAAAGCTATCTTTGAAATATCTTCCACTGCCATAAAGATTTGGTTGTATCTAGCATTACCATCCATAAAACTGATGACTTCATAACCAGCTGCTGCATCAACAAGCAATTCGGCAACCGACATCGGGTAATGTAACACCCTAAAAAATTCTCCAAAATAAAATAGGTGAAAGTGATTTAATTATGAATTTGTGAGCATTTAACCTAGGGGTTAAATAATTTTTAGTGAATTAAAATAAAGGTGGCAACATGTTTTTGCATTCATGCTGGTGCATCATATTTATTGAAGTGATTGATTTTTGCCGAAATTTGAAATGAATTCAAATTCATTTAGAAAATGGTTTGAAATGCTTTGAAATAAAAAGGAAAGGAATTATTTTCTTTTCTTCCCCTCCTTTCTCCCTTTCGGCCCGTGCAACCTGGCGGCCCAGCCTGCCTTCTCCCTTTTCCCCTCCTTCTCTTCCGCGCTGGGCCGACTCCCTCCCTCTCCTCCTTCGCCGCGGCCCATCTGGCCGGCCCGCGCGCGCGCCGGCTGAACCGCAGCAACTGCGCCCCCTCCCCGCTGTGGCTGACATCCCGGGCCCGTGCGCCAGTGCCTCCCTCCTTCCCCCAGCTCCTCTCTGTTTCTCCCGAGCGCAACCGCCGCAGCCGCCCGCGCTCCGATTCTCCTGCTCGTCGCTCCCACGTCCCCGCTCCCTCATTCGTCCTTTTAGCGCGTGCGTCCGTGCCCCGCTCCCCTTTTTCCCTCAGTTGCCTCACTCGCGACGCGCAGCAGAGCACCAGAGCCGCGCCGCCGGAGCTCCTCCGCCGCTCGCCGCCGTTGTCCCGTCGATTCGGTGCCGCTCCGACCGTTTGCGACACCCTCCGAGCTCCGCCGCATCGCGGTGAAGTTACCGAACCCCTTCCCGTCCTTCCTTGCGCTCGATTTTGCCCTAACCGCCGGCAGAATTCTTGCAGGAGGACCTCGCCGGCCGTCGACTGCCGGACTTCGTCGTTCGCCGTCGTTAGTGCCTCCCCGCCGCCTCCTTAGCCGCGGTGAGAACCCCCTTGTCTTCCTCTATCTCCCTGTCCGCTTGTCTTGGCCTAGGGCAGGCTCTTCGGCCGAGTCCGTGAGCTCCGCCGCGCCGGCCATGGCGGCTGTGCGCACGACGTCGCGCGGGAAGCCGCGACGTCGCGGCGCGGGCGCGCCGTCGGCCCAACCCGCGGGCTATTCCCTCGGGATCTAATCAGCTCCGTCCGTCTCTGATCCGACGGTCGTGGCTCGTCGGTACCCCTTCCCCGACCGTTTTGCGTAAGAGCCCCCAAAGAACTTGTGAATCAACCCGCAATCCATCCGGCACTGTTCTCTGTGTCTTGAAAAGTTTTCAACCAGGCCCCTGTGTTTCGGTTGATTTGAGGCGCAGTCCAGCCGGCTGTAAATTCGATTTAAAATTCAATTTAAATTCCGATTTCAATTCAAATGCATTTCAGCTTATTTACAGATTTGCCACTACACTAAAACGCTTATAAAATTCACGTTTTAGCTCCGTTTTGACCCGTTCAAGTTGCGTTAGATTCGTAATTTAGTTTCCTACCTGTTTATGCCTCTGTTAGTCGGCTTAGGTCAGTTTAGTTTCAGGGTTTATGTTAATCTTGTTTAGGGCTTTAGAAACGCCGTTTCGGTCGTATCTTTCGCGTCGTAACTCCGTTTTCGGTGAACCAAAACTTGTTGTGATCGTAGAAACGCGTCCTTCTGTTTTATCAAAGTTTTATTTCTGCTTATTACTGTTTGGTGTACTGTTCTAATGATAGCCCTGTTTGCTTTGTATGTATGCGCCTGGTATGCGTGTTGATGTTATGTGATCGAGTAGACGGTGAGTCGGTGTGGTACGACCAGGACCCTTCTTTCGACGATCAGTAGGAGAACCAGTCTTTCAACAACCAAGGCAAGTTAGCATGGGATTTTCTTGTTACCTATTCACTTTACCATTAACCTACTCATTTATGCATGTGTCCAATTGAGCAACCTTAGAGACCCACTTAGCTTTGTTATCTGTGATGTTCTTGACTCCGTGGGATATTTGCATATGGGTAGAATGCTAGTGCTTACCAACTTATAACTGATCCAGTCCAATGATGAATGTTCTCATGTTGATATGATGATAAACGGTTAATAAAACTTGCTGTTAGCAAAAGCTGGGACTGACAATGCTACCATGAGTGCTATATGGCTCTGGTTTTAGCTCAGTAAACTGGACCTTTTCTAACTTGTTAGCGGTAACCCGGAAGGGCGCAAGAGGGGCTTGCCTCTACGGATGTAGGGCTGCTCCTGTTCCTATGAGTATAGCTGCGATGGCCTTGTGCCATAGGAAAGGGGGGTTTGCTACGTCTGATTGCCAAGGAAACCTCGCGGTCCTAACCTGTTAGACGAACCAGCGAAAGGCTTCATAGTGTACCCTGCCGATCTACCTTGGAAGTGGATCAAGAGGTTGGCCGCCTCGGGCACAAGGGCAATCACGGCTTGTGGGTAAAGATGCACCACCTCTGCAGAGTGTAAAACTGTTATAACAGCCGTGCTCACGGTCACGAGCGGCCCGGAAAACTAGCAGAACTATGATACTTGAATAAATGTTACTTTATGTTGATGACACTCTATGATGTTATATTTTATCTTTGTTGGACAAATGGATCATGGGTTAAGGGTTAAGCACAATATTCGTTTACCTTAATGCTAAAACTTTGCCAACTTAAAAGCTAACCGCAGTCAGACAGTGTCAGTCTTTTGAGCCTCATGAACCCTATGTTAGCTTGCTAAGTACGTGGAGTACTTACGCTTGTTGTTTATCTTCTTTTTGGGCAAAATCCCGGATGGGTAACAGATGAAGGTGGAGTTGGTGACTTCCCAGAGGACTTCTAGGCTAGCTGTTTCCCCCAGTCAGCTTTCCCTGTGGAGTTGGTTTTGTTAGCAGTTCAGTTTTCTTTTGTTCCGCTTGATGTAAGACTTGTGTTGATACTATCGTTATGTAATAAACAATGTGATGATGCCACTTTTTGTAATTTGTCTAACTTATATGTGTGATCGTTTCCTGGGCACACATGAGTATTCCGCCTCAATTTTATCCTTAAAGTTGGGGTGTGACAGGTAACTATCCATTGGAGTAGCTTTATTGAGATCTCTAAAATCAATGCAAACCCTCATCTTTCCATTCTTCTTATATACTGGAACTATACTTGAAATCCACTCTGCATATCTACACGGCCGAATGAAATTTGCTTTCAATAATCTCTCCACTTCTTTTTTCACATCGGCCAGTACCTCTTCTTTAAAAATCTTCTGAGGAGGTTGTTTGTATGGACGATACCCAGGTTTGATCGATAACCGATGTTCAACAATAGAACGGTCTAATCCGGGCATCTCTGTATAATCCCAAGCGAAACAATCTCTGAACTCTTTCAAAAGGTCTATCAATTTTAATCTATATTCTGAATCCAAATTTGCACTGACATATATTGGTCGTGTTTCGGCTTCATTACCAACATTTACTTCTTCCAACTTATCAGATGACATGAATCCTCGTCCTAACTTTCCTCTGTTACCATCAATTGGATTATCCATTCAAGAATTGCTCTGAGAGCCTAATGGATAAGGCATCTGACTTCTAATCAGGCGATTGTGGGTTCGAGTCCCACCGGGCGTGCCAAAAAGTGTGTTGGCACAAAATGTGTCGCACCGTGCCTCACACACAGCAAGCCGAAAAGTGTGGCTTCAATCGGGTGCTCGGACGGTTTGAAATCCGGAGACGTGCCAGTCGGTTTGACCTGAAAGCCAACAAGAGATAAAACTGTGAGAATAAAACTGGACCATGCCGGATGAGACCAGACAGTTCCATATTTACGGCCCTGAAGCCACTCACAACGACATATAGCTATAGAAGCTATCTGTCAACAAGTTTTAAAGATCATTCGGCTAACTCCAAACATGAACATATGTAAACAATTGGTTGCCGAATGCACATACGTAAAAAGACATGCTTGAACAAGAGATAGATTATAAAAAATAGCGCGTAACCAAGCTCGGCAAATCAGCCGAGTTGGGGTCCATGAAGAAGGAACATGCAAACAAAAACAATCAAACCAATCTAAAACCTGCATCTGTCGCACGATACATAGTTTTATCAAAGCTTAAGCGTAATTGACATGTATGAACCCGCAACACGTAACAATCTAGATTAGAAATTAATTCGGCCATCATAATTATGCGATTATTGGAAAAAACAAGTAAACAACTTGCAAGGCAAGGCCGAACAAAGTCAATCTAGATTGGGCAAAAAGAGTGTTGCAAAACTGATTAAATAAATCATGCAACACATGATAACTTAATGAATCTACTAGATCTTGCCAAATCTAATAGAGCCGATAACTATCTCGCTCCTGCTAAATGTATCAAGCAAACGCCTGCCGCACGGTATTTACTCATAAGCATAGCATAAGCAAAGACTTCTTGATTGTCGACATAGATCCGCCACACGATCTTTATAAACAAACAAGACTACTTGCATCACATCTAAATCCACCGCATGATACTAGACATGATAACAAGGTTGCCGGGACTTACGGAGGTCGACGGATCGATGATTCCTCTCGAAGAACTCGACGACACGACAAAGGACTCGAAGATGGCACGGGGCCGATTTGTATTGATATGGTTGTGAACAGTTTTACAATGGCCAAGGGTTTATATTTATACCCCAGACACGATACAAGTGCTAAGAGGATACGATTATGAAATATTAAAGGAAAAATACAATATATTTGGCCTTTAACGCCCTTCAGAATCTTTAATGCCTTAATTGTCGCAATCTTGTTATCCAATCAGCTTTTGCTTCTGTCATTTCAATGGAAATCCTTTTCTCTTCAAAATAGCCGACCGCATAAGCAGTTGCCGAATCCTCGGAAACTTAGCCTACCGCATGGATTGCCGAATGCCTTACACGCCCACACTGGTCCGTCTGTCATCCCCTTACGCGTGCAAAAATCTAGTGTTAACACTATCCTAAACCCGGTCATAAACTTCTCTACACATCTATGACCGGTGAAATGAAATGCCCTACAATTATACCTTTGCCTTGCGCATTCCATTCCATCTCCTCCGGTGTTGATGCAACACATGCACCAACCTCTTCATCAAATGATATGATCCACTTCATATCATCACATGGCCTCCATGGTCCATCGATCTTGACATCACTTGCTCTTCACCGTCATTTCGGTCCTTCGGCGCCAAGTCTTGCTTAAGCCTCCCGACACTCGGTACCAACGGCTTCAAAGCCTCAACTTGCCCTTCACCTTCGTAACCGGTCCATCAATCCAAGTCTTGCCTTGATCTTCACCATCTTAGCCACATGACCACATGTCATGTTTTATGTGCATTAAGCTCCTTCTTCACATGTGTGAGCCTTGCAACATATTCCAAGCCATTTCTCCTATATGGCAAATGTTGCTCACACATGATCACCTGTGGACTAATCACCTATGTAATTCACTTTAAACACATATTAGTCCACCTAAGTTGTCACTCAATTACCAAAACCAAACAAGGACCTTTCAGCGTTGTGTCCCGACCCCTGTATCACCGAAGTCACCACGGAAGGGCTACAGTACTGGCCAGACCTCGGCACTCTGCGAAGTCAAATACACAGGAGACGACGCGCCATCCACAGGTGCGCCCACGCCCGACACGTCGCCTGTGGGAGTCTCTACTGGGACAGACATGCCAGGAATGTTGCTACATCCCCAGCCATGCTGCTACAATAGTGAATGTATATCTCGTCCTCTTTCTTGATCAAGTGGTCACATGTGTAACGTATCTTTCTAACTATGTGCCCTCCTTGCGGCTATAAAAGGAGAAGCCAGGGCAGCCCTCTAATCAGGTCGAACTTTGAGAAGACATCAGGCAAAAACTCCACCATCCACTACTACACAAATGATTTACCGAGACACTGCCTTGAAATAACCGAGGCGGGCGTCCAATGTCCGCCTCGGTTAATATTTACCGAGGGCGGGCATTTGGTGTCCACCTCCGGTTAATTATTTACCGAGGCGGGCATCCGGTGTCCGCCTCAGTTAATTGATTAACCGAGGCGGTCACCTAAGCGTCCGCCTCAGTAAATCCATTAACCGAGGCGAACATCTTAAGGTGTCTGCCTCAGTTAATGGCTGCAACAGAAAATGATTCATAATTCTTTCATATGAACTTGGATGAAGACAAACTTTATATCAAAATTGTAGCCCTCGACGAGATCAACAACTTTGTAGTTGAAAAGTTTTTGAATTGAAACTGTTTAGGGTCCCAAAATATGGTTATAAGTGCACAGATTTTGAAATTTAAAATTTAAACTTATCAAACGATCTCATATGTTGACATGGTTTACACAAAAGTTATAGTTCTCAATAGAATCTACAACTTTGTAGTTGAAATTTTTTGAATTTGAAGTTATTTAGAGTCCCAAAAATGTGTTCAAATGTTATAGATTTTGAAATTTAAAATTTAAAATTCCTAAACGATCTCAAATATTCACATAGTTAATACCAAAGTTGTAGTGGACATGTATTTATTTTTAAAATCATCTAGAGTCTCAAATGTGTGCTTGAAATTCACATGTTTTGAGACTCAACTTTTTGATTTTTTCAAACTTTCTCTGATGAAGATACATTCTATACCAAAGTTATAGTACTTAACAAGATTTAAAACTTTGTAGTTATAAGTTTTTTCATTTGAGTTCATTTAGTAGCTCAAATATTCAATATAAGATTATGAAATATTGAAATAAAACAATAATTTACTTCTACAATAGCCGATAGAGCCCCGAGCGCTCGGCCAGGCCACGTCGTCCCAAATTCTCTCATTGGTCAGCTCCCGCCCGCTACTCGGTTTCTCTTCCCCTCCCCACGCATCGTTCAGTTGGCCTCCTCTCTTCTTTCTCCTTCGTCTCGCTTTCCCTCGCTTTCTCTCTCCAAGCGCGCCGTGCTCTCCCTCCCTCGCTCCTCATCCCGGCCGGCAGCGCTCACTGCCACGGCGCGCCGGCCACCGCGGCCCGCACCCGGCTCGCCTCCCCGCTCCGCTCTTCCCTCGCGCGGGCTCCCGCAGCCGTTTTGCGGCGCCACACGACGGCTCCGAGTGATGCAGCGCCACGCCTCCGCCGGCCCCCGACGGGGCCCGGGCGTCGCGCCACCTCTCCGCTCCACCCCCGACCGCGGCACATCGGCTGGGCATCGCCGCCACGCCGATCTAGGGTTTCGCCTCCTGTTCACCGGCTGCCGGATGCGAAGGTGCCTCACCCTCTTGTCCTCTTCCCCTCCCTCTCCCTCTCCCTCTCCCCCTCCCTGTCTTCCGCCCCAACATCGCCGCCGTGACGAGCTAGGGTTTGGCGCGGTGCCACCGGGGCGGTGGCCACCCCGCGGTGGTCGCCCTCCGCTGTGAGTCCTCCATGCCCCGCGCGCGCTGCACGCCCGTGGCCACATGGGGTCCCGGCACGGCGGCCGCAATGACCTAGGGTTTCTTCCCCTCCTCTCTCTCTCTCTCTCTCTCTCTCTCTAGCGTCGCTGCGGCGATCCACGACCGCGGCGGTCTCCCTGCGCTGCGCGTCTTCATGGCCCCGGCGCCAGGGAAGGCGGGCACGGTGCGCCACACCGCCCTCTCTCTCTCCCCTCATCCGGTGTGGTGGCCCACCGTCCGCCCCCAGTGGGGCAGTGGACCTTTTCCACCAAAGTGGAGCGTCGTGGCCGCAGTGCAGCGTGAGCGGCTCCCCTCCCTCTCCCTCCATCTTGATCTACCACCGGGTTGTCGTGCGGCCGGCGCAGGCAGAGGCATGATCTGACTGAAGAGACATCCTCATTTTTTGCCCATCTCCCTCTCTGTGCCCGCTCATGGTGCATATGCCCTGTGCTGGTCGGTCGCTGTGTGCCGCGATGGACACAGACCATTCTCAGGTGCTCCCGTTCCTCTTATATTTTCGGATCTTGCTTTTGCCTCTCTGATTCTTGACTTTCATGACTACAATTTCTGTCCTAGGGTTTGGCCTACAATGGTTGTTGTTTAGATGTTTGCCTTCTCTGTTTCATCTGTCAGAGGATGCCATGAATTGGCAATCGCATTGGTAGATAGCTAGAAGATAAAAGGCTGATTCTATGTTCATAGCTGCTTGCTTCTTAGGTGCCCTTGATGGTGTGTTGTGGATCACCAAAACTATGCTAAGGGCCTCTTCGCTTATGATCTGTTGCTTTTGGCATTAGCCACTTCATGTGATGTGTTCCTCATTGGTTAGGATCTGATGTTGTAGGCACTTGACATTTGTCGTCCTGTTTGTTTTTTAGCCTGTGATGAAAATTCCATACTCATTCCTCAAAGATATGCTCTGATGTTCATCGCCTGTGAGGTACTGGGCATGACCTGTTACTTATATATGTAATTCCTGATGATAAACCAGTTGTGAACATGCCTTGAGGCTCCACGTTGATGAACAAATGATGATTGCTATGGTTCTGAGGCCTCCAAAAATGCAGTTTCTGTTCAAAAAAAATTGTAGCCTTTGCATTGCTACTGCCATTGTTATTTTACAGGTTTCTTGTGATTAAGTGATTCGTCTCTACAAGCACAGGCAGAACATGTTGTCACAGTTTCTACCTTTTGTTTTCATACGTGACTATCTCACAGTTCCTTATATTGATTTACAATACTATTTGTTATGGGAAATAGCTTTACATTCTGTCCTCGCTATTCTTTATTTCGCTGCTAAATCTGTATGCAGTCACTATCATATATGCAGCATCTTCATAGTGTTTCACAGCGCATTTTTCATTCGATTTTTTTACATATTTTGTACCTGCTCAGTGATAATTACACCAATGATCAATTGATCATTTCTGGGTTTCCCATCTCTTGGGACCTATTCTGTTTTTTGTTCAATGGAGCTGTTCATAGTGTTCCACAGCGCGTTTTTCATTCGATTTTTGGCATATTTTGTACCTGCTCAATGGATTTTTGCCATATTTGTTTTCGCATATTTTGTACCTGCTCAATGAGGTTGGCACATTTTAAGTGCCCGCTGTGCTTATCAAGCGTTGTCGGTCTGCCATTCGATAAAGCACAGCGGCCCCAGGTATCCCTATGGACGTGTGGCCTGATCTATCCTTGTCCTCTCTTTTTTCTCCTTTTTCTCTCTAGTGTGTGCTCTACTTGCAAGCCGGCCGGCCTCACCACATGTGTTGATCTGGCTTGCTAGCATTAATTGCTGTAGGAGCCCCACATTGTTGCGTCTGGTCCGTTGCGCATGGCAGAGGTGCGCCCTCTCCTCTTCCAAGCCTCCTATTTCCTTAGCTCCTTGTCCTTGCTGCAAGGATCATGGCCGTACTCCCTGAGCTTGTTTGCTCCTATTTTTTGGTTTCTAAATATGCGGATCATGTGAAGAACTGATATCCTCCATTGTACGAGCTGATTGTTTTTTTCCAATTTGGAGGTTACTTACTGAGGTTTTGGGGTTGTGGGATGATGAGCTTTTTAAGACTGAGACAATGAAATTATGCAGTCATGTTTACTTCTTCCATTTTCCATAATTCTTATTGTTTGCAAAAGTTACATGCCGATGGTGCTTAGTTATACCATTCTTCCATAATTCTTGTTATTTGCACCACTTTCGCGATGATTATGCCATTCTACCCTGTCAGTTCCCTCTTGTATGTGTTGTTTCGGTTTCCTAAATTTTAAAATTCTGTGCAGTTCGTAGTGAGCATGGATCCATTGTCAGTGATGTCTTTACTTCACATAATTGGTTGGTTATTATAGCACTGACCACACCCCAATGCCAATGATGTATTTATTTCTATGTGTGTCTTTCCAACTCCTTGCAGGTCTGAAACATTTGAAATTAAGTTCCTGTCAATAGACTAAACTCGATATTTAAATTGAATTTGTTATACATATGATTGTTCACTACGTGTGGTTTCTTCTACATCTGCTTCATTATGCCAGCGATTTTTTTGTCCAGACATTATTGTCTGCCTATTTTTTGGGGGTCATTTCTAGATGCATACCTATTTTTGGTCACTTCTAAAAGCACATGTTGGCAAATTCAAACCCTTCTAAGAAGTTGGGGTTCCTGGGCAGCGCCGTGTTTATTTCGTGCTTCACCTGTCCACCTATTCCCTACTCTCCCCTCCCTCTTTCCCTCCCATGTTGGCAAATTCAAACCCTTCTAAGAAGTTGGGGTTCCTGGGCAGCGCCGTGTTTATTTCGTGCTTCACCTGTCCACCTATTCCCTACTCTCCCCTCCCTCTTTCCCTCCGTCTTGATGGATTTCTGATGCCTCTAATTTTTTTTGGAGGTTTTCTTTGTAATATTTTTTCCCCATGAACTTGCCTCTTCTTAGTCCTGTTTTGAAGTTCTATATCGCAAGTGTTCAATTTGGACATAGCTCCATTACTTGCTCCGCACTATTTGGGATATCCATTTTCTTTTATTAGTTGGTTTTGATCGTTGTCCATCGATATGTGCAATGCAAATGCAGCCTCCTACCTTGGTATGTTCTTCTCCTATTATTCCTCCTATTATTCCTGTTGCCTACGTTATTGATCGTTGTCCGTCGATATGTGCAATGCAAATGCAGCCTCCTACCTTGGTACGTTTTTCTCCTTTTATTCCTGTTGCCTACGTTCTTTTCTTTAATTCCTACTCTGTAGATATTTTCTGAACTATATTTATGGCCTTTGCCATCTCAAATACGATATTGCTTTTACCTAATATCAACTCTGCCACTGCCATCTAATTACTTTACAAAACGGAATATAACTCTGCTATATGGATATTCAGATTATGTTTCCCCTTGCAAGAAAATGAATTCTAAGTTTTGGTTGCATGGTGATGATGGCTCAAAACAGTAGCTACGTGTTCTAACTTTGCATTATAGGGTTTATGGAGGTTGGCACATTTTAAGTACCCACTGTGCTTATCAAGCGTTGTCGGTCTGCCATTCGTTGAAGCACAGCGGCCCCAGGTATCCCTGTGGACGTGTGACCTGATCTATCCTTGTCCTATCTTTTCCCCTTTTTCTCTCTCGTGTGTGCTCTCCTTGCAAGCTGGCGGGCCTCACCGCATGTGTCGATCTGGCTTGCTGGCATTAATTGCTATAAGAGCCCCACATCGTTGCGTCTGGTCCGTTGCGCATGGCGGAGATGCGCCCTCTCCTCTTCCAAGCCTCCTATTTCTTTAGCTCCTTGTCCTTGCTGCAAGGATCATGGCCGTACTCCCCTGAGCTTGTTTGCTCCTATTTTTTGGCTTCTAAATATGCGGATCATGTGAAGAACTGATATCCTCCATTGTACGAGCTGATTGTTTTTTTTCCAATTTGGAGGTTACTTACTGAGGTTTTGGGGTTCTGGGATGACGAGCTTTTTAAGACTGAGACAATGAAATTATGCAGTCATGTTTACTTCTTCTATTTTCTATAATTCTTATTGTTTGCAAAAGTTACATGCTGATGGTGCTTAGTTATTCCATTCTTCCACAATTCTGATTGTTTGCACCACTTTCGCGATGATTATGCCATTCTACCCTGCCAGTTCCCTCTTGTATGTGTTGTTTCGGTTTCCTAAATTTTTAAATTCTGTGCAGTTGGTACTCACCATGGATCCATTGTCAGTGATGTCTTTACTTCACATAATTGGTTGGTTATTCTACCACTGACCACACCCCAATGCCAATGATGTATTTATTTCTACGTATATCTGTCCAACTCCTTGCAGGTCTGAAACATTTGAAATTAAGTTTCTGTCAATAGACTAAACTCGATATTTAAACTGAATTTGTTATACATATGATTGTTCACTACATGTGGTTTCTTCTACATATGCTTCACTATGCCAGCGATTTTTTTGTGCAGACATTATTGCCTGCATATTTTTTGGAGGTCATTTCTAGATGCATACCTATTTTTTGGTCACTTCTGAAAGCACATGTTGGCAAATTCAGACCCTTCTATATTTTTTTGTCTATGATCTTGCCTCTTCTTAGTCCTGTTTTGAAGTTCTATATCGCAAGTGTTCGATTTGGACATAGCTCTGTTACTTGCGATATAGAAGGGTCAATTCCTTATCTGCTAAATGTATGTTCTGGAGCCTGAGTTTTTGGATCAGATCAGCTCCAAGGAACTCACTATTTTCTGGGGTTTCTTGGATTTATTTCCTCAGTGTTTATGATCTGATGGTCTCAGTATTTATCATTTGCCATTTTTTCCTTCTTTGGCCTGTGATGAAAATTACATCCCAATAGCTCAAAGATATGATCTGATGTTTATAAAGCCTGTGATGAAAATTCCATCCCAATAGCTCAAACATATGATCTAATGTTTATACGCTTGTGAGGTACTTAGCATGAATTGGTACTTATGTCATGCAATCTATGACAGTAGCCCAGTTACTGACATGCCTTGAAGCTCCAAGTTGATGAACAAATGATGATTTGTATGTTTCTGAGGCCTCTAAAAAAATGGTGTTCATAGTTAAAAAGGTTATTTTCCTGGTCCCACAACACCTGTGATCAAAATTCCATCTCAATTGCTCAAGGATATGATATGATGTTCATATGCTTGTGAGGTATTGGGCATGACCTGATACTTATGTCATAAAATCTCTGAGAGTAATCCAGTTGTGGGCATGCCTTGGAGCTCCAGGTTGATGAACAAATTAAGATTGGTATTTTCTGAGGCCTCTAAAAATCTTGTCTTCGTAGTAAAAAAAATTAATTTCCCCGTTCCCTCAACAGAGAGTTTACAAATCTTTAAAAGAAAATGTTGGTTTTCAATGACAAATGTCACTACAAATTACTATTATTTAGCTAATTGTTTTGTCTCCATGATATAAGCATTGCGGTTGTATATCCAATTTCTATAGCAAATTCATATTTTGGCTGTCAGCTCATTATGTTCAGAGGCCCTAGAGGCTTGCAGGTTCCAGATCAGATTGACGGTGAACCGTTCCAAATCAGATTGACGGTGAACCATTGTTGGTTTTCAAGGACAAATGTCAGTACGAATTGATATTTTTTAGCTAACTTTTTTGTCTCAATGATATAAGCATTGCGGTTGTATATCCACTTTCTATAGCAAATTCGTGATCCATCCTCCTCGGAGGATTCAGTCAAGGTGACAGATAAGGTAACACAAATTTATTTTTTCAAGCTGTTCTCGAAATTTACTTTACATGGCACGAATTAAATATGGACTATCAATTTTCATACAGGAGGATTCAGTGGCATCTTGGGGGAAGTCTTGCTCCATTTTTCCTTCATTTGGAGGTTTTGTCCTCGGTGCGTTATTTAGTTTCATGGTTGCGTATTCTTGGATCTTTTCCTGCCAATTCTTATGGTGTTTATATCAGCTCTATTAAATTTATCTCCATACTCTCCTGTGCTCATTAACTCAAGGTACAACCACTCTCTTTCCATCTCTTTTTTCCCTCATATAATTGCACTATAACTATTTGCAGATGCAACAATATCAGTATTAGCTATACTAAAATGTTATCATGTAGAAGATCTGTTATCATGTAGCAAATCTGTTATAGCTATACTAAAATGTTATCATATAGCAAATCTGTTATCATGTAGCAAATCTATTATGCTTAAATATAGCCAATATTAGAATCCGGATCTTATATAGGTTCATCTAACATAACTGACCCTTTCTCCTTTCCTGGATTGAATAATGCGGATTAGAGAACACAATGATGGAAACAGTCAGTCTTACCTGTAAAATGTTAGGGGAGTGCGTGGCTGACAGTCTGAATCAATTCAAAAAAAATTTAAGACATGTGAATATTTGTCATTTCTCATAATTCTTAGTAATAACATTCAGATGCGATGGCCTACATACTCCTATAGCAAGGCATTGAGCTCAGACTGCTCTAACATGCACTTTGACATGTTGAATTAAATTTAGTCTTTCCTTCCGTTACGCACTCAATAATTCTCAGTTATGTGAACACAAGGTGTTATGTTTTCTAACACTATGTACCTCCAGGTGATACCTCAATGGCTTTGAGGAGGAGGTCGTTGGGCTAGGACCTCAGTCGCTTTGCATTCTTCAGTGCAGGTACCATTCCATAACTTTCATGATTTTACTTTCTATGGGCACCGCTAAAATCACTATTCTAATTGTAATGTGCAAGTATTTATTTCGAAGAAACTTTGAAGATCGGTCTGACCACTGGGGGCCCTTACCATTTGAGTGACATAGTAACACATGGGTCATAATATCAGATAGATGCCATATCTATGCCATGTAGATTTCAGTTCTAAATACGGTACTAAAATTGATGCACACCTGCAGTACAGACATGTTTGGAGTTGCAGTGCTAAATCCTTTCATCCTAAACAACTGCCACAAATCTCCCACTTTTGTGAAGTTAAATTGCAGATTATTGCCTTTTGCTTCGCTGACCACTACAAGCAGTGTAACATAATTGTCAGGTTGAACAATATTCTGAATGAAGGTGTTTCTTTCTGTATTTTTTTCCTTTGCTTCCTTTGCATGGCTTTCCTTCTCTATTCACTCTTTTTATTTGGCTACATACTGATAATGGTCTTACTGTACCTAAATACTAATCACTGCCCACCTCTTTTATCTAAAAGACTAAAACTGCAAAAACAGACCCCCGCGGATGTTATCCACCCTACAGATCTAGCATCGGCTGCCAACATCCACATGAATAAGATCTCTTACAGTTTTTATGGTTTTATTCCTGTATGCAGGATCAGTTTAGATGACCATATTGATGTCAGCTGCAAATTCCCTTATCAGCGGGCTTTTGCCTTCCTAACTAATAAACGCTCGCATTTTTGGATTTCATGACCAATGAAGATTCCGGATCTCATGATCTCCCAGAGAATGATGAAACCGTCATAAATCGCTTACCACCAATGTTATGAAGGAGTAATGGAACTGATAACACTGTTTGTAGAATCTTATTTTTATTATTTCTGAACTAGAACTATTAGAACTTTAGCCATCAATTACCTCTCTGCCAAACAACTCAGAATGTCTTTCTGTACTCACTAAGCTCTACTATCTTGGTGCGACGGAACTTTCTGTCATCACCTATGTTATAACAAAACTTTATTTCCAAACTTGCTGTTATGTATATAGTTTCCGGTGTTAATACCCGCTGCTCAAATTTATTAATAACAAACCGTATTGCTTTCCGGTCAGCGCGTCAAACCGTATTGCTTTCCGGTCGGTGCGCAGGGGCGCGCCGCTCCTACTAGTGTATTATATATAGACATGAACAATTATGAGGTGTAGTGGTAAAGACACAGTATTGTGAAGCGTGAGGTTCTAGGTTTGATTTCTAGAAGTTGTATATTTTTTATTTTTTTATTTTCTGAAGACCATTAACCGTGATGGACATCTTACAAATGCCCGCCTCCGTTAATCATTAACCGAGGCGGGCACGTTATAAATGTTCGCCTCGGGCAAAGTGACCGCCTCGGTTATTCCCGATTAACTGGGGCCTTATCCTGAGGCGGTTGGAATGCCCGCCTCAGTTAATCAAAAGTGCCCGCCTCAAAAGTGTTTTTCTGTAGTAGTGATCGCTAGCATACTCAACACACTCCCACCGCGCTCCGAGGCTTGGGACCAGCTTCCTCTCTCACGCGCTTGTAACCTCTACTACGAGCACCCCGGTGCAAGATAACACAAGCTCTCCCTTTTTCCTGGATCTAGGCATGTCTTGCCTGAACTAGTAAAAATTCTCTGTGTTCTTCTTGCACAACCATCCGCAGTAGGAACAAGCGGCCCCCTCCTTGATACAAATTTACTTGTCGGTCTAGGAACCCTGGTTCTGAACACCGACAACACGAATTGCGATAACTTTGCGAGATGATTTTTTAAGCCTCATTAGTCCATGATTGACAATGTTGTGCTATAGTAAACATATGCTAATGACAGATTAATTAGTCTTAATAAATTTGTCTCGCAGTTTCCACAACTAAAAAAACCTTAGTTGGTGGATAAAAAGTTTTTGATATCACATCGGATCCTGTGGTACTAATTTAGTTTATTAAAATAAACTAATAAAAACAAATTACATATTCCATCAGAAAATCATGAGATGAATTCATTAAGACTAATTAATCTGTCATTAGCACATATTTACTGTAGCACAATATTGTCAAATCATGGATTAATTAGGTGTAAAAAATCGTCTCGCAAAGTTGTCACAAATCTATGTTTATATTTACTACTTTATACATGTGTCCAAACATTCAATGTGAATATATGATAGGTGAAAAGTTTTTGGAGTGGGAATTAAACACACACTAAAATTTTGTGTGTTGATAGATCAGGCTCACTAAAGATTTCATGTCCCAGTTTATATGTTGTGTGGACTACGCTAATCCCGAGAGAATTTTATTTAGAGTTTTATGGACATTAAGACTTTTTGGTTTTCCCTCAAGCTAAACTTTAATCTTATCACATTGAATGTTTGACACTAATTTAGAGTATTAAATATATACTAATTACAAAACTAATAACACAGATAGAGCCTAGTTTACGAGACAAATTTATTAAGCCTAATTATTCTATAATTTGATATGGTGCTACATTAAACAAGTGCTAATAATGAATTAATTAAACTTAATAGATTCATCTCGTGAATTACCCTAAGGGCCCATTTGGATCCCTTCATTTTAGAGGAATTGGAATTCACTCAATAAACTAGCCTATTTACCTTGGAATTTGACATCCCATTACTTTCCAAGGTTGACGTATATGTCTATCTCAAATTCATAGGGTGTGAGAGGGAAATGGATTCCACACTATATTTCTACTTTGCAACTTATAATATTTTCTTCAACTCACTCCCCTACGATAGAAATACAACACATGAGTATCTCTCTCGTATAAGCAACAATAATATATAAATATAATCCATATATAATCATATTATCTTAATTAATATATCTCTAAATTATGATTGTTAAAATAAATTCAATTCCAAGCATCTAAACAGGCCCTAATAGTTCTGCAATTAGTTCTATAATAGCTCTTATTTAGTCATTCTAATCAGTATTCAAAAATAGGATGTGAAACACCCCTAATTATACTGACATGATACTTTATTAATGAAGATAGATGATACGAGTTTGATGAGGGCAGAGATAGTTTTATAAAGATGAAACTATTCTGCACTATTTTTAAAATATAGGTATTGAAAAAACTAAGACGTGAAACTTCCTCCAAGACTAGACTAAAAATCTTGTTTCTCGAGGAGCCAAACAATTTGAAATTTAACCAAATATATATAAATATAATAATAATTATGAGATGTAATGAATACCACTAGATTAATTATAGAATATGTCGAGGGCGTCGAACCCTTGGGTAGCTGGACCTCAGCTACGTAGTTCGTAGCCACGATCCGTCTTCTAGGGCGAGGTTATACCTCTCTGCTTTCTAGGCTTGAGAGCACGTGAGGAGGAGATAGATTGATTTAATAATATCTTTGCTTGAATTCCCAAATGTCGGATTACAAATGAATATATAGTCTTTGATGGATCTAAAAATAGAAACTAACCAATCTAAACCTTTAGGGACTCTAAATGATATTTCCTAAATTAGGGACCCAATCCTAAACCTTTAGGGACTCTAACTGATATTTCCTAACTTAGGGACCCAATCCTAAACCTTTAAACCTTTAGGGACTCTAACTGATATTTCCTAACTTAGGGACTCGGTGGGCTAGACACCTGTTGGGTCGGGCCCAGCGGCCATGCGCCTCCACATGATATCTCTCCCCTCCTCGAGGCCCAGCTCGTCCTCGAGCTGAAAAGCCGAACAATGCTCGCAGAAAGCGTCGAGGTTTGCCGAAGTACCAGAAGTCATTGTCTTGCCGTTCCAGTGGACGCGAACCTGCTGAACACTGTGGCCGAGGCGCGTGCGCACTACACGTTCAGGACCTGGATCGACAACACTATGGTGGATGGCCGGCACTGGTGGCGATGCAGGCCCGACGAACGTTGAAACGTACCACAATTTCCTCGAAGGGAAATCTACAAATACAACAACAATGCGACAGTCCCCGAAGATCATGCCATCACATTATCATAGAAATTCAGTTGATAACCAAAGTGCATACATCGAATCCCTGTTTTAAGAGTACAAATAGCAGGGTTTACTTATTATTACATCGCCACTTGGCGGAATCAAGCATCACATGACATCCAGAACAGCATCAGAAGACACGATCTCGGTAGAAGACTTGTCGACTCCTCCAACTTGAGCGTAGAACAAGGCCCCCTAGTCCTCCCATCCATAGCCCTCGTAGTCGTACTCGGGCTCAGCACCTGTTTAACCGAATTTTCAGTACAATTTGTACTGGCCACACTTTCCCATCCTATGCTCAATTTGCTATGTGGTAGGTGGATGCATGGGTAAAACAAAAGAGCCTACTTTGGCTGTAGTTTTCCTATGCATTTAGTCATCTTAAAAGTGTATATGTAGTCAAGTTTTATTTTCACCATCCAGTCCCGTGATCGGCCGCCCGATCACCTTCCCGGATGTCCCGTCCAGACCAATCCATCCACACACTTCTCACCACACACTCTCACACTCTCTAGGCGGCAAGGGTGACTCCCTCTCGCCCTATGCCTCAGTGGCCAGGCCGGACCTATCAACCCAGGGGGAGAAGAAGAGTATGACTCGCTAAGTCAAGAGGAGTAAAGCTATATGATTGTCCATAACCGGGGACATGGCTATACGTATAGATCGATCAACTCTGCAGAGCGTGTACGCCTGGAACCACATGTTAGTCATCATCGACGATCGCGCTCGCCTAGACTGATTCCGAACTTCCCCCTGATCCGCAACGATGCCATCCTACCACTCAGCCCTGGGGCACCCCGGAATCCACCGGCACGCTGAGACTATGAGACGTGGATCCTGGCGTACCAAATAAAACACCACATTGTCTTAGGAGGGTGTGGGTATCCAGCCCTTACCTCCCTACACTTATCACCTTCCAGCCTAGTAGTAATGGCATCGCTTCGCCCAGGGGGTAGGAACGGTCCCCGTCCATACAAGAACAAGTGGTGCGCACGAAGGTTCTATGAGCCAGCATCTTGACGTCCTAGGTGACCAGACAGGATATCTCCTCCTCGGGGTATCCCGGATACCCCCGTGCCGACACAGCACCTCTATCCCGAGGATTCATCCCAAAAAGACACTCCTCCTCAGGATCTCCTCTCAAGATCACATGTACCCACCACAGGTACTCCCTAGGGAATGCCCAGGTCACATCCCCTCGGCAAGACTCGTCACCGGACTCATCGTAGATCCTGTCTAGTCGACTCGACCCTCACCCACACGCACCCAAGACACACGCCAAGATCTCCCATATACCATCCCGTTGTTATGGCACTACGTGCCTTAGCCAAGCACAAGCATCATCACAAGTATCACATCACAGATATAATGCATAGAGGAAGCGAGTAACAGGTATGAGTAAGCGGTATCTAGCCTAAAAGCGGGTGTGCAGGGGAAAGGTTGCGACAAGGTATTGGCTTCACAAGCAATCTATCATGCAACCTATCACAGTTTATTTGCAGAAAGTAAAGCACTAGCATCTACATTATTGCATGTCTAATAGGTTCTACGGGGTTGGATGGGCTGTGGCACCTTTGGAATTGTCGTCTCCGAGCTCCTCCTGGTACTCGTAGTCGTCCTCCTCAGGGTCCTGCTCCTCCGGGGCTGAAAAACGAGACGTATCGTCGCAATAAGCGACTCCTATAGATGTTCACAAAGAAGCAACTGAAATCCAAAAGATCCAAATTCACTCAAACATAGGCCTATGACGTAGTGCTTATTTTTAGAAAAATTTAGAAACTGGTTTCGTATTTTTCTGAGACCGTATGGATTTCTTATGAATTTTCTAAGTTTGAAATCTTTTCTGAAAAAAAGAAAAGATCCAAAAATCCCTCCTGCTGACACGTGGCGTGTCCTGGCCGTGACACTTGGCGCCTTCTGGTTGGTCTAGGGCTCTGTGAGGCTGACCAGTGGGGCCCGGTGTCAGTCAACGTTGACCGGTCAACGGTCAACGCTGACCGGGCCGTGACTGGGTTTTGGCGGGCCGGATACGGGCTGGATTTGGGCCGGTCTGGGCCGGGCCGGCCCGGACACGTGTCGGCCTGTGAGTGAGACCACGTGGTGCTTTGGGCCTAAACCGGGCCTGTGAACAGCCGGGGGTGTAGTGGGCGCGGTCCGTGGTGAACTCCCCGTGTCGGTCCATGGACCGCGGTCACGGTCTGCGGAGGACCGCGTCCACCCTCTTTTTCTTCTCTCCGGCTCTTGCGCACTGGGTGCACGCGCCGGCCCTCCCTCTTTTCCCCCGTTCTTTCCTCTTTCTTTCCCCTCCCTTCTCCTCTCCGCCCGGCGCTTGCCGGCGGTGATCTCCTTCCTCCTCTTCGCACTTCGGTGGTCAATCGAGCCAACGGAGACCCCCAGTGGCTTCTCCGTTCTACGGCGAGCATGACAAGGTACTAAAAGGTGGGGCTTGGGTCTTCCAGCGGCTCGATAAGGTGCGGCGGCGGATCCCGGCTACCAGTCGAGACGGCGAGCCGCTGTGTGGTCGCGACGTGCACTGGCCGCTGCGGTCTCTACTTCGGGTTCGAAGATGTGCAAGGGTTCCTCCTTCATTGATCTAGGCTTGCGGCGAAGGCCGCTCTGCGTGCGTAGGCTCTGCAGTGTTCCGGGGGGGGGGGCTCGCGGCTTCAGTGGCCCAAACTTTAGCAGGGGTCCAGGGTGCGCCCAAGGGCGCGGCTTGGAGCATGGCAGCGAGGCAGAGCTCGCCAGCCGCTTCGTGTCGGCTGGAACAGCCGGTGTCTGCCGGAACGGCCTCGCCATGGCCGCGTGCATGGCCATGGCGAGCATGCGTTCGGCGTGGTGCTTGTGGCGAGTGTTCCCGAGCCCATATGGCTCGGCGTTGCCGCCTCTCGCCTGATTCGGGTGTGTGACGTGTATAGAGGTGCGCAACGCGAGGCAGTGCTAGGCAGGGCGGTGCCTTGCCTACTCTGGGAGGGGGGGAAAGTGCACGGCGGCGCTGGTGGTCATGGCGAGCATGTGCTCGGCGAGCAGAGGAAGGCGACGCTCACCGTGGGGCTCGTAGTTGCTAGGATGGCGGTGCAGTGGCGAGGTGTGGCCGTGTCGAGTCGGAGCAGTGCAGGGTGAGCCGCAACGTGGGTGTAGCCGTTCGGGGCGTCGTCCTCCGCTCCGGCAGCGTCGAGCGGGGCTTGGCGACACCGGCGGCTCGGTCTCCTCCTCCTTCCTTCCTTCCTCGTCCTCCTCCTCCTACCTTCGCGTCTCGTGGTTTGTGGATTGTCACCAGAGGCGGCGGCGGGCTAGGAGTGGCTCGGGCTCGCGGTGCGGCGTTTTATAGCCGCTCAGCGGCCATGGCTTAGCAGTGGACGGCGGGGAACAGTGGAGGGGTACGTGTAGGGCGATTAGGGCCCTAGGGTTAGGGTTCGGGGGTAGGTGCGAGCGGGAGAGCGGGCTGGCGCTCCCGATTGCGGCGGCGGCCGGTCAAAGGTGGACGCCATGGCGTCAGCGGCGCGGGCCACGGCGGTGGCATCAGCGGCGCGGCCGTGCCTATCCGGTGGAGGGGGCCGGGGCTTGGTGTGGATGTGGCACTCATCCGCGTGCTTCTCTCGCAACGGCTTGGAGGCAGACGACGGTGATGCGAGGCGCTGCCTCGGATTCGCTCCGGCGGAGCGGGGGGGGGGGGGGGGGGCTCTGCTTTGGCGCGAGGGAAAAAGCAGAGGAGGGGAAAAAGGTAGGGGATGACAGGTGGGGTCAGCGGGGCCACCCGTCAGTCGGTTTGTGAGAGAGGGGGTGGGAGCGCGCGCGCTGTTGGGCTGGCGCGGCGATGGGCCGCGCGGCGTGGAGCGCGCGCGCATGCGCTCGGGCCGCGGGGCGCGTCCGTGGGCCGCGTGCGAGGGGAACAGGCCGGAACGGCTTGGGCCGTGGGATGCGGCCGTGGGTCGCGCTCAAGGGTGGGCCGGCTGGGCCTGTTCGGGCTTCTTTCTCCTTCTCCTTTTCTTCTAGGATTTTCCTCCCTTTCTCCATTCCTTCACCATGCTTATAAACCAAGGGTGTATAAGTGGGCTTATGTGGGACCCACTTGGCTTAGGGGTTGGTTAGATTTTCAGGGCATCATGCATCGAGGTTACTTTGTGTCAGCGTGTTGGGATTTGGATCATAGTCCTTATAGAGGTTTACTTTATATAACACGCATAAAATGATAAGATCCAAATCATAAATTATAAAACAATGCATATGCTTTTACCTCTATATGGGTGTTACCTAAGCATCTAGATAGGGTTTCCTACATGGCACTCACCAAGCTTGGGTTATTTTCAAAAAGTTTTTGAAAGTTGTGATTTTTGGGTTATGGGTTTTCTTCAGGTTGTTACAAACGTCTTCAGGATGTCCAGTGTAGTGAAGAACACGTCGGTGATTGCAGCCAGCATGCGGGGCACCTTGAACGGATCAGTGAAGGTGGCCAGCAGGGACGTGCTGGCTGAGGTCGCGCGGGCACCGGGTGCGTCCGGCCCTGGCAGGCCGTGCCAACACACCTCGTAGCCTTTGCGCCAGAAAGTCAGCGTGCGGGCGCTGAAGTCCCACAAGATGGGCCCTAGCGACGCCAAGCATTGGATCCCCAGGACCACGTCGAAGCCGACGAGAGGCATGACGTAAAGGTCGGCGTTGTTGACGTTTGTTAGTGCAAATAGAATATGAAAGATTCCGCAAGCGCACAGAACACCATCGTAGCATTTTATCGGGAGTATTCTAGGATCGTTATTTATATTTTACCACAGTGAAGCAAGGGTCAAGAATCTGATAATTCACTATCATGCATCTACTAACTCAGAGTACTAAATAGACTAAAGCAGGAGTGAATGATATATGATATGAATGGAAGCACATAAAAGATAATTCAATGATAACTAGATAACTATAGTGGGAGGACAACGGGAGAGATCAAGGTTCCTATATACTTCTCTATTACTTGGGTTCTAAGGCCACAAAGATGAAAAGATATAGCAGTCATAAAAATGGGCACTTTGGAGCAGCAGGTCCTTTCCAACTCTCGAAGAAGACTGGGAAAAAGGTAGTTGGGAGAAGGCTACCAAAAGCTCTACGAAACATCAACCCGAACGTAGTGGACTACGAAGGCCTAACAGAGGTGTCACCCCTGGGGCTACCACAACTATTCCGTGGGATTGAGCGCAACCTCAGGTAACCTATAGACTAAACACCATGTCTAATCTATCGATTACTACTCTAATTACCTAGGATAACTAGAGCACTCAATACGAACAAAGATCCCATGCCAAGATATAACAACTATACTAATCATATAATAAAGCATAAAGTAAATAGAGAAGATAGATATATTAAAGCATAAGTCTTACAAAGAAAATATACAAAGACATACCAAAACTCTGAAGACTCCTCCGGAACCGGAGCGCAGCTCCGCTCTCCCTAACTCCCGACTAGAGCTAAGCTATTACATTGGAAAATCTAAACCTAATTACATAGAGAGGAGAGGTTATCCATTCGAGGGACGCCTCTACAACTCCATGATGATGTTGGTCTGTTGTCTCAGGGGGGTCCTGGGTTTATTATATAGGGGCTCCTAGCCTCCCATCCACCTTGAGCAAGTGATGTGGTACTAAATCCTTCGTCATATGCACTTGGGCCTAAATGGGCCAAAATGTGTTGGAGAGGTCGGTTGGAGTGCGTCATGCGAAGGGGGACGAAATTGGGCCCAATACCCGACCGGTCGGTCCATAGAGGAGGCCGATCGGTCTGCCCCTATGACAGGTGGGCCCCGCCTTCCGTGGGTCGCCTTCTCTTGTCTTCTGGAATGTTCTAGAATCTTCCAAGTCGTATCCATCGAGGACTCTTGCTCCGGGACTCCAAATATAGCAAATCATATGTCCGTTTTGATCGTCTCGACGAGCTCTTCGCAATGGTGTGCTCTGTTTCATCACTTGAGATACTTTTATATGGTGAAATATTGATAATCCTGCAAAACAAGCGAGAGCACCAAAACTCGTGGAACTTGTTAGTTCCAAACCCTACAAATATGCTTTGTGATTCATTTAGTGTCATTTCATGCAATAGTTGATGGTTAATTATGAGCATTAGTGAGCGTCAATAAGTTCCCCCAAGCTTAACCTTTGCTAGTCCCGAGCAAAGCCAATCTCAACAATGGATCAGGAGTTGCTGCAATATCTGCACTTCTAACAAGTACTCATGCATTCAAACAAAAGTTCTCATATGGAATAGGAAAAAGTATCATATTATTCATCATGGGGCTTAGTACTTTACCTTGAATCTTGAGTAATTGAAAGATAGAACGATCAAATCAAGCACCATGTCTTTAGTTCCTTCACTTCACCATTATTCCGGAGTTTTTATGAATTTTCAAAAGTTTAAAAACATATGTTGCCAAATTAAACAAAGTATCCAAAGAGAAAGTCAACCATACTATTGAATCGAGAAGTGCATGTGTATGGAAAATGGAGGCGGATGCTCTTTTGAATATATCACTCTCTTTTGTCTATTAGAAACACATGGCTATCAGGCTAATTCTACTGTCGGGCACGTGCCCATTTTTTCTGATATTCTCTTTTTTTTCTCTTTTTTTTCTCGGTTCCGGACACTTGTCCCTTTTTATTTCCTCGGATTTTTTTCTTTTCTTTTTTTTCAATAGCCACATGCTTCCAACAAACTTTTGAGAGGATAACAATAGATAATCATGAGCATTTATGCGGAAAAATGGATGGAGTGTGTAAGTGATCTCAATTCAATAGCATGATAACTTCTCATAGGGTCAACAAGGCTTAATTTAACTCAATGCAATTATTAGTCATCTTAATATTGGAAAATCTCCGGAACTCTAGTGTTGTTTCAGAACAAGATAACAGTATCTCAGATCATCACATATCATATCTGTCAATTACCTAGACTCTGGATCAAGCATTTGCTACCCATATATTTAATTTCATTTTAAGGCATCATTAATTTTTAAACTTAAGAGAACTCATGCTTAAATGCTAGGTACTAGAAAGAAATACAATAGAGCAACCATTCATCATTTCCATTTTAAGAAATTAGGGAGAGAGTTCTTCAGATTTGACATGCTTTATTTATTTAATCTAACACACACTATAACCTATTATTTAAAATATTAAGATAGTAGTAAGACATACCTAAATCACGAAGATAACGGGGGTGCGTCTCCCCCAAGCCGGTTCGTTTTAATAGCATTGAGCCTTCATGTGCCCATATTTTTTTTCTTCTTTTTAATTAATGGTGAGCCTGGATACACAGGGGTGCTTTCCCCCAAGCTGAATGCTGACGTAGTCGTTCAATCTTGCCATGTAGCGGACTGGCGGTGGAAATGTGTTTCCTCTGTCGGAGCTTTGATTGATGTTGATGTTTGTTGAAATAGTACTCCAACAGTGAATGGAACATCCACTTGCTTGTCAGCTTTTCTTGGTCTTTCAGATCCTATGAAACTCAAATAGACAACAAAACTTGTCGAACAGATTAAGCGTTAGTGGTTGGCCACTTAAGCCTTAGTTGTCTAGAATTTCAGTAAGATCTCTTTCTCAATATTTTTGTATTTTATATTTTTTCGATGCAAGACAAAATGCACAGGATGAATGCATGCATATTTATTTTTATTATTTTTATGCCACCACGATGAACATTACTGTGGGTTTTTACACACCATAGAATTATTCACATGGGGCTTCATAGTTTATGATGTAGTGTAACAAATGCAAAATTTTTATTTTCCTTTCTAATGCAATACAGAAATTAAAATGTTTGTGAATTAAATATGATGATGCTATGAATAACTAAAATTAAATATGAGAAATATGCAGGAAAATAAATATGAGGATAAATACCAATTTACCTTTCGGCGAGGGTTCAATGTTTTAAGTCCTCTGAACAGGACTTCTCACCATGTTCATTCCTGAGGTGCATCATTTGATTCCGATATATAGACCTTGATAACTACACCTCTTGATATGGTGTCACTCATGTTCTTCGTTCGCCCAGCAATTTGAAGTGAAACATTAATTGTGAAAGCTGGTGGCATCTTGCTCAGTGTGCATGTTGTTGTAGATCTAGGACCTTCACTCTGTAGAATTTGGAAGTTGACAAACCCCTCCATATTTTGCTCAAGAGTGTGTCTTGCTCATAAAGACAAGGTAGAGATCAAGTGCATAGGCTCTGTTGGTGGAAAAATACCAACAGAACGAAAAGTTTTGTTCATTCCTCTCTAACCATAGGCACATTGAACAAGATGAACTTGTTGTTATTCAATCTTAACATGAGTGATAGGATCAAAAAGATGAGCATAAAAGTACCATCTTAAAAATATTTAACAGATCATATTACTTAACCCAAGGAAGGATAATCTATGCATAATGTGTCGATCTTTTCATGATTGTGATATATCATCTTCCAAAGGTTAGATGCATAATATTTTAGCTCATTTGGTTAAGATAGTGAGATTCAAGAGAGTAAAACTAAGAACAAAGAGTAAAGAACTGAACATGTTGAGTTGATTAGGTTGGATCAAGTGAGGTGCAACTTAAACATGTTTGATTCTTTATGTATACGCAGTCCAGAAACAAGGAGAAGCTTTTAAAGTGATGGTCACTTACCTTGAAATGTTGCTTATCATTGAAGAGTGATGGTGTCAAATCACCTTGTGGAAGCTTCTCTTGTTTAGCTGGTTGTTGTTCATGACTAGCTTGCCTTCTCTTGCTAATCTCATAGTGGGCCAGCTAAGTCTTGTTCTCAACAGGTCCAGACGATGGAGACTTTGTCAACTATTCTCTTGATTTTTAGGCTCGGGTACTATCTCTCCATCTTTGAATTGTGCAGTGCAGTGGCTTCATCCTTCATGATGTCCCCCTCAATTCCTGGTAGTCGGTTCTTCCTTTGTCGGTTGAGTCAACGTCTTCTCTTGGTTTCCTTCGGCTGCTCATAAATGGTGTATTTCTTAAAGAAGCAGCGACCCTTTTGATCGAAGATCCAAAAGTGGACGTCTCAAGGTTCGACATAGATGACAACGATCCTCCAAGAATAAGTGATGGATCATTTTTCTTCTTCTTGATTGGGGTAGTGTCTAGCGGCTTGTACTGATCAAAGTGATGAGTAGGAGATCAAAGTGTCTTGAAGCTGGATTTCTCCTTCCTACCATTGATCGTGAAGCAGATCTGGACAACAGAATTGTGTCTCCCCCAAGCTGGCTTGTTAAGTAGGTGGATGTCCAAATTTCTTCAACAACATGTTCATGAGTTGAAATTGTAGACCTTGTTGTTGTTGAAGTCGTACCACCTCGTCCACCAAACTAGCTCTTGTGTTGCAATGATTAGAAGTGAGGAGAACTTCCACTGCTTGTCTTTATAGTGAACCACCAACAAACTTCCTTCGGACAACACATAGATGTTATGATGTAGTGGCATATTGTCTCCCTGATATAGTGATATTTGTTGTTGGTGTCGGTGTTGATGTCTTCGAAAATGATGAGCGTAGGCATAGATTGACCCACATGGGGTGAGTTGCATCCTGCTCGTCATCAGTGTCCTAGCTTAGGCCTTGGGATGGCTCAAAGCTTGGCTGCCTTCGACATCACTTGTGACTTGTCTGATGATGAGTTTTGTCTATCCACGGGTTGGGTTTTGGATCTATAAGTTCACACCATGAATAAGCAAATCTCATTTCCTACAAAATGTTAGTGGACATATACCCGAAGGATTGCACTGAATTTAAAACATGGGTTGTTATCCACAACTTATGTGTTATTCATCCATGCTAATGAAAAATATGATTTTATGATTACTTTAGCATAGACTAGCATTTTATGTGTTGGCTGCATTTCAACATGGTTCAAGGCAAAAGATAACTTGCAGTAGAAGATAGACTTAAAT
This sequence comes from Coix lacryma-jobi var. lacryma-jobi, assembly GCA_009763385.1. Classification (NCBI taxonomy): domain Eukaryota; kingdom Viridiplantae; phylum Streptophyta; class Magnoliopsida; order Poales; family Poaceae; genus Coix; species Coix lacryma-jobi. The sequence goes on along the minus strand of CM019822.1, from coordinate 53,668,826 downwards.
AATCTTTAATACTCACAGTTCTTTCATCCATGATGAATGAGCTGAGTCTTCTTTGTGCAGTTCATCATATGCCTTGCTTCATCTCTGATGTGAATTCATCTCAGGACTTTCCCAAATTGTATTTGAAAGTTTTCTGCAAGGGTTAGTCCAACAAAATATCCAACGTCTACACAAGCTAATTTTAGATCAATAATCAAACCAAACTCCGTGTCTAATTTGATTAAGGTAGACTATTTAACCTAAGCACCACGCTTAATTTAAAAAGCCTATGAAAGTATTTGCAGTATTTCCAAACTAAAACTTGCTTGAGTAAACAAAGGTGGCATGAAAGCATAACAGAGATTTATTCAAAAAGAGATGACAGAGTATGATCACAGTGAGGAATATTTTTTTTCTCTTTTTTCTTTAATATTTTTTTAGATGCAGATGACATGAATGCATATAAGGAACTAAACATGATGTGGATTTGATAAAGAAAACCTAAACTAAATGGAGTGGATGAATGATTAAAAGTAAACATGCAGTGGAATGCAAGAAATTAAAAAGATAACTACTCATAAAGTTTAAAGTCCATGAGCAAGACTGTCTCACCTTGATCATACTTACCATGACTCACAACTAGGACTTATGAGTGGCACAGCGTAACTATCCGTCACATGAGATGAGAGTTGAATTGTTGTGACGGCGACCTTTTCTCCGATCTACACATGGTTAGAATAAATAATATATATGTATACACAAACCTGTGAGATGGCAGGGTTCCAGGGTTAATGATGGATCTTGAATGTTCAGGCACCCTGGGTTCTTCATTCTTGTGGAAGCTCGCCATAAGGTCGAAACGGCGTCTAATGTCCTGTCTATTCCACACTCAACAGAACAAGGGGTAATCCTACTAAAGCTAGTGGTACACAAAATTAGCAGACATCAAGATCATTATCAAAATCTTTACACCAATTGCTTCCCCGGCAACGGCGCCAAAAATGCTTGTTGATGTTTGTTAGTGCAAATAGAATATGAAAGATTCTGCAAGCGCACAGAACACCATCGTAGCATTTTACCGGGAGTATTCCAGGATCGTTATTTATATTTTACCACAGGGAAGCAAGGGTCAAGAATCTGATAATTCACTATCATGCATCTACTAACTCAGAGTACTAAATAGACTAAAGCAAGAGTGAATGATATATGATATGAATGGAAGCACATAAAAGATAATTCAATGATAACTAGATAACTATAGTGGGAGGACAACGGGAGAGATCAAGGTTCCTATATACTTTTTTATTACTTGGGTTCTAAGGCAACAAAGATGAAAAGATATAGCAGTCATAAAAATTGGCACTTTGGAGCAGCAGTTCCTTTCCAACTCTCGAAGAAGACTGGGAAAAAGGTAGTTGGGAGAAGGCTGCCAAAAGCTCTACGAAACATCAATCCGAACGTGGTGGACTACGAAGGCCTAACAGAGCTGTCACCCCTGGGGCTACCACAACTATTCCGTGGGATTGAGCGCAACCTCAGGTAACCTATAGACTAAACACCATGTCTAATCTATCGATTACTACTCTAATTACCTAGGATAACTAGAGCACTCAATACGAACAAAGATCCCATGCCAAGATATAACAACTATACTAATCATATAATAAAGCATAAAGTAAATAGAGAAGATAAATATATTAAAGCATAAGTCTTACAAAGAAAATATACAAAGACATACCAAAACTCTGAAGACTCCTCCGGAACCGGAGCGCAGCTCCGCTCTCCCTAACTCCCGACTAGAGCTAAGCTATTACATTGGAAAATCTAAACCTAATTACATAGAGAGGAGAGGTTATCCATTCGAGGGATGCCTCTACAACTCCATGATGATGTTGGTCTGTTGCCTCAGGGGGGTCCTGGGTTTATTATATACGGGCTCCTGGCCTCCCCTCCACCTTGAGCAAGCGATGTGGTACTAAATCCTTCGTCATATGCACTTGGGCCTAAATGGGCCAAAATGTGTTGGAGAGGTCGGTTGGAGTGCGTCACGCGAAGGGGGACGAAATTGGGCCCAATACCCGACCGGTCGGTCTGCCCCTATGACAGGTGGGCCCCGCCTTCCGTGGGTCGCCTTCTCTTGTCTTCTGGAATGTTCCGGAATGTTCTAGAATCTTCCAAGTCGTATCCATTGAGGACTCTCGCTCCGGGACTCCAAATATAGCAGATCATATGTCCGTTTCGATCGTCTCGACGAGCTCTTCGCAATGGTGTGCTCTGTTTCATCACTTGAGATACTTTTATATGGTGAAATATTGATAATCCTGCAAAACAAGTGAGAGCACCAAAACTCGTGGAACTTCTTAGTTCCAAACCCTACAACTATGCTTTGTGATTCATTTAGTGTCATTTCATGCAATAGTTGATGGTTTATTATGAGCATTAGTGAGCGTCAACAGTTGATGAAGGCGCGATGGCGGTGCTGGAAGTAGGGCCTTGGAGCTCGGCTGGCCCGTGGACGCCATAGACGTCGTGTACTGCTCCCGCAGTTCCATCTGTCGAGCTAGACTCATGGCGGCTGCCAAGGACTAGGGATTTTGCACTTGGACATCGAGGCTGAGCGGCGGAAGGAGGCCACCGGTAAAAAGTTGCACGCGTTGTACCTCATCAAGGGGGCCGGCACGAGTCAGGAGCGATTGAAAGCGGTCCTGATACTCCGCCACTATGCTCGTGCGACGACAATCAGTGAGCTCGAAGAGGGGGGCAAACGGAGGGGTGGCCCATAGCGTAGGTTGAGGAGGTCCTTGAAGCGATGCCACGATGGAGTACCCTTGTCCGTCTGGACTTGGATGTACCACATCTGCGCCCCGTACTCCAGATTGTAGGATGTCATCCACACCTTTTCCTCCTCCATGATCGCTCCTGGTGGAAGTAGGACTCGCAACAGTTGATGAAGATCAACGGGCTAGTCTTGCCGTCGTACCGTGGAAAATCCATCTTTTGGAACCTCGGCGGTCGGTCATTGTGGTGCTCACCGGCGCCCGGCTTGGTGCCCGACGTAGAGAAGGGGTCGACGGTGAGAGCAGTAACGGCCTTGGCATTGGCCGCGACGGACTCCTGCAGCGACTTGAGGGCATCGGCCAGGGACTTGAGGTCGGTGGAGTCACCCATAGCATGATCAGGGCACGACGCGACGAACGACGATGGGGACGGCGCAACGGCTGGTGGAGGATCGGTGGCTGGTAGCGGGTTGGCGGCTGGTGGTGAGCTGGAACGGGAAGGCAAGGATCTTCTGGAACATGATACCAGGTTGTCAAGGGCGTCGAACCCTTGGGTAGCTGGACCTCGGCTACATAGTTCGTAGCCGCGATCCGTCTTCTAGGGCGAGGTTATACCCCTCTACTTCCTAGGCTTTGAGAACACAGGAGGAGATAGATTGATTTGATAATATCTTTTGCTTGAATTCCCAAGTGTCGGATTACAAATGAATATATAGTCCTTGATGGATCTAAAAATAGAAACTAACCAATCTAAACCTTTATGGACTCTAACTGATATTTCCTAACTTAGGGACCCAATCCTAAACCTTTAGGGACTCTAACTGATATTTCCTAACTTAGGGACTTGGTGGGCTAGCCACCTGTTGGACAGGGCCCAGCGGTCGTGCGCCTCCACATGACAGAATATCACCAAATGGATAAAGCTAGAAAACATTGTCTTTGGAGAGGGGCAGAAACAAATGCAAAGAGGGTGGCCAAAGCCGCTTGGTCTCTGGTTTGTATTCCAAAGGATATGGGCTGGGGGTTCTCAATTTGCAAACTCAAAATAAGGCTCTTTTACTCAAGCACCTCCATAAATTATTCAATAGAAATTGAAAGGATCAAGATGCCCAAGAGGGGGGGTGAATTGGGCTTTTCTAAAACTTTAGCACAAAATTAAAACCTATCAAGCCCAATTAACCCCTTGTGCCTAGAAATGTGTTTCTCTATATCCTACCGCATAAAAGACTATGTCTATGCCACTCCTACTCTAGCAATGCAATTCAAGTATGAATGAACAACAAGTAAATTGCGGAATTGAATTGCTCAAATGTAAATGCGTAAGTAAAAAGAGTAGAGATGACACGACGATCTTTTTGTCGAGGTATCGAGGTGTCGGCACACCCCTAGTCCTCGTTGGAGCACCCGCGCAAGGGTATCGCTCCCCCTTGATCCGTGCAAGGATCAAGTGCTCACTATGGGCTGATTCTTCGCCACTCCGGCCCGGTGAATTGCTCACTACCGGTCACAAGCCTCCTTGGGTCATCCACAAGCCTTCGGATGATCACCAAGCTTCACGATCACCACCATGTCATCTAGGTGATGCCGATCACCAAGAGTAACAAGCTAGAATTCTCACTTGACCAAGACAAGGCCAAAGAGATGGATGGATGCACACTTGCTACTCAATTCTCACTAGGAGGCCACTAATTCTCTCAATTAGCAATTCTCTCAACCTCACTAGGGCTCTTGCACTTTCTCACCCTCACAATGTATCTCTCAGCAGATGGAAGTGGCAAGAACACTCTAATGGAGAATGGGGAGGAGTATAAATACTCCCCCAACCGGCCCATCCAAAAGAGCACTGCTGAACAGTTTTTTCGGGGGCATCGGACGCTCCGATGCCTGGCATCGAACGCGCCGATGCCCTCGACCCAACGATCAACTGTACCTTTTGTCAGACTATTTAAAGGAGCATCGGACGTTGGGCAGCGTCCGATGTCATTGCATAGGATGCGTCCGATGCAAATCTGACCTCTCTGGAACCTCTCTACATGGACATCGAACGCTGGCCCTCAGCGTCTGATGCCAGCGTCCGATGTGCCCCTCAGGGCACCCTCTCTAGAACAGTGGCACAGGCGCATCCGATGTGACAACATCGGAGCGTCCGATGCCACCTGGCCAGCACACTCAAGTCTAAGTGACATCGGACGCGCGTCCGATGCCACTAAGGCCAGCGCCCGATGCCCAAAACAGGGCCGAAATGACTTCGGATCATGATGCTGCCTTAACGACTTTTCATCCTCGCGACATAAGGGCTCTCTCAAAGCTACCTAGGGCTATGAAATAACAAGTGTGCACCACACCTACTTCAATAGACTCATCTAGGTCAAGCTACTGATTCATGCTTCCCATTATAGTACGGCCAAAGGAAAAACAAAGACCTAAGACTACCTAAGTGTCCTCCAACACCATATGACACTTAGCCTAGTCTACCACCGTCTTCGTCGTCCGTCCTTTGAAAACCAAAACGATTTCCATCGCCAGGGGACATGAACTCCATATGCCCGTATCGTCGCCATTACCGTGACCTAACTCATCCCTGTTTCTGCAAAACACACGTTAGTCACAGTAATCTTGTGTTTCATCCAATCACTGAAACCCACTAGGGGCCAAGATGCGTTCAATCTCCCCCTTTTTGGTGATTGATGACAACACGACCTTGAGTATAGAGAGAAGAGGTTTTCAAATCATGACATGTATGAACTTGCGAAGAATAAGAGAAAATGATTAGGGGCAAGCTCATACATATCATGCCAACATCCTGCACTCAACAAGTTAGAGTGAATAACATGTGCAAGAGTAATATAGCTCGAATACCAACTGAATAAGAATTAAACACAAGTAATCGAGCGAAACAAAATGACATGTCATATAAGATATCATAGTGAGCACAAAACATGTCATGAGGTCCATAGCACAAATATATAACAAAAACATAGTGCAAAAGATGCGATATGCAAAGAGCGTATGTGAATATAACACAACATAAGAATAAAAACCCTCTCACAACGCTCCCCCTATCTCTATACTCGACCACTCTCCCCCTTTGGCGTCAAACACCAAACTAAACGTCAAAGGGCGGAGGTGGCGCAGATGAGTCAGGTGCGGTCTCCGAAGTGCGCTGGGAGAACTCAAACTGTTGTAGAAACGCCTCAGAGTCGGACGAAGAGTCGTCGGTAGCCTGCTGACCCTCTGTAGGTGGAAGCTCTGGAGAAGCGATTCGGGTCTGCTCTAGCGGCTCAACCTGCTCTGACTATTGAGTCTGCTCTGCCTGCTCTGGGACTGTCGGCTCTGTCTCTGTTGCAGTCTCGGCAGCTGTGTCAACCTGAGTATCGGAGTGCGGAAGCTCGGATATAACAGACAACTCAGGCTGAACTGAAGGAGTAGGCTCTAACAGAACTAGCTTAGCCTGCTCAGAGGACGAGACAGAGCTCGGAAGAGTCTCGGTACTGGAAGTAACCGGAGTTGTCGACATCTGAACTGGGCCCTGAAGATCTGGCGTGGGAAACCCAGTGAGCTCGCTGAACGTAGCGGACAAGTCACGCGTTGCTGTAGTGGTCATCGTGAACAGAGACTCTGTCGGACGTGGGGTGAAGCCTGTGTGTAGTGGACTGAACAACGGGGCCCCTCCAGGCTAAGTAGTATAGCTCATGAACTGAGCGGAGCAGGGGCCAGTGAACTGCTGCGGCTGGCTGAACTACTGCGGCTGTGGTGGAACAGGGTGCTGCCACTGGATCTGCTGATGGGGAGGAGGTTGCTGCCACTACCACTGAGGTGGACCACTCATGATCCTCACCATGAAGCTCAGAGTCTGCTGCTGAAGCTCCATCATTTGCCTCTGAAGAGCGTCTGAGCGCTCCTATGCCTGCTGCTGAGCGAGTGCCTGAGCCTGAGCTAACCTCTGCTGCTCCTGTGCAAGCCTCTAGACGTCCTGCGTGATTGTCCTCTGCTACTCCTCCATCCGAGATAGTATAGCTAGCAGTGCGGGATCGGAGGAGCTAGATGTCCCGGCCTCAGTGTCGTGTGAGCGGGGTTGAACGTGAGGCGAGAGGTGGTAGTCCTCGTCAGAGCTGTCGGTGGGGTCCTCGGTGACAAACTATCCCTCTCCCTCTAGCTGTGCAAGCTCCTGCTCCGTGAGGGCGCGAACAGTCTCGTCCTGCTCCTGAGCTGACTCGGGCACCTCCGGTCGCTGTCTCGAGCTGGCCAGTCGATGCTGCTCTGGCTGCCTGCGGTCCCGATCGTGTCCCAAAAGCTGACTCATGTTGTACTCGGGGAACACGGTCGCTGAGCTGGTAAGAGACTGTTCGGGTCGAGTCCGTGTAGTGACAACTACCTTCCAAAGAATATAGAAAATCCAATGAGCATAGGGTACCTGCATGCGGGCCTTGATGCCCTCTGCCACAGTGTCTTCCATCTCACAAAGGATGACGTCTCAGACATCGAACTCCTGCTGCCTGACCATATAAGTAAGTAGCCAAAGCTGTAGGCGTGAAAGTCCCTCTCTAAAGCCCACCATGGGTAGCAGGGTCCACCGGAGAACCTCATTGAGGATCCGAGTCATAGGGGTAAGATCCCTAGGAGTGCGACTTGAACCCTCGCCGAAGGGCTCAGTGGAGCATGGGCGGACCAAGTCTGTCGACGGCTGTGCACCGCCGTGAGGGTGTCTGGGTGGCTCGGTCCTATCGTAGCACAGGTCGTGGATCCAGGTCTGAGAGTGCTGCAAATCCAAACCAATCCCGGATCTCTAACAAGAACAAGCGGTAGTGCTCCCCTCTGAAGGCAAACTCTATGGTCTCTCTGTCAGGGTGCACCCAAAGCGAAGCATAGAACTGAAAAACCCAGTCCTCAATATACGATCCAGACCGCCCCAACAGGTCTGCCAAACCGGGTAAATACGTGAGGATGGGACGGATATGCTCTCCAGCTGCTATGACCACTTCCTCTAAGGGACAGACTCGCTGTGAACGCAACACAATGCCTACGTTCTTGTATCCCTGGTAGAAATCCTCCTGGAGGACAGTGTAGAAGTCTGGCCCTGCCTGCTGCTGACGCTCTCGCGGAAACCACTGCTCAAATGGCACTAGGAGAAGAGTCTGAATCTGAGAGGAAGTGGCCGCACGGAGGTCCAGTCGCGGAATCGGCAGGGGTGGACGTCTCGAAGGAGCACGTGCACCCCGCAGAGGAACGTCGGGCCGGGGTGGCACCTCGGTCCTGCGATGGGACAACTGGCACCTGGGCACTGCCTCTAGCACCTCCTCCTCAGCCTCAGCCTCTGCCTCTGCCTCCTCTGGTGTCTCGGCCTCTACCTGGCCCTGCTGAGAACTCTAGGGCTCAACACCTGGAGCAGTGAACGTGGTCCAGCAACCGGCAGCCATAAGCGTGCTGGACGGTGAGCCGTGCCGATGCTCAACCTCCTCTACTGCTCGCCTCTGCTCTTGCGTAATCTGGTCCTGAATTCGCAAGCCGCCACCACGACCTCCCCTCTCAGCACGCTCTGCGGCGTCTGCAACTGCCTAGGCCTGCTCGGCCTCTCGCTCGGCCCTAGAGCGCTTCTTGCGCGTAATCAGCTTCCCCTTCCCTGGCCGCTGACCGAAAGGAGGAGGACGGGGAGGAGAGTCCTCTGGAGCACCGCCAACATTCTTGCAGCGCATAGCTGACAAGAACAGGGAAACACTGTCGCTGAAAAGAAGGTGAACTGCAACTAAAAGATCAGCTGCCACTGAAATCAACTGACAAGACAACTGACAATAAACCCAACTGACAGAACCTCCCCTGTCACTGAGCAACTGCCACTGACACTCACGAGGCTTGGCCTCGAGCCTTACCCGCGGGCTTGGCCCCGGGTTCTCTGTCACTGCCAACTGCCAACTGACTGAGTGCCACTGACTCGCTGCAAGGAGTAGATGGGATATATATAAGAACACATATAGTCTAGAGATGAGAAATCCTATGGAAGCAAAGCATAAGGATAAGAAAGGAGTTTGGCTTTGCTACCTGTCGAACCGACGAACCGACCAAGAGTAAGGTTAGGCACTGACGTTCGGGAACCCACGTATCACGCCAAGGAGAACTACATGAGAATTGGGTGAAAACTAGGGTCAAATAGTGAAGAACGGGCTTTGGGACATTTCGTCGAACATGTGGTGAGCACGAGGTATGGACTAGTGGGTGGATGCTCATGTTGGGGTTTCTGTCCGCCGGGGAAGAAGTCGCCAGATGTGGGGAAGACAGGCTCGAGCTCCAGCGAGGGTGTAGCTGACTTCGTCGATCTCCGGCGAGACTCCGGTGAGCCAAGGCTCGGCTCCATCGAGCGGCTACTGCAGCGGGCGCGACGGTGGAGTAGGGGCGCGCGACGGAGCGGCGGAGCGGCGTAGCGACATCGAGTGAGGGCTCGGGTGGAAGCGGCCGGCGGAGCTAGGGTTAGGGCTCATTGGTGCAGCGGCGGTTGGAGCTTGGTCGCGTCACGATGAAGACAAGAAGGAGAAGATATGACATGTGGGACCCAGAAGCCAGTGAAAAGAACAGCTCGCGCCGCTTAAAGGAGCATCGGACGCGCCGATGGAATACATCGGACACTTCGATGCCCATCCAGAGAGCTCCAGAACTGCCCAAATCACATCGGGCGTGTCCTCGGCATCGGACGCTGGCCAGCGTCCGATGAGGCCTCGGACGTGTCGTTGATGACACATTGGACGCGATGCCAACACTGTTCCAGCCGAGGCTGTGTACAGTGGGGGCATCCGACGCTGGGGCTAGCGTCTGATGCTGCATTTTGGGCAGTTTCGAAGATTTCTGTCGCGGCTCCCTCTCCCAACCAAGTTCCAACTCAAACAAGAAGCAAATAGACACTAGTTGGAACCTAGTATGAGCATCCTCACATGAACCCTCAATTTTATAAATATTTTGCCTTAGGCTATATATCATTTTTAGTCAAAATATGCAATAAATCCCGAGGAGACAACATGTGGCCACCAAAACTAGGGGTCTCAACCATTAGGAGCCTCAAATGCTCCCCCTAGCGGTGGACGAACACAACGGTTTTTCAACAAAGAGAAACGACAAAGCAACAACCATGCAAATGCAATGCAATACGGAATTTGAATCTAGGTTGCTTGTCAAGTTTGCTCCTAGGTAAGCTTCTTCACTCGCTTTTTAGGGCGGTTATCTTAACCATGTCCAACAAGCCTATGTGCATAGCATAAATTAAACATGGCATATGATACAATGCAATGCAAGGACAACCCCCTTTCACTTTTTGACAAAGTTACTTAGATCAAGCACATTAAGCTCACTTCACAATCTACAAAGGGTGTTCTCATCTAGGGGTTTTGTGAAGATATCCACCAATTGATCTTCGGTTCTAACTCCTTCTAAGGATATATCTTTCTTTGAAACATGGTCTCTTAGAAAGTGATGGCGAATATCTATGTGCTTTGTGCGAGAGTGTTGAACCGGGTTGTTAGCAAGCTTAACCGCGCTCTCATTGTCACACAACAAAGGTACCCTTTCTAGAACTACACCATAGTCTCAAAGGGTTTATTTCATGTAAAGGATTTGTGCACAACAAGCACCCACGGCTATGTATTCCGCCTCGGCGGTAGACAAGGCCACACTATTTTGCTTCTTCGAACTCCAAGAAACTAGTGATCTACCAAGCAAATGGCACCCTCCGAATGTGCTCTTTCTATCTACTTTGCAACTCGCGTAATCCGAATCAGAATACCCAACGAGTTGGAAGTTAGCTCCTTTGGGATACCAAAGGCCAATGCTTGGGGTGTGCTTTAGGTACCTAAGGATTCTCTTTACGGCTATGAGATGTGATTCCCTAGGATCGGCTTGAAACCGAGCACACATGCACACACTAAACATGATGTCGGGCCTAGATGCGGTCAAGTATAACAAGCTACCAATCATAGAACGGTAGAGGGTTTGATCAACCGAGTTACCTCCCTCATCTAGGTCGAGATGTCCATTTGTTGGCATTGGAGTCTTGATAGGCTTGCAATCATTCATATTAAAGCGCTTGAGGAGGTCTTTTGTGTACTTCTCTTGAGATATAAAAGCGCCCTCCTTCAATTGCTTGACTTGGAAGCCTAGGAAGAATGTGAGCTCGCCAATCATGGACATTTTGAACTCCTTCGACATCAAGTCACCAAATTCCTTGCAATAGGCTTGATTTGTTGATCCGAAGATGATATCATCAACGTAGACTTGACAAATGAAGATCTCTCCATCAAGCTTCTTGGTGAATAGTGTGGTGTCGACCTTCCCAATGGTGAAGCCATTCTCAATGAGGAAGTCCCGGAGGCGCTCGTACCATGTTCTTGGGGCTTGCTTGAGCCCATATAGCGCCTTGGACAACCTATAAACATGATTAAGATATCTAGGGTCTTCAAACCCGGGAGGTTGATCAACATAGACTAGTTCATTTATGAAGCCATTTAAAAATGCACTTTTCACATCCAATTTATATAATTTAATGTCATGGTGTGATGCATATGCAAGGAGGATACATATGGCTTCTAGTCTTGCAACCGGTGCAAAGGTCTCTCCAAAATCTAAGCCTTCAACTTGAGAGAACCCCTTTGCCACTAGTCTTGCCTTGTTTCTAACAACCTTGCCTTGATCATCTTGCTTGTTTCGAAATACCCATTTTGTTCCAATGACTCTTGCGCCTTTAGGTCGCTCTTTAAGTGTTCAAACTTGATTGCGGGTGAAGTTGTTCAATTCTTCATGCATGACATTCACCCAATCCGGATCACTTAGAGCTTCATCTACAATGGTAGGCTCAACAAGAGAAACAAAGGAGTGATGTTCAATAAATCAAGCAAGTTTTTGAGATCGAGTCATTACACCCCTTGTTGGACTCCCTATGATGAGATCTTGAGGATGAGCTTGTAGTAGAGGAGTATTCCTTTGATCAACCACATGAGGGGCCGCTTGAGGAGCATCAACATCTTGAGCTTGTACCACCATTTGATCATGGGAGACATGAGTATCTTCAAATGGTTCTCTCCCATCTTTATCATGATCTTGTGGTACATTTGATGAGGATGGCTTGTCAAAGACTTGCACATCATCATCATCATCATCATCATCTTTAGGCTTGATGGCTCCCACCGGCATGTTCTTCATTGCTTCCCTCAATGGTTCATCACCTACATCATCAAGATTCTCATGCTCTCCTTGAGAGCCATTAGATTCATCGAATTCCACATCATATGTTTCTTCTACCATCCCGGTGGCATGGTTGAATACTCGATATGCTTTGGACTTCAATGAGTAACCAACAAGAAAACCAATATCACATCGGCGTTGAAACTTCCCTAGGTGTTGGCGCTTCTTGTAGATGTAGCATTTGCACCCAAACACCCTAAAGAAGGATACATCTGGCTTCTTGTTGTTGAGTAGCCCATAGGGGGTCTTGCCAAGGAGACGATGGGGGAGCAACCGGTTGGATGCATAGCAAGCGGTGTTGATTGCTTCCGCCCAAAATCTTTCTGGTGTGGAGTACTCATCTAACATTGTTCTTGCTAGGGTGATTAGTGTCGAGTTCTTCCTCTCAACTACCCCATTTTGTTGTGGTGTGTAGGTTGCGAAGACTTCATGCTTGATCCCAACTTCATCACAATATTCCTCAATGTGGGTGTTGTCAAACTCTTTTCCATTATCACTTCTTATTTTCTTGATCTTCAAGTCAAACTCATTTTGGGCTCTCTTGGCAAACTTCTTGAATGAAGGGGTTGCTTCGGATTTGTCATGAAGAAAGAATACCCAAGTGTATCTAGAGTAATCATCAACAATCAATAGGCAATAGAGATTTCCACCCAAGCTAGCATATGTTGTTGGCCCAAATAGATCCATGTGAAGTAGCTCTAACTCTCTTGCTGTTGAAACAAAGGCTTTGGTTGGATGGGTGTTTGCAACTTGCTTGCCGGCTTGACATGCACTACACAATTTGTCCTTCTCAAATTTGACATCCTTCAAGCCTCTAACCAAATCCTTCTTCAATAGCTTGTTGAGAGTGTTCATTCCAACATGTGTCAATCTTCTATGCCATAGCCAACCAAGAGATTGCTTAGTGAACAAACATGTCTTCAAGTTGGCATCTTCGGAGGAGAAATCCACTAGATAGAGATTGCTGTATCTAAATCCTTTGAATATCACTTGTGTATCACCTTTCTTGGTCACAACCACTTCTTTGTCGGTGATGGTATGATCAAGTTGAAGCTCAATGATGCAACTAGAAGCACATTGGAGATGGTATGATCATTTGATATTGCCACTTTGCCCAAACCCTTGACATTGCCCTTTGAGTTGTCACCAAATGTAATATTTTCTTGGTCATTGACATTCTCTTCTACTGAGGTGAACATCCGGGGATCGCCGATCGTATGTTGTGTGCAACCACTAGCAATCACCCAATGAGATCCACCGGTCTTGTAGTTCACCTACACACATAAGAAATCAAGCTTGAGCTTTCGGGACCCAAACTTGTTGAGGTCCCTTAACCTTCTCAACTAGAGACTTTGCAACCCATATTTGATTTGGCCTATTCTTGTTAGGAGGCCCCATGAACATGACTTTCACTTTGCCACTAGAATCTTGTCTAAGCATGCAGTGAGCATTGAAAGCAAAGGGCCTAGCATGCTTGGGCAAGGGTGTGGGTTTTGGCTCTTCACAATTATGAGCAAAGTGTCCTTCTTTTCCACACTCAAAGCATCTTTCCAACTTCTTCTTCTTTGGCTTTGTGATGCTCTTGCGTTGCTTCATCTTCTCTTCAAGAAAGCCAATACCACTTCTATTGGTCTTCATTACGGTGTTCATGAGAAGCTCACTTTGAAGACATTGACCTTTGGTGAAGTTTCTCAACCTGGTGGTAAGGTGCTCTTTCTCTTTCTTGAGCTTGTTATTCTCTTGTTGGAGTTCCAATTGGGATGGTGTCAACTTGTAATCCCTCTCCATCTTCAATCTCTTGTTCTCTTCTTTTAGCATGTCTAGCTCAAGTGTCATGCTATAGTCTTCATCATGAGTTTGGATGACAACTTGCTTGGTGGTTGCTAGCTTCACTAGATCAATCTTGAGCTTTGCATTCTCATTCTTGATCTTGACATAGTCATCATAGTGATCAGCCACAACCACTTTCTTGCCCTTGCCACTAGTTCTTTGCTCATCATGCTCACTAACCAAGTCCTCACAAGTGTTGGGGGAAGGGACCCTCGTCAGAGGCGCCACGCTGGCTAGCTCAACAAACGGCCCGCGCACCTTCGCCACATACCCCCCTCCTCCATCCTGCTAAGTCCCTCAGGTCACCGACCAAACCTCTGCTATACTGACCCAGCCTTCGGAAGTGTTCAGGAGCCTTTTTGCAGGAAGGGGGCGTGAGGAGTGCTGGGAGCGACCCTCGCGCATCCCGCGTACCTTCGCCGAGAGGTCCAGACCCAACCGGTGGCGAAGGACCTCAAACTCTCCGACCGGGCGGATACCTCCGCAAGACGAAGGCCGCCCCTCGTTTTTCCATCCGGGGGAGCTTGGACCGAGCGGCGGCGGGCGTAGGGAAGGCAGGCTAGGGTGTCAGCTCCGGCTGTGTTTGTACGAGTTTGCCCTTCTGTATAAGTAGCGCAGAGGAATCTTTCTTGTACCCTACTGTAATTTGGCCGGCACCCCTTGGTATCCCCTATAAATACCGGGGGGTGAACAGTGTATGGACACGGATCTTTCTGGGGAACAGAGCCATAACCACTTTGTCCTCGTTTCCTTAACCTTCGCTATCGCTTCCGACGCTTGGTCACCTTCGCCACTCTCCTGCACAAGTGCGGAGGTGGGGCTAGCGTGTCTCCAACAGTTTGGCGCCGACCGTGGGGATCGGCAAGTTCGAAATGGCAGGAAACAGGAGAGCGCCCATGGCTAGGGACCGACGCGTCGCCAGTGAGACAGCGACGGTGGTTCCACCCGCTGAGGAGATTGTGCAACCCTCGGGAGCAGAGGGTGCCACCCCAGAATCTGAAGCCCCGGGTCCCCAGGCCCGAGTGGTAGCACAGTCGCACCCCCACACTTCTGGAGAAGGAGAGGGAAGAGATGAGGAGGAGTTGGGCCTCGAGGCCCTCGAAAGACTTCAAGCTGAGCTGCAAGAGAAGAAGAGGCGCCTGGATCAGCTTGAGAGGCACAACCGGTTGCGCTCGATCAGGCAAAGGGCAGACGAGGCCAGGGAACAGCTTCGCCGAATGGAGGAATCCCTCGCTGCGGCTGAAGCCGAAGCCGAGGGATGGAATGATGAGGAAATGCCCCTGCTGCAAGAGGGGAATGAGGAGCGGGGTCAAGACAACCTTCATCGCCATCCACCACCCCCACCACCACCAATTCACCCAGAACCACATCCTATGAGGCCACCAAACTTTCGCCAACTCTACCCAGATGAGAGAGAGCCTAACCTTCGCAACCAACGAAGACCTCAACAACACCAAATGCCCTATGACCCAAAGTCACCACTCTCCCAAATGCTCCAAACCCAACCCTGGCCACCGTGCTACAATCCACAAAACCTACCCCGCTACGACGGGCTCTCCGACCCTCGCCAATTCATAATGAGCTATGAAGCAGCAGTTGCCGCAGCAGGCGGAGATGAATCAACAATGGCAAAGTCCTTCGTCATCATCCTGCGAGACATTGCACAAACCTGGTACAGCAACCTCCGCCCCGGAACAGTAGATTCCTGGGCCAATCTCAGAGACAGGCTTTGTACAAACTTCAAGGGCATTACACCAGCCCCATCAAACCCCATTGAGTTGTTCAACTGCAAACAAGAAGAGCGCGAACCACTTCAAGATTATTGGCGGAGGTTCATCCAAATCAGAGCAAGAACCCCGGGAATATCCGACGAGGTTGTCATCCTCGCTGCAGTCAGTGGCCTGCGCCCAGGCCCATGCTCTTCGAAATTTGTCAGGAAGCCGGCAAACACAATCGAAGAATTACACGAGACAATGGAAAGATACTGTAGAGCAGACATGGACTTCGGAGCAAAGTCCGATGCTCGGAGGTCACAGCAGAAGCCGCAGCCGGGGCCTCAACCAAGAGTAAACAACCCTCGCCAAGAACAAAGCAACATCGGTGCCATCAACAAACCAATACACTATGAACACCAAGGACGGGGCACTCAACCCCCGAACAACCAGAACCACCAAGGTTTGCCACCCCCGCCAGATCAACGGAACCAGCAAAAAGACCCCGCGAAAATGTATTATCATTTTTGTGGTCTTGGAAAGGGGCACACCACCAAACAATGCGAATGCTTCGCCAAGGGAAAAGAATTCCAGGAGTCCAAAAGAGCCGCTTCGGCAGACAACCGAACCATCAACCACACCAGGAAACCAAACTTCCACTCAACAAATCCTCCATACCACTATACCCCCATAAACTACGGCCTACCTTCGCAACAACACATCTACGCGCACCACCCACTCTACAACCAAGCCTCTTATCAGCCAACCACCATCCCACAACGCCAAAATCCACCATACACAGTCACATACCCAACAACCCCCCCAAACCCAAACCCCAACGACCCAACAAGTCAACAATGCTCTACCGCCACCACCACCAATACCCGCTTTACCAGCGCCTCAACCTGGCAAATCCGAAACCCAGAGCCAAACGACCATCAACAACCCAACATCAACCTTCGGTGTAATACTAGCTATCACCGGAGGTTCAAATGAAGACCTTGGCAACAAGCGGCAGAGAAAAGAACATGCTAGACGGGTGCACCATGTAGCCGTCGAAGGACCACACAAATTTGGTCGTTGGTCCCACATTCCCATAACCTTCGACTCCAGTGATATGAAGTTGAGAGATTACCCTCATACCGACGCCATGGTGATCGAGACCAATCTAGCAGGGTGGACTGTCACTAAAATTCTGGTCGACACAGGAAGCTCCGCAGACATCCTATTCGCCTCAACCTTCGACAGCATGAAGCTTGATAGGAACCTCCTGCAACCTGCTGACAACCCTTTATATGGCTTCGGCGGTCAACAAGTGAGAGCCATCGGGAAAATTTCTTTGCCCGTGACCTTCGGCGACCAGATGAACTGCAAAACCGAGCATTTAACCTTCGACGTGGTCGACATGTTCTACCTGTACAATGCCATATTTGGCCGAGGGGTAACCAACACATTCAGCGCAGTCATCCACCCCGCTTACCTCTGCATGAAGCTTCCCGCTCCGAAGGGAGTGGTCGCAGTATATGGAGACCAAGACATTGCAAGGGCAGCCGAGGGAACAGTAGCACCAGGACAACGTAATGTCCACAACCTGTCGAAACCTCAAGCTACAAACCTCAATGACGAAGGTGAGGTGTGCACCGACAAAATAAAGGTGTCACCCAAGGAAGAAACCAAACAAGTGCAACTCTTCGAAGGTAACGCCGAAAGAAAGGTGTTCATCTCAGCCAACCTAGCCCCCCAATCAGAAAGCGACCTCGTCACTTTCCTCAAAGAAACCTCCGACACCTTCGCCTGGTCCGCGGAGGACTTAAGAGGAGTGAACAGAACCCTGATAGAGCACAGCCTAAACATCAAGTCGGGCTACCGCCCGGTCAAACAAAAGCTTCGCAAAATGTCAGAAGAAAGGAAAGAGGCAGCGAGGGCTGAGGTAAAAAGGCTTTTGGACGCAGGCGTCATCCGCCCAGTCAAGTACCCAACATGGCTCTCAAACGTGATACTAGTACAGAAAAAGAACAAGAAATGGCGAATGTGCGTAGACTTCACGTGCCTGAACAAGGCTTGCCCGAAGGATGATTTCCCCCTCCCCAACATAAGCACCTTGGTTGACAGAGCAGCCGGCTGCCAAATGCTATCTCTACTCGACTGCTTTTCGGGATACCACCAGATTTGGATGAATGAAGAAGACGAGGAGAAAACAAGCTTCGTCACACCTTCGGGAACTTTTTGTTTTCGGAGAATGGCAGAAGGCCTAAGAAACGCGGGTTCAACCTTCGCTCGTATGACATCCGAGGTCTTCAAAGATGAACACTCCGTCTCCGCCTATGTTGATGACCTGGTCGTCCAAAGCGAGTTAAAAGAAAACCACATTTCAGACCTATCGAGAGTGTTCAGCAACCTCCGGTGCGCTGGATTAAAGCTGAACCCCGAAAAATGTGTTTTCGGAGTAAGTGAAGGAAAACTGTTGGGTTGTATCGTCTCTGCAAGGGGAATTGAAGCTAACCCCGACAAGATTGACGCTATCATCAACATGGAACCCCCGACAACCAAAAAAGCAGCCCAGCGCTTATCAGGCCGACTAGCAGCTCTCAGCAGATTCATTTCCAGATCAGCTGAGCGAGGGTTACCTTTCTTCGAAACTTTGAGAAGCACCACACCATTCAACTGGGGACCCCGGCAGCAAAAAGCCTTCGAAGACTTGAAGAAGTATCTCACAAGCTTGACTGTTTTAACCAGCCCAAGCAAAGGGGACTTGTTACTGCTGTACGTCGCAGCCTCGCCCCATGCAGCGAGCGCAGTCTTAATCAAAGAATTGCACGAGAACAACAAAACCAGGCAAGCCCCAATCTACTACGTATCAGAAACCCTCGAAGGGCCAAAACGAAACTACTCAGAGCTCGAAAAGATAGCGTACGTAGTGGTCATGGCATCAAGAAAGCTCAAGCACTATTTTCAAGCATACGAAATCCACGTACCCTCGGCTTTTCCCCTCGAGAATATTTTCAAAAACAACGAGGCAGTCGGAAGAATAGCAAAATGGGCAGTTGAACTCAACAGCTACGCCCTAACCTTCGTCGGTCGAACAGCAATCAAATCCCAGGCACTAGCCGATTTCATAGCAGAATGGACCCCAGACCCTCGCAAAGATGAACCTCACCAAGACCCATTTTGGACTGTGTACGTTGAAGGAGCCTGGGGTGCAACTGGCGCAGGGGCCTCGGCCATTCTAGTCTCGCCATCCGGATCTAAGCTAAGATACGCAAGAAGACTTGACTTCAAATGTACAAACAACTCCGCAGAATACGAAGCTGTGATACTCGCTCTCTCAAGGCTTCGGTCACTGTCAGTCCGAAGGGCAGTCATCTACACAGACTCACAGGTCATCGCGGGGCACATTGAGAAAAATTACAAGGCCAAAGATCCAGAGCTGCAAAAGTACTTCCAACATGTCCGAAGGTTAGAGTCTTTCTTCCTCGGCATATCAGTAAAGGCAATACCAAGGTCAGAAAATAGCGAAGCAGATTGCCTAGCTAAAGCAGTAGCACAACAATTACACCTACCGCCCGATGTTTTCCGCGAAGTTGCGACCCAATCAGCTTTCGAAACCTTCGAAAAGAACGCCAAGTTGATCAATGCAATCCAGAGTGAGGACTGGAGGGCACCTATCATAGCCTACATCAAGGGGCTCCACGAACCAGACTCCAAAGAAGAAGAAAACAGGCTAAAACAAAGAGCACGAGGGTATAAGATTGTAGACAACATTCTGTACAAAGCTTCAGTAACCTCGCCCTGGCTCAAATGCATCCCGCAGTCCGAAGGAAACGACATTCTTAAGCTTATCCATGAAGGCATTTGTGGTTCACACAACGGCCCAAGGGCACTAGTTGGAAAAGCCTTCCGGCAAGGTTTCTACTGGCCAACGGCGCTAAAAGATGCAGAAAACATCGTCAAACAATGCGAAGGTTGCCAACTAACAGCAAAAAACCAAAATGCCCCAGGGGCTCCGACGACGCTTATATGCCCAACATGGCCTCTGCAAAGGTGGGCAATGGACCTTGTAGGCCCACTACCGACAGCTCCAGGAAACCTTCGCTACGCGGTGAGAGCCGTGGAATACTTCACGAAGTGGATTGAAACTAAACCATTGTCTTCCATCACCTCCCTCGCAGTGAAAAAGTTTTTTTGGCAACAAATAGTTTGTCGATTCGGCGTCCCCAAGCATCTCACTGTCGATAATGGCTCCCAGTTTGACTGCGAAGTTTTCAAAGAATTCTACGCACAAATTGGTACAACCTTATGCTTCGCTTCAGTTCGGCACCCTCAATCCAATGGCTTAGTTGAAAGAGCTAATGCAACAATCTTCCAAGCCATATCCAAGAAATTGCAAGGCAGGCCTAAGGGAAAATGGGCGGAAGAGCTAACCTCGGTCACTTGGTCTCACAACACCTCGGAGTGCAGAGCAACCAAATTCACACCTTTCAGGCTCCTGTTCGGGGAAGAGGCTGTGCTACCAGAAGAACTGAAGCACGAATCACTGAGAACAACCCTCGAACCAATAGAAAAAAGCCAGCTGCTCAACAAAGATTTACTCGAAGAAGCAAGATGCAACGCAGTGCACAACCTTCGCAAGTATCAAGAAGAAACCAGAAAATGGAGAGATAAAAAGGTCAGAATCAAAGACTTGCAGAAGGGTGACCTTGTCCTCATCCGGAAACAAAACGCCGGCATGGCGGGTAAGTTCCAGCCAAAGTGGACCGGTCCATACCTGATATCAGAATGCAATCGCCCTGGCTCTTTCCACCTCTCTGACAGCGAGGGAAACATCCTGCCTCATACCTGGAACATCGACGACCTTCGCAAATACTACCCTTAGCGGAGCCTTAGCGAGCCCTCGCATTATGTAATCTGTTGTTTCCTCCATCTTCTATGAATGTAACAAACAAAAGGAGCTGCACTCTTTTTCCTTACGAAGGGGCGTAAGGTTTTTTAACGAGGCAGTATCCAAACCCTTAATACAGGCTAGAACCCCCAAAAAAGTAAAATCTCCAAGTTATTACTTTTACTAGCAAACATCGAAAAAGCACTTCTTTTTCAAAGAGCGCTACAATCGATGGAAACCCACTAAGATTGCTTCGAAAAACAACCTTTCTTCTTTTCAAAGCAAACTTCACCTCCACCTAAGATAAGGGGAGGCGCGAAGTCCAAAAAAGTCGAGCTCCCAAGCAAAAACGACAGGGGCTCGCACAAAGCAAACTTCACCTCCACCTAAGATAAGGGGAGGCGCGAAGTCCAAAAAAGTCGAGCACCCTGGCAAAAACGACAGGGGCTCGCACAAAGCAAACTTCACCTCCACCTAAGATAAGGGGAGGCGCGAAGTCCAAAAAAGTCGAGCACATTGGCAAAAACGACAGGGGCTCGCAAAAAGCAAACTTCACCTCCACCTAAGATAAGGGGAGGCGCGAAGTCCAAAAAAGTCGAGCACACTGGCAAAAACGACAGGGGCTCGCAAAAAGCAAACTTCACCTCCACCAAAGGGGAGGCGCGAAGTCCCAAAAAGTCGAGCACCCTCGCAAACACGCCAGGGGCTCGCAAAAAAGCAAACTTCACCTCCACCAAAGGGGAGGCGCGAAGTCCCAAAAAGTCGAGCACCCTGGCAAAAACGACAGGGGCTCGCAAGAAGTAAACTTCACCCCCACCTAAGATAGGGGGAGGCGCGAAGCCCAAATAAGTCGAACACCCTCGCAAAACGCGAGCCTCGCAAAAAAGAAAGGGGGCGTCGCTGTTTTTTACAAAACAGCTGTCTAATGAGACGCGAGCCTCGCAAAAAAGAAAGGGGGCATCGCTGTTTTTTACAAAACAGCTGTCTATTGAGACGCGAGCCTCGCTAAAAAGAAAGGGGGCATCGCTGTTTTTTACAAAACAGCTGTCTATTGAGACGCGAGCCCCGCTAAAAAAAAAGGGGGCGTCGCTGTTTTTTACCAAACATCCCAGTCCAACGAAACGCGAGCCTCGCCAAAAAGAAAGGGGGCGTCGCTGTTTTTTACTAAAACATCTGTCTAATGAAACGCGAGCCTCGCTAATCCGCTTTCTAAACTAAACATTGCATAAAACAAAACAACGCAGTGCAGGGCAACCAGCGAGCCTTGTCAATATCCGATAACGAGTAAGGAATCGTAGCGACATAAAACCAACATTCAGTGTTCCTGTTCATTTACAAAATAGCTTCACAACGACAAACAAATCATGGAAAATTACAAAAATTACAAGGAACCCTCGCTCCCTTCAATTAACACCAAATCACCAGAACCCTCACTACCTTCCTCAAACTCTGGCCCCACCGCAACAATGGGTCCCCACAACAATGGAGCTGCCGGAATAATTGGCAGCTCCCCAGACAAAACCCTAGCCCGATACATATATGTACGGCCTACATCACTGACCTCCGAAGGTTCCTCTTTTGGAACCACTAACGATCCGTCCGAACCTAAATCTAGTTCGGTTCGCCCAAACAAGAACTCCAAGGCTGTTTTCTCATCAATATCATCATCAATCCCAACTTGCGAGGACGAAGAAGCACCAAATAAATACCGGGTGGCCTGCCGGTCAGTAAAGTCCGCCTCGCGCCAAAAACGGCTCGACCTGCTATTTTTTAAATCGTACCTTCGCACCTTCGACCACCAAAAACGCTCGAAGGTCAGTAAGGGATGTTTCAGCTTAGCACGAGCCCAGGATTCGCCAGTTACAAAAATATCTTGATAATTTAGCATCAAGGGCGTCACATCAAATACGTCTAGCACGGTTCCGTCAGGAACCTGCATTTACATCAAATAAAGGAAAGTGTCTCAGCGTCAAGTCTTTACAGCGACCACAACTTTTACAAAATGGCTACCTCGCCCCAACAATCCCAAAGTTCACACCTGTCCAGTTTCCCCATGCCCATCAGCCGCCGCTTCGTCATCGACAGCTTCTAAACCTTCACCATGGGCAGCACCCGAGGCTTCAGCAGGCGCCGTCTCCATCGTCGCCTCTTCTGCAGTAGCTTCGACGGTAGTAGCAGACCTCTCTTCCGCTACTGTTTTCTCCACGGCGGTCTCGTCAGCACTCGGGACGTCTCCAGTCAAGGCTTCGGTTTCGGCAAGCGAAACCCCCGCAGCGCTAGGCTCAGGGAAATCTTCGGAGCTGCCTCCTGCATCAACTGCGGCCGACGGCGAGGGCATTGCTTCTCTCCGAGCCTGCAGACACAAAACAGAGGCAAACCACCCAAAAATTCAGTACTAACTCCTTAAAACATCAAAACAGAACCAAAAACTACGCTTCTCCAATAGTACTCACCTGGCGAGTAGCTTCGGCGGCTTCCTCGAACGCAAGGGCTCGGCCCCCACCGGAAATCCAGAACCTACGAAGCAAACGCATCGCACAGTTTTGGACCTCCAAATCATTGACCTTCATCTGGCGCACCTCATCAACCGTCGGAAATACATGGTTGGGCTTCTTAACCTTTCGAAGGTGCTCACAGTCCGCCTGTCGAAGGGTGCCCGCCATGGCCAACGCTCCGGCATAACAGCCAAAATCGGCTGCGTTCTCAACTAGCGAGCTGAAGACATCAAGCTCATTAGCAAGCCAACCCTCGAACGCCTCTGCATTAGTAACAGGCAGCGGCTCCCCAACAGAACCGCCAGCCTCGGTCAAGCAGCAATCGAGTTTATGTTTAATCTTCTCCATACTCATCCGCCATGATTTATTCAAATCGTCAAGCCGACCCTCGGTAGCCGCCAGAGCCTTATCCTTCTCTTTGCCCGCCGCAATCAGATCCGCATTACGCTTCGCCAGCCCCACCGCCTCTTCTCGAGCCTTGACGGCTCTCTCCGAAGCATTCTTCAATTCGATCTCCTTGTTATCCAAGCTTCGGCTGAGCCTGGCATTCTCTCTCTCAAGCTCAGAGATTTGGCCACTCATAAATTCCATATCAGAGCCAACTTTACGCCTGGCCGCGCGATTCAGGAGCATCAGCTCCACCAATTTGACATCCACATCGTCAAATGTATCCCCAACAGGTTGGTCGGCAAGACGAACCTCAGCCTCCAGCACACAAATACGGCCGAAGATACGGCCTAAAAAACGCCTTTCCCCCGGGCCACACTGCAGGTGACAATCCGGAAGGTCCGGGCTTGTGAATAGCTCAGTCGCCGGATCGCAGACACCAAGCTTCTTAGCTAACTCCGGAAGACTTGACCGGCTAGCCTCGCCATACGGTCTCTTCCCCGGGGCTCGCTCAGATTCAAGTTCGCCGAAAAACTCGAAACCATTGACCCACAAATGCGATCCAGCAAACGAGGGAATCGACCCTCGCGGAGGACTCGGCTCCAAGTCCCGAATTATGTTGTCAATGCTCCGGTCAGCCGGAGCGCCACCACCGGACGAGACAATCTTCTTCCCACGGTCGCCTTCAATGCTCACAACCTCATCAGAACCACCCTCGCTGCTTGAAGTCTCACTGTCTTCAACAGACGTGTCCTCTTCCGTCCCCCCTCCTTTTCCTCCTCTTTCTCCTCCTCTACCTCATCGTCATCAGAGTCACCATCGTCGTCCGAGATCTTAATTAAAGCACCGATCCCCCCAACTCGGGGCACCCGCCCTACAACCCTACCGACACCTCGACCGGAAGTAACAATGGCCGAGGGGGAAGAGGTGCCACCAGGACCCGAAACAACTGCGACCTTCGTCACAAGTGTCTTCACTCGACCACCAGCCCCACCACGTCCTCGACCACGGCCTCTCTTCGGCCGAGAAACGATCTCTCTCTCTTCCGAAGCTTTACGCTTCCTCTTCTTCGGTGCATCGTCGCTCGAAGGAGCTGGCCAGTCTGCATACTGGATCCCAAGAGTGTCAAACAGTCTGTTGACCCGACCTCCGCTACCCACCGAGCTATGGATCGCCTTAACCTCTAGCGTGGACAGCTTCCCAACAAGTTCCTCCGTCCACTGCTGAACTCGCTTGTAGACGGCCTCGACCCCATCTTCGCGCGAGGGAAACCTCTTAAGAGTCTTCTCCCAAACCTTGTCCAGATCCAGATTCGGCCTCTTCAAACCCCTACCTTCGTACTTGGGGTCACTCTCTACCTTGAACCATGCCTGCCTCCGGCCGAGAGGCCAAATCTTGGCACAGCAGTACTCCTCCACTAAATCACGTGCACACAGAGAGCGTGCAACGACTCTCAGGCAGTCAACAGCAGCGTGAGCCTCGACGCTCATCCTAGCTTCGGCGCTTACATCCCCAAGCAACGGAAGCTCACCGCAAAGCTCGGCGTTATCACTGAGCTTGTAATAAAACCAAAACTCCTGCCACCCGCTGCTCCACTTGTTCTTCTGCGCCTGCACCGGCAGCTCCGCGCCGGCGCGATGACAGAAACTGCACACCGCGAACTGACCAAGACTGGCTTTGCCTTCGCCGACCGTAAACTTGCGAGGTTGCATATGAACCCGATGAGTGCGAACAAACCCCTCGACATGAGGGACAATCCCCTGAGATCGGTAGGCCCAGACATAAACTGACATCTTCGTGAAGCAAGAAGGTGTAAGCTGGTGGAAGCGCAAATTAAACCTTCGCAGAACCGAAGTCACGAAGGAGTCAGCTGGGAAGCGAAGACCAGCTGAAAAGAACTCCTCAAACACAACAACCTCATCTGCGTCCGGCCTCGGCACTGTCTCCCCAGCACTGGTCCTCGCCTTGCCTTCCTCGATCCAACCCCACTTGACATAAGATGCAATCTCAGTGGCACAAACCCGGCTGAGACCGAACTCGAAGGTAATCCCCTCATCTGTGACAGTGGGAGAAACAGCGCGAGCAGTCTGCTTCAACCTGGCCATCTCTTTAGCTCCTGACACTATCGAACAACGAATGCCCGTCTCAACCCTCGCACACAAGCTAAAACAAACCTTCGCTACAAGCAAATCGCAACAGCAGGATGGCTATAGCAGAGGAGGGCGCAATCCAAGCTCCTCACCCACCCCTTCTATTTATAGACCGGGTGGCGGAACGCCCCACCCGATAACACTGGCACGAAAACCAAAAAAGCCACGGCACAAAAAACGAGACGGACTCCTACAGTTCAAAAAACAATACTACGGCCTGGCCCAAAAGCAGCCGCGGGCGTCGCTGCTGAGGGTCCCGTCTCCTTTCCCGTTGAAAGGCGCTGCTTGGGCCTAAACACTGTTCTTTAGATCCAAGACAACGAGGGGCTACTGTTGGGGGAAGGGACCCTCGTCAGAGGCGCCACGCTGGCTAGCTCAACAAACGGCCCGCGCACCTTCGCCACATACCCCCCTCCTCCATCCTGTTAAGTCCCTCAGGTCACCGACCAAACCTCTGCTATACTGACCCAGCCTTCGGAAGTGTTCAGGAGCCTTTTTGCAGGAAGGGGGCGTGAGGAGCGCTGGGAGCAACCCTCGCGCATCCCGCGTACCTTCGCCGAGAGGTCCAGACCCAACCGGTGGCGAAGGACCTCAAACTCTCCGACCGGGCGGATACCTCCGCAAGACGAAGGACGCCCCTCGTTTTTCCGTCCGGGGGAGCTTGGACCGAGCGGCGGCGGGCGCAAGGAAGGCAGGCTAGGGTTTCGGCTCCAGCTGTGTTTGTACGAGTTTGCCCTTCTGTATAAGTAGCGCAGAGGAATCTTTCTTGTACCCTACTGTAATTTGGCCGGCACCCCTTGGTATCCCCTATAAATACCGGGGGGTGAACAGTGTATGGACACGGATCTTTCTGGGGAACAGAGCCATAACCACTTTGTCCTCGTTTCCTTAACCTTCGCTATCGCTTCTGACGCTTGGTCACCTTCGCCACTCCCCTGCACAAGTGCGGAGGTGGGGCTAGCGTGTCTCCAACAACAAGATGTTGCTATGTCACACTTAACAACATGGTTAGGGGCATCATGTGTCTCAAGTGAAAGCATATCATACGCAATAGTAAGAGCATCATGATCAACTTTTACTTGAGTGTATTGTTCTTTGAGCAAAGCATAACTAGTGGTAAGGTCACTATGCATCTTATCAAGTTTCTCATTTTTAGCTTTGAGCTCTTTGTTAGAGGACATGAGCTCCTTGATAGATGATGACATAGTAGCAAGTTCATTTTTTAGCTCATCACTAGTATGAATAGCATGGTCATATTTTTCAACAAGAGATTCATTTTCATCAACAAGTTTTTCATTTTTAGCTCTAGTCTTTCTTATGATTCTAGAATAGTTGTTTAGCAAATCAACAAGTTCATCATAAGAAGGAGCTTTGAATTCTCCATCACTCTCATCATCACTAGAGTCATCATCACTTTGTAGCTTTCGGTCACCCTTGCCCATGAGGCATAGGTGTGTAGTGGACGATGGCGACAGTGGTGGTGGTGGAGTAGAAGTCCCAATCACTAGAGCGACCACCTTCTCCTTCTCATCATCACTATCTTCATTGGATGAGTCACCGGAGGAGTCAATGTCGGTGAGCCAATCACCAACAATGTAAGCCTTGCCACCTCTCTTGTGGTATTGCTTCTTTTTCTTGCCATCCTTCTTGTAGGGCTTCTCACTCTTCTTCTCATCTTCGCTTGATGAGTCATATTTCTTGCCCCTGTTCTTGTTCTTGTAGTTGTCTTTCTTAGGCTTGGTGCATTGGTGAGCAAGATGGCCAAGTTCGCCGCAATTGTAGCAATCCATTTCGCAGATTGGCCTTCTCTTGCTACTTGTGAAGAATTTCTTCTTTCTTGAGTCAAAGTTGACTCCATTCTTGTGAAGCTTCTTCAACATCTTTGTGGTCCTTCTCACCATGAGAGCAATGTTAGTATCATCTTCTTCATCACTTGAGCTCTCATGATGCACCTCAATTGCCTTAGACTTGACCTTCTTGTCATGGCTTGCTTTGAAGGCCAAATCCTTCTTCTTGTCGTTGGAGGAGCCACCACTTGGTGTGATGTGCATGTACATCTCATGCGCATTGATCTTTCCCAAGATTTGTGTTGGTGTAGCGGTGGAAAGATCACTTTGATGTAGCACCGTCACAATGTGTCCATATTTGTCAATTTGGAGGACACATAGGATCTTCCTCACAACATCGGATGGTTGCATTTGTGTGAGGCCAAGTCCATTGAGTTCTTCTATAAGAACATTTAAGCGTGAGTACATTTCATTTGCACTTTCATGAGCAAGCGTATCAAAAGAATGTAACTTTTGCATAACCAAATAGTAACGCTCCTCACACTCACTCTTGGTTCCCTCATGGAGCGCACAAATGTTATCCCATAGATCATGGGCATTCTTGTGGTTCCGGATGCGGTTAAACACATCCTTGCAAATGCCTCTAAAATGATGTTTTTGGCTTTTGCATTCCATTTCTCATTCTCCTCCTCATTAGGAGTAAGGCTTGTGCCTTCCTTAGGCTTGGGAAAGCCGATGATTGTGGCTTCGCGGCATTTTACATCAACCACTTCTAGGTACGACTCCATACATATTTTCCAATATGAGAAGTCGTCTCCCTCGAACATGGGAGGTGGTCCATCCACCCAGACATCTTAACTCTAGACTGTTAAGCCTAAATCGAGAGCACGAGGCTCCGATACCAATTGAAAGGATCAAGATGCCCAAGAGGGGGTGAATGGGGATTTTCTAAAACTTTAGCACAAAATTAAAACCTATCAAGCCCAATTAACCCCTTGTGCCTAGAAATGTGTTTCTCTATATTCTACCGCACAAAAGACTATGTCTATGCCACTCCTACTCTAGCAAAGCAATTCAAGTATGAATGAACAACAAGTAAATTGCGAAATTGAATTGCTCAAATGTAAATGCGCAAGTAAAGAGAGTTGAGATGACACAATGATCTTTTTGCCGAGGTATCGAGGTGTCGGCACACCCCCTAGTCCTCGTTGGAGCACCCGCGCAAGGGTATCGCTCCCCCTTGATCCGCGCAAGGATCAAGTGCTCACTATGAGTTGATTCTTTGCCACTCCGGCCCGGTGAGTCGCTCACTACCGGTCACAAGCCTCCTTGGGTCATCCACAAGCCTCCGGATGATCACCAAGCTTCACTATCACCACCAAGCCGTCTAGGTGATGCCGATCACCAAGAGTAACAAGCTAGAATTCTCACTTGACCAAGACAAGGCCAAAGAGATGGATGGATGCACACTTGCTACTCAATTCTCACTAGGAGGTCACTAATTCTCTCAATTAGCAATTCTCTCAACCTCACTAGGGCTCTTGCACTTTCTCACACTCACAATGTGTCTCTCAGCAGATGGAAGTGGCAAGAACACTCTAATGGAGGAGGGGAGGAGTATAAATACTCCCCCCAACCGGCCCATCCAAAAGAGCACTGTTGAAAAGTTTTTTCGGGGGCATCGGACGCGCTGATGCCCTCGACCCAATAGTCAACTGTACATTCTGTCAGACTATTTAAAGGAGCATCGGACGCTGGGCAGCGTCCGATGCCATTGCATAGGACGCGTCCGATGCAAATCTGACCTCTCTGGAACCTCTCTGCATGGACATCGGACGCTGGCCCTCATCATCCGATGCCAGCGTCCGATGTGCCCCTCAGGGCACCCTCTCTGGAACAGTGACACAGGCGCGTCCGATGTGACAACATCGGAGCGTCCGATGCCACCTGGCCAGCACACTCAAGTCTAAGTGACATCGGACGCGCGTCCGATGCCACTAAGGCTAGCGTCCGATGCCCAAAACAGGGCCGAAACGACTTTGGATCGCGACGCTGCCTTAACGACTTTTCATCCTCGTGACATAAGGGCTCTCTCAAAGCTACCTAGGGCTATGAAATAACAAGTGTGCACCACACCTACCTCAATAGACACATCTAGGTCAAGCTACTGATTCACGCTCCCCTTTATAGTACGGCCAAAGGAAAAACAAAGACCTAAGACTACCTAAGTGTCCCCCAACACCATATGACACTTAGCCTAGTCTACCACCGTCTTCGTCGTCCGTCCTTTAAAAACTGAAATGATTTCCATCGTCAGGGGACATGAACTCCATATGCCCGTATCGTCGCCATTACCGTGACCTAACTCATCTCTGTTTTTGCAAAACACACGTTAGTCACAGTAATATTGTGTTTCATCCAATCACCGAAACTTACTAGGGGCCAAGATGCGTTCAGAAATGATCTCCATCAAGTGAATCTGATATGGGACAAGCGTTATAGAAATGGCAGGTTACCAAGTACCTCAACACTGGATCCTTTTGGTGGCGTGACCTCCTAAATCTACTGGATAAATTCAAGGGGATGACATCAGTTACCATATGAATTGGGACATCTTGCTTGCTCCGGGACGATCTTTGGAATGGTCAAATAAAAAAATAGTTTCCTGAACTTTACTCCTTTGCTAAGAATAAGGGGATTAGTTTAAGCAATGCTCATGCTACTGTTCTGGTTCTAAGACCTTTTTAATCTACCAGCTTCAGTGGAAGCTTATGTTCAGTTTCAAGATTTGGAAGTGGAATTCTCCTCTTCAGTGCTTAACAACTCAAATGACAAATGGTCCTACATTTGGGGGTCCTCAACTTCCTCTTCGTCAAAAGCCTACAAACGGCTCACAGCGCACACTCAAGTGGATCCCTTTTTCAAAAGGATTTGGAGCACCTCATGTCAAAGCAAACACAAGGTGTTTTTTGGTTAGTATTGATGGACATGTTAAGCACAAGAAACATGCTCAAAAGGAAAATAATGCATTTGGATGATTATAACTATGTCCTCTGTCAGCAACTGACTGAAGAAACAATTAAGCATCTGTTGTTCTACTGCCCCTTTGCAGTTGCCTGTTGGGACTCCCTAAACTTTGCGTTTGCCAGCAGCCTCTTAGTTTCTCAGATTTATGCTGCCTAGAGAGTCTTTTTTAATGCTCCTTTTGCTCTAGATATCTTTATCCTGGTCTATTGGTCCATCTGGATGATGAGAAACGATGTCATCTTCAGATACAAGGTCTCTTTAGTTCAAGACTTTAAAACAAATCAAACGGTTGAGACTCTTTTGTTGCTGCCCAGTTCAAAAGCAAGGATTTCCCCCTCTTTAGATTCTTGGGTTCAGCTCACTTTGTAACTTTCTTAATTCACTTTCTTTCTTTCTTTGTGTCTTGGTATCTCTCCTCTCTCTGCTCTGTCCCTATGTTCTGTCTTTCTCCTTCCGTGTACTTTGTTTTGCCTGTTGTTGTTTTTCTAATAAATTACAGTAGGAGCTCTGCTCCTCCTAATTTCTCAAAAAAAGATACAAATATTGATACTAATTTCTATAAGAGCAACTTCAAAGAGCCTCTTAATTACATATTCTTCTATGTAGATAGAAATAGTTTTTTTTTGTGAAAAAGAGTCCTCCAAGAGCTTCTTGATACGTTCTCTAAATACCGTTACTCTTTATTAGTGGTTTCTTGCTAGCTAAAGATAGCAAGTGTGGTTGTTTGTCCAAACTATGCACGAGATATAGATAAACTATTGAAGAGTGAAAAGACATATAGAGTGGTTTTTATTTAAATGACTCTTCAAACAAGGATTTATAGAGTGAGTTTAAGAATAGAGTGGTTTTATTTAAATGACTCTTTAAACGAGGATTTATACGGTGAATTTAAGAAAAACAATTGGAGATAATTTAGAATTGTTTGACTTCTTGGTTTCTGTCTTATTCTAGAGATACAAGGCGCAACAGCTTCTAGAAAGGAACCCCCGTCCACGTCACAAAAAAAATCTGGCCGCCCGATCTCGCATCCAATGGCCTACATCAATTGGAGCGGATTTCGCTGGAAGCCGCGAACCCCCGTCCACGTCACCAAAAAAAAATCTGGCCGCCCGATCTCGCATCCAATGGCCTACATCAATTGGAGCGGATTTCGCTGGAAGCCGCTTCTCGTTTTTGGCTGACTTTTCCGCTTTAAGTCCAGCTTCTTCGGCTTCTCGGTGGAATCCGGACAGACCAATATATAACAGCTTCCGCTTCGAAATAGGAAAAAAAACTCGCATCGTTCTCTCCCAAGCCCGCGACAGAAAAACACCGCTCTCTTCTCGTTCTCTCCCGAGGCTGCCATGGGCGGGGCGATGCGGTGGCGGACCGGCGGCGTAGGCTGGCGGGGCGACAGCGGCGGCGACTGCGCCAGCGCGGCCGGCGTGGCCCGAGATGCGGGCGGGCGGCACGGCAGCGGCGGCGGCAAGGCGGGCCACGACGGCGGCGCAGGCCGGCGGCGGCGCAGGCGGGCAGCGCGTCGGCGTCGGCGCCGGAGCAGGTGAACCCTCCCTTCTCCCTCTCCATCTCCATGTTTTCTCACCACGCAGGCCCTCGCAGCTGACGTTCGCCATGTGCCCTAGGGTTAGGGTTAGGGTTAGGGTACGGTGACGGCGGCGGTCGCGACTCCTGCCCTCGACCTCCTCTCCCAGTCTTGGACGCAAGGCGTGCCGGTCGCGTCTTCCTCACCGGTGCCGGCAGTAGCTAGGGTTTGGCGGTCAGGCCTGGGCGCGCCGGCGGCGCGGCGCGGTTGCTGCCATCCTCGCCAACAGAGAAGGTACGGATGGATATGAAGTTCCTGTAATTTCTAGCTTCTATGCAGTTTCTTCTTCGAAGCAACACATATGTGCTGTGTTGGTGTTCTTTTTTCCATATGTGCTGCAATTCTTTTCTCCTGTGTTCACACCAGCAATGCATCTTGTGTTTGCAGCTAGATGTGAATGACTGCAGAGGAGTTGCATACCATATGCTTGATGAAATGCCCCTATGGGATTTGGTGAGCACCTTTTGTTTTGCTAACATGCTGGAGGATATTTTTCACGGATTGTAGGCGGCTTCTGATTAGCATCAAACAACTCTTCTATATTCGTCCATGTATTGTTTAAGGTAAATATAATTGACTGAAATTTAATGCATTCCAATGAATCACTAAGAAGTTTTGCATTTCTAGATTTATATTCCAGTGTGCTTATTTGAAGCACAAAACAAACCCTGCAGCCAGTCGAGATAGATACGGGGTCAACATAGCTTGTACCAGAATTATATTTAACAATCCTAAGATACTGCTACTTCGATACACTGCAGCCGTACAGTATTGGTGGGAAAACCTTTTATTGGGCTATAAGCACGGTCGTTTACCAGAAAATATTTGTTATGATACAAAAAAATGTGGGTATAATGTAGTATTGATTTAAAATATATAACTATAAAGCAGGTTGTGCAAAATATTTTCTGAACAAACTGGCAGTGGCACTGAAAGATAGGTTGCACCTTTACTTGAAAAAAATACAGAGTATGTTGACGATGAGGTTACTAGACTCCCTGCGGATACATGGGTGTATGCCGAGTCTCTGAGTGATGAGTGATTGTCAACTAGAATGATGCGCATGTTCTTTGGCTTGTGTTGTGCAGGTGTCGAGCACGGATACAGTGATCAGAGGCAAGGTGAAGGTCAAGTAGAGACATGCCGTGTCGATGGACCGAGAGTGGCGAAGGGCGGAGTGAGGCTTGGACTGAGGGACCGGTGGCCCGAGGATCAGCTGTGGTGGCTGGCAGCCTGGGACAGCGACGAGCAAGACTTGCGGTCATGTGTTGCCTGAGTCGTGGACTTGGGGACACACGGTCGGTGGACGGGGTGCACGGGCTGTGCATCCCCTCTACGGCGTCGGTTTGGTGGTAGAGCCAGAGAAAAACCATCGGGTGGACGGTTTCCGGTTTGGGCCTCAAAACCTAGGCGCGGATGGTTTCCGAGTTTGGCCACAAAACTCGGGCTGAGGACGGTTTCCAGGTTTGGGCCTCAAAACCTGGGTGCTGCGGGTTTGCTGAGTTTGGGCCACAAAACTCAGGCGTTGGTGGCCTGGTTTCCCGGTTTGGGCCTCAAAACCGGGGGTTGGCTGTGAAGGTTGGTTTCCCGGTTTGGGCCACAAAACCGGGGGTGCGACGTCCAGGAAAAGAACGCAGAGCGGTGGCGGCACGTAGCGGCAATCGGGAGGTTGCGTCGAGGCAACGCTACGAGTTGTGCGGGCGTGGCCGTCGGATCCACCTACCATCGAGTTGGTCCAGAATAACCTTAGGGTTAGCTGGTTCGCTTTGTAAGTAGTTAGGGGTAGAGTGAGAATTAGGAATAGTTAGAATTAGGATAAGTAGGGGGAGACACCCACCTCCCCATTCATCAGTCATTTGCTCTTTTGCTTCTAGGGTTCTTGTCTTCCCACATCCCTGTTGTAGCGAACCTGAGATCCACAGAGAAGAGAACAATACTGTGCTCGTGAGATTTTGAGGAAGTGAGACCGTAATCTCACTGTTGTAGCGTGTGGTAGCCACACGTGTGCAGTTTGGTGGTGTGATTCGCGTTTCGTTCGTGTTCTTCGCGGAATCCTTTTTCTCCATGTTTTTCCCGTCGCTTGATCTCTTTGCTTGGTTCATCTTTTACAAATCCGTTTGAACCAAGTTGTTCTAGGTCGTGAGGCACTTCTTTCCACTGAAGGAATACACTCTACCCTCACGGTCTAGGAGATCGATCGATTTTGGTTTTGGGTCAAGCTTTTCTCCCTTCCCCGATTTCTTCGATTCACTGATTTGGAGATAGGTTCGAGCCATGACCTCTTAGAGATAGTTCACTATCTCCTTGTGACTCTACTCACCAAGTTGATCCCTAGAGGATTCGTTTCGGGTGAGATTGAGTTGATTCGGTGGACGAACTGTGAAATCGCGGGGTGACGGACGCTGGCTGTTCATCGACCAGACGCCCTGTGAGTCCGGTCGTTGAAGGCTCAGCTTGGCCTGTTTCGTGACTTGACCGGACGCTGGCTTCAGGGTGTGACCGGACGCGCCTCCTTCACTATTCATCGTGCTTGTTCTATTGACCGGACGCACTTGTTAACCGGACGCTCCTTGCCCGTGAGTCCAGTCCGGAACAGTAAAGTTCCAAATCAGGGTTTGGTCGACCGGACGCGTCGGTGATTGTTGACCGGACACAGGGTGAGTCCGGTCAGTACTGTCTCAGGCTGTTTCGTTCGCAGTTCGCTTGCTCGTTGTCGGATTTGGTTTCCGTCTTTTGCGTTGGCTTTCTAGAGTTGTGTTAGTGTCCCGCTGTGCTTCTGGGAAGCATCCACCCTACATCTAGGGTCGTGGACATTAGCAAGCTCTAGGGTTTGTCTTTCGGGTGATTCTCGGGACAGTGGCAACTAGTTCCGAAAGGAAATTTTTAAAGCTCCCATTCACCCCCCTCTGGTCGCTTTTGGTTGCTTCTCGGTCCTTCAATTGGTATCGGAGAGCCACCTTAGCCGGTTCCAGATCCACAGAAGGTGACATGGATCGCGGCGTGGGCAAACCGCCGTTTTTCGATGGGACGAACTATGCGATTGGAAGATACGCATGTCGGCCTATCTGCAGAGTTTGGGTGCTTCCATCTGGGATATTTGCAACTCGGCCGATTACGTGGTCTTGGCTGCTCGTGTCTTCAGCTTCAGATCGATGAGCACGATGCCAATAGCCGAGCCCATAATGCTCTTTTCTCATGTTTGAGCATGAGTGAGTTGATCGTGTTTCTCACCTCGCTATGGCTCGGGAGATTTGGGCTACCCTCATGCGCTTTCATGAGGGAACCTCTCAAGTCAAAACCCGTCTCTACGAGTCGTCAACCGAGTATGAGAACTTTCGACATATGCCTGGCGAGAGCATAGAAAGTTTATTCGCTCGCTTTCAGGTGATTGTCAACAGGGATGAGGGCTAACAAGGAGCTGTTGCCTTTCGACGATCATGAAGGGCTTTGAAGTTTTACATACCCTTGATCGGTCGTGTGGGATTCCAAGGTTCAGGCGATCATCGATCACCTAACTATGAGACCCTCACGTGCGACGACTCTTCAGTAAGCTCAAATCCAGTGAGATCGATGCCATGGCGAGGGTTCTTATGAAATCCTTCTGGCCCGTCGATGGCTTTGCTTTCTGGCTCTTCTGCTAACCCTCTGGAGGCTTGCTCTTTCTTCTCTCTTCTTTCTGTCACAGAGGACCAGCTGGAGTCTTTGGGGATGACGAGTTGGCAATGCTCGCCAACCGGTTCTCGCGGTTCACAACAACCGCATGAACCGTCGCCGCGGAGGAGGACGCTCAGGATGCTATGAGTGCGGCGACCCCGACCACTTCATCGCCAACTGTCCCAAGAAGAAGAACTCATCTGGGAAGGGCGATCATGGGCACAAGTACGACTCCGGCAAGCGCAAGGAGAAGTACGTCCCCGCGAGGCACAAGCGGAGGGGCGGCTTCGACAAGGAGTACATCAAGAAGAAGTACTTGGAGAAGGCCCAGGCTGAGCAGCGTGCGTTCTTCGCCACGCTCAGCGACGTCGACGACTCGGATGACGACTCCGCTGCCTCAAGCGATGACGAGTCCGAGAAGAAGAAGAGGATCGAGGACAAGCTGAACGGCCTCTGCTTCTTCGCCGACGACGACGGCTTCTGCACCATGGCCCTCGATGGCGAGCTGGAGACTCCTCGGAACGACGACGACGACGACGACACCTCCCAGGTATCTCTGACCCCCGATGAGCTTTCTGCTGAGGTCGAGAAACTTACTGCCGCGCTTCTTAGTCAGATAAGCTGCTTAGTAGGCGTGCCGCTAGAGAGCGCAAGGAGTTTAGGCAGAAGTGGGAGGACACGGTGAAGAGCTTGAGTTTGCCAAGTCCACCGTGGTCGTGTCTGAGGATACCAAGTGTGAGATGTGCACCACGCACATGACTGACCTTCTCACTTTGAGAGGTAAGTATGCTGCGTTGGTAGGAGAGGTGGATGAGCTGAAGGCTACCCTCGCTGTTGGGTGCGTGCAAGACTTGTCCTGTCTTGCAATCTGAGTTGGCAGAGAAGAATGCCAAGATTGTGTCTCTTGAAGGCCCACTCAGGTAGCACATGTGTGGCTAGGTGGTTCTTTGTGAGGGTTTGGAGATGGAGATTGCAAATGTGAAGCATGACAAGATGCAAACCGAGGAGGAAACACATACCTTCGGACCATCTTGTCATGGGTGTCTTGTGGTGAGCCGCAGCTCGGGATGATGATCTCCCAATTCAAGCGAGCTGCTGGAGGTCCTGGTGTAGGTTTTGCTCCGGGTGTTGATGTTTCTGCTTTTGGGAAGATTGGAGAGTCGAGTGGTCTGAACCCGAGTGAGAAGCCCAACTCCACCACTACTCCCAAACTTACCAAGCTTCCACCCAAAGAGCCTCTCAAGCCTAACACCAAGGATGGGGTCTTTGTTGAACCTCCGAGAGCTCCACCCAAGAAACAACATGGGCTCCCAAACCAAACCACCTCAAGAACAAGCTTGACACCATGCCACCTATCCAGGAGGAGTGTTTGCCACAGAAGGGCAAAGTGATCCACACCCACAACCGTGTGTACCAACAACCCCCTTTGAGAGCGGTGAGGTACCATTGTGAGCATTGTGGGCGAGATGGACACTTGAGTGAGTTTTGCTTTCGGCGCAAGAGAGAGGCGCGCCGTGCTAGGGAGATGAACAACCCGGACATGTACCATCCTTTCCATGATGTACATGTGCCGAATGTTCAGAGAGAGCTCCGAGGAGAGCTGCTAGGCCTAGAGGTGCAGTGCCTCAAGTTCCTAGGCCTAGGCCTCGTAGAAGGCGTGCCCGGCGGAGCCTGCAGTTGTAGGCTATGGACCCCGTGGCGGTGGCTTTTGTTTGAGCGTTTTCCCCACCGCGTTTTGAGTATCGCGGTGAGCGCTCCTTCCCCAGCGGACCACGTTTTTCCTCAGCGTGGTGATCGCTTCCCCGTAGGCGTGCTAGGAATGGTTTTTCTGCTAACCGTTCTTTTGAGCAGCGGCCCAACACTGGTATTCCCCCTACTTCACTAACCCCAGTGTTGGACCGTATGCTCACCCTATGTCTTTTTATTGATGTAGGTAAAACGATTGGAGAACGTTTGGTTGGTGGATTCCGGGTGTTCGAGGCACATGACCGGAAACGCCAAGTGGTTCTCCAGTCTTAGTCCGGTCGCCGAAAAGGAGTTTATCACCTTCGGCGACAATAGCAAAGGTAAGGTGTTGTCTCGTGGGTCTGTGCGAGTTAATGAGCACTTTGTGTTGCGCGATGTTGCTCTTGTTTCTAACTTGCATTTTAACCTTCTTTCTGTTTCGCAACTTTTGATGATGACTATGAGATTCGTTTTAAACCGAATCTCAGTCGTATTTTGGACCCTCAGGGCAATCTTGTTTGTGTGATTTCGCCCTTTGGGAAAGTCTTTCGTGCGGATTTCTCGGAGTCTTTTGGCATTTCTCGTTGTCTTTTGGCTGGCCTTCCTCCTCTGATCTTTGGAAGTGGCATAGGAGACTTGGACATTGAGCTTCGACTTGCTTGCAAGACTTAGTTCACTTGGCCTAATCCGAGGATTGCCCAAGTTGTCCATGGAGAAGGATCTTGTTTGCCATTCTTGTAGACATGGGAAGATGGTTGCCGCTCCCCACCATCCAGTGACTCAGGTCATGACCAGCGCCCTGGAGAGCTTTTGCACATGGACCTTGTTGGTCCGGCTCGGGTGAGCTCGGTTGGGGGGAAGTGGTATGTGCTTGTTGTTGTTGACGACTTTTCGAGATATTCGTGGGTCTTCTTTTTAGCTGAGAAGACCGAGACTTTCTCCTTTGCTCGCAATCTGATTTTGCGTCTTCAGAACGAGTTCCCTTTGAACTCGATGCGAGCTATTAGGAGTGATAATGGTTCCGAATTCAAGAATTCAGATTTTGAGAAGTTTTGTAACTCTTTGGGTTTAGAGCATCAGTTTTCTTCCCCCTACAACCCGCCCACAGAATGGTGTTGTAGAGAGGAAGAATCGGACCCTTGTAGAGATGGCCAGGACGATGCTCGATGAGCATAGGACTCCTAGGCGATATTGGGCCGAAGCTATGAGCACTGCATGCTATATTTCCAATCGCATTTTTTCCGAGCTTTCTTGAAAAAGACCTCTTATGAGTTGCGTTTTGGAAAACTCCCCAAGGTG
Organism: Coix lacryma-jobi var. lacryma-jobi; assembly: GCA_009763385.1. Classification (NCBI taxonomy): domain Eukaryota; kingdom Viridiplantae; phylum Streptophyta; class Magnoliopsida; order Poales; family Poaceae; genus Coix; species Coix lacryma-jobi. The sequence continues at coordinate 53,630,324 of CM019822.1, read as the reverse complement.
AGTTATTTTAGAGTTTTTGGTTGCCATTGTTTTATACTCAAAAAGGGCAACTTGGACAATTTGAGTCTCTCGTTCTTCTGACGGTGTGTTTTTGGGTTATGGCACTCACACTCGAGCTTATCGTGTACTTAACCTTGACACTAACCGAGTCATGGAGACATCCGATGTCACCTTCGACGAGACCATGGTTTGTCCTTCTTCTCGTTTTGAGCGTGCAGGTGATCATGAGGTTGGTGAGCCTCTTTCGATGATGAAGAAGAAGGTGCTGAAGGTATGGATGACCCAGCACCTCCCTCCACCTGTTTGCCGCAAGGAGCGGCTTCTACGACGACTCACGGCCCCGACACGTCTTCTTCCTGGGGGCCGTGGGATCCGCCACCCCGAGCGGTACCTTTTGTACCGGGGAGGCACCAGCTGCTGTTGAGGGGAGATCACTTCTGCTCGGGAGGCGCCACGACACATCCAGCGCCAACACCCCCCTCAGCAGATGATCGGCAACATGACGAACGCGTCACTCGGTCCAGTCTCAAATCTCTCACTTTGCTCATTCTGCATTTGTTGCTGATTTTGAACCCCGGGATGTTGGACACGCTTTGACGGATCCGGATTGGGTCAATGCCATGCATGAGGAGCTTGAGAACTTTGAGAGAAATCGGGTTTGGGTTCTAGTGTCTCCACCTTCTGAGTGTCATCCTATTGGGACAAAATGGGTTTTCAAAAACAAACAGGGAGAAGATGGCCATGTTGTGAGAAACAAGGCCAGACTCGTAGCCCAGGGATATAGTCAGAAGGAGGGGATAGACTATGAGGAGACGTTTGCTCCTGTAGCTCGTTTGGAGGCAATTAGGATACTCTTGGCTTTTGCTGCATCCAAAGGTTTCAAACTTTTTCAAATGGATGTCAAGAGTGCCTTCTTAAACGGCTACATAGAAGAGGAGGTGTATGTTAGACAACCCCCCGGTTTTGAAAATCCCAAGTTTCCAAACCATGTCTTTAAACTCCACAAAGCTTTGTATGGTTTGAAACAAGCCCCTAGAGCCTGGTATGATAGGTTGAAAACCTTTTTGCTTGCTAAGGGTTTTAAAATGGGATGTGTAGATAAAACGCTCTTTCTCCTCAAGCAAGGCACTGATACTCTCTTGGTCCAATTTACGTGGATGATATCATTTTCGGTGGTTCTTCTCACGCTTTGGTTGCCAAGTTTGCAGATACTATGAGCAGGGAGTTTGAGATGAGCATGATGGGCGAGTTGACGTTTTTTCCTCGGGTTGCAAATCAAGCAATCCCGAGAAGGGACGTTTGTGCACCAGGGCAAGTACACCAAGGACTTGTGAAGAGGTTCGATATGGGTGAGGCCAAGCCTCTTCCAACACCCATGTCGACCACGACGGCCCTGGATGCGGACAAGGATGGAGAAGCTGTGACCAGAAGGAGTACCGAAGCATGATCGGGTCGCTGCTCTACCTGACGGCGACACGCCCGGACATCCAGTTCGCGGTGTGTCTGTGCGCGCGCTTTCAGGCGTCGCCGCGCACTTCTCACCGTCAGGCGGTCAAGCGCATTTTCAGGTACTTCGTTTCACACCTGAGTTCGGGATTTGGTATTCTGCTTCCTCCACCCTCTCCCTTTGCGGTTATTCCGATGCCGATTTTGCTGGTTGTCGCATTGAGCGCAAGTCCACTTCTGGGACTTGCCAGTTTATTGGTTCTTCTCTTGTATCGTGGTCTTCTCGCAAGCAGTCTAGTGTCGCCCAGTCTACCACGGAGGCTGAGTATGTTGCTGCGGCTAGCTGCTGTTCCCAGTTGCTTTGGATGATGGCCACTTTGCGTGATTTTGGTCTGAGCTTTTCTCGTGTTCCTTTGCTTTGTGACAGCACGAGTGCTATTAGCGTTGCTAAGAACCCCGTGCTTCACTCGAAGACCAAACACATTGATGTGCGCTTTCATTTTCTGCGAGACCACTATGAGAAGGGTGATATCGACCTTCGCCATGTCGATACTCATCATCAGTTGGCTGATATTTTCACCAAGCCTTTGGACAATCAACCTTTAATCGGTTGAGGGGTGAGCTTGGTGTGTGTTTTCCCTTTTAGATGGGGGAAACATTTTGGATCTTGTATATAGACTGACTCATTTTCGTTTGTCTTTGTTTTCTTTTCTTTTGCACTTTAGCATACGCATTTACATTCTGAGCTTCATGTATATAATCATTAGAATGTAACTATGCTCTATGTAGTATGCTCCGATGCTTATGATGATGCTTGTAGCTTATGCTCTTTCTGATCACTGGTACATGTTGTGAGCTGAGCTATTTTTGAATGGTGAACCTGCTTAACAAACTTAAACTGAAAATGTTCACCATTGAGATATGCAACTAGCATGTGTAGGATGTGTTGAGTTCACTCGTGCTTTTCATATATGCTAGGTTGCTATGTCTCTAGTTCTGAGTCTCTCACTTGCTTGGTTTGTTCATATTTTGTCAATAAATTGAACCAAGTTTTAGTGAACTGAAAAGATCGAGATGGGACTGCTTGTCAACACATCACGGTATCGAGACTGTTTCTCATTGCACTTTGAGTTAAACTTGAGCCGTGTAGTGTATGACCGAAACTGTTGCTTTAAGCTTCTGATTGCTTTTGCATAGGCTTCGCTCGGTTGAAAAGTTAGGCAATGACAAGCTTTCAACCTCTCGCAAACATCTGCTAAATTCTGAACTTGTGTAATTTCACCGCTGCAACTCCGATTTAAAACTGAAATCACAAGTGTATGCTTCATTCTATAGCATGATGTTTGAACTTTGCTAGGGGTAGTTCACCTTGTATACATGCTTAGCACTTGTTCGGATTCCTGTCTATACATGTGTAGTGCTATTTTGATGGTGACTACCTTTTTGGCTAAAACTGCTCACTATGCTCTCATGTTCATATTCGTATATAGTGATCAGTTTGAGCCTTGCTAGCATTTTGTGATGATGCTGAGTCATTGGAGTAATACTGTGTAGAGCATTTTTGCATTCTCTTGACTATATTCCTGAAGCTGCTAACTTGCATTTTGACTCATATGCATTTGGAAGGGGGGGAACTTCTCTTGTTGGCAGGAGAACTTCTCTGGTTGGCACTTTTGTTGGTGCATTTTCTGAGGGGGAGTATTGTTTCTTGATTAGTGCATTTTCAACTAAGGGGGAAATTGCAAATCATTACCCTCCGTTTTGAACTAAGGGGGAGCTTTCCTGGTTGTTGCACTATTCAAGGGGGAGTTTTTGCTGCTTCCTGTTGACCGTAAGGTTTTGGTATCGAGCTTTCTTTGCTAGTTGTGTTGAGCCTCTGTGCCTCTATCTTGAGGGACTAGCATTTTGCTTCGATTTTTCAATTGGTATTTGCTAGCGGTGTTGAGCCTGTTCTACTCTCTTCTTGAGGGCTAGCTTTGCTTTGCTTGGTCGCGTCGAGCCGTTGCCCATGTCTTTGGGACCAAGTTGTCTTGCTCTTTCCACTTGACCTTCTTCGGCTTTGCTATGCTTTTGGGTCATTTGGTCGAGTTCTCTCTTCTCCTCTTCCTTCCTTCTTCCTTCTATTATGATTTGTGTTGGTAGTTGACAATGCACTCATCAAGGGGAGATTGCGGATACATGGGTGTATGCCGAGTCTCTGAGTGATGAGTGATTGTCAACTGGGATGATGCGCATGTTCTTTGGCTTGTGTTGTGCAGGTGTCGAGCACGGATACAGTGATCAGAGGCAAGGTGAAGGTCAAGTAGAGACGTGCCGTGCCGATGGACCGAGAGTGGCGAAGGGCGGACGTGAGGCTTGGACTGAGGGACCGTGGCCCGAGGATCAGCTGTGGTGGCTGGCAGCCTGGGACAGCGACGAGCGAAGACTTGCGGTCATGTGTTGCCTGAGTCGTGGACTTGGGGACACGTGTCGGTGGACGGGGTGCACGGGCGGTGCATCCCCTCTACGGCTCGGTTTGGTGGTAGAGCCAGAGAAAAACCATCGGGTGGACGGTTTCCAGGTTTGGGCCTCAAAACCTGGGCGCGGATGGTTTCCGAGTTTGGCCACAAAACTCGGGCTGAGGACGTTTTCCAGGTTTGGGCCTCAAAACCTGGGCGCTGCGGGTTTGCTGAGTTTGGGCCACAAAACTCAGGCGTTGGGTGCCTGGTTTCCCGGTTTGGGCCTCAAAACCGGGGGTTGGCTGTGAAGGCTGGTTTCCCGGTTTGGGCCACAAAACCGGGGTGCGACGTCCAGAAAAGGACGAGCGGTGGCGGCACGTGGCGGCAATCGGGAGGTTGCGTCGAGGCAACGCTACGAGTTGTGCGGCGTGGCCGTCGGATCCACCTACCATCGAGTTGGTCCAGAATAACCTTAGGGTTTAGCTGGTTCGCTCTGTAAGTAGTTAGGGGTAGAGTGGGAATTAGGATAGTTAGAATTAGGATAAGTAGGGGGAGACACCCACCTCCCCATTCATCTCAGTCATTTGCTCTTTTGCTTCTAGGGTTTCCTGTCTTCCACTCCCTGCTGTAGCGAACCTGAGATCCACAGAGAAGAGAACAATACCTCTGTGCTCGTGAGATTTTGAGGAAGTGAGACCGTAATCTCACTATTGTAGCGTGTGGTAGCCACACGGTTGCAGTTGGTGGTTGTGATTCGCGTTTCGTTCGTGTTCTTCGCGGAATCCTTTTTCTCCAGGTTTTTCCCGTCGCTTGATCTCTTTGCTTGGTTCATCTTTTACAAATCCGTTTGAACCAAGTTGTTCTAGGTCGTGAGGCACTTCTTTCACCGAAGGAATTCACCTCTACCCTCACGGTCTAGGAGATCGATCGATTTTGGTTTCGGGTCAAGCTTTTCTCCCTTCCCCCGAATTTCTTCCGATTCACTGATTTGGAGATAGGTTCGAGCCATGACCTCTTAGAGATAGCTCACTATCCTCCTTGTGACTCTACTCACCAAGTTTGATCCCTAGAGGATTCGTTTGGGTGAGATCGAGTTGATTCGGTGGACGAACTGTGAAATCGCGGGGTGACCGGACGCTGGCTGTTCATCGACCGGACGCTCCCTGAGTCCGGTCGTTGAAGCACAGCTTGGCCTGTTTTCGTGACTTGTCGGACGCTGCTTCAGGGTGTGACCGGACGCGCCTCCTTCACTGTTCATCGTGCTGTCTTCTATTGACCGGACGCACTGTTGTAACCGGACGCTCCTTGCCGTGAGTCCGGTCCGGAACAGTAAGGTTCCAAATCAGGTTTGGTCGACCGGACGCGTCCGGTGATTGTTGACCGGACGCAGGTGAGTCCGGTCAGTACTGTCTCAGGCTGTTTCGTTCGCAGTTCGCTTGCTCGTTGTCGAATTTGGTTCCGTCTTTTGCGTTGGCTTTCTAGAGTTGTGTAGTGTCCCGCTGTGCTTCTTGGAAGCATCCACCCTACATCTAGGTCGTGGACATTAGCAAGCTCTAGGGTTTGTCTTTCGGGTGATTCTCGGGACAGTGGCTACTAGTTTCCGAAAGGAAATTTTAAAGCTCTCATTCACCCCCCTCTAGTCGCTTTCTAGTTGCTTCTCGGTCCTTCACTCCCTAACCCTCCTTGACAGCCATTCCTTTCATTTTGGCATAATTACTCTGTTCATTGCAATTCACTGGCCTAACAGCTCATCTGATTAGATTGAAAGCTGTGTTGGTGGTCTGTTTGCTTATGTCTGGTCTATCTTCCCTCTCCACCATTTTAGATGTGCGGCATGGTGCCTGGTGGGTGTGTCTCTACCATACGTTTTGATCTTATAGTGTTGCTGCTTCTAGGTGTTGATCTGATGGAAAGGGTAAAAGTACTTGTGTAAAATAAATTCGAATTCATAGAATTATATTCGGCCGCTTTTGATGACTAATAATAGGTATATATTGTCTATAAGGGATTAAGATTCACCTGTTGTCCCAAAAGGTAATGATACTCTGTTCAGTTCATGATGTTTTTTTCTTATCAGTACTCCTATATGCAGTCATGATTTAATATGGTTTTTCTCCCTCCATTAACAAAAATGGTGGTTTTTAAATTATGTACGATTTGTTCATGTACTCAATCGCATGATCTACTGCCTGTCAACGTGCAAGTCTGTATAGTTTTGTTTGCAACAGAATTCTTTAGATATGTGATGGAGTTAAAATCAGATATGTGTTCAGCCTGCAATATAATTGAACTACATATTGTTTTTTTGGCAGACCCGCTGAACAGTCATTAGATTCGTTGTTCTATGCACATATGGAACAAAGCTAAGCTGATTATGTTGTACTATCTTGGTAAACTTCTTTTTTCCATTCCTAATCCTAGGGCTTTAGTTCATGACTTACTTAAATGTTCGAGCTCAAACATCAAATTTCAACGTGTTTATTGGTAAACTCCTTCCATTCTCTTACCTGCTCTCCTCGTTTTCTGTTCGGGTAACTTTGTTTTCGTTTGCTGTTAGTTTCTAGAGCTCAGTCATGCATTATTTTGTTGGCATTATACCTATCTCGACAAACGAGTTACACATTACATGGGAAAACTAGATCTGGTTCAGGCAAATAGATCTTTTTTTATTATAGCTGAATTTCAGTTATGTGAAATAAATCTTATTGGAATGCATTGTTTTAATGTGTTTATGGGCACCTCTGTAGATGAGTTCCACATTACATAGGAATCTAGATTCTGGTTCGGGGAAAGTAACCTTTATCTAATATAGCTCATTTTTTGTTCTGGGAGACAAATCTGTATTTAGTATAGCAGTGTGTTTTTTATTTCTCAGTTTGTAGGTCTCGTTGATTTAATTAATTATTAATACGCAAAATTGGATGCCTGGGCGTGGACATCATGTTTGACCAACAAAACACGTAGTAGTGCTTGCCTCTTAATAATGAACCAATCGGCCAATTCTCATTCTGTTATGCTCTGATTTCTTACCCCCAATATGTTTAGTGTTTGAGTTTCCATATGCGATTTAGGTACTACCACTTCCAGTAGTGATATGGAGTTTTTTTGCTGCTGCGTCCAGCATTATCTTAAATATGTATGCAGTGGAATCACATAGCATGTTAACGTGCAGCGACTATACTAGATTCCATTTTCTTTTGCCCGCCTGTAATGCCTGTTAACCCATTTGTCCATCCATTTATTTGTGTATCTGATGCAGGGCCATCTCAACTATTTCGAGGGCCCTTAGGCAAGCCAGTAAATATTTATCAATCTAACTTTTAGTATGACAAAAAATAACTTATAGCATATATCTAACATGTTTTAATAAACAATATATTGATAAGTTTAAAGAAAAATAGACTATGTAATAGTAACATGGTACAATAGAAATTTAAAACGTTACCTGCAGCCTATAGGCCTATGCACTTGGAAAATCTCTCGTTCTTGTGCCCTCAATCGCTCCCTCGCTAGATAAATTGATCAACTATAGATGCAAATTGTTGGTTGTTTAATGCATATATGGATTGGATCGATAGGATACAGAAAGCAAATTGAAGTTATCAACTCGACTGTATTTGATAATGGAACTAAAATCAAGACGTCCAAGGAGTCTACCTTCTCCTCTATCTTGTTCGCTTGTTTGTATTTATTTCTGCTCAGCGCCGCTGCTGCAGCGCCAGTCGTCGGTGGACATTAAGACGAGACGAGATGTCGAGAGTTGGACAGAATGGCCGCCGCAGATTGTGCAAAGTCGTGAAATAAGTATGTTGACGATGAGGTTACTAGACTCCCTAACCCTCCTTGACAGCCATTCCTTCATTTTGGCATAATTACTCTGTTCATTGCAATTCACTGGCCTAACAGCTCATCTGATTAGATTGAAAGCTGTTTTGGTGAGTCTGTTTGCTTATGTCTGGTCTATCTTCCTCTCCACCATTTTAGATGTGCGGCATGGTGCCTGGTGGTGTGTCTCTACCATACGTTTTGATCTTATATGTGTTGCCGCTTCTAGGTGTTGATCTTGATAAGGAAGGGTAAAAGTACTTGTGTAAAATAAATTCGAATTCATAGAATTATATTCGGTCGCTTTCGATGACTAATAATAGGTATATATTGTCTATAAGGGATTAAAGATTCACCATGTTGTCCAAAAGGTAATGATACTCTGTTCAGTTCATGATGTTTCATTTCTTATCAGTACTCCTGTCACACCCAATTTTAAGAACAAAATTGAATGTATAACTTATGTGCGCCCAGGAAACAGTCGCACACATAAGGGACAAATTACAACGAAGGCATCGTCACTGTGCTCAATACATAGCGTATTATTACAACTCATCAAATAAAACTAAACATAAACAAGCGGAAGATAAACAACTCTCGACGAAAGCTCCACTCCACAGGGACGTCGACGGGTGATCCGCAAGACTAGTATCCTCTGGAACTTATCTTTTTCATACTCAATCCATCTGTTCCCATCCGGGATTTTTATCCAAAAGAAGAAAATATAACAAGCGTAAGTACATCTCGTACTCAGCAAGCAACATGGGGTTATGCAGCTCAATTAGGCTTGACACTGGTTTACTGCGATTAGCACTTTTAGTTGGTCAAGATTTTAGATCTAGTCATCAAGTTGTGCCTGTAAACCCAATTATACCACATGAATAATAATATGAGCAACATCATCAAATTCACAAGTATGATAGTAACGTGAACAAAAGTAAAATTTTTTAGTTATTAGCCTGTGAGTTTTTCGGGCCGCTCGTGACCGTGAGCACGGCTGATATATCAGTTTTAATACTCTGCAGAGTTTGTACAACTTTACCCGTGAGTCGTGATCCCCATGAGCCAGGGTTTGCAAATCCCATATCACCTCTACCAAGGAAGTGCGGTAGGGTACACTATGAAGTCTTTCGAAGTTCCCCTAACAAAGACTAGGTTTCCAATCGGCAAGCAGATATAGGACACCCATTTCCAATGGCACATTCCTTCCCGACTATACACATGAGACCAGGCGGTCGTCCTATACCCGAGTCGGCGAGCCCCTTTGTGCCCTTTCGGGTAACCACCATCAAGCGAGGAGAGGTCCTCGAACCAACTAAAACCAGAGCCATGTAGCCCTCACGGTTATACTGTATGTCCCAGCTTTTGCCGACAGAAGATCATTTAGGGAGGGCCAAGAGCACGAAGGCTCCCACGCCTGGGGTTCACATTACCACGAACAAGATAACCAAAGTTGCGCATATCATTAGTCATTTTATTAGATCTTAGTTATAGGTTTACAACACTAGCAGATCTACCCAAATGCACATATCCCACGGGTAGCAAGGTACAGGTTGAACATCTAGATAAAACCTATGGTTATCATTTGACACATGCACATGATTGGTAGATTAAAGTGCGTAGGTAACAAGGATGATCCCATGTATACTTTGCCTTGATCCGCGTAGTCCTGGTTCTGGTTCTCCTGCTGGTCGTAGTAGATCTGATCTTGGTCGCCCACGTACTGCTCACCGTCTGAACTCGAATACAACGCAAACACACAAGCATCCACGCACACACATGCATTGCAAATGAATCTAACATTAGAACAGTACACCAACAGATTTAAATAAATAATAAAAGTTGTAAAACAGATCTATACGTCGCTACGATCACATAGACGTTTGATCACCGAAATCGGATTTAAAACGCGGAAGTTACGACCTAAACAAGATTCTAAAAGACCTATAACGAGACTGACTTAAACGTGAAATAAAACTTTTATAAATCTAATCAACAGGTACTACTGCGTAGAGTACGAAATATGAAACTAACGCAATTTGAATGGATCAAAACGGAGTTAAATGAGCAAGTTATGGACAAAATGGTGCAGTGGCAGTTCTATAAATAGATCAAACAATATTCGAAATAAAATAAATCAGAAATTCGGATTAAACCGCGCCGGCAGGGACCGCGAGTTTAATTCGGAAGAAACCCAGGGTTCTTTAGAAAAATTGTCGACCGAAAGGGTATCGGTCACTGGGGGCCGTCCGATCGGACTTGGATGACCCAGATTAGATCTGGGAGGGGGTTCGGCGGCGCCACCGTCCTGCACAAGGCCGGTGCGGCGGAGCGCCATGTCCAGTGCAGAAAGCTCGCCGAGATACCCTGCACGTCCATCCCGGCCACCAATCGCCACGGGATAAGGTCCAGAAGAGAGAGGAGGGAGTGCGAGCTCACGAAGACACAATCGAAGGTCGGAGAATCGATCGAGGCGGGTGCACGACGGGTTTTGGCGGTCGGGGAACTGCAAAAGCCGGCGAAGTAGTTGGTGAGCAATTGAGGCATGAAAAATACAATTGAGAGATCCTCCAAAGACCTTACGGCACGGCGGAGCTTCGGAGAGGTCAAATTCGACGGCCAGGCGCTGGAAAACGGAGAGAACCTCGGCGTCTTGCAGCGCTAGGGTTAGGCAGTGCGGAGCTCGGATGGCGAAAAAGGACGAGCAACAGGGCGTCAACGGGTTTGCGTGCTCTTTATAGAGCGCAGTAGCGCTCGATAAGTCTTCCCTCCGGGTCCAAGGACGCGGAGCGGAGGGATCGGGGGCGCGGGTGGCGACAACAGCTTCCGAAATCGTCGGAAGGTCGGGGATGACTACGACAGGTGGGCCCCACCTGTCGTTAGCGCGAGCGCGGGACCAGGCTGTCAGCGAAAGATGAAACGGCCGGAGTGGCGGCGGCAGCTAGGCGGCGGCTTTGCGCGCGCTGATTGGAGTCCGGCTGCTTGCTTGGCCGCGCGGAATGAAGGATATGCACGGGCCGGAAGCGGGATCAGGTAGGCCGGAAGGGTGGCCTTGGGGCCGAAATTTGAAAGGAGGAGAGAGAAAAAAAATTGCCTGCTCTTTTCCTTTTATTGCAATGATTTTCAAAACCTTTTCCAAACTGAATTTGAATTCTAGTTTTTCAATTTTAACTTCACTCAAACAAAAGAATGCAGCAGCATGAATGCATCAACTTGTTGCTATGCTAGAATAACTTTTATTTCCCCAATATTTATTTATTTTGCCTATGTTATAATGCCACCACTAATTAAAATAAATCATATTAATCTATTTTGAACTAAATAAAAATTTAGGTGTGACAAACCTACCCCCCTTAACATGAATCTCGTCCTCGAGATTCGACTGGTGTTTACTCGAACAACTGCGGGTAAACCTTTCTGAGCTCATCCTCTCTTTCCCAAGTAGCCTCTTCTGCGGTATACGGATTCCGACTTCACTGCACTTTACACGTTAATAGCTCGGCTCCTGGTAATCCTTTCAGCTGACTCCAAAAGTTTCACTGGTAATTCCTCATATGTCAGGTCTCCTTCACAATCAAATCCTCCAGTGGTATCTATTCCTCTGGAACCCGTAAACAATTTTTCAACTGGGAGACGTGGAACACATCGTGTACCCCTGACAAACTCACTGGTAACTCCAATGGTATGCCACTTCCCCACGCCTTTCCAGAATCTTGAACGGTCCCACATATCTGGGTGCTAGCTTGCCTTTCATGTTAAACCTCTTTACATTGCGCATCAGAGATACCTTCAGGTACACATAATCTCCTATCTTAAAGGTTAAGTCCCTTCTGCGAGTGTCGGCATAGCTCTTTTGACAGGACTGGGCTATCCTCAAGTTATCCCTAAATTTTCCTCACATTTCCTCGGCATCCCTGAGCACATCTGGTCCGAACACTAGACTCTCCCCTGTCTGATTCCAGAATAGCGGGTTCTACATTTCCGTCCATACAAGGCTTCAAATGGTGCCATTTTAAGACACTTTGGTAACTATTGTTGTAAGAGAACTCTGCATATGACAACTTCTGTCCCAACTAGCTCCATACTACAGAGCACAAGCTCTCAACAATGTCCTCGAGAATCAGATTGGGTCCGCTCAGTCTGTCCATCGGTTTGGGGGTGATAAGCAGTACTGAAGTTCAATATCGTACCCAAGCCTCTGTGGATTCCATGCCAAAAGTGAGATGTAACTGGGTACCTCTATCTGATACAATCTTCTTAGGCACTCCGTGTAGACACACTATCCTTTCCATATATAGCTCTGTCAATCTTCTCCTGTATAAGTGGTCTTGACTGGTAGAAAAATGAGCTACCTTAGTTAGTCTATCCAGGATCACCCAAATTGAGTCATAACCTCATTGGGTGCGAGGTAACCAACTAATGAAATCCATACCCACTTCCTTTCCATTTCCATTCCGGTACTTTCATAGGTTGCAGTAATCCGGCAGGTTCGCTGATGTTTGGCTTGACTTTTTGACAGGTATCACATATTGCCACATATTCTGCTACATCTCTTTCAACCATACCACCAATACTTTTCTTTCAGGTCCAAGTACATCTTAGTGCTACCCAGGTGAATAGAGTAAGCTGACTCATGCGCCCCTTTTAAGATAGCCTCCTTAATGGACCTCACATCAGGTACACAGATTCTCTTACCAACCACAAGGTGCCATCATCATCTAGCCTAAAACCAGGTGCCTTCCCAATTACTATATTCTCAGATATTTCCTTTAACTTTTTATCCTGCAGCTGAGCCGGACGTATCTCCTTCTCAAGTGTTGGCATTACTTCTATCTCCACTGCATTAGTGACAAACCCAGATTCAGATAGGCCATCTCTTCACATAACTTTTTAGACCACTCCGTGGCTAGAATCTCATTCACATGACTCTTTCTACTAAGGGCGTCGGCTACAACATTGGCCTTCCCTGGATGATAATGCACCTCCAGGTCGAGTCCTTAATTAACTCTAGCCATCGGCGTGCCTTAGGTTCAGATCTGGCTGAGTGAAAATTTATTTCACAGGCTTTTTTGATCTGTGTAGATATCACTCGGATGTCCTATAAGATAGTGTCTCCAGATCTTCAATGCATGGACCACTGCGGCTAACTCCAGATCATGGGTAGGATAATTCAACTCATGCTTCCTCCTCACTGCCTTGATGCATAAGCAACAACTCTACCTTCCTGCATCAGAACACATCCCAGGCCCATACAAGAAGCATCGCAGTAGATAATAGAGAACTTCTTACTCAGATCAGGTAAGACTAGAACTGAGCTGTAGTCAACCTCTTCTTCAACTCCTCAAAGCTGGTTTGGCACTTATCATTCCATAGAAATTTGGCATTTTTCTCTAACAGGGCGGTCCATAGTTTAGCTATTTTAGAAAACCCCTCAATGAACCGTCGATAGTATCCTGCCATCCCAGGAAACTACGAACCTCACTTACATCCACAGGTGGATCCCAATCCAACACATCCTTAACCTTGCTTGGGTCCACAGCTATTCCTCCATTAGAGATAACATGACCCAGAAAAGCAACTTCTCCCAACCAGAACTCACACTTACTCTGTTTTGCATACAACTTATGCTCACGGAGTTTCTGCAAAACAAATCTTAGGTGTTCTGCATGTTCCCCCTCATTCTTAGAATATATTAAAATATCATCGATGAACACTACCACGAATAGATCTAGGTACTCCATGAAAACCTTATTCATCATGTACATAAAGTGTGCGGGGGCATTAGTCAATCCAAAAGACATAACAGTGTACTCATATAGCCCGTATCTAGTAACAAAGGCTATCTTAGGATATCAGTAGCTCGAATCTTGATCTGGTGATACCCCCGATCAAAGATCGATTTTAGAGGATACACAAGCACCTTTTAACTGGTCAAACAGGTCATCAATTCTAGGCAGAGGATATTTGTTCTTAATTGTGACTCTATTCAGGGTCCGATAATCAACACACATACGCTGGCCCCCATCCTTCTTATCAACAAAGATAACTGGTGACCTCCAAGGTGACGAACTAGGACGAATAAAACCCTTATCTTGTAACTCTTTAATTGTTTTCTTTAATTCTTCTAGTTCATCTACCCCCATTCTATATGGCCTTTGTACTATAGGTGCAGTTCCAGGCAATAATTCAATAATAAACTCAACATCTCGGTCAGGTGGCATACCTGGCAGATCATCGGGGAATACATCCCGGAATTCTTCCAACAACCGATCTTGAGGTTGGTTATCTTTCTCTAACTGGTTCACCACAGCCGTCGGCTGCTCTTTCATTAGCACATCAACACTGATCCTGTCCCCGCTAGAAGTGGTCAACTCCACTACCTTCTCCTGACACTGGATCACTGCTCGGTGTTGTTTCATCCAATCCAAACCCAGAATTATATCGATTCCCGCTGTTCTTAACACGATGGATCTCACTTGGAACTCTACCCCCCCTTAGACTCACACTAGTTGAAAGACACTGATATGCAGCTCTCATATAACCCCCAGGTGGAATTTACTGCTATAGGGTTATTCATGGCACACAAAGGCACACTATGTATTCTAACAAAATCTTGCGAGATGAAAGAATGCGAAGCACCAGAATCAAAAAGAACAGTAGCAGGGATGGAGTTGATACTGAATGTACCCATCATTACTTCCGGCGCTTCCTCTGCAGTTTCAGCAGCCACGTGATTCACCCGCCCAACATTTGGTGCCACCCTCTAGTGATTTCCCTTCTGGTGGTTGTTCTGCCCTTGTGGGTGCGGGTTGATTCTGCTTCCGGGGACAATTGTTAGCATAGTGCCCCTGCTCTCCACAACGGAAGCACACATTAGGGATATTTGGAGCTCCCCCTCTTGTTGGATTGTTGGCAGGGACTCCCTGACGAGGCACCTGTTGACCCCCCTGCATCTGCTTCTGCTGACGTTGTTGTTGGAACTGATTCCGTTGCTGGTTCTGTCCTCCTCCCCATTGATTCGGGGGTCCTTGAATACGCACTGGTTTTGGGGTGGAGGATTCATGCGGGGGCGAGTGTTGTTGTTGGAGGATTGCCCCAAGAACTTCCTTTTCTTGGCGTCCATCTCCTTGCACTTATTGGTCTATGACAATTGCGCGATTGACCAGCGTCTGGTAATCAGCATAAACATTGGCCATTAGCGGCAGCTATAGGCCATCCTGCAACCCCTTTAGGAAGCGGCGTTGCTTGTCCTTGTCTTCTGCTACATCATTGGGAGCATAACGTGGACAACTGTGAGAAACTTGTCACGGTACTCCGCCACTGACATTGACCCTTGCTTCAGGGCCCTGAACTCTTCTTGCTTCAGTTCCACTAGACCATCTGGTATGTGATAGGAGCAGAACACTTGCTTGAACTCCTGCCAGGTGACGACAGGTGCATTGTTGGGACGCCCATACTCGAAGGACTCCCACCAATCCGGGCAGCCCCTTGAAGTTGCCCTGAAGCATATAGACCTTCTCAAGGTCGGTGCACCTGAGCTATGTTCAGCTGCTTCTCAACTGCTTGCAGCCAATCATCAGCATCCAGTGGATCTACTTGCGTGGCTAAACACTGGAGGGTGCCCCTTCAGGAACTCTCCCCTCTTGTCCCTCACATGCAACGGCGGTGGTACTCCTGCTGGCTGGTTGTGCAGGTGTTGCATCATTGTTTGCATAAATTGGGCCTGGATGCCCATCAGCTTTTGAATGTCCACTGGTGGTGGTGGTGGTGGTGGATTCACAGGTGCTCCACGACCACGTCCACGTCCACCTCCAATACCACCTCCTCTGGCAGCCATCTGTGTTCCAAAAATATGCAAGTTTCATTTAGTGATCAGAGAGTAGCCTTGGGGTAAGCCATATGGCATAGAAGTGAAACAGTTTCAGCAGTAAACAGTCAGGTAAATAGTCAATCAGTCGTATCTCGAGTTCCAGATATCGGATTAAGCCGTTCTTTAAACTGTTGGAAGAGATACTGAAATTATCTACAACTTTTATTCAGATCGTTTTCCCTGATTCTGTGGTTATCATACCCAAAACAGAGCACAAGCGAACTGTTTTGTCTCCCAGATTTGCGCAGAAAACTTCAAATTGTGGCCAGCCATATCTCACAAACGAAAAATGATTTTAGGTGATTCCAGTGGGGTTGTTAGATATGGAAGTCTAGTTGTTACCATAAAATTTCACTGATTTGGCCATACGGATCTGGAGATAGTCAAAAGAACGCAGACTGCTCCAAGCAGAACAGCAGAGACAGCATAAACGAAAACCCAGAAACTTTACTAACTCAAATGAAAACTCATCTAAGAGATATGTGGACAAGCCCACAATCTCACAATCATAGAAAGATCCAAATCAAACATGTTCATAATGATAAGCAAATGATCAACAAGTTCCAAAACTCACTCATAAGACACAACTAACGATCTAGGAACGATTATTACAAGGCATGGTAACTAGTCTATGGCGCTATGTCGGTGTAGGTGTAGGCTTCCTCATTCTCCTTGTAGAGTGGGGGCATTCCCAGCTGTGCCCTGAGGTGGTCGATCTCATCTTGATGTCGCCGTGCAGCAGCTTGAGCATTGCCTAGCTCAATCATCAGGTTGTCCTTATGAACCTGCACCTCGCACAGGTGATCCACTGCAAACGTCCATGGCGGGGTTGACACCAGGGGGGCATCAACACAGCCCAGGTGTCCTCCTCGGGTCTGTTGCGCGGCAGGTACCTGTACTTGTCATGCCTCATGGCCTCGAAACGACGACCATGATAATGCAAGTAAGCCACCTCCGCAGCATCTTCTATGCTGGAGTGCAGTGTCTGACGTCTGGCCCCATGGGTGTGGGTAGACTCATGCTGCTTGGTGGTCCAGTCCTTCATTCCAGGAGGTGATGGTCAAGAAAGTCTCCCGGCGGGTAGCCTCCACTGGGTGGTAATGCTCAATACTCATGTAGCGAAAGTTGGCCTTCAAGTCGGGGTAGTACATCCCCAACATCTCCATCAGCCAGCTTGTGGTAGTAGGCGGTGCCGGAGGGCTTCGGGAATAGGGTCCTGCGCGCCAGCCCGCTTCGTCATCTTCCGGCAACACAGGAGATGGCGACGGAGTCGGTGTCCTTGTAGACACCACGGGGTACACCGGTACAACTGGTGGTGTCGACGCAGGTGCAAGGTGTCGGTGTCGGCAGCGGCGTCGGTGTCGGTGTCGGCAGCGGTGTCGGTGTCGACGTTGGGGCAGGTGCTAATGCAGGTACTGGAGCAGGTACTGGAGCAGAGGTGTATTCTGGTGATGCATCTGGTGTAAGGTACCAGTCCTCGCTGTCATGTCCAGTGATGTCATGGACCAACACCATGTCCTCCATGGGCTCCTCCTCCATGGGCTCCATCTCCTCCTCATCATCAGAGATCATGATGATGTCGTCCTCCTGAGGCACGTAGGAGACCAAGGGTGGAAGCTGTCCTCCGGTGCTGATGCGAGCAGTCTTCTTGGCACGAGGCATCTATCAAAGTTTTTAAGATAAGTTGAGGTTAGATCAACAATTTTATAATAGAATCTGAGGAAGTAGAATAAATTTTGATAATTAACAAGAATAAAATGCAAAAGCAAGATCCAGAAGAGTAAAAAGAGATTAACACGACCCTTTCTACCTAGGCTTGTGTCCTACAGTCAACACGGCTTTGATACCAATTTGTCACACCCAATTTTA
Source organism: Coix lacryma-jobi var. lacryma-jobi (assembly GCA_009763385.1). NCBI lineage: Eukaryota > Viridiplantae > Streptophyta > Magnoliopsida > Poales > Poaceae > Coix > Coix lacryma-jobi. The sequence goes on along the minus strand of CM019822.1, from coordinate 53,612,876 downwards.
AGAACAAAATTGAATGTATAAACTTATGTGCGCCCAGGAAACAGTCGCACACATAGGGACAAAATTACAACGAAGGCATCGTCACTGTGCTCAATACATAGTGTATTATTACAACTCATCAAATAAAACTAAACAAAACAAGCGGAAAATAAACAACTCTCAACGAAAGCTCCACTCCACAGGACGTCGACTGGTGATCGCAAGACTAGTAATCCTCTGGAAACTTATCTTTTTCATACTCAAATCCATTGTTACCCATCCGGGATTTTATCAAAAGAAGAAAATATAACAAGCGTAAGTACATCTCGTACTCAGCAAGCAACATGGGGTTATGCAGCTCAAATAGGCTTGACACTGGTTTACTGCGAATAGCACTTTTAGTTGGTCAAGATTTTAGATCTAAGTAGTCATCAAGTTGTGCTTGCAAACCCAATTATACCACATGAATAATAATATGAGCAACATCATCAGATTCACAAGTATGACAGTAACGTGAACAAAAGTAAATTCGTTTATAGTTATTAGCCTATGAGTTTCCGAGCCGCTCGTGACCGTGAACACGGCTCATATATCAGTTTTAATACTCTGCAGAGTTTGTACAACTTTACCCATGAGCCGTGATCCCCATGAAGCCAGGGGTTGCAAATCCCATATCATCTCTACCAAGGAAGTGCGGCAGGGTTACACTATGAAGTCTTTCGAAGTTCCCCTAACAAGACTAGGTTTCCAATCGGCAAGCAGATATAGGAACACCCCTTTCCCGATGGCACATTCCTTCCCAACTATACACATGAGACCAGACGATCGTTCCTATATACCCGAGTCGGCGAGCCCCTTTGTGCCCTTTCGGGTAACCACCATCAAGCGAGGAGAGGTCCTCGAACCAACTAAAACCAGAGCCTTGTAGCCCTCACGGTTGTACTGTATGTCCCAGCTTTGCCAACAGAAGATCATTTAGGGAGGGCCAAGAGCACGAAGGCTCCCACGCCCGGGGTTCACATTACCACGAACAAGATAAAGAACAAGAAGTTGCGCATATCATTAGTCATTTATTAGATCTTAGTTATAGGTTTACAGCACTAGCAGATCTACCCAAATGCACATATCCCACGGTAGCAAGGTACAGGTTGAACATCTAGATAAAACCTATGGTTATCATTTGACACATGCACATAGCGGTCGGCACGTAGGCGGCAATCGGGAGGTTGCGTCGAGGCAACGCTCGAGTTGTGCGGGGCGTGTCGTCGGATCCACCTACCATCGAGTTGGTCCAGAATAACCTTAGGGTTTAGCTGGTCGCTCTGTAAGTAGTGTAGGGGTAGAGTGGGATTAGGAATAGTTAGAATTAGGATAAGTAGGGTGGAGACACCCACCTCCCCATTCATCTCAGTCATTTGCTCTTTTGCTTCTAGGGTTTCCTGTCTTCCCACCATCCCTGCCTGTAGCGAACCTAGATCCACAGAGAAGAGAAACATACCTCTGTGCTCGTGAGATTTGAGGAAGTGAGACCGTAATCTCACTATTGTAGCGTGTGATAGCCACACGGTTGCAGTTTGGTGGTTGTGATTCGCGTTTCGTTCGTGTTCTTCGCGGAATCCTTTTTCTCCAGGTTTTTCCCGTCGCTTGATCTCTTGCTTGGTTCATCTTTTACAAATCCGTTTGAACCAAGTTGTTCTAGGTCGTGAGGCACTTCTTTCCACCGAAGGAATACACCTCTACCCTCACGGTCTAGGAGATCGATCGATTTTGGTTTCGGGTCAAGCTTTTCTCCCTTCCCCCGAATTTCTTCGATTCACTGATTTGGAGATAGGTTCGAGCCATGACCTCTTAGAGATAGCTCACTATCCTCCTTGTGACTCTACTCACCAAGTTTGATCCCTAGAGGATTCGTTTCGGGTGAGATCGAGTTGATTCGGTGGACGAACTGTGAAATCGCGGGTGACCGGACGCTGGCTGTTCATCGACCGGAACGCTCCCTGTGAGTCCGGTCGTTGAAGGCACAGCTTGGCCTGTTTCGTGACTTGCCGGATGCTGGCTTCAGGGTGTGACCGGACGCGCCTCCTTCACTGTTCATCGTGCTTGTCTTCTATTGACCGGACGCACTGTTGTTAACCGGACGCTCCTTGCCCGTGAGTCCGGTCCGGAACAGTAAGGTTCCAAATCAGGGGTTTGGTCGACCGGACGCGTCCGGTGATTGTTGACCGGACACAGGGTGAGTCCGGTCAGTACTGTCTCAGGCTGTTTCGTTCGCAGTTCGCTTGCTCGTTGTCGAATTTGGTTTCCGTCTTTTGCGTTGGCTTTCTAGAGTTGTGTAGTGTCCCGCTGTGCTTCTGGGAAGCATCCACCCTACATCTAGGGTCGTGGACATTAGCAAGCTCTAGGGTTTGTCTTTCGGGTGATTCTCGGGACAGTGGCTACTAGTTTCCGAAAGGAAATTTTAAAGCTCTCATTCACCCCCCCTCTAGTCGCTTTCTAGTTGCTTCTCGGTCCTTCACTCCCTAACCCTCCTTGACAGCCATTCCTTCATTTTGGCATAATTACTCTGTTCATTGCAATTCACTGGCCTAACAGCTCATCTGATTAGATTGAAAGCTGTGTTGGTGAGTCTGTTTGCTTATGTCTGGTCTATCTTCCTCTCCACCATTTTAGATGTGCGGCATGGTGCCTGGTGGTGTGTCTCTACCATACGTTTTGATCTTATATGTGTTGCTGCTTCTAGGTGTTGATCTTGATAAGGAAAGGGTAAAAGTACTTGTGTAAAATAAATTCGAATTCATAGAATTATATTCGGCCCGCTTTTGATGACTAATAATAGGTATATATTGTCTATAAGGGATTAAAGATTCACCATGTTGTCCAAAAGGTAATGATACTCTGTTCAGTTCATGATGTTTTGTTTCTTATCAGTACTCCTATATGCAGTCATGATTTAATATGGTTTTCTCCATTAACAAAATGGTGGTTTTTAAATTATGTACGATTTGTTCATGTACTCAATCGCATGATCTACTGCCTGTCAACGTGCAAGTCTGTATAGTTTTGTTTGCAACAGAATTCTTTAGATATGTGATGGAGTTAAAATCAGATATGTGTTCAGCCTGCAATATAATTGAACTACATATTGTTTTTTTGGCAGACCCGCTGAACAGTCATTAGATTCGTTGTTCTATGCACATATGGAACAAAGCTAAGCTGATTATGTTGTACTATCTTGGTAAACTTCTTTTTCCATTCCTAATCCTAGGGCTTTAGTTCATGACTTACTTAAATGTTCGAGCTCAAACATCAAATTTCAACGTGTTTATTGGTAAACTCCTTCCATTCTTCTTACCTGCTCTCCTCGTTTTCTGTTCGGGTAACTTTGTTTTCGTTTGCTGTTAGTTTCTAGAGCTCAGTCATGCATTATTTTGTTGGCATTATACCTATCTCGACAAACGAGTTACACATTACATGGGAAAACTAGATCTGGTTCAGGCAAATAGATCTTTTTTATTATAGCTGAATTTCAGTTATGTGAAATAAATCTTATTGGAATGCATTGTTTTAATGTGTTTATGGGCACCTCTGTAGATGAGTTCCACATTACATAGGGAATCTAGATTCTGGTTCGGGGAAAGTAACCTTTATCTAATATAGCTCATTTTTTGTTCTGGGAGACAAATCTGTATTTAGTATAGCAGTGTGTTTTTATTTCTCAGTTTGTAGGTCTCGTTGATTTAATTAATTATTAATACGCAAAATTGGATGCCTGGGCGTGGACATCATGTTTGACCAACAAAACACGTAGTAGTGCTTGCCTCTTAATAATGAACCAATCGGCCAATTCTCATTCTGTTATGCTCTGATTTCTTACCCCCAATATGTTTAGTGTTTGAGTTTCCATATGCGATTTAGGTACTACCACTTCCAGTAGTGATATGGAGTTTTTGTTGCTGCGTCCAGCATTATCTTAAATATGTATGCAGTGGAATCACATAGCATGTTAACGTGCAGCGACTATACTAGATTCCATTTTCTTTTGCCCGCCTGTAATGCCTGTTAACCCATTTGTCCATCCATTTATTTGTGTATCTGATGCAGGGCCATCTCAACTATTTCGAGGGCCCTTAGGCAAGCCAGTAAATATTTATCAATCTAACTTTTTAGTATGACAAAAAATAACTTATAGCATATATCTAACATGTTTAAATAAACAAATATATTGATAAAGTTTAAAGAAAAATAGAACTATGTAATAGTAACATGGTACAATAGAAATTTAAAACAAGTTACCTGCAGCCTATAGGCCTATGCACTTGGAAAATCTCTCGTTCTTGTGCCCTCAATCGCTCCCTCGCTAGATAAATTGATCAACTATAGATGCAAATTGTTGGTTGTTTAATGCATATATGGATTGGATCGATAGGATACAGAAAGCAAATTGAAGTTATCAACTCGAACTGTATTTGATAATGGAACTAAAATCAAGACGTCCAAGGAGTCTACCTTCTCCTCTATCTTGTTCGCTTGTTTGTATTTATTTCTGCTCAGCGCCGCTGCTGCAGCGCCAGTCGTCGGTGGACATTAAGACGAGACGAGATGTCGAGAGTTGGACAGAAATGGCCGCCGCAGATTGTGCAAAGTCGTGAAATAAGTATGTTGACGATGAGGTTACTAGACTCCCTAACCCTCCTTGACAGCCATTCCTTCATTTTGGCATAATTACTCTGTTCATTGCAATTCACTGGCCTAACAGCTCATCTGATTAGATTGAAAGCTGTGTTGGTGAGTCTGTTTGCTTATGTCTGGTCTATCTTCCTCTCCACCATTTTAGATGTGCGGCATGGTGCCTGGTGGTGTGTCTCTACCATACGTTTTGATCTTATATGTGTTGCCGCTTCTAGGTGTTGATCTTGATAAGGAAAGGGTAAAAGTACTTGTGTAAAATAAATTCGAATTCATAGAATTATATTCGGTCGCTTTCGATGACTAATAATAGGTATATATTGTCTATAAGGGATTAAAGATTCACCATGTTGTCCAAAAGGTAATGATACTCTGTTCAGTTCATGATGTTTCATTTCTTATCAGTACTCCTGTCACACCCAATTTTAAGAACAAAATTGAATGTATAAACTTATGTGCGCCCAGGAAACAGTCGCACACATAAGGGACAAATTACAACGAAGGCATCGTCACTGTGCTCAATACATAGCGTATTATTACAACTCATCAAATAAAACTAAACATAAACAAGCGGAAGATAAACAACTCTCGACGAAAGCTCCACTCCACAGGGACGTCGACGGGTGATCCGCAAGACTAGTAATCCTCTGGAAACTTATCTTTTTCATACTCAAATCCATCTGTTACCCATCCGGGATTTTTATCCAAAAAGAAGAAAATATAACAAGCGTAAGTACATCTCGTACTCAGCAAGCAACATGGGGTTATGCAGCTCAAATAGGCTTGACACTGGTTTACTGCGATTAGCACTTTTAGTTGGTCAAGATTTTAGATCTAGTCATCAAGTTGTGCCTGTAAACCCAATTATACCACATGAATAATAATATGAGCAACATCATCAGATTCACAAGTATGATAGTAACGTGAACAAAAGTAAAATTTTTTAAGTTATTAGCCTGTGAGTTTTTCGGGCCGCTCGTGACCGTGAGCACGGCTGATATATCAGTTTTAATACTCTGCAGAGTTTGTACAACTTTACCCGTGAGTCGTGATCCCCATGAGCCAGGGTTTGCAAATCCCATATCACCTCTACCAAGGAAGTGCGGTAGGGTACACTATGAAGTCTTTCGAAGTTCCCCTAACAAGACTAGGTTTCCAATCGGCAAGCAGATATAGGAACACCCATTTCCAATGGCACATTCCTTCCCGACTATACACATGAGACCAGGCGGTCGTCCTATACCCGAGTCGGCGAGCCCCTTTTGTGCCCTTTCGGGTAACCACCATCAAGCGAGGAGAGGTCCTCGAACCAACTAAAACCAGAGCCATGTAGCCCTCACGGTTATACTGTATGTCCCAGCTTTTGCCGACAGAAGATCATTTAGGGAGGGCCAAGAGCACGAAGGCTCCCACGCCTGGGGTTCACATTACCACGAACAAGATAAGAACAAAAGTTGCGCATATCATTAGTCATTTTATTAGATCTTAGTTATAGGTTTACAACACTAGCAGATCTACCCAAATGCACATATCCCACGGTAGCAAGGTACAGGTTGAACATCTAGATAAAACCTATGGTTATCATTTGACACATGCACATGATTGGTAGATTAAAGTGCGTAGGTAACAAGGATGATCCCATGTATACTTGCCTTGATCCGCGTAGTCCTGGTTCTGGTTCTCCTGCTGGTCGTAGTAGATCTGATCTTGGTCGCCCACGTACTGCTCACCGTCTGAACTCGAATACAACGCAACACACAAGCATCCACGCACACACATGCATTGCAAATAGATCTAACATTAGAACAGTACACCAACAGATTTAAATAAATAAATAAAAGTTGTAAAACAGATCTATACGTCGCTACGATCACATAGACGTTTGGATCACCGAAATCGGATTTAAAACGCGGAAGTTACGACCTAAACAAGATTCTAAAAGACCTATACGAGACTGACTTAAACGTGAAATAAAACTTTTATAAATCTAATCAACAGTGGTACTACTGCGTAGAGTACGAAATTATGAAACTAACGCAATTTGAATGGATCAAAACGGAGTTAAAATGAGCAAGTTATGGACAAAATGGTGCAGTGGCAGTTCTATAAATAGATCAAACAATATTCGAAATAAAATAAATCAGAAATTCGGATTAAACCGCGCCGGCAGGGACCGCGAGTTTATTCGGAAGAAACCCAGGGGTTCTTTAGAAAAATTGTCGACCGAAAGGGTATCGGTCACTGGGGGCCGTCCGATCGGACTTGGATGACCCAGATTAGATCTGGGAGGGGGTTCGGCGGCGCCACCGTCCTGCACAAGGCCGGTGCGGCGGAGCGCCATGTCCAGTGCCAGAAAGCTCGCCGGAGATACCCTGCACGTCCATCCCGGCCACCAATCGCCACGGGATAAGGTCCAGAAGAGAGAGGAGGGAGTGGCGAGCTCACGAAGACACAAATCGAAGGTCGGAGATCGATCGAGGCGGGTGCACGACGGGTTTTGGCGGTCGGGGGAACTGCAAAAGCCGGCGAGTAGTTGGTGAGCAATTGAGGCATGAAAAATACAATTGAGAGATCCTCCAAAGACCTTACGGCACGGCGGAGCTTCGGAGGAGGTCAAATTCGACGGCCAGGCGCTGGAAAACGGAGAGAACCTCGGCGTCTTGCAGCGGCTAGGGTTAGGCAGTGCGGAGCTCGGATGGCGAAAAAGGACGAGCAACAGGGCGTCAACGGGTTTGCGGTGCTCTTTATAGAGCGCAGTAGCGCTCGGGATAAGTCTTCCCTCCGGGGTCCAAGGACGCGGAGCGGAGGGATCGGGGGCGCGGGGGCGACAACAGCTTCCGAAATCGTCGGAAGGTCGGGGATGACTACGACAGGTGGGCCCCACCTGTCAGTGAGCGCGAGCGCGGGACCGGCTGTCAGCGAAAGATGAAACGGCCGGAGCGGCGGCAGCTAGGCGGCGGCTTTGCGCGCGCTGAGTGGGCCGGCTGCTTGCTTGGGCCGCGCGGAATGGGAAGGAGATGCACGGGCCGGAAGCGGGATCAGGTAGGCCGGAAGGGTGGCCTTGGGCCGAAATTGAAAGGAGGAGAGGAAAAAAATTGCCTGCTCTTTTCCTTTTATTTGCAAATGATTTTCAAAACCTTTTCCAAACTGAATTTGAATTCTAGTTTTCAAATTTAAACTTCACTCAAACAAAAGAATGCAGCAGCATGAATGCATCAACTTGTTGCTATGCTAGAATAACTTTTATTTCCCCAATATTTATTTATTTTGCCTATGTTATAATGCCACCACTAAATTAAAATAAATCATATTAATCTATTTTGAACTAAATAAAAATTTAGGGTGTTACAAACCTACCCCCCTTAACATGAATCTCGTCCTCGAGATTCGACTGGTGTTTACTCGAACAACTGCGGGTAAACCTTTCTGAGCTCATCCTCTCTTTCCCAAGTAGCCTCTTCTGCGGTATACCGATTCCACTGCACTTTACACATCTTAATAGCTCGGCTCCTGGTAATCCTTTCAGCTGACTCCAAAATTTTCACTGGGTATTCCTCATATGTCAGGTCTTCCTTCACAATCAAATCCTCCAGTGGTATCTATTCCTCTGGAACCCGTAAACAATTTTTCAACTGGGAGACGTGGAACACATCGTGTACCCCTGACAAACTCACTGGTAACTCCAACTGGTATGCCACTTCCCCACGCCTTTCCAGAATCTTGAACGGTCCCACATATCTGGGTGCTAGCTTGCCTTTCATGTTAAACCTCTTTACATTGCGCATCAGAGATACCTTCAGGTACACATAATCTCCTATCTTAAAGGTTAAGTCCCTTCTGCGAGTGTCGGCATAGCTCTTTTGACAGGACTGGGCTATCCTCAAGTTATCCCTAATTTTCCTCACATGTTCCTCGGCATCCCTGAGCACATCTGGTCCGAACACTAGACTCTCCCCTGTCTGATTCCAGAATAGCGGGGTTCTACATTTCCGTCCATACAAGGCTTCAAATGGTGCCATTTTAAGACACTTTTGGTAACTATTGTTGTAAGAGAACTCTGCATATGACAAACTTCTGTCCCAACTAGCTCCATACTACAGAGCACAAGCTCTCAACATGTCCTCGAGAATCAGATTGGTCCGCTCAGTCTGTCCATCGGTTTGGGGGTGATAAGCAGTACTGAAGTTCAATATCGTACCCAAGGCTCTGTGGATTCCATGCCAAAAGTGAGATGTAAACTGGGTACCTCTATCTGATACAATCTTCTTAGGCACTCCGTGTAGACACACTATCCTTTCCATATATAGCTCTGTCAATCTTGCTCCTGTATAAGTGGTCTTGACTGGTAGAAAATGAGCTACCTTAGTTAGTCTATCCAGGATCACCCAAATTGAGTCATAACCTCATTGGGTGCGAGGTAAACCAACTATGAAATCCATACCCACTTCTTCCCATTTCCATTCCGGTACTTTCATAGGTTGCAGTAATCCGGCAGGTCGCTGATGTTTGGCCTTGACTTTTTGACAGGTATCACATATTGCCACATATTCTGCTACATCTCTTTTCAGACCATACCACCAATACTTTTCTTTCAGGTCCAAGTACATCTTAGTGCTACCCAGGTGAATAGAGTAAGCTGACTCATGCGCCCCTTTTAAGATAGCCTCCTTAATGGACTTCACATCAGGTACACAGATTCTCTTACCAAACCACAAGGTGCCATCATCATCTAGCCTAAAACCAGGTGCCTTCCCAATTACTATATTCTCAGATATTTCCTTTAACTTTTTATCCTGCAGCTGAGCCGGACGTATCTCCTTCTCAAGTGTTGGCATTACTTCTATCTCCACTGCATTAGTGACAAAACCCAGATTCAGATAGGCCATCTCTTCACATAACTTTTTAGACCACTCCGTGGCTAGAATCTCATTCACATGACTCTTTCTACTAAGGGCGTCGGCTACAACATTGGCCTTCCCTGGATGATAATGCACCTCCAGGTCGTAGTCCTTAATTAACTCTAGCCATCGGCGTTGCCTTAGGTTCAGATCTGGCTGAGTGAAAATGTATTTCAGGCTTTTGTGATCTGTGTAGATATCACTCGGATGTCCTATAAGATAGTGTCTCCAGATCTTCAATGCATGGACCACTGCGGCTAACTCCAGATCATGGGTAGGATAATTCAACTCATGCTTCCTCAACTGCCTTGATGCATAAGCAACAACTCTACCTTCCTGCATCAGAACACATCCCAGGCCCATACAAGAAGCATCGCAGTAGATAGAGAACTTCTTACTCAGATCAGGTAAGACTAGAACTGGAGCTGTAGTCAACCTCTTCTTCAACTCCTCAAAGCTGGTTTGGCACTTATCATTCCATAGAAATTTGGCATTTTTCTCTAACAGGGCGGTCATAGGTTTAGCTATTTTAGAAAACCCCTCAATGAACCGTCGATAGTATCCTGCCATCCCCAGGAAACTACGAACCTCACTTACATCCACAGGTGGATCCCAATCCAACACATCCTTAACCTTGCTTGGGTCCACAGCTATTCCTCCATTAGAGATAACATGACCCAGAAAAGCAACTTCTCCCAACCAGAACTCACACTTACTCTGTTTTGCATACAACTTATGCTCACGGAGTTTCTGCAAAACAAATCTTAGGTGTTCTGCATGTTCCCCCTCATTCTTAGAATATATTAAAATATCATCGATGAACACTACCACGAATAGATCTAGGTACTCCATGAAAACCTTATTCATCATGTACATAAAGTGTGCGGGGGCATTAGTCAATCCAAAAGACATAACAGTGTACTCATATAGCCCGTATCTAGTAACAAAGGCTATCTTAGGATATCAGTAGCTCGAATCTTGATCTGGTGATACCCCGATCAAAGATCGATTTTAGAGGATACACAAGCACCTTTTAACTGGTCAAACAGGTCATCAATTCTAGGCAGAGGATATTTGTTCTTAATTGTGACTCTATTCAGGGTCCGATAATCAACACACATACGCTGGCCCCCATCCTTCTTATCAACAAAGATAACTGGTGACCTCCAAGGTGACGAACTAGGACGAATAAAACCCTTATCTTGTAACTCTTTTAATTGTTTCTTTAATTCTTCTAGTTCATCTACCCCCATTCTATATGGCCTTTGTACTATAGGTGCAGTTCCAGGCAATAATTCAATAATAAACTCAACATCTCGGTCAGGTGGCATACCTGGCAGATCATCGGGGAATACATCCCGGAATTCTTCCAACAACCGATCTTGAGGTTGGTTATCTTTCTCTAACTGGTTCACCACAGCCGTCGGCTGCTCTTTCATTAGCACATCAACACTGATCCTGTCCCCGCTAGAAGTGGTCAACTCCACTACCTTCTCCTGACACTGGATCACTGCTCGGTGTTGTTTCATCCAATCCAAACCCAGAATTATATCGATTCCCGCTGTTCTTAACACGATGGATCTCACTTGGAACTCTACCCCCCCTTAGACTCACACTAGTTGAAAGACACTGATATGCAGCTCTCATATAACCCCCAGGTGAATTTACTGCTATAGGGTTATTCATGGCACACAAAGGCACACTATGTATTCTAACAAAATCTTGCGAGATGAAAGAATGCGAAGCACCAGAATCAAAAAGAACAGTAGCAGGGATGGAGTTGATACTGAATGTACCCATCATTACTTCCGGCGCTTCCTCTGCAGTTTCAGCAGCCACGTGATTCACCCGCCCAACATTTGGTGCCACCCTCTAGTGATTTCCCTTCTGGTGGTTGTTCTGCCCTTGTGGTGCGGGTTGATTCTGCTTCCGGGGACAATTGTTAGCATAGTGCCCCTGCTCTCCACAACGGAAGCACACATTAGGGATATTTGGAGCTCCCCCTCTTGTTGGATTGTTGGCAGGGACTCCCTGACGAGGCACCTGTTGACCCCCCTGCATCTGCTTCTGCTGACGTTGTTGTTGGAACTGATTCCGTTGCTGGTTCTGTCCTCCTCCCCATTGATTCGGGGGTCCTTGAATACGCAACTGGTTTTGGGGTGGAGGATTCATGCGGGGGCGAGTGTTGTTGTTGGAGGATTGCCCCAAGAACTTCCTTTTCTTGGCGTCCATCTCCTTGCACTTATTGTCTATGACAATTGCGCGATTGACCAGCGTCTGGTAATCAGCATAAACATTGGCCATTAGCTGCAGCTATAGGCCATCCTGCAACCCCTTTAGGAAGCGGCGTTGCTTGTCCTTGTCTTCTGCTACATCATTGGGAGCATAACGTGACAACTGTGAGAACTTGTCACGGTACTCCGCCACTGACATTGACCCTTGCTTCAGGGCCCTGAACTCTTCTTGCTTCAGTTCCACTAGACCATCTGGTATGTGATAGGAGCAGAACACTTGCTTGAACTCCTGCCAGGTGACGACAGGTGCATTGTTGGGACGCCCATACTCGAAGGACTCCCACCAATCCTGGGCAGCCCCTTGAAGTTGCCCTGAAGCATATAGGACCTTCTCAAGGTCGGTGCACTGAGCTATGTTCAGCTGCTTCTCAACTGCTTGCAGCCAATCATCAGCATCCAGTGGATCTACTGCGTGGCTAAACACTGGAGGGTGCCCCTTCAGGAACTCTCCCCTCTTGTCCCTCACATGCAACGGCGGTGGTACTCCTGCTGGCTGGTTGTGCAGGTGTTGCATCATTGTTTGCATAAATTGGGCCTGGATGCCCATCAGCTTTTGAATGTCCACTGGTGGTGGTGGTGGTGGTGGATTCACAGGTGCTCCACGACCACGTCCATGTCCACCTCCAATACCACCTCCTCTGGCAGCCATCTGTGTTCCATAAATATGCAAGTTCATTTAGTGATCAGAGAGTAGCATTGGGGTAAGCATATGGAATAGAAGTGAAACAGTTTCAGCAGTAACAGTCAGGTAAATCAGTCGTATCTCGAGTTCCAGATATCGGATTAAGCCGTTCTTTAAACTGTTGGAAAGATACTGAAATTATCTACAACTTTTATTCAGATCGTTTTCCCTGATTCTGTGGTTATCATACCCAAAAACAGAGCACAAGCGAAACTGTTTTGTCTCCCAGATTGCGCAGAAACTTCAAATTGTGCCAGCCATATCTCACAAACGAAAAATGATTTTTAGGTGATTCCAGTGGGGTTTGTTAGATATGGAAGTCTAGTTGTTACCATAAAAATTTCACTGCATTTGGCCATACGGATCTGGAGATATGTCAAAAAGAACGCAGACTGCTCCAAGCAGAACAGCAGAGACAGCATAAACGAAAACCCAGAAACTTTACTAACTCAAATGAAAACTCATCTAAGAGATATGTGGACAAGCCCACAATCTCACAATCATAGAAAGATCCAAATCAAACATGTTCATAATGATAAGCAAATGATCAACAAGTTCCAAAACTCACTCATAAGACACAACTAACGATCTAGGAACGATTATTACAAGGCATGGTAACTAGTCTATGGCGCTATGTCGGTGTAGGTGTAGGCTTCCTCATTCTCCTTGTAGAGTGGGGGCATTCCCAGCTGTGCCCTGAGGTGGTCGATCTCATCTTGATGTCGCCGTGCAGCAGCTTGAGCATTGCCTAGCTCAATCATCAGGTTGTCCTTATGAACCTGCACCTCGCACAGGTGATCCACTGCAACGTCCATGGCGGGGTTGACACCAGGGGGCATCAACACAGCCCAGGTGTCCTCCTCGGGTCTGTTGCGCGGCAGGTACCTGTACTTGTCATGCCTCATGGCCTCGAAACGACGACCATGATAATGCAAGTAAGCCACCTCCGCAGCATCTTCTATGCTGGAGTGCAGTGTCTGACGTCTGGCCCCATGGGTGTGGGTAGACTCATGCTGCTTGGTGTCCAGTCCTTCATTCCAGGAGGTGATGGTCAAGAAAGTCTCCCGGCGGGTAGCCTCCACTGGGTGGTAATGCTCAATACTCATGTAGCGAAAGTTGGCCTTCAAGTCGGGGTAGTACATCCCCAACATCTCCATCAGCAGCTTGTGGTAGTAGGCGGTGCCGGAGGGCTTCGGGAATAGGGTCCTGCGGCGCCAGCCCGCTTCGTCATCTTCCGGCAACACAGGAGATGGCGACGGAGTCGGTGTCCTTGTAGACACCACGGGGTACACCGGTACAACTGGTGGTGTCGACGCAGGTGCAGGTGTCGGTGTCGGCAGCGGCGTCGGTGTCGGTGTCGGCAGCGGTGTCGGTGTCGACGTTGGGGCAGGTGCTAATGCAGGTACTGGAGCAGGTACTGGAGCAGAGGTGTATTCTGGTGATGCATCTGGTGTAAGGTACCAGTCCTCGCTGTCATGTCCAGTGATGTCATGGACCAACACCATGTCCTCCATGGGCTCCTCCTCCATGGGCTCCATCTCCTCCTCATCATCAGAGATCATGATGATGTCGTCCTCCTGAGGCACGTAGGAGACCAAGGGTGGAAGCTGTCCTCCGGTGCTGATGCGAGCAGTCTTCTTGGCACGAGGCATCTATCAAAGTTTTAAAGATAAGTTGAGGTTAGATCAACAATTTTATAATAGAATCTGAGGAAGTAGAATAAAATTTTGATAATTAACAAGAATAAAATGCAAAAGCAAGATCCAGAAGAGTAAAAAGAGATTAACACGACCCTTTCTACCTAGGCTTGTGTCCTACAGTCAACACGGCTTTGATACCAATTTGTCACACCCAATTTTAAGAACAAAATTGAATGTATAAACTTATGTGCGCCCAGGAAACAGTCGCACACATAAGGGACAAATTACAACGAAGGCATCGTCACTGTGCTCAATACATAGTGTATTATTACAACTCATCAAATAAAACTAAACATAAACAAGCGGAAAATAAACAACTCTCAACGAAAGCTCCACTCCACAGGGACGTCGACTGGTGATCCGCAAGACTAGTAATCCTCTGGAAACTTATCTTTTTCATACTCAAATCCATTTGTTACCCATCCGGGATTTTTATCCAAAAGAAGAAAATATAACAAGCGTAAGTACATCTCGTACTCAGCAAGCAACATGGGGTTATGCAGCTCAAATAGGCTTGACACTGGTTTACTGCGAATAGCACTTTTAGTTGGTCAAGATTTTAGATCTAAGTAGTCATCAAGTTGTGCTTGCAAACCCAATTATACCACATGAATAATAATATGAGCAACATCATCAGATTCACAAGTATGACAGTAACGTGAACAAAAGTAAATTTCGTTTAAGTTATTAGCCTATGAGTTTTCCGAGCCGCTCGTGACCGTGAACACGGCTCATATATCAGTTTTAATACTCTGCAGAGTTTGTACAACTTTACCCATGAGCCGTGATCCCCATGAGCCAGGGGTTGCAAATCCCATATCATCTCTACCAAGGAAGTGCGGCAGGGTACACTATGAAGTCTTTCGAAGTTCCCCTAACAAGACTAGGTTTCCAATCGGCAAGCAGATATAGGAACACCCCTTTCCGATGGCACATTCCTTCCCAACTATACACATGAGACCAGACGATCGTCCTATACCCGAGTCGGCGAGCCCCTTTTGTGCCCTTTCGGGTAACCACCATCAAGCGAGGAGAGGTCCTCGAACCAACTAAAACCAGAGCCTTGTAGCCCTCACGGTTGTACTGTATGTCCCAGCTTTTGCCAACAGAAGATCATTTAGGGAGGGCCAAGAGCACGAAGGCTCCCACGCCCGGGGTTCACATTACCACGAACAAGATAAGAACAGAAGTTGCGCATATCATTAGTCATTTTATTAGATCTTAGTTATAGGTTTACAGCACTAGCAGATCTACCCAAATGCACATATCCCACGGTAGCAAGGTACAGGTTGAACATCTAGATAAAACCTATGGTTATCATTTGACACATGCACATAGCGGTCGGCACGTAGCGGCAATCGGGAGGTTGCGTCGAGGCAACGCTACGAGTTGTGCGGGCGTGGTCGTCGGATCCACCTACCATCGAGTTGGTCCAGAATAACCTTAGGGTTTAGCTGGTTCGCTCTGTAAGTAGTTAGGGGTAGAGTGGGAATTAGGAATAGTTAGAATTAGGATAAGTAGGGGGAGACACCCACCTCCCCATTCATCTCAGTCATTTGCTCTTTTGCTTCTAGGGTTTCCTGTCTTCCCACATCCCTGCTGTAGCGAACCTAAGATCCACAGAGAAGAGAACAATACCTCTGTGCTCGTGAGATTTTGAGGAAGTGAGACCGTAATCTCACTATTGTAGCGTGTGATAGCCACACGGTTGCAGTTTGGTGGTTGTGATTCGCGTTTCGTTCGTGTTCTTCGCGGAATCCTTTTTCTCCAGGTTTTTCCCGTCGCTTGATCTCTTTGCTTGGTTCATCTTTTACAAATCCGTTTGAACCAAGTTGTTCTAGGTCGTGAGGCACTTCTTTCCACCGAAGGAATACACCTCTACCCTCACGGTCTAGGAGATCGATCGATTTTGGTTTCGGGTCAAGCTTTTCTCCCTTCCCCCGAATTTCTTCGATTCACTGATTTGGAGATAGGTTCGAGCCATGACCTCTTAGAGATAGCTCACTATCCTCCTTGTGACTCTACTCACCAAGTTTGATCCCTAGAGGATTCGTTTCGGGTGAGATCGAGTTGATTCGGTGGACGAACTGTGAAATCGCGGGGTGACCGGACGCTGGCTGTTCATCGACCGGACGCTCCCTGTGAGTCCGGTCGTTGAAGGCACAGCTTGGCCTGTTTCGTGACTTGCCGGATGCTGGCTTCAGGGTGTGACCGGACGCGCCTCCTTCACTGTTCATCGTGCTTGTCTTCTATTGACCGGACGCACTGTTGTTAACCGGACGCTCCTTGCCCGTGAGTCCGGTCCGGAACAGTAAGGTTCCAAATCAGGGTTTGGTCGACCGGACGCGTCCGGTGATTGTTGACCGGACACAGGGTGAGTCCGGTCAGTACTGTCTCAGGCTGTTTCGTTCGCAGTTCGCTTGCTCGTTGTCGAATTTGGTTTCCGTCTTTTGCGTTGGCTTTCTAGAGTTGTGTAGTGTCCCGCTGTGCTTCTGGGAAGCATCCACCCTACATCTAGGGTCGTGGACATTAGCAAGCTCTAGGGTTTGTCTTTCGGGTGATTCTCGGGACAGTGGCTACTAGTTTCCGAAAGGAAATTTTAAAGCTCTCATTCACCCCCCCCTCTAGTCGCTTTCTAGTTGCTTCTCGGTCCTTCACTCCCTAACCCTCCTTGACAGCCATTCCTTCATTTTGGCATAACTACTCTGTTCATTGCAATTCACTGGCCTAACAGCTCATCTGATTAGATTGAAAGCTGTGTTGGTGAGTCTGTTTGCTTATGTCTGGTCTATCTTCCTCTCCACCATTTTAGATGTGCGGCATGGTGCCTGGTGGTGTGTCTCTACCATACGTTTTGATCTTATATGTGTTGCTGCTTCTAGGTGTTGATCTTGATAAGGAAAGGGTAAAAGTACTTGTGTAAAATAAATTCGAATTCATAGAATTATATTCGGCCGCTTTTGATGACTAATAATAGGTATATATTGTCTATAAGGGATTAAAGATTCACCATGTTGTCCAAAAGGTAATGATACTCTGTTCAGTTCATGATGTTTTGTTTCTTATCAGTACTCCTATATGCAGTCATGATTTAATATGGTTTTCTCCATTAACAAAATGGTGGTTTTTAAATTATGTACGATTTGTTCATGTACTCAATCGCATGATCTACTGCCTGTCAACGTGCAAGTCTGTATAGTTTTGTTTGCAACAGAATTCTTTAGATATGTGATGGAGTTAAAATCAGATATGTGTTCAGCCTGCAATATAATTGAACTACATATTGTTTTTTTGGCAGACCCGCTGAACAGTCATTAGATTCGTTGTTCTATGCACATATGGAACAAAGCTAAGCTGATTATGTTGTACTATCTTGGTAAACTTCTTTTTCCATTCCTAATCCTAGGGCTTTAGTTCATGACTTACTTAAATGTTCGAGCTCAAACATCAAATTTCAACGTGTTTATTGGTAAACTCCTTCCATTCTTCTTACCTGCTCTCCTCGTTTTCTGTTCGGGTAACTTTGTTTTCGTTTGCTGTTAGTTTCTAGAGCTCAGTCATGCATTATTTTGTTGGCATTATACCTATCTCGACAAACGAGTTACACATTACATGGGAAAACTAGATCTGGTTCAGGCAAATAGATCTTTTTTTATTATAGCTGAATTTCAGTTATGTGAAATAAATCTTATTGGAATGCATTGTTTTAATGTGTTTATGGGCACCTCTGTAGATGAGTTCCACATTACATAGGGAATCTAGATTCTGGTTCGGGGAAAGTAACCTTTATCTAATATAGCTCATTTTTTGTTCTGGGAGACAAATCTGTATTTAGTATAGCAGTGTGTTTTTATTTCTCAGTTTGTAGGTCTCGTTGATTTAATTAATTATTAATACGCAAAATTGGATGCCTGGGCGTGGACATCATGTTTGACCAACAAAACACGTAGTAGTGCTTGCCTCTTAATAATGAACCAATCGGCCAATTCTCATTCTGTTATGCTCTGCTTTCTTACCCCCAATATGTTTAGTGTTTGAGTTTCCATATGCGATTTAGGTACTACCACTTCCAGTAGTGATATGGAGTTTTTGTTGCTGCGTCCAGCATTATCTTAAATATGTATGCAGTGGAATCACATAGCATGTTAACGTGCAGCGACTATACTAGATTCCATTTTCTTTTGCCCGCCTGTAATGCCTGTTAACCCATTTGTCCATCCATTTATTTGTGTATCTCATGCAGGGCCATCTCAACTATTTCGAGGGCCCTTAGGCAAGCCAGTAAATATTTATCAATCTAACTTTTTAGTATGACAAAAAATAACTTATAGCATATATCTAACATGTTTAAATAAACAAATATATTGATAAAGTTTAAAGAAAAATAGAACTATGTAATAGTAACATGGTACAATAGAAATTTAAAACAAGTTACCTGCAGCCTATAGGCCTAAGCACTTGGAAAATCTCTCGTTCTTGTGCCCTCAATCGCTCCCTCGCTAGATAAATGGATCAACTATAGATGCAAATTGTTGGTTGTTTAATGCATATATGGATTGGATCGATAGGATACAGAAAGCAAATTGAAGTTATCAACTCGAACTGTATTTGATAATGGAACTAAAATCAAGACGTCCAAGGAGTCTACCTTCTCCTCTATCTTGTTCGCTTGTTTGTATTTATTTCTGCTCAGCGCCGCTGCCGCAGCGCCAGTCGTCGGTGGACATTAAGACGAGACGAGATGTCGAGAGTTGGACAGAAATGGTCGCCGCAGATTGTGCAAAGTCGTGAAATAAAATATCATGCAAACACGGGAAGTCGCAGGTGATAGGTACGTGCAAAGATGTGTAATCATGGACGAGACCTAGAAGTTTGACCTGATTGAAGAACACCAAGACCTATTATAGTAATAATTGGACTAAATAGATATTCTATATTTTTTTGAATGATAGATATATACATAATACATATATATTTATGAGCCCTCAAACGGTATGGGCCTCCAGCCGTCGCACGCCTGCCCCTCCTCTGGGATGGGCCTGATCTGATGGTCCGGCAACGGCTACTGCCATGGTCCTACATGTGTCACTGTTTTGTTTTGTGGCCCTTCTGTACGCTTGGCTTAATCCTGTTGTGTTCAGATTCGACTCTTGCTTGGTTATTCTATTTATCGTTCCTACTCATTTGTTAGGTAGACTATTTACTTAATTTTGTCCTTAATGAAAATGATGTTTTCCTTCCCTGTTTTTACAGATTTGAAGTGAATGTTCTCTAATTCTATTCATATATATCTTTTTAATTGCTGGAGAGGTCCATTTACAAATATTAGCAGCCGTGATTTCTTTCATTTGCATTATGCTAATTAAACTCTTGTGAATTCCCATCACTTTTTAGGTAACAAATGAGCTTCTGTTCAAATATTTCCCGAAGTATACCGGTTCTTGGAGTGTGCTATCCAACATGATCTTCCTAGGATATCTCCAGAAAATAAGTGAGTACACAGAAATTTGTTTAAGGCCACAATCACTTTGCATTAGCGAGTACAGGACTGCAAGTACCTTGTTAATCCATATGAATGGTTCATACAAAATGCTATAAATTGAATTGGCCATCAGAATATGTTTGTTCTACACTTATTTTTTTTATAAGGCACAATGTGCTTTCTTTCCTCATCTCCTCTTTTTTCTTAAAAGAAAATTAGCAATTTGAGTGTGATCATGGCCACTTACCTGTGCTCATTAGTGTTTGATTAGTAAACTGTCCTACCCTGGCTTTTCATCTCAACCATTTTTTTTCTTTCTGCTCCATTATCAAAGATCTCTGTTTTGTACTGTTATAAATTTCTTAAGTAATTGACTGGTTAACAAGAAAAAAATATTAGTGTTTCATAGGAATTAGATAATCTAAATATAGAAAAATTGTTGTGTGTGGAATACATCTATCTTTATATGTTCGGTCATTTTAATATGGTGTGGTCTAAAACCTTTGCTATTATTTTAGAATGTCTTCTTTGAAAAGGCCGTGTTTATAGACTTTTGGAAGTTACATGTAGACTTTGCAAGTAATACTCTATTCCACTAACGTATACAATTCCACTATCTAATGATTACTCACAGGCTGACAAGATAAAGAAAGGACACCTCTTACATGTTTTAGCAAACTGAAATACTATAGCTACCTCGAACCTTAAGTTTTCCAGAATAACCTTTTCCATATTCCTGTTAAAATCTTTCATCTTTTTTGGGCAGTTCATATTCTTTGCCAAATATACATGGTAATCTCACAAATTTTTAGGATGGACTGAACAGCCACGGTCTTAGATAAATGATTAGCTCTCTCAAGGTATCTCAGGTATAATGTTTCCCTACATAGAATTATCGAAGGCTCTCATATAAATTATCCTCTTGACTTTTCCCCTTAAAGTTTGATGTTACGCTCAATGCATTAACTGAAACCATTGTTCCTTCTTCCCAACACTCTATGTTTTTTAGAAGCTGCTGCTAGCAATACTAATTAATCCACTGCACTTTGTCATCCTAATACTGCCAAGAAAATAACCCTGTATTTT
Organism: Coix lacryma-jobi var. lacryma-jobi; assembly: GCA_009763385.1. Classification (NCBI taxonomy): domain Eukaryota; kingdom Viridiplantae; phylum Streptophyta; class Magnoliopsida; order Poales; family Poaceae; genus Coix; species Coix lacryma-jobi. The sequence continues at coordinate 53,592,069 of CM019822.1, read as the reverse complement.
TGAGTAAAAACATTAGAGGGATACCCAGCCGTGATGGCATTTTTTTATATAAGAAAAAAGGTACAAACAAAAATAAATGCTTCCCTTGAGAAAATAGAAGAACTAGATGATGGCAGTTTGGATTTCTGTTTTGCAGTTTTATATCGAGTGCTCGCTATTTACAAATTGCCTTCCTGGTTCATCAATGTAGGCGACTAATGTTTCAAAAAACAAATATAGAACAACATATTCTTATTCAAGGAGGCAAGGTAGTTAGTTTTTATTCTTTAATTAATTATAGTCTTAATGCTCCCCAGTATGCATTTGAACATAACCTTTGTATATTGTAAGAAAACATTAGCTAGATAAGTTACAGGGCAGCATGGTTTTACTTTACACAAACCTCCTAAATCCTAATTGTCTGCTAAAAAAAATTATGGTATAAAGTTACCAACTAAAGAAACGGCTATTCCATGAAGTTACATGTGTTGATTGCCCTTCTTCGTGGCATTTTTGTTAAGAGTAGAATTTTCAGTTGAGCCTGACTTGCTTTGGTAAGCTTCTTCGATGTTTCTTCTCTCTTTGGTGGCTCCTGCGTGGTTAACATATTTATGTATTTTTTTTTGTTAGTCCCAGCATTATACATGTAGTTTGAACCACTGGTGATATTTTAGGTTCAAAGTACGTTTATTAATGGTTATTTTTATGCTCAAGCCAAAACATTGCGTAGCCACTGAACTTTCCCATCTAGCAAACCTGGTAGGTACCACTACGTTGGCTCTTGTACAATGTGTAATATTGATGCAATGTTAGCTACTGTGAACATCTTTATGTTTGACATAAATATCAATTATGCCTACTGGGCCAAACTTTAAATGGAATGTAATAGTGCTTCCTACATTTTACTCTGCTCTGTTTATTACATGTTTCAGATCACAATACTAATATCGTCAATACAAGCAACCTGTGATGTCTTACCCTCGCGCACGAGGGCGCGCACCCTCCACTAGTTAGGATAAAGAGAGCAATGATTCAGCTACACATAGATGAACACAACTAGTAATATGTGAATTTACGTACTCCGAATAAAAAAATCAAATCTTGGAAAAATTAGACAGTTTTATATTACGAAGAGAACAAGTACCCACACGTTCCACTCAACTCAACTGGTTGAGTTGGACTCGCTTCTAATAAACGTCAATCACGGACACACCATAGTTCTTTTTAGACTATGGAACAACCGGACCGAAGATCCCCAGCAGTTGTAACTTCTAAAGCAACTTAGGAGGTGTGTGTGGTTCGTGTCACATTATATGTTTATCACTAATTTAGAGTATTAAATATAGACAACTTCCAAAACTAATTGTACATATAAAGACTAATTTGTGAGATAAATTTATTAAGCCTAAATAATTCATCATTATTAGCACATGTTTACTATAGCACCACATTATCAAATAATGAACTAATTAGGTTTAATAGATTTATCTCACAAATTAGTTTCTTCTGTATAATTAGTTTTGTAATTAATCTACTCTAAATTAGTGTCTAAATACTCAATATGATAGGGACTAAAGTTCAGTGGGTGAACCAAACTATAGATGGCCATCGGGCCGACCCGGCCCGCCCTGGCCCGGGCCCGGGCCCGGGCTAGACACGGCCCGCACCGTGCCGGGCTGACATGGCCCGCGGGCCTCTCGTGTCGTGCCTTAGTGGTCCACGGGCCTTGCCCTTGGCCTAAGCACAGGCCCACGAGCCTATTTCCGGACCGTACTGGCCAGCTAGGCATGTCATTTTTAGCAGGTCGAGCCGGCCCATGGCCCAGTAGAGATTTTTTTCTCAAACGATAGCGACCAGAGAGCCGAGAGAGGGAGCAGTGGGGGAGGAGATGCAGCCGCCGGAGGAAGAGGTCGAGGAGCCACTGCTCGCCCGCAGCGTGGAGGAGGGGTGGAGGGTCGTGGGGAGGTAGATCCGCGCGTGCTCGCGCTGGAGGCGGCCGCGCGGGGAAGCACGGGACGTGGCGCCGTCGTGGTCGTCGCTGCGCTCGCTGAAGGAGAAGGCACAGTCGTCGTCATCTGAGCACGCGTTGGAGAGGAGCCGGAGGAGGACGAGCACGAGACTGAGCCGCATCGCTCGAGGCTTGGGAGCGGCCACTGGCCGTGAGTCAGCGACCTTCACTCCCGCATGGCCGCACGCAAGGAGTCGGGGAGGATCGAAGGCGGGAGGAGACGAGATGAGGAGGGAGGAGTCTGGAAGGGAGCGGGCGAGGGACGCGAGCGAGAGGAGTCGCGAAGCCAAGCAGCGGCGACAGGATGCGATGAGGATTGGGGATATAGGATTAGGGTTTGGCTAGTTTGGAAATAAATGTCAGGCCTTTGTCAGGCCATAAGGAAATAACGGGTCGTGTCATGCCAGCCCACGGGCCTAGGGTGCTGCCTAGGCACGACCCTATACCTCGGGCCAGGTCGGCCTAGGCCCGGTTGACCTCGGGGCAAGCCATGCTTGGGTCGGGCCAAAATGTTGTGCTTCGTGCCATGCTATCTTGCCTCGGGCTGTATGGACATATATAAACCAAACACCCCTTCAAGCAGTTTTTTAGACAAAAGAAGAGTTGTATTAGATTATATCTGGGTACATCATCATGTTAGAAGTACTCGGTGTTGGGGTGGTACCCCAATCGTAGGGATCCCGCTTCCGCACAAAAGCATTTTCGACGAATCCCTTATCGAACGAAAGCAACTGTGAGCCGAATACCTTCGAGCGATATGAACGGTAGACGATCAGGAATGAATGTGGTCACTCGAGCAATGATGCTTTCAACCGAATATGTTCTCGAACGAATACAATGCTATTAGTCGGTTTCAATCAGTTGTGCAGCGATAGTCTCCCTTCCGGGCGAAAGCACCTTCGTCTTCCAAAGTTGGTGGAGAGACGACGCTTTCGTCTGAAAGGACTTTCGGCCGAAGCGATAGTTTCCCTTTCGGGTGAAAGCGCCATCGTCTTCCAAAGTTGGTGGAGAGGCGACGCTTTCGTCCAAAAGCACTTTCGACCGAAGCGATAGTTTCCCTTCCGGATGAAAGCGCTTTCATCTTCCAAAGTTGGTGGAGAGACGACGCTTTCATCTGAAAGCACTTTCGTCCATAAGCGATGGCTTCCGAATGTCTTCGTGCAGGTCCAGAGTCCAAAACTAGCAAAGGAGGACTCACTTTTCGGAAGGAGGCTGCTCGACGGATGGAGAGCAGATGGGGCCACCTCAACGTTGGTGTACGGAAATACCCTCCGGATGACAGAGGCGCCTTATCCAAAAGAGTAGTTACAAGGGCATTGTAGTACTTGTAAACAAAGAGTAGTTGGAAGGGCATTTCTGTACTTGTAAAGACTGCATGATTAATATAAATAGGCTGACCTCCCCTATGGAGGGGGAGGGAGGAGGATCACTGTTCAAGTAGCTACTTCTACTGTTGGCTCGCGTCCGCGAGTCTGCCATTCGTCTCCCTATGTGTCCGCTTTCGTTCGGGTAGCGACCTGTTGTTTTAGGGTTTCGGCCCTAAAACAACATTGGCGCCCACCGTGGTTGTTGCCCGAGCTTGTCATGGCACCAAGGAAGGCGTCAAAGACGGTTGATCCTCAAGAAACTGAAAGGGTGGTTGTTGCGAACACAAATGCCCACGGCACAATCGCAGCACCCGCTCCCACAGCCCATATTCTACAAAGCGTAAACCCAAATCCCTCAGCTTTCGTCGGCACAGTCCCACCCGGAACTCAGCTACCGGCAGGGGCATCCTCAAGCCAAGACATGCCGCCTCTGGGCCAGCAGCCTTTCGGCAGAGAGGAAACGTCGGAAGGCCATGTCCAGAACGCGACTGACAAAAATGAAGATGACGATGCAGAAGTCACTAGGCACGCTCAGGCGCTCAAGATATTAACGCAGTACCAGGAAGAGATACAGAAGTTGTTGCAACAAAGGGATCCGCTTCAACAGCAAGTTGCAGCTAGAGCAAGAGAAGACAAAATTTGTGACGTCATTCGTCAGGCAGAAGCACAGCGAAGACGGTTGGAAAGAGAGGTGCAGGAGTTGCAAAGAACCGAAGGGGGCCCACTTCCAAGAATTCCAAAAAACGTGTTCATACCACAGCGTGAGCAACCGTAAGCTTTCGGCGATGTCATCGATGAAACTTCCCCGCTCTCGAGGGAGTTGCAAGTACATCCTTGGCCGCTCAACTACAAGCCTTGAATCCCAACTTTCGATGGCAAGGCCAACCCGCGCAAGTTTTTAGCAAGCTACGAAACAGCTTTGTTTTCGGCAGGTGGAGACAACCAGGCATTGACTAAATCCCTCATTCTGGCGGTCGAAGATGTAGCGCATGATTGGTACATGTCTCTCAAGCCATTATCCATCTATTCCTGGGCTCAGTTGAAGGCCGTATTGCTCGCCACTTTTCAAGGCTTTCGGGCGGATGTCAAAACCACCCGAGATCTCATGAATTGCACTCAACAAGATGATGAACCAATGTCCGAATATCTCAGACGCTTTATTCAGCTGAAGGCTCAAGCCCCGAATGTACCGGAAGCAGCAGTGATCACCGCGGCCATCGAAGGGTTGGCGACAGGACAATGTGCAGTGCATTTTTCTAGGCAGCCACCTAACTCGGTCAAAGAACTGTTCGAGATAATGAACGGTTATGCAAGGTCAGATGATGACTTTCGGCGTCATAAAGCAGCACGTTTCGCGCAAAGGCAGATGATGAAATCGGTGCATCCGCTGCAAGCGCCAAACCAGAGAAATGTGAGGCCCTTTCGCTCAATCAACACATCGCACGAAGAATCTACCCAGTCCGCTATGGATCCAGAGGGAGTGGCCCCGAATAGCTACCAACAGTCCAGAGAGTTCGAGCATCCGACTCACGGGAGCGACAACGAAAGGGGACAAGGTAGAGGAAGTAAACCCCCATATTGTGTGATCTGTGATGGAAATGTCGGACACAGCACCAGAGAGTGCAAATACAGTAAAATGGCTAAGGAGCTAAAAGAAAAAGACCAACTTCTACTTCTGGCGAAATCACCAAGCATGTCTTCCACAATACATGTGATCCTGTAACCGGAAGCGCCTTTCATGGCAACTACACAACCTTTCCGCAACATTTCGCGCCATACCTAGCTGCTCCCCGAAACTTGCCCTGGTTCAATCCAACTTTCTAGCACTACCAGCACCCACAGTATTTGGTCCAATCTGTGGCAGCGTCTTCACCGGCGCAGTATCACCATCAGCCAACGCAGCCATCGGTAGTCTCAGTTCATGCTTGGCCACAAAGCCAGGCGGCATCACAGCCATACCAGCAAATGCAAGATGGCGAGCACGAGCCTAATGCAGTCAACAACATCCTTCCGTCTCGAGGTCACATATTCGCCATAACCGGCAGGTCCAATCTGGAGCACGAAAGCAAGAGATCAAGACGAGATTACCACATAAGAGTGCAAATGGTATCACCAAGGTTGCCTTTGAGTAGGCCGACATGGTCATTGTTGCCGATAACTTTCAATGAGTCTGATTTCAGAGTCCGCGATTATCCCCACTACGATGCATTCGTAGCTACCGCCAACGTAGCTAGGTTTATGCTACACAACATTCTCATAGACACTGGAAGTTCAGCTGACATATTGTTCATCAAGGCTTTCGAAGCAATGGGCATGGACAGGAGGGGGTTGGACCCAGCCGGTAACTCATTATACGGTTTCGGCGGAAGAAAGGTAGACGTTATCGGCAAAAAGCAGGTACCTGTTTCTTTCGCCCAGGACGAAAAGGTGCGAACAGAAATGGTGACATTCGACATAGTCAACATGGACTATCCCTACACCGCCATTTTTGGGTGGGGATTCACCAATAGGTTCAATGTTGTCATAAAGCAAAGTTATCTTTGCATGAAGATGTCCTCTCCTTTTGGCATAATCACTATACACGGCGAAGCAAGGAAAAGTTGCAGTCACAGTGATGTGGTCCTTTCGCCGTCGCAAGCATGGCAAGGCCAAGATTGTTCCGCTTAGTGAACGAAAAAAGAGAAGAGACAATTCACACCTGGAACGCCAACAACTCCCGTAGCTTCGATCCTTAGAATATAGTTTTTTTCACCTTTTGTTTTTACCTTCATCGTTTTTTTAATCAAGTAGTTGTACTCTTTTTCCTCACTGGGAAGCCCTCAAAAAGGGTGTGAAGTTTTTTAACGAGGCAACCAAGTGTAACCTTAAAAACATTAAGGTATCAAAACTTCCCCATATTCGATCACGGATCCAATGACGAAAACAACCAAAAATGGTTGAGACATTCTGTTGGCACGCGAAATTGATCCACACAGCAACACGGTAACTATCGTACTTTCGCGACGACGGGCGATTGCTTTCCGAGCAAAGCAACAAAAGATCCTCGCTTTCGTGGAGGTATGCCGACCGTTTTTCAGCGCAAAACGGCAAAGATGACCCAATCCCTAGGGCTGCTAGGGCTCGGTAAGAACTGGTACGAAGAAAAGTAGAACGCAAATAAAGTATATGAAAAAGTAATGTATTTTGTTTTGTCGATTGATCCCTTTTTCCAATCGGCCATGGCCTATTAAATAGGCAGCTAGTCTTTGCCGTACAGCATGAGGACTCTTAACCAATACGTACATGAGATATACATCGAATTAAATATTCTTTTTCTCCTATAATCCTCCTGGCTCCGTTTGGCTCTCCACGCATTTAATCCGAATAGAACTTGCATCCACCAACCGGCCAACCCTGAGACATACGACCCTGTATAAAATCTTTCTTTAATCTCCTCCTCGAGTCTCCTCTTCCTTGCTTGCTTTCTCTGTACGTGAGCTCCAGCACTATACATTCCCCATGCTGCATATTACCATTAATCCATGTATGATCTTCTGTCTTTGGCTTCTGATATCCCAACATCAAGTTGCCACCAGCGAACATTTGCTAATCTAGCAGAACTCCACGTCTTCCTGGTCCTTGTACTCTTCCTGCTGCTTGAAAAGCTAACAAACTAATCAAATATTTGTTATCATCCGATTTATACTTCTAAATAAATTAAATCGGTCAATGAATGACATAGTAAGCACAAGTACATATGTATTGCTAAAAACCAAATTTAACAATAAATCTGTGTTGGCAAATTATGCCATCAACAACCAAATAAACTATCTTGCCAAATTACACTGTCAACACATGCCCCCTGTTTTTGGTATAATTGTATTAACCAAAAACACAAGACAGGTACTATTTTATTCACAAATTCGGTCAACATCTTGCTATAACAAGCTCACAAAACCCCTAAAATTACTAAGACCGAATTTGATGTATCTCTATAACCAAAAACTGATCCAAACTGGTAGAAATATTTCTTACCATTTTTATTAAAGGACACAGAAGCACGTCACCCTCCTTACAAAATTAGTAGCCACATCATCATATCAAATCTTAGCCATGATGACTAACACATCGGCTATATTGTTTTTCTTGTGTTTAGAGCAATATTCCATGGTATATCGGCCAAATTTGTTATAAAGGCAGCGTAAACTCATAACCTACATTTCTCTAGAGCAAGGGCAATGATGAACTAGCATCGGCCATATATGTCCATGTGTAAGCAAATATCTCAGGAAATATATGTACTCAACCATCCTGTCAATAACAAGATGATTTAATATTATTGTTATTCGGCAAAAACAACTTATCATGTAGCAAGTATCCGAATAACCATCTTGTATATCACAGAGATATTGCATTTACCGAAAACACAAGGCGCATAAACTCTTACTATAAAATTCGGTCATGGTCTAGCTACCATAATATTTAATGGATGTCTTTTGGCAAAATCTGAAGACCGAATTTTAAACTGTACACAAAAACAAACTCACCTGAGCCAGCTCAGATAATTCTTTATTATTACTTCTTCAGAACCAACGCAAGCATGCTACCCACCTGCAATCCTTCGTACAAGATTTAACTGATGTATCAAATCTGAAAACCACGATGACGGACGCATCGGCTATATTATTTTTCTTTTCTCCGAACATGCTTACATGGCACACTAGCCAAATCTTGTATTTAATTCCCCCTTTTTACCTAGGTCGATACTCAATTGTATATCGACCAAAATTTGCTCGAGAGACAATAATAATAATAAAAAACATGACCACCACATTTTCAATCCAGAGGCAACGATGAACCATCGACCATATATATATGTAAGCAAAAATATCTCATGGGTCTATCAAGCTGGAATGGTTTCAAAGTATGTCCTATTGATAGCTCCAATATTTATTGTTATTCGGCAAAATGAACTATCAGATATCAACTTGCTTTAAGAAGTAACCGAATAACCACCTCATTTATTAAATATTTCAGCCACAAATAATTACCAAGTATAATAATGTGTGCTAACCATACATGCCGAACATACACTTGGTTTATACAATGTTTCCCTACTCCACTTTCTGATGTGGAGAACCACGCTAGTTCGAAAATGAACTTCCATTAACCAAGCTTCTATTTTTTATCATCACTAGCCAACACCTTCACCACTTGTTTTGGCCTCCACACCTTCTTAATATACATCATAGTCTTATTTGCGTCAAAACCCAACTCACATAATTTTTGTTCTTCCATAATTTCCATGGCTCGAAGTCGCTGTACCCGTCGCTTTTGTGTATGCGTGAGACCAGGCGGGCACCACTGTGGTTTCGGTTAGTTTCTGGTGCAACTGACCCTATCCGCTCGCCCTCCAATTTTCTTGGTCTATTCCGAAACACTGCTGCTCTCAGCCTAAACACAGTACTTCTGGAATGAAAATTGTTTTGCTGCTTAAAATTCTGAATATGCATTCTCCTATTCGCATTGGGCACTACATCTCCATCGCCATCACTTGCTGAATTGCAATACTGAAACATGCCTTTAGAACACTCTGCACTGCTAACTTGCATGTCCAGCATAACAGATTGTCGATTAGTACTAGCAGCCACAAGAGTTACCTCCCCTGAATTTTCCTGCATATCAAGTCCTGAACTGTGCAAACTGCCCTTTTCTGCAATATTCTTCCTTTCCAATGCATCAGTCCCCTGCTGACACTGCTGTGCATTACTACTCTGCTCTCTTGGACTAATGACTTCCTTCTGATCTGAATCAGAGCTCAATTTGACAACAGTTCTCTGAGGATGAATAGCATCCGCAGCCGATTCAGATTTATCAGCCATGACTTTGCCTATTTTCAGACCAGGGATAGTACCTGAATTAATATTATTATTTGCAGCTGAACTTGGACAATTTTCGGAATTGATAGGCACCCACTTAAATCGCTTCCCACCAATTCGCATCAGCATGACAGCATTGTGCTTGAGTTCTGGATTTCCAATTATACTATCTTTGTCTGAACTAAAAGCTGCACTGACCATAATCTCTTCTCCGCCATGAACAAATAATGTGTCTCTTGGCCTTTGGTCTTGATCTGGAAATCGTCCAGCATCTTGCTTTTGCAACCATCGCCTTTTTCTATGCAATTGTTTTCCAAACAATTGCCTTGATGGTGTCCAACCGTGAGGAACGAGATTTTCAGGCTCTGGGAAGCCTGGCCACCGGTGGCTAAACCCCCACAATGGATATGACATCGGCGTATCAGGTGCACAACCTCGGTACGTTTGCTCCATTGAAAAATAAGGCTGTCGTGTATAAATATCCTCTTGCCAATGTTTGTAATCATCAAAATCTCGTCTTGAAAAATACTTAGTATGATTGAAATAATCTGGCCAACTAGAACCTCTAACGGCCTTTTCCTTTTTATATTTAGCCAGAAGTTGTTTAAATGTCACCTTCGGCTTTTTTAATTGTGAAGTGCTAGAAATAGATGTTTGAGCCTCAACCTTAGCATCCTTGCGACCTTTAGGGACCCAAGTCATCTTCTTTCAACGCACAACTTTGCTAGGCTTTTTAATCTTATCATAAAAAAGATCACTGCTAATTTCGCCAAACAACACAACTTTCTTGCCTTTTGTTGAAACTGCCTGTTCTGGCCGAATCAACACTTTTTTTTCCGCAAAATTAATTACATGTTTGGGGTTAGGTTTTTCAATTGACCTGTGCCCCCCAATCCCTTGAGGTTCTACAGAATCCAACTGACCTCTAACAGTAGCGGATTGAACACTGTCCGATGCTTCAGAATTACATTCTTTCACATTGTTAATATCGGACTTTTTATCTTCACTAATTTTCAGATTTTTATCACTACTTTTAACACCACCCGAATTACTCTTTAATTCGGCTATCTGAAACTTGCTTGAACTTGCATTGTTTGATAACTCAAAAGCGTCTTCGATCTCATTAAAATCAAACTCTTTTATTTTGTTAGTTGTCAATTTCATATTTCTAATAGCAAAATTGTCATAAAGCATGTCCCCTAATTGTGAGAAAGCATATATTGACTTTGGAACAGATAAGGTGGAGTTCACAAAAATGTTATTACCTAGGACACATAACCGAGAGCTCCAAGGATAATCACCAGATTTATGTAATACAAGAAATTGATTAAATCGAGAAATAGGCATTGTATTTGTGAACCGTACCTCTCTGAACTTGGTGGAAGATGACAACTCGTTTGTTTGAATGAAACTCTGATTTTCATTTTCATGAGGTGCCAATACCTCCCTGTCCTCATGTTTTTCCATTGCATTCATACTGTTTTGATCACCTTCATTTATATTTTCTTGTTGATCATCAATTTCCTTAGCATGAAATCCCGAAGGTAGAACAAAAGCTCCTTTACAATCAAATTCAACCACCTTGCTCTTTTCTTCATGTTCTTGCATAGCCAGATGTGTGTCTTCTAATATAATTGAATTGGAACAGGTATTGTTTTCTTCGGCTCTTTCAATAACTGAATTACTATTCATATCCGAATCAATTTTATTTTCTTTTAATCTTGCACGAGGTTCGAAACCACATTCTATAAGAATATTGTCAATTAAGTTTTTAAAATATTGAGATGGCTCTAGAGGATTAGATTGTGACATAGATGCAACATAGGTATGTGATTGTAACTCTGAAAAAGAGGGTTGAGCATGCAATGTATGCTGCGGAGATACATTAGAATACACATTTGGAACCGGCTCACAAGGAACCTCGGTACCGATAGGTGGCAAAGCTGGTGTGCTACAAGCTACTTCTTGATAAAAAGGTTGCTGCATATTAGAACTAAAACCAACACTTGGGTCATATATGCTGAAATTGTGTGAAACCGAAGTTAAAGCAGTAGAACTATTAGTTCCAGGTGCAGAATAATTGGCCGAATAACTAATACTATTCTGGCCATTATGATTATACGTCGGCATGCGAGTTTGTGGTGGTATGGGTGTCATAAACATTGCCGACGTGCTAGAGCTTAAAAATGCATGATGCAGGTTACTAGCATGGTTTAAACTATTAGAAGCATGTACATGATTTTGTATAGGTTCTGAATAATTCTCTGAATGATAATTTGGGTATCTAAGAATTCCATCCGAATAATTACTAGTCGATGCAATATGCTCATTATCATTAGGTCTAGTAACACCAGCATGAGAATTTGCAATATTTGTAAAATAATTTTGAGAAACAGGTAATGTATTTGCAAATTGTACCTCAGATCTAGTGCAATATGATTGCACTGCAGCACTCTGCAACATCTCCAAGTAAATTTGGCAAATAAGCTTGAACAATTGCCTTCTGTGTGGGGGTAGGAAAAAACCTCGCCGTCTCCACTTCCACGATTGAAAACAGCAATAACTTTTTGGTCAAAAGATTGATTAATCTAGATAGCTTTGCCTGTGTCCCTGAGAGGCAACGTGGTAGTATTGTTGATGACGGCTTCAGAATATAGCTGAACCAATTTGATCCTGCTTCAAGCACCTGCCAAACGAACCTAGGATTTGAATCGGCTTCAAGCACCGTGTAAAATATTTAACCGATATTTAGCCGAACCAAATGTGGATGTCGGCCTTGAGGAAACTGCTAGTGGCGTATTGATAGATGGCCGAATCAATGTTAGAATCAGCCTCTTGTTTGTCGACGAAGAATTTGTCCCCAGCGGAGTCGCCAATTGTGTTGGCACGCGAAATTGATCCACGCAGCAACACGGTAACTATCGTACTTTCGCGACGACGGGCGATTGCTTTCCGAGCAAAGCAACAAAAGATCCTCGCTTTCGTGGAGGTATGCCGACCGTTTTTCAGCGCAAAACGGCAAAGATGACCCAATCCCTGGGGCTGCTAGGGCTCGGTAAGAACCGGTACGAAGAAAAGTAGAACGCAAATAAAATAGATGAAAAAGTAATGTATTTTGTTTTGTCGATTGATCCCTTTTTCCAATCGGCCATGGCCTATTAAATAGGCAGCTAGTCTTTGCCGTACAGCATGAGGACTCTTAACCAATACGTACATGACATATACATCGAATTAAATATTCTTTTTCTCCTATAATCCTCCTGGCTCCGTTTGGCTCTCCACGCATTTAATCCGAATAGAACTTGCATCCACCAACCGGCCAAGCCTGAGACATACGACCCTGTATAAAATCTTTGTTTAATCTCCTCCTCGAGTCTCCTCTTCCTTGCTTGCTTTCTCTGTACGTGAGCTCCAGCACTATACATTCCCCATGCTGCATATTACCATTAATCCATGTATGATCTTCTGTCTTTGGCTTCTGATATCCCAACATCAAGTTGCCACCAGCGAACATTTGCTAATCTAGCAGAACTCCACGTCTTCCTGGTCCTTGTACTCTTCCTGCTGCTTGAAAAGCTAACAAACTAATCAAATATTTGTTATCATCCGATTTATACTTCTAAATAAATTAAATCGGTCAATGAATGACATAGTAAGCACAAGTACACATGTATTGCTAAAAACCAAATTTAACAATAAATCTGTGTTGGCAAATTATGCCATCAACAACCAAATAAACTATCTTGCCAAATTACACTGTCAACACATTCGTCCAAAATTTGCATTGTTAGAGAATGTCTGCCCGTCAGACGGAAACCTTTTTCGACGACGCTCGACAATCTAGACAGCCTACGGGCATGAACAATCCGACCCTCCGAAAATGTGAGGGCGGAAGACAGCATGCGGGCATGAATATTTCGGCCCTCCGAAAAAGCGAGAGGGCGGAAGACAGCCTACAGGCATATGCATTCCGACCCTCCGAAAATGTGAGATGGTGAAAAACAGCCTACGGGCATAAAGATTCCGACCCTCCGCAAATGCGAGAGGGCGGAAGACAGCCTACGGGCATAAACATTCCGACCCTCCGAAAATGCGAGAGGGCAGAAAACAGCCTACGGGCATAAACATCCCGACCCTCTGAAAATGAGATAGGGTGGAAGACAGCCTACGAGCATAAATATTCCTACCTACCGGGGTGAATACGTTAGCGCCTCTCATCGAAAAACGAATGGGGCGGGCGTTTTACATTACACGCCGAGGGGCTAGCGATGAAAGCACTCGTGCGAATACGTCATCGCCCCTCGTCGAAAATCGAATGGGGAGGGCGTTTTACATTACACGCCGAGGGGCTACCGACGAAAGCACCCTCGGACGAATACGTTACCGCCCCTCGTCGAAAAATGAATGTCGGCGGGCGTTTTACATTACACGCCGAGGGGTTACCGACGAAAGCACCCTTGGACGAATATGTTACCGCCCCACGTTGAAAAACGAATGTCGGCGGGCGTTTTACATCAAACGCCGAGGGGCTAGCGACGAAAGCACCCTCGGACGAATACGTCACCGCCCTCGTCCAAAAACGAATGGGGCGGGCGTTTTACATTACACGCCGAGGGGCTACCGACGAAAGCACCATCGTGCGAATACGTTATCGCCCCTCGTCAAAAAACGAATGGGACGGGCGTTTTACATTACACGCCGAGGGGCTAGCGACGAAAGCACCTTCGGACGAATACGTCAGGGCCTCTCGTCGAAAAACGAATGAGGTAGGCGTTTTACATTACACGCCGAGGGGCTACCGACGAAAGCACCCTAGCGCGAATACGTTATCGCCCCTCGTAGAAAAATGAATGGGGGCGGGCGTTTTACATTACACGCCGAGGGGCTACCGACGAAAGCACCCTCGGACGAATACGTTACTGCCCCTCGTCGAAAAACGAATGGGACGGGCGTTTTACATTACACGCCGAGGGGCTAGCAACGAAAGCACCCTCGTGCGAATACGTTACCGCCCCTCGTCGAAAAACGAATGGGGCGGGCGTTTTACATTACACGCCGAGGGGCTAGCGACGAAAGCACCCTCGCGCGAATACAATACCGCCCCTCGTCGAAAAACGAATGGGGCGGGCGTTTTACATTACACGCCGAGGGGCTAGCGACGAAAGCACCCTCGCGCGAATACGTTACCGCCCCTCGTCGAAAAAAGAATGGGGCGGGCATTTTACATTACACATCGAGGGACTAGTGACGAAAGGCGCGAATACGTTACTGCCCCACGTCGAAAAATGAATGGGGCGGACGTTATACATTACACGTCGAGGGGCTACCGACGAAAGCACCCTCGGACGCATATGTTACCGCCCCTCGTTGAAAAACGAATGAGGCGGGCGTTTTACATTACACGCGAAGGGGCTAGCGACGAAAACACCCTCGCGCGAATATGTTACCGTCCCTCGTCGAAAAACGAATGGGACGGGCGTTTTACATTACACGACGAGGGGCTACCGACGAAAGCACCCTCGCGCGAATACGTTATCGCCCCTCGTCGAAAAACGAATGGGGGCGGGCGTTTTACATTACACGACGAGGGGCTACCGACGAAAGCACCCTCGGACGAATACGTTACCGCCCCTCATCGAAAAATGAATGGGGCGGGCGTTTTACATTACACGCCGAGGGGCTAGCGACGAAAGCACCCTCGCGCGAATACATTACCGCCCCTCGTCGAAAAAAGAATGGGGCGGGCATTTTACATTACACGCCGAGGGGCTAGCGACGAAAGCACCCTCGCGCGAATACGTTACCGCCCCTCGTCGAAAAACGAATGGGGCGGACGTTTTACATTACACGCCGAGGGGCTACCGACGAAAGCACCCTCGGACGCATATGTTACCGCCCCTCGTCGAAAAATGAATGGGGCGGGCATTTTACATTACACGCCGAGGGGCTAACGACTAAAGCACCCTCGCGCGAATACGTTACCGCCCCTCGTCGAAAAACGAATGGGGTGGGCGTTTTACATTACGCGCCGAGGGGCTACCGACGAAAGCACCCTCGCGCGAATACGTTATCGCCCCTCATCAAAAAACGAATGGGGCGGGCGTTTTACATTACACGCCGAGGGGCTACCGATGAAAGCATCCTCGGACGAATAAGTTACCGCCCCTCGTCGAAAAACGAATGGGGCGGGTGTTTTACATTACACGCTGATGGGTTAGCGACGACAGCACCCTCGCGCGAATACTTTACCTCCCGGACGTTTTACATTACTCACCGAGGGGCTAGCGACGAAAGCACCCTTGCGCGAATACGTTACCGCCCCTCGTCGAAAAACGAATGGGGCGGGCGTTTTACAATACACGCCGAGGGGCTAGCGACGAAAGCACCCTCACGCGAATACGTTACCGCCCCTCTTCGAAAAATGAATGGGGCGGGCGTTTTACATTACACGACGAGGGGCTAGTGACGAAAGCACCCTCGCGCGAATACGTTACCGCCCCTCGTCGAAAAACGAATGGGGCGGGCGTTTTACATTACACGCCGAGGGGCTAGCGACGAAAGCACCCTCGCGCGAATACGTTACCGCCCCTCGTCGAAAAATGAATGGGGCGGGCGTTTTACATTACACGCCGAGGGGCTACCAACGAAAGCACCCTCGCGCGAATACGTTACCGCCCCTCATCGAAAAACGAATGGGGCGGGCGTTTTACATTACACACCGAGGGGCTACCGACGAAAGCACCCTCGCGCGAATACGTTATCGCCCCTCGTCGAAAAACGAGTGGGGGCGGGCGTTTTACATTACACGCCGAGGGGCTACCGACGAAAGCACCCTCGGACGCATATGTTACCGCCCCTCGTCGAAAAACGAATGGGGCAGGCGTTTTACATTACACGCCGAGGGGCTAGTGACGAAAGCACCCTCGCGCGAATACGTTACCGCCCCTCGTCGAAAAACGAATGGGGCGGGGGTTTTACATTACACGCCGAGGGGCTACCGACGAAAGCACCCTCGCGCGAATACGTTAGCGCCCCTCGTCGAAAAACGAATGGGGGCGGGCGTTTTACATTACACGCCGAGGGGCTACCGACGAAAGCACCCTCGGACAAATACGTTACCGCCCCTCATCGAAAAAATGAATGGGGCGGGCGTTTTACATTACACGCCGAGGGGCTAGCGACGAAAGCACCCTCGCGCGAATACGTCACCGCCCCTCGTCGAAAAACTAATGTGGCGGGCGTTTTACATTACACGCCAAGGGGCTAGCGACGAAAGCACCCTCGCGCGAATACGTTATCGCCCCTCGTCGAAAAATGAATGGGGCGGGCGTTTTACATTACACGCCGAGGGGCTACCAACGAAAACACCCTCGGACGAATACGTTACCGCCCCTCGTCGAAAAATGAATGGGGCGGACATTTTACATTAGACGCCGAGGGGCTACCGACGAAAGCACCCTCGTGCGAATATGTTATCGCCCCTCGTCGAAAAATGAATGGATGCGGGTGTTTTACACTAAGTGCCGAGGGGCTACCGACGAAAGCACCCTCGAACGAATACATTAGCGGCCCTCGTCGAAAAACGAATGAGCGAGCGTTTTACATTACATGCCGAGGGGCTACCGGTGAAAGCACCCTCGGGGTGAATACGTTAGCGACCCTCGTCGATAAACGAATGGGGGCGGGCGATAAACATAGCGAATTACTTAAAAATATAATATATAAAATTAAAATAATAATAATAATATATATAATAATATAATAATAATAAAAATAAATAACATAGAACCAGGCTTCGTCAAAAACGCTTCAAGGTATGGCAAATATGAAATCAACCTTTCGCCAACCTTTAGCGGGCGGGCGTATAGTCTTTAACAAGGGCACCGTCGACCCGCAACAACACACGGATCGATGGTAAGGGGCTATTGTTGGGGTGGTACCCCAATCGTAGGGATCCCGCTTCCGCACAAAAGCATTTTCGACGAATCCCTTATCTAACGGAAGCAAGTGTGAGCCGAATACCTTCGAGCGATATGAACAGTAGACGATCAGGAATGAATGTGGTCACTCGAGCAATGATGCTTTCAACCGAATATGTTCTCGAACGAATACAATGCTATTAGTTGGTTTCAATCAGCTGTGCAGCGATAGTCTCCCTTCCGGGCGAAAGCGCCTTCGTCTTCCAAAGTTGGTGGAGAGACGACGCTTTCGTCCGAAAGGACTTTCAGCCGAAGCGATAGTTTCCCTTTCGGGCGAAAGCGCCTTCGTCTTCCAAAGTTGGTGGAGAGGCGACGCTTTTGTCCGAAATCACTTTCGACCGAAGCGATAGTTTCCCTTCCGGACGAAAGCGCTTTCATCTTCCAAAGTTGGTGGAGAGACGACGCTTTCGTCTGAAAGCACTTTCGTCCATAAGCGATGGCTTCCGAATGTCTTCGTGCAGGTCCAGAGTCCAAAACTAGTAAAGGAGGACCCACTTGTCGGAAGGAGGCTGCTCGACGGATGGAGAGCAGATGGGGCCACCTCAATATTGGTGTACGGAAATACCCTCCGGATGACAGAGGCGCCTTATCCAAAAGAGTAGTTACAAGGGCATTGTAGTACTTGTAAACAAAGAGTAGTTGGAAGGGCATTTCCATACTTGTAAAAACTGCATGATTAATATAAATAGGCTGACCTCCCCTATAGAGGGGGAGGGAGGAGGATCACTGTTCAAGTGGCTACTTCTACTGTTGGCTCGCGTCCGCGAGTCTGCCATTTGTCTCCCTGTGTGTTCGCTTTCGTTCGGGGTAGCGACCTGCTGTTTTAGGGTTTCAGCCCTAAAACAACAACAACAACAACAACAACAACAACAACAACAACAACAACAACAACAAAGCCTCTTAGTCCCAAACAAGTTGGGGTAGGCTAGAGTTGAAACCCAACAAGAGACCCTAGTCACGGTTCAGGCACGTCAATAGCTGCTCTCCATGCATTTCTATCTAAACATAGATCTCTAGATATATCCCAACTTTTTAGATCTCTCTTTATTGCCTCCCCCACGTCAATTTCGGTCTACCTCTACCTCTCCTCACACTCAAAAAAAATATATATGCAGAAATTGATTTTCATTTATATTGTATTCGCGTTGTGAATGACAACAACTCTCAAATCCAAACATATTTGACGCTTCGTATGGATGACCGCACAAGCAAATACTCAGCAACCATTATTTTAGGCCTAAGAACAGATGTCCAACGGATGACCAATATTCCTACTGGCGGAGTTGAAAAACTTCTTCTTCCTTATGTGTTTCTTCTTCTTCTTCTTTTTGTCACCGAAGAATGCTGAAGACTGATCTGGAAATTATTCTCCCTAGTCATTCATCGTGGCTAGATCCAACCACAACAAAACGAAAAAGGAACCGGAGAAAATTATTCCATGGCGGGGACATCATCTCTGTCTTGATGTCCGAGCCCGGAAACAAAAGTCTTCATGTTGTCTTGTCAATAGAGATGCAGACGCCGAAGTTGTCGTCCTTATCTTCAACAGAGCCACTATAGAGAAACCAGATCCACCTTGTCTCCTCGCCGTCACCGGGAAAGAGGAGAAAATAGATCCCTAGTACCAAGAACCCTAGCCTAAAGAAATTCTAACTCTAGAGGACTCGATCTACTTAAAAAAAACTTATTAAAATGATGGATCCCCACTCCCCAAAGGGAAGAGAGGAGGACCAACGGTGAAGATGATAGAGGCGGCGGGGCGGCGACATCGGCGGCGGCTCAAGCCCTGGGGCCTAGTGGGGCGGCAGCAGTTACTCCCACCCCCTTAAGCAGTAGTACATCTGAACCATTCAAGGGGCAGCCAATGTCTTGGATGAGGAGCCTATTCTTTCTCTTTATTTTCTATTTATTTTTGCAGCTCGCAGCCACTCTTGGTGGAAAGTGCAGAAACATGCACACAACAAAGTAGGGTTAGCGCGATTCTTTCCTAAGTATTATTTGTATACTATAATTTTTACCATATTTTTTTGATGTCCCTTCTTGATATATATTGTATAAATTGTTCTATACCGGATTAGGAACAGAGAATATTGGCCTCGTTCATTTGAGCTTATTAGCAATTAGTTTTGCTTTTTTTTATCAGGTATAATTTGGACGCACACAACCCACACACACCACAGGCACACGCGCGCGCGTCCGTACACATGTAAAGAGAGATTGAGAAGCTCACCGCCGCGTGCGTGTAGCTGCAAAATCTGAAAAAAATCCAGAGAAATGGTGCGACACCAGGATTTGAACCCTGGTGGGTAGCGTCCCACCGGATTGTCCTACCATCCGACCACAGGCCTTATGAAACAATGTTTTTCTCTCACAACAAAACAATATTAGCCACAATAAATCCTGCCGAAGAAGCTCTTCTATGACACTAACTAGCAAGTTCGATGCTTGGGGAGCTAGTTCCCTAATTGCACTATTTGGATACTTTTATTTCAATATCCTTTTCTAAAATAGTTTAGTTTATTTATTTGGCTATTATTATTGTTTTCTATCGATGCGCCAAAATTTCTCCCCATTTGTTTTGGTCTAGTTTTTCTAACTAACTCGGACAGTAGCAAACATATAGTCAGCCTCGGTCACGGTTGTGCAGATTTATATGGTCATGCCATGAAACAGATGGACTACAATAGCAACCCAATACGTCACGAACTCATACTGGCAATAATATGAGAGGCAAAAGCTGAGAGCCAACCTCTCGCCCGCTTTGCCCGATCTACTCTGGGCAGGCCGAGCACAATCGACGGTCAGTGGCGAAGCTAGAGCAAATATGTGGGCGCTGCGCTCGCGTTATGGGTGCATAGGATTTTATTATTTGGGTGTGAATATGGTGAAAATTTGATCCTAATCACTATTTTTCAAAAAATTTGTGGGTGCGTCCGCACCCAACACTTTGTATATACATCCGCCCATGTCGACGGTTGCAGCCCCGGCACAGACAAGGGGGTAACCAAATAGAAAAGGAAAAAAGACACCGACCTATTGTGCGGCGCTCCTACATCGCTAGAGAGGGGATGGGGTCCAATTGTGACACCCAGTTTTAAAGAACAAAACCAGGTATGCCATATGTGTGCCCAGGATGTCCACACATACAACCACAGAGAGAAACAATATCAAAAACAGTGTTCTAGAAATCGAAAACAACACTTACATCAAAGTTAAGCGGAACGGATATTAATCGTCTCTTCAGACTCCATTCTTCACAGGGACAGTTGACTGAGGGTAACATACGCCTAGCACTTCTGTCAGTACTCTGGACCTCATCTGTGTCTTCACCACGCTTCCGCTGCGCTACTCTGATGGAGACTGGGGTGTGGGGAAATAGCAAGGGTGAGCACATGTCGTACTCCGCAAGCAACATGGGGTTATGCAGCTCAAAAGGCTTGACACTGGTTTACTGCGATTAGCACTTTTAGTTGGTCAAGATTTTAGATCTAAGTAGTCGTCAAGTTGTGCTTGCAAACCCAATTAAACCACATGAATAATAATATGGCAACATCATCAGAATCACAAATATGATAGTAACGTGAACAAAAGTAAATTTCGTTTAAGTGATTAGCCTGCAAGTTTTCCGAGCCGCTCGTGACCGTGAGCACGGCTGATATATCAGTTTTAATACTCTGCAGAGTTTGTACAACTTTACCCGTGAGCCGTGATCCCCATATGCCAGGGGTTGCAAATCCCATATCACCTCTACCAAGGAAGTGCGGCAGGGTACACTATGAAGTCTTTCGAAGTTCCCCTAACAAGATAGTGGCCACTAGGTTTCCAATCGGCAAGCAGATATAGGAACACTCCTTTCCGATGGCACATTCCTTCCCGGCTATACACATGAGACCAGGCGGCCGTCCTATACCCGAGTCGGTGAGCCCCTTTTGTGCCCTTTCGGGTAACCACCATCAAGCGAGGAGAGGTCCTCGAACCAACTAAAACCAGAGCCATGTAGCCCTCACGGTTGTACTGTATGTCCTAGCTTTTGCCCGCAGAAGATCATTTAGAGGGGGCCAAGAGCACGAAGACTCCCACGCCCGAGTTCACATTACCAAGAACAAGATAAGATCAGAAGTTGCGCATATCATTAGTCAGATTATTAGATCTCATTTGAAGGTTCACAGCACTAGCAGATCTACCCCATATGCATATATCTCACGGTAACAAGGTACAGGTTAAACATCTAGGTATATGCTATGGTTATCATTTGACACATGCACATGATTTGTAAATTAAAGTGCGTAGGTAACAAGGATGATCTCATGTATACTTGTCTGTTACACTTGACCAATTCTCACATCTTCAGCTCTGGGTCATCACCTTCTGATCTTCAGCGCGCACAAACAGTTGACGTCTATTCGTAGCCAGCACCACACATAGGCAGACATACAAGCAAACAACAAAAAGAGAGCTAAGAACAACACATCCGAGAGAAAACAACGTACTAAAAGAGAGGTCGTACTACGATCGCGGGATCGCACGAAACGACTGAAAGACACGTCTACCGGAAATTTTATATTATAAAAGTAAGAACTACTGGCTTGCTTTATTTTAATTAAATAAGATCATGATAGAATATTAATTCAGATTAGACAAAACATATTTTAATTATAAAGTCGGGTTGGACTAATCATATGTTATTCATAAATATTGTCATATAATTTAATCAAGTTAAACTTTATAGTAAAAGAAAATAAAAACATGTGAGAGTATCTCATCGTATTTATATGACAACGATTAGCCTATTCAAATTATAAATTAAAAATATATTTATGTTAGCAACTAATCATGTTAACATTTGTGTATAAAATATCGAAGTATAAAACCTACGTTGATTTTAATTATAAATCGGTTGTAGGTTTATTAATCAATTTAATAATTAACTTTATATGGAAAAACATGTGACATGAAAAATGTTAACGCCGCTGCGTAGGGAGCATCGACACGAAACAAACGGAGATTAGATGATTGAACGGTGGAAATAAACGCTGAATGGTAAAACTGTAATTATCTCATCTTGTACCTGTCTCTCCCTCGACTACTCTGCCGTACAGGGGTTGTACGTGGCCGTGGCCATGGCCATGGGCAGCTGCTGCACCGACGGTCAAGGGAGGAGGGGCTCGGCCAGGCCGGATGGCGGCGGCACCAGCAGGGTGCAGCGCGCCTGGCCCCAGGGCCTGCCGTGGCCTGGGCTGCAGGAGGCGCCCAACCAGGGCCCTGCACACGACGTGCTTACCCGTGCGGCCGGCCACCTGCGCCGGCAATGGCGGCGTGCAGAGGCGCACGGGCCGCGGGGTGGGGCTGGGCCCGCAGGTCGGCGGCGCTCCCAGGAGCCGGGATGGCCTGAGGCACGTGACCGGACAAGAACAGCGAAGGGCATGGTGATTCGCCTGAAACTTCACCGGAAATAAAGAAACAAAGGGAAACGATTAAATGGTTATGGATTCGTGAAAAGAAGGACACCACGGCGTAGAGAACGAAGAGAGCAATCTCGTGGTGGTGACGGTTTTCGCCGGAACGCGACGAGCGACGATTTGATCGGAAAAGCTCGCCGGAGAGTTCACCGGAGAAGAGCAGATGCAAAACTTCGGCTTCAGATCTAGAATGATAGGAGTGGCGGCTCACGAAACGAGCCGTACTTCTGGAATCAGGGCGTCGAGGGCTACGCCGGCATATATATAGTGTTAGGGTTCGGAGAAAAACGAAAACGAGATATTTTATTATTTTCGGAATTAATTAATTTCGGGATTAAAATAATTCCAGAAAAGTCCAGAATTGTTATTTAAGCCACGAAAAATAATCCGATGGCTCCGAAAATTCTAGGAAAATTCTTAGAGACACTTTGAAATATAATAAACCCAAATAAAGTATTTGAAGCTCATAAAAAGATATTTTGCAACATCAAAAAGATAGATTTTGCTCACAGAAGAATTGGAAAATGATCCGGAAAAAGCTAGGAAAATTCCCAAGAAATTTATAGCGATATTATGATGGATGATGAACTCAAAGAAGTGATTTGAGACATAAGAAAAGGATTTTGGAAAAATCCAACAAAAGGATAGAGATGGAAACGATAAACTTAATTTTTGGAAAAAGATGGAAACCGACCGGATATAGATAAACGACCTACCAAACGCGTTTTAAAACTCTACCGACTCACAACACAAGATCAAACAACAAACAGCCATCACATCAAGCATAACCCGTCAAATTAGTTTAGAAAAATTGGAAAATTCTCATTTTACTACAACTAAAAGTGGCGCTAACTCCACTAAACTTGATCAATTTTAAAAAAATATTAAAATTATTTATTTTATTTAGTGTTTTCTACTCACAACCCAAAATCAGAAATTTTGGGGTGTGACACCAATGGAGATGGGAAGGGGTCCAAAGGACTCACCTGGATACTTCCTCACCGTTATAGAACCCGCCTGCATGCGGGGCGATGAGCTGGTGGCGCACCAGCCTGCTTGCTTCGGCGTGGACACCGAAGGGCACCGACGCGGAGCCACTCGACGGCACCGCGCATGGCCTTAGTTGCACGCGTGCGCCGGCGAGGGGGCCCACGGCGGCGCCATCTTCTCTTCCTCCTCCGGCGGCCGCCGTGGCACGCTTGTGCGCAGAGAGGCGAGGGGAGCTCGCGCGCCGGCTAGGGTCCCCGAGACGGCTACGACACCACCCTCTCCTTCTCCGGCCACTGTCTCTTCCTCAGGCGCGGCCGCTGCGGCCGCCATCACGCGCTTGAGCACCGCCAACGAGAGAGAAGGGAAGAGGGGGAAGGACAAATGAAGTTAGGGTTTTCGCGGGGAGGTCGGCCGAGTTTTGTTCCAGCGCAAACAATGGACGACCGTCCATCGAGATCCGATGGCCAGGAGGAGTCGGGCCACTTTTGGCCCAGGCGGGTGGAGACTTTCCCGACCCAGGCCCAGGTTACGGCCTGTGTGCGGGGGAGGGCAGCGCGCGAGCCTAGCTAGGCCAGTTTTCGCCTGCTAGGCCGCGCAAAGGACAGCGCTGGCCTCGGGCCCAAATGCACGGTACATGTTTTGTTCTGTTTTTTTTCAGAAGCCTTTTATGAATTTAAATTATGTTTCAATCTTTGTTCAATTTTGAACAGACAGGATAATCTGTACATAGAGTGAATAAGTACACAGTGATGCTTATGAATAAATATTGTTATTTAAGAGTATTTTCATGCTTTGCGCTGCAAAGTTAACATTAATTATCTTCTAATTAAATTAGAACCAACAGAAAATTTTAATTAGAAAAATAGTCATATGATATTGTTATTTTCTGACCAACGTGGACGAGGAGGCTAGCGTAGCCAGGAATAAGGCCGAAGGGGGGAAAAACAATGCGGGGACGGATCAGAGACCGGCGGCACAGGGAGCAGCGGCAAAGGACCCGTCCGTTGAGTTGTGGAGATCTGTTTGCATTGGTGCCGAAGGACTCAAGGAGTTCCCTATGGTGGAGGTGTTGCGAGATAGGATAAGGCAGTGAGAGAATATAAAAATAAAAAAATAAGATAGAAAAGGAAAAAAAAGGTGCTAAGAACATTTGACACATTTCAACAGTTAAATCAAGTTATTTTGCAAAACGTTTATCTAATTAGAGAAGTTGGACAAATATATGAATACATCTAACACTTTGTCATTGTAATCAGAGATTTAAATTATTTTTATGCGTCCTCAAATAAAGTCACGTAAGTCAATATCTAACTTTATCAACACATAGATAGTTGGAAATTAATGTTATAATAAATTTATAAGTAGATATTTTTGTGCTCTATAGTAGAAAAATCTATCAAATTATTTTTAATAATTTGATACAGATTTATAATTGGGTGCTAATCATATTATAGGGTGTTATTATTACTTATCATCAAAAAAATTATAGCTATATAAATTATAAAAAAGGATAAAACAAAAAATATGCAACACTTCTATTCTCGTTTATTAATATTTTTTATTTTTTCTCCCGTTGCAACGTACGGGCAAGTTTCCTAGTTGCTATAAAATCATAGAATCCAACGGTGTATATTTTGTTCTTTTTCTGTTACTCCATTTATTTTTCTTTGTTAAATCATCATAAAATCCGACTGTGCATATTCCTCTTTTCCCACTACTACAGGTTGATTTTGCTGACACCTCTCTTTGTTTAATGGAGGCAGATGCCTTTTTTGCCCACCTCCGTTATTCTCAAGCCGGTCTTAAAACAATAAAACCCTAGTTTGGTTTTGGTTAATTGAAAAAACTTATTGGACTAATTCTATATGCTTAGTGTGTAGCTTTAAAAAGATTAGTACCAAATCAAGTGGAGACGTGAAACACTTTGGTGTTGGCACATGTAAGCAAGAGTGAAAAAAAGAAGCCAAAATCTAGGGTCACAAAACTGACTGGACGCTGTCCTGGTAGTGAACCCTAGGTGTTGGCTGAGTTCTAATTTTGACTGTACTCTAGTCAAGTGCTGATCGGACCCAACTGTCCCTCCGTTCTACAATAAGTGTCGTTCTCGCTTCCCGAGAAAACACTGTCATTAATTATATATTAAAATATATTAATATTTATATTAAGTGATTAGTATCATCGGAAAGATCTTTAAGTCTAGTTTTTTAACAAAATTATTTGGAGATATAAATGTTGCATATATTTTTTACAAATTGAGTCAAACTTGTGGCACGAAAACTCAAAACGACACTTATTTTGGAACAGAGTGAGTAGTTATGTGCCACGAGCAGGCGAGGAGGAGCTGACCGGACACCGGGGTGCATCGGATCATTGCAGATCGGATGTGTCTGATCAATTCTGGATGTTCTCAGGAGTCAGGAGCTCTCTGTTTCGCATCGGGCGCAGAGCAACAACGGATCTGGTCGTTCGGGCATTGGTGTGTTCTTTCCTTCTACCAGAGAGCCATTCAGGTTTGGCACGTGATCGAACTTTGGTGACGCGTCCAACGATGCATCCGGTGTAACATTAAGCCGCACAGGAAACAAGTAGTCGTTGAGATCGAGCGGGTGGCATTCAAAGCCGAGGCCACTAGCACCCATCGGGCGACCAGACATTGGAGCAATGCATCCGATCAGCCCGACAGGGCACGTCCAGTCGGTTCAGAAAAGCCCCAGCTACTGGCTCCTTCGTGCGGGGTGGAGTGGGTGGAGTGGTTGGCTTTGGGGCTCTCTCTTGCATATTTTGATTCTTGGAGATGCTTGTGAGCTGATGTCACACCCTAATTTTAAGAACAAAATTGGAGCACAATATATGTATGTCAGGATCAATTTTCATACATATATCGACATCATAGTAAATATCAAAACAATGCTTTATTAGTAATATCGAACTTTATTAAAAAAAATGACCCTCGGGCCCAAAAGAAAAGTACAGACTCTCGGTCTAACTCTAATGTAGACTCGCGGAAACTGGATGTCATCTCCACAGGAAGGTCGACCGGGGGCTGCGTCATCCTAGTACCAGTCGTCTGGGTCGTATCCACCGTCTTCTCATTACTCCAGCTCCTCGTTGTAGACTCCAGTGTCTGGGTGGGGTAGCAGGGGTTTAAAGAGGAAGGGTGAGTACATCGAAATATACTCCGTAAGTGTAGGAAATATATGCTTATGAGGCTAATAACAAAGGTAGGCTGACTTTGTTTCACTCAAGCGCCTAAAGCGACATATCCTATTAAATCTTATTTCCTATGCACCTATTTACTAGGTTATAACCACAGTCGCCAACAGAAAAGTAACAACACTCGGAGTCACACCGAGCAACCAACACTTGGAGTCCACCAAGCAACCACACTTGGAGTCACACCAAGCAACCACACCTGAAGTCCATCAGACAAACCACACCTGAAGTCCATCAGATGACCCGAACCAGTAACTAGTAACCAACTAATCTCGAAGAAGTTCAAGTCCGCTCGTGACCGTGAGCATGGCTGATATATCAGTTTTACACTCTGCAGAGGTTGCACATCATTACCCATGAGTCATGTGTTTCCTGTCACGCTAAACACTGCCAAGGTGCATAGCAGGGTCGCACTACAAGGCCTTTACAAAGCCCCTCCAAGCCTGTGTTACACGTACTCTAAGATTTCTCCCCTGTACATAAGTCAACGACCCCAGGGGACCCCTCTTGAGCCACTAAACAAACCTTGTGTAGCATAACTTGGAAGAAACTAATTAATTAGCTAGGTTTGTCTCATTCCAAACCTCATGGTTGCGCTGTTAAGCCGGGTTACGGGCTTCGAGAACCGGGTCCTAGGAATCCAGGCAGGATAATCTAGCACAAGCCCAGAACCCAAAACCAAATCCAGCTGTCGAGTTCCACGACACAAAAACCACCAGTACGGCCCATCCTGCTGGATTTACCTACTCACCATACTACAACATTACCAACCCACATATACCATAGTTTATTAATCAGAATTAATATTTAACCACCATCTCATCCCAAGACAGCAGGGCTAAGCACGACTTCTACCCAACATATCCCAAGTCAGGTGTCAAGGAAAATATAATCAAGTGCTAGTAAACCATAACATGAGATTCAAATTAAGACTGCATGCATTTACTGGATTTACTCTACTCTAAACTCAAAAGTAAAATAAATACGGGAGCAAGATGTTCAAGGACACTTGCCTTTAGGATGAGTCGGGTCCACAAAGGCACAAACTTGATTCCGGGGTTCCGCGTAGATCGCACTCTCTGGATCAACCATCAAACAGAACCCAAACATAGCATATAAGAAACAATAGATCAACAGTATGAAAACAGAACATAAACTGATCTATCACGTAGAGCTCGACGAGACGAATCTAACACGACTTGAATGGGTCAAAACGGACTTAAAACATGAAAGTTATGAGCATTTGAATCTGAGTGGCAAAACTGTAATAGTTCAAACTCATTTTCGTATTTTAAATAAATAAAAAAAAGGGGTTGGCAGCTGGACCGCGCCTCAATTTGGATGAAACGTGGGGTTCGAATTGCAAAAATTCACGTGACTCAGAATACTATGTAGTGGAGTTCGGGTTATTTTCGGAAAATGTGGAGGACTTAAGTGCGAAAGTGCCCCAGCGGTCGGCGCGAGTGCTGACCGTGCGCCACGTGGCGCCTTGTGGTTCGCGGGCGCATGCTGTTTGGTGGACGCGGTGCGGGGAAGGGCGCTGTGAACTGAGTCCACCAGCCGGTGGGCTCGGCTCATACCGGTTGGGGCTCAGGATCTAATCCTGACCACCGACCGCAGATCAGACGGCGTGGATGGCTCGATGGGAGGGAACGGTGGCGGCTGGCGGCGCCAGAGGGCTCACGGCGGCGCCATGGGTGGGTGGGCGGTTGCTCACCGGGGTGGCTCTGCAGTGCCTGGGAAGGCCAAACGAGGGCACGGGAGGGTGGAGAAACTCACCATGGACTCATCGGAGGAGTCGATGGCGCCGTTCGAGGTTCACAAGCTTTCGGCGATGGGAGAGGTGGCCGTCGTAGGCTACACAGGACGCGGTGGTGCCATGAGGCCGCACAGCAGGAGCTAGTC
This sequence comes from Coix lacryma-jobi var. lacryma-jobi, assembly GCA_009763385.1. NCBI lineage: Eukaryota > Viridiplantae > Streptophyta > Magnoliopsida > Poales > Poaceae > Coix > Coix lacryma-jobi. Next base: position 53,563,311 of record CM019822.1, on the reverse strand, counting down.
GACGTGCAGACGTGCAGTGGTGTGCGAGATCAGACGACTTAGATGATGGTGGATGCGGTGCCGACGGTGGGGCGGTGCTTTGCACGACGGAGGGGAGGGCAGAGATGGCGACGCCATTAAAGGAGTCACCGGCGTTGCTCAGGACAGGACCTAAGACCGGTAGAGACCATGGAAAAAGCATGGATCGGGAGAGGAGCTTACAGAGAGGTCGATGGCGAGGTCCTTATCACCGGAAACCGCTAGGGTAGGGGAGTTCAACGACGGGAGTCGGATGACGGTGCTCTGCTCCAGTGAGAGACGTCCTTGGGCGTCGATGTTTACCGAAAAGGAGTCCTCCCGAAGCGGCGCACCACGGCGGGTATGCTGGTGGCCTGTGAGTCCCCGGGGTGTTCGGTGCGGAGGTTAGCTCGAGCCGAACTTCATCAATGGCACGGCGGCGCGTAATCTCGGTGGTGCGGCAGCAGGAGAGGGAAGGAGCACCCGAGAAAGGAGAGGTGGAGGCGGTCGCGCGGCTACAGGGCTCAGGAAACCTAAATAGGCAGAGAGGGCGGGGTGGCGGCGTGAGCCTGTGCTCTACTGCTGATCGACAAGTGGTTGGGAAGAGGTGTGCGCGGCGTGAAAGGCGGGCGGGAGGTTAGAGGGGGAGCTGACAAGCGGGCTCCGCTTATTGGCCAGGCTGAGGGACGCAGTGGCGGGGGCTGGCTGGGGCGCGGAGAGAGGAGGTCGGGCCGGCTAGGGAGTGGAGGTGGGCGCGGGGGAAAAAGGAAAGAAAGGGAGGGAGGGTGGCGGGCCAGGCTGAAAGAGGAGAGGGGAGGGATGAGGAGAGGCCCTTGCAAATTTTCGTTTTGTTTTTCTTTTCTTTTGCAAACTTTTCAAATTATTTCAAAATTCAAAACTCAAATCCCTTTCTGAAATCAAAAATACTTTGTAAACTTTTGAAAATATTTTCCCTAGGTTTTTCAAATAAAACTTTGACTTTGAAAATTTTATAAAACTTTTATAAATCCTTTTATTTAATTTCCAAATAGAATAAATCTGGTTCGCCCTATTACGGGTTTAACAAAATTCTTTTTCACCCAATAAAAATTATGAAACAATATGAATGCAACAAACATTTGGTTAGAATTTTTCCTCCATCTAGGATTTTGGCCATTTTCTTATTAAATTCTAATTTATCTTAATTAATTTAACACCCGGGGTGTTACAGCTATCCCTTGACTTGATTTGCTCATCCCAAGTGACATTGAGTGATTTAGTGCATTGCTTTGTGAGAGTGGCACTAGTTCTTTGCATTGACTGTAGTTTTCTTGTTACTCTTAGCACTTGTCGGTGTCTAGATGGCTTGGAGCAATTTGGTGGAGTTAACAAGAGTTAGTGATTGTTCTTGGCCATCATCGATTGTGATTGTGAGGGGTTTCTTGGGCCTCATCCCCGCCGGAGCGGCGAAAGTTACCTCTAGTGGATTTCCTCATGCCATTGAGTGACCTCTCTTGTGGTGCTCTAGAGAAGCTCGGTGTGGTACCGATTAGCACCAGAAGACCAAGAGTGGGTCAACGCAACAGATACTAGCATGTCGGCAAGCGCATGATCCTTGAGACAAAAATCACTGTGTCTCTCTCATGTGATTAATCTTGTGGTGATTGGATATATCGTGGTATTCTTGTTGATTGGCTCCACTCCCGGATTTCATCGGTAATCGACTCTACAGATGGCAATCCCGAAGGCTCGGTGAAATCCCCTTTAGCCCTAGCTTATTTACTTTCCACACTTATTTTGTTTAGCTAGTTTCTTGTGTAGTCTTGCTAGTGTAGCTTTTGTAGCTTTAGTTTCTTAATCATGTAGCTCTCTAGCTTGATTGTGTGTCATAGATATATTGGACTAAAATTGTTGGATAGGTACCTTGCAACACCAAGTAGGCTAGTGCCAAAAGCTTTGCTTAGTTTGTTGGTAACAATTTTGTTTAGTGTCTTATAGATTTTTAATAGGTTATTCACTCCCTCTAGCTATTAGGACCTTTCATTGCCTTAACACGCCCATCACGGTTAATCCACATTAACTGAGGTGGTTGGTTTACAATAGTCGCCTCAAGTTAATGATGATTAATCGAGGCAGTCACCTCGTACTTGTCTGCTTCCGTTATTTCTGTGGCTATAAATGCACGGCCGTCACCTCTTCTTCCTACACGGGTCTTCCTCTTCCATCTTGTAGGGGGTAGGTTTAGCCCTAAAAATTGAGCAAATCATTGAGGAGAGGTTTAGCCCTTAGATTTGAGGAAAAAGAACACCAAAAGAGAAAGATAAAGGCTCTCCCATCCTCATTCCTCTTGCTTCTTCATTATTTTGGGTGCTCTAGGTCTGGATCCATTTTTATGGAGGAGAGAGAAAGCTTCTATTTCTTTAGATCTAGATCTATTCTTCGCCACGACACTATTTCTTTCTAATTCTGCTTTTTTTGCTGCTTGTGTATAAGGTTTGCAGGTATGGACAGGTCCGAATGGATGTATCGGTGACTAAGACTGGAACCTTAGTACCTGGCTCAAGAAGTTAGAGAGGTGCAATCTCACTTGATTAGGTTTGATTTTGTTAAGGAATACACGGTTTGGACTTTTCACGTCAAAAAACTAGATGTGACAAAAAACTAGATGTGAGTGGTGGTGTATCCGGATAGAACTCGTCCATAATGGCAACGGTGAATGTAGATCATGTAGGAGAACTCACCTCATCATCATCAGCACTAGCCGACAACAACGACGATGCTGCTTGTGATTACATCACGATGGAGGATTTACTCCAAGACATGGTAGTTGCAATGCCTCCGTAATGCCACCAATAACCGAGGCAGGTAGGATAATTGCTTCCGTTATGACACCATTAATGGTAACCTTGGATTGGAGATTGTTGCAATGCTGCCTTCGTTAACCTATTTTGCCCACCTCCAATAAGATTTCTATAGTAGTGATTAATCTCGCAATTTCTAGATTCTTTGGGTCAACGTTGGAGCTCCTTTTAATTCTGTTGCATTGATATAATAGATTAGTACCCTCTATTCAAATAATATATTAATTATTTTTATTTTATTATAAGTCAAACTTCTCTTATACCCAAGTTTATAGAAATTTGTATTAATATCTAGAACGCGGGGGTGTCGCAACCTCAGGAGGAGGGGGGCCTGCGCGGACAACCCGGAGGCGGAGCCGGCGATAGTGGCAGAGCTTGATGAGAAAACAAGAGGGGACTATTAGGTCAATCTCAACTGTGAGTTTTATTTTGTTGTTTCTAAGACTGTCACGTCATACGAAATAAATAAAACTTTAGAATGAAACTCTTACTCTCAATAGAGAGTTTCATTCTAAAGTTTCATAGGCATTAAATTTAATGACTCATAGAGAGTTGATATTTGTGTCAAGAGAGTATTTCTTCTCTCTCTTTTTAAATACAATACCATGTCATAAAAAATGCTTATGTGGCAGCATATTTAATGCAAATTAAAACTCAAATAAAACCTCAACTGAGATTGGCCTTAGGACTAATTTCTTACTCCCTCTGTACCCATATTAGTTGACGTTTAGGACAGCGACACGGTCTTCAAAACACAACTTTGATCTCTTATTTTTATAAAAATATTTATGGAAAAGTGATATATGTATACTTTTATGAAAGTATTCTTCAAGACAAATCTATTTATATAATTTTTATATTTGTAAACTTAGAAATTTAATAGTTATTGATGATTTATATTCCCAATGTTTGACTCTAATCTTTTCTAAAACGTCAACTAATATGGGTATGGAGGGAGTACTTAATATGGATATTTATTGATCTTACTCACCGCTTTATGGAGTTTTTAATGAGCCAGGAGGGGCCTCTAATTTAGCCTAAAAAAATTTAAGGATCATGCTCAATAATGATCGGGTCATGATACTATATGATTTTGAACTAAAATTGGAAAGAACTAAGTTGGATTATGAAAGAGATATAAGTGTCATGATCTATTACCACCCCTAGCCACGACCCTTTGGCCTCCAAGTAGCTCTGCGCCGACGGTGGCTGGGGGCAGGCAAAGCAGCAGTGCGATGTTGGGAGCGTGGGGCGTCGCAACCGAGGGGTTCTGCGTGGACAAGCCGAAGGCCTAGTTATTTGGACCGGACCAGAGTCTCAAATGGTCTGGTTCACTTAAAAGACCGCCTGTGTAATCGAACCGGTAAAAACTCGTTGAACTGACCGGTTTCATTGGAACCGGTGAACCGGCCGGTTCTATGGGAACCGTCACGGTTTGATAGCGCGGGTGCTGCTGCTACTGCAGTTCTGCTGTGCGGCACAACTGGTGAGTGGTGATTGGTGGAGCACCTGCACCTGCCACTGGTGGCCCCGCCTGTCTGGACGTCGCATGCGCGGTGGCGTTGCCAGCTGCTCTAGCTCTGTTGTCTTTTTGGCCGTGCTGACGTCAACACTGTCTTTTAAATTTCAAAATTACATAACTTTTCCGAATGAGCTCCAAAATAAATAAATAATATATCTATTTTAATTATTTCAACGAGATCTTTACAACAGTGCACTTCATTTTAACATTCATCGTTATTTCGCGAAGATAAATATTTAAATTAATGTTCTAGTTATTTTTGTACTAATCTGTGAGTGATCTATATATTATGTTTTTTACACACATTTTTTTACGTATCTTGTAAAACAACTATACAGATATGTAATATGTACTTCTAGATATAATTGTGTTTTTGTCATCTTATTTGTATATGTGATCAAGTATGTGCTACTAAATTATTTGTCATATGTCATTATATTACACCTCTTCAAAATATTTGTGAGTGGTTCAATTCATCCGGTCCAATACAATCGAACCAGCGGCTCAACCGGTTCTTAACGGTCGGAACAATGAACCAGCGAACCGATGGTCTCACCGGTTCGATTGCTGGTCTGGTCCTAATAACTTGGGCCGGAGGTGGTCCTGGGCGGCGCTGCGAGATTTGGTTGAGGTGGGATGAGCAGATTTTTTTTTTGGCTTTTTTATTGAGGCCTCGTTCAGTTCACGAAATCACTCCAAAAATGTTGCGCAGTACCTTCATATCGAATCTTTACATGCATGCATGAAGCATTAAATGTAGGTAAAAAAATAACTAATTGTACATTTGGTCTGCTCATGTCGAGACGAATTTTTTGAGTCTAGTTAGGTCATGTTTGGACAAAGTTTGTCAAATAACAACGAAAGTACTCCAGTAACTTTTCGCTAAATATTTCGCGAACTGAACAACGCCTGAGTGGAGACGGGGTGAGCAGGTTTCCCTCAACGTTGGGTTGGTGTGTGAAGCCGGAGACTGTGCAGGTGCGAAGGTGCCTTGTGACGGTGAAAGGTCCTAAGTGGTTAGAAAGAGGGTAAATAGCTTAATAAAAATTCTACAAAACATTTAGAGCAACTAGTTAGACAATTAAAAGGCGAAGCTTTTTGCTCTAATTCTACTAAATGTTGCAAGTCACCTATTCAAACAATTCTAGTAAATCATGATCACTAAGACACACAGATGTTATGTCACTACTCTCTATTCTAGAAAGCTAGAAAGTTAGTAGCAACTAAGCACAATGAAGTAAAAAGCTACCACTAGCAAAATTAACTACCGCTACACAAGAGATAAAAGAAGGTAATACAAGAAGTAGAGAGATATACCGACACCGATAAGAGATGATCAATTACAATGTGAATACCAAGAAACTTCGGGAGATATCTAAATAGGTAAGAGACACAATAATTTTTCTCCCGAGGTTCACGTGCTTGCTGGCATGCTAGTCCCCGTTGTGTCGACCAACTACTTGGCGGTTCAGTGGCTAATAGGTGTCAGCTCCCAGCACAGTTAGCTCTTACCACGTCATCAACATCGGACGCTTGAACAGAGATTTCCCAGCGTTCGACGTAGCGTCCGATGCACCATGTTGCATCAAACTGAGTTAGGGTTTGTCATCGGACACACCAGGGCAACGTCCGATGCTCCCGAGTGGAGCGTCCGATGCCCATTTCTCAGTACCTCTCGCTTTTTAACTTCTACCCTTACTTTCATGTGCTAACACTAAATTGTTTCACCACTTGTGCACGAGCGTTAGCATTTTACAAGAGTTTTGTTAGTCACACTAGGTCCTAATGCATATGCATGTATGAATTCACCTTGTGGATCTTGATAACCGCAATCACTGAGATAGTCCTCTCTTAATAGTACGGCTATCGATCCTAAACACACACATCCTTTATGGTGTCTTGAGTGCCAAAAATAAAATCTCTATTTATAGCTTTGCCTTGATCTCCATAGGGTTTTGCTTTTTCTTTTCTTCTTTTTAATATGTGGAGCACTTGATCTATCTTTTGGTCATCACCATCAACACCATGGTCATCATCTAGCTCCCACACTTGGTGTGTACCAACCTAGCTTATAAACACTTCATGACAAAGATTAGTACATTAGATGACATCAATTACTGAAAGGACCTTGATGTCGCCTAGAGGGGGCGTGAATAGGCCTGTTAAAATCACAGCTCAAAACTTTGTTAGTGATGCCCGGCACTACCGCCCTGAGCCCGATACTGCCGCACCCCGGCACTACCGGTCTCAGCCCGGTACAACCGCGCCAACAAACTGTCTGAGCCTGCAATTCAAAAACGAGCCACATGAAACGAGTTCTATATGAATAGAAGTGTTGCTCTTGGTTTCCTGAACCTGCAGAACCAACTCAACTAAGCCAAATATGTTGTATGAAGTAGATCGGGGCCAAATTCTAGAATCAATCACAAGCTCACAAGTATGATGAATGAACACAAGTAAATACAAGAGACAAGTGATTTATCCCGTGGTTCAGCTCGCCACCAAGGCTTGCCTACCTCCACGTTGTTGAGGATGACCACTTAGGTCAAAAGCTTTGCAACTCTTCCTCGGTCTCAAAGTCAAGAAACCAAATCCTTGAAGTGAGGGGTAATTCTACTAGCTTCACAATAGGATTACAAACTTCCCGCTGCTCACCACAAGCACGGGAGCTCGCCGGGCGACGCCTAGCCGTCTAGGAGGCTTCACCTCCAAGAGTAAAAGATGCACAACGAAGATCGACGAAGCCCGACAAGTGCTCAAGGTTTGGAAGGCTCTAATATGCTCTCTAGCTCTTAATCACACAGCCCCAACACTTAATCATGCACTAAGCATGTCACTCTCACAAGAGAGGGTTGGGGAGAGCTCTCAAATGGCTTGGAATGGGTTGGGAATGTTTTGGGCACCAGCAGCAGGTTCTGGAGGCGTGGGGTGGGTATATATACCCCCCACACTCAAAACTAGCCGTTAGAGGTCAGAAACTAGTCGTTACTGGCTGTACAGGCCCGACACTACCGCACTTAGCCCGGCACTGCCGCTCAACAGAGCGGCACTGCCGCAGCTCCCTAAGACAGCACAGGTGACCTCACGAAAAACGCCATAACTTTTTACTCCGAACTCCGATTTTAGTGATCTTGGACATTTCGGAAAGCTTATTTCGAGGGCTATCTAACCCTGCAGAGAACAAGCCCAAGATCAACAAGTGCAGGTGCAGTGCTAAGTGTTTTCTCTCATGTTAGCACTCGGGTTCGGTTAGTTTGAGCACTTGAGACTTGTCTATGATTCGTATTACATCCCCTTGATAGTACGACATAACTATACTCAAGATAAAGAAAATATAACCATTTTAACCACTTGAGTCTTCAATGTATTCATATGCCATTTCTTCTTGATATCACTTCAAAAGGGGTTGCAATCATCTTTGTCTCCTTTCTTTGAGCAAGCACACCTTGAGCATGTGACTTGAACCATTTCCACACATATGAGCTCAATCCATGGCTTCAAGTCACTTCCACTAATGATTTGATCCTCAACATAATATGAATCCTCATAGCTTGATTAGTACCTCGACTCAATGCAAGTACTCTCTTCTTCACCCTAGCCATAGTACTTCGGTCTTCTTGACCTTCACCTTCGCTTAGTACCTTGAAGCCCTTTCCTTGCTATCTTCACCTTATCAAGCCACACTCAAGTCACATCATATTGAGCATCCATTGAAAACCATTTCTTCAATATTGTGATCCTTGCTTGAACATCTTGTAGATATGAATGTTGAGATCAATCAAGCTTTAGTTCGACTCACATAGAGACACATATGGATCATCATTAATATGGTCAAGCCAATTCACGATTCCTTATATCCTCTCCTTTTGACTTGACACTCAACACTCACTTCAATCTCCATCTTCATACTTCTAGCTTGATCAAATCAATGCAAAGTGATTCTCCAAACATTTATCCATACAAGCAAACCAATGTAGAGATGACATATATCCAATATGAGTTAAGTCCTTGTCATTTGACCTTTGCTTGGCATTTACTCACTTATGCATTCTTGATTCATTCTTCAACCTTGATCAAAGCTAGTTCACTATCAAACTCTTCTTGCTCATGAAAAGCAACCCATTGTTAAGACCATTCCAAAATCATCAATCCATGTCTCACTTGTCATTTGCCAAATATGTTTGCTTTCTCATGATGCCATGATATCCCACAACATAGAAGCCATATCATCAACTCTATTTGCATTGTTGTCTTTTGCTTGAACAAGATTGTTTCCATGATCTTCCAATACAACAATACACAATTTTGGCCTTCATTTCAACACTATGTGGAATATCATCAAGTTTGCTTTTCTTGTTGAACCTTTGATACACTTAGCAAACTTGTTAGACCTTTAATTATGTTGTCACTCAATTCACCAAAACCTACTAAGGGCTAGATGCACTTACAATTACCCAAAACCAAACAAGGACTTTCAGGTGATGAATGTGACATGGGACGGACAGGAAAAATCGGTGACATAGCCGATGGAGAGAGCTGTAAATGGTGTAAAAAACAAGGGTGACGGTAGATATGATAGGAACACTATAATTACATATGCCATGTTGGATTTAGTAAAACTAATTTGATGTGTGTGTTGATGCATTTCCGATGGACTTGGTCAAGGTTAATGGGCATGTTTGGCTAATTTGTGTAAGAGAATGAAAAACATTGTTCTACGACTGATAACCTCAGGCAAATAGGTTGAATGCTAGAAAGCTAGACAACTTATATTTTATATTAACGGGAGTACTACTACATGTACTCTGCGTTATAATGAATACAAAACAATTCTACTTTACACAACATTAACATCTCAATTTAGAATTATAGTATATATGAAAAATACAGATTATTGTTTAAATGAGATGTATTCTTTCATTTTGTTATTACCCATGATTTATTAATATCCATGCCATCCCATCAGATTGATAAGAGCAGTAGCTTCACCGTCATCCAATCGGTTGTTAAGAGGCTAAGAGCAGTAGTTTAGCCAGTACGAGTTAGAGAGGTCTTGTCCGGTTGATCATGGACGTAGAATCCTTGATGGATTGATCGATGGACTCGATCTTGGCCCGGCACAAGTGGATTGCTTAAAGTGTTTTACTCCAGTAAGGCAGTAAATCTTGTATGAAACTGTATTAGATTTACTCATTTACAAGAGTACAAGACTGGCTCCAATTACAGTATTAACTTCACGTGTCAGTCAGTGGCTCGGTGCCAAGAGTATACTCCTTGAGTGAGTTAGTAGTGCTAGAGTTTTACATGTAAATGATGGACATCAGGTTCACCATACAAAGTGAAGCATTGCTCAACACTCAGCAGCCACCTGCTAGTCTGTCTCCTGCAAGCTTTACCGTCTTATCATTTCCGTTCTGTTTCGCAGCAGCACAAAGCAAACTCCAGGCCGACGCACCAGATTCAGAAGGAACGACACTGTCGATGAAATGCTCTGCCTCCTTGAACATCCCAGCACTACTCAAGACTTCAATCATGTGAGAATAGTGCTCCTCCGAGGGCTGTATCTTGTAAACTTCCGTCATGGACACAAAAAACCTGAATGCTTCACTCACTAGGCCAGTTCTCGCGCACGCCTTGAGCACAGATAAAAATGCCTCTGATGTTGGACGGCACTTCTCCTTCTCCATCTGTGAAAACAGGCGAATGGCAGTCTCTGGGCAGCCATTCTCGATGTTTGCTGCCACTATTGAGGTCCAGGAAGATGCATCCTTCTCAGCCATATAGTTGAAGGCATCGGATGCATGGCTAAGGCTACCACAACTGGAGTACATGTCGATGAGGTAGCTGTTGGTACAAGCAGTGGAGGCAAGGCCACGTTTGGTCATGTAGGCATGTGCTTGCAACCCTTCCTCAAGATGTCCCAGCTTCCCACACGAACTGAAGATGAGACGTGCGGTATGGCAGTCAAGGTTCGCACCACAACGTTGGATAACATGAAAGAGATTAACTATTCCAACATGGTGTTCAACCTGAGAAAATGATTCAACCAATGTGCCCCAAGAAATATCATGGCTTGAGAGTGCTAAGCACAGTTTCAGAGCCTGGTGGTACCGACCTTGTCTTAGGTAAAAGGTAATCAAACTTTTGAGGACAGAGGTGTTGCTTCCATACCCATTTCGAATCGAGTTGCTGTGGATCTCCATACCACTTACAGTATCTTCAAGAGCCATACATGCCGTAAGTATAGCGGTGTAGGTGAATTCGTTAGGTTGCACATGCCCTGACTGCATCTTCCTAAACAAGTGCACTGCTCTTCCGTACTGGCCATTCAGACAGTTTCCTGAGATAGCAGCAGACCACGCAGCTGTACCTGGATTCTTGGTTCTTGAAAACAGCAGATTTGATTCCTCCAGAGCACCGCATTTAGCATACATGTCGACCAGCGAACTAGTAACAAAAGAATCTGGATTCATATTACACTTTAAAATGCAAGCATGTAACATCCTCCCTGCTAGCAGATCTAGACCAGAAGCACATGACTTCAGACTGCTTGCCACGATGAATTGATCCAGCTTGCCCTGGACTGTCAGATAATATTTTAACATTCTCAAGGGAAACGCCCAGTGCGTCTTACGAAGAGTAGCCCAATTGACATACATATCCATGAGAGCACTCATAACGTGCTTGTCAGAGTCCAAACCGGCTCTGATGAGGTAGCCATGTATTTCCATACCATGACGTAAAGCACCAGTTCTGGTAACAACCTGAAGAATGCTGCCCAGCGTAAACTCATCGCATTCTGCGAATTCAAACATCATAGCACGAAAATGAGCTGAGGCTTCTTCGTAGCACAAGTTTTCTGCAAAACACTGGATTATGGTGTTCCAAGAAACCAAATCTTTGTCAGCCATCTCATCGAACACGTTTCGCATCAGCTGCAGTTCACCGGACCGTCCGTAGAATCCAATCAGACAATTATCCAGGAACTCCTTGCCGACCAACCCCATCTTGATCATGCAGCAGTGTAGCTGATGGCCCAATCCCACATGGCCCAAACTCGAAGCTGCCCTCAGTGCCACCGACAGTGTAAAAGCATCGCACGCGACGCCATCACGGATCATTTCCGTGAACAGCATCAGTGCTTCGGCGTCACATCCGTTCTCGGTGTACGCACTGAGCATTGATGTCCAGGAAACGAGGTCCGGAGATGCGATACTGCCGAAGACCTTCTCGGCGCAACCGAGGGACTGACAGCTCGAGTACATGGTGACGAGGCCGTTAGCCACGAAGAGGTCGATGCCCACGTACCCCAGCTTGGCGACGGTCGCGTGGAGTTGCTTGCCGAGTAGAAGGCTCCCGACGGCGGCGCAGGCGCGCAGCGCGACAGAGAAGACGAAGGCGTCGGGTCTGACGCGAAGACCGAGCATGCAGAGGAGCAACTCGAGCGCCTCGGAGGCTGGACCGTGGGTGGCGTACCCAGACATAAGCGTGGTCCAGGCGACGAGGGACCTCCCTCGATCCGGCATTGCGTCGAACACTTCCCGCGCGGGCCGCATCCGGCCGGCGCGGGCGTGGGCGCGGAGCAGCGAGAGCTGCGCCGCGGTGGCGGTGGCGGTAGTGGTAGTGGTGGAGGCGCTTGAGACGGACGTATTGGGTCTGTGGCTGCCCCTGTGTGGGGACGCGGGGGTGACGACGCTGCTCGTAAAGGTGGAAGAGCGCGGCAGCAAGTGAGGAGGAAGAGGAAGCGCCATTGGAGGCTGCGATGGGAATCGCTGCGATCGGAGACGAGGATTTGAATGGAGTGGACAGGAGGACGACGGGGATAAGGTTTAGGTGGGCTCTGCACTCCTGGGCCTTACCGTACGATGTGGGTCATCTATTTCTGGGCTTCCAGCCCGTAACTACCAAGGCCCACGTATTTAGGCAGATCTTTCCTTCCGCCTTCGATACATTTGTAGGATTTGGGAGCGCTTCGTGGACCTAATTCTCACTAAGAATCACTTCCTAATTATCAAATCTTTTTTTAATAAAAAATAAATCTTACTGATTTGGTGAAATGATTTTTTAAAATGAATTTAAATGAACTAAAAAACTGAGAGTTGAAAAAGATAGTTTTTTCTGATTCTGTGAAGTGATTCTCTATTCTGATTTTAAGAGTTTATGCTAAAGAGTTTAAGAGAATCACTTTCAGCCACAGAATCACTTTACCGAAAAAAAATCAAAGAGTATAGATGCAGAATCAGGGAGCATAGCTCCACGAAATGAGCCCGTACAGTGTCGCTCCACCCTTGTTAGAGTGATGAAAATGGACGAAAAAACTTATTTCTATTTTTGTTTCTATATTTTTTGGCGTAAACAAGATTGGTTTTCGAAAATACTAATTCGGAAGCGGAATCGGAATATGCGGGTATGCGGAAACAAACCGATACGATCGGAAATTCAACGAAAACGTTCAAAAACCTACCGAACATCTTTATACTCGAAATCACAATCATATAGAAAAAAAAAGTTCAGAAATGACAAACTTCACACTCATAATTCAAAATAACTTAGCACAACTTCACATTCACATAACTCGTAGGAATTTTGGCGTAAAGTTCCTGTAGCACTTTTGTTGTTATTTGACAAACTTTATCCAAACATAGACTAACTAGGCTCAAAAAAATTTGTCTCGACATTTATAAATAAACTGTGCAATTAGTTATTTTGTACCTACATTTAATACTCCATGCATGTTTCTCAAGATTCGATGTGATGGAGAACCTTGTATTTTTTTGGGAACTAAACAAGTTCAAATCACGTAACTAGGTCCATACATATAAAAAATAGTTTCACAACTAACTCTAATGATATAACATGAGTACGAGAGAACATTTCCACAACAACATGGATATATTTTTACAAATCATAACCCTGCATTATCATCCATCTTGTCATGATCACTTTTAATCTTATCTTCCAAAATATGTATGGACATATTTACTAAAATAATTAGCACTTAATATTTAGAGTACACTGTTACGGAGAGCTCATCGAACCGATTGAAATAGATATATTATTTGATATATTTGAAGCTGAGAATCAAAATATATTAATATTTTAATAAAAAAGTCAACCCTGAAATCCGGTAAAATTCTAGAATCAAATCTGAAAAAATTTCGATCAAATACAAAATTCCAAAAATATGAACAGAAAAACATCATTTCTACTTCCGTTTCGATTCCAGAAACCTCCATTCCAGATAGTGTACCATTTCTGGATTTTTTTCAACAACACGAAAACGGATCGGGTCAAATATATATAAAAAAATAGACGGATTATGATGAGAAAAATTTTCTCCATTCCCAAAACGCGATTGCCGTCCTTCACTCGAACAAATGAACTAGTAGACAACAAGCGTTCCGGAGGCTCCTACTCTCCTAAAAACCTGCGCGCGCAAGCCCTAGAACAGGGAAGCTTTCGGCTATAGAGATGTGGTTATTGTTCTGTCTGGAGACAATATGAGAGAGAGCAGAGAGAGCGAGACTCCTATGCAGAAGGAGAAGAAAGACCAATGAACACAAGGGAGACGAGGAGTCGGGGAAAACGAGGAGACCACGGTTAAGGCCAGATCAGAAACGGTGGTATTCAAAATAAGTCAATGTATTGATTAGCAAAATCGATCTACCATCCACCGGCTGGCCACCTACCCTGGCTGGGCCGGCGGCGGCGACCGTGCGTGTGACATGCTGACATCCTTTCTGAGCTTCTCAATATGAACGAATAAAATCGAACCATATATAAATAGAGTCAATGTCTAATTAGTTTTTCATATGGTACTGTTTAATAACAAACCACAAAATTATTATATTATCAAATATTATATGAGTTAAGCTCATAATATATTCAACTATAGTTCGACCCAGAACAGCCTAAGATTAAGATTCGTGTGGGAAACAGAGTAACAGCAAGCGGCAACCTTGGTGACTTCGAAGTGTCATCAGCTCTAGTTGATGCTCTCCGGAGGAGTGGGGCGGGCGGTTCCCGCCGCCCGGGTGAGTCCCCCCGTTGGAGACGGCGGTATCCCTCGCGGCTTCCTGGAACCGCCGATTTCCTTATGGCCGTCGCTGCCGCTCGGTGTTGGCCGGTCTATCAGGCCGTCGTTGCACGGCGCTCGCTGGTTGTACGATGATCCTGACGCCATTAGCAGCCTCCTCGGAACTGCAAAGAACGAGATGTTGTGAATTACGACTCCTCCTTGCTAGTCCGGAATGACCATGTGTATCAGCATTCAGCAGTAGCAACGTTTGCAGTATTGCGTGTAAATTGAGAAAGAATATATCTCGCAGGCTTATTAATTAACATTCCAAATTAAATGAAATTCAGTTCCTAAGACTCTAAGAGGCAAGTGTAGCGTATAACAAACTAGCAATGTATATATAGCTCGTACTCTCTCTCTCTCTATATATATACGGAGTATATATATATATATAGAGAGAGAAGATAGTAGATGCAGGCAATATAGCCAGCTCAAACGTGAAACCAAACTAGTACGTACTGCAATTGGAGGAGGGATAGGCGGCCGCCGAGCAGCTCATCATGAAGACGAGAACCGCGAGCAGCAGAGCTTGAGCCTTGGTCATCCCTTCGCCCATCCTCAATCTCAAACGCAACGACTGCGCTTTTTTGCTTCGTTGTCTTGTTAGTGCGATCTTGTTGTGAGAGCTACAGATAGATGACGAGAGCCCATTATACTAAAAGGTCAATGACTGGCTTGCGTTATTATCAGGGTATAAAAGGTCAATGCCAGCCTTGCGTTAGGCTGGCCCTCGTTATGGGAGTTGAGTTCTGACAGCCGCGACTAATATTCTACTCCCTCTGTCTCTTTTTAACTGTCATCTGGAGAGCGTGTCTGTGAGAGAAACACGAATTTCTACAGACAGTTATTTAGGGACGGAGGGAGTACTCTTGCCTTTCAAATAGTAAGTTAATGTATTTATTTTATCCTAAATTAATCTTTGGTCAAGTTTATATGAAAATATATTTATATTTCTGTGCTATTATATCAAAAATATATTTTATAGTCTTGTGAATATTCCAACCACGAGCATATATAAGCACACATAAGTAAGTCAAATAATTCCTTAATAATTATCCTCCATTCCTAATTATAGGATATTTTGACTTTTTTATATATACTGATTATGCTACAATGTATCTAAATATAGTATATGTCTAAGTGTATAATAAAAATTATGTATCTAAAAATATTAAACGCGTCTTGTAATTGAGGATTGGAGGGGTAGATCATAAGATCAATTTCAATCTTCTCATGGTCAAGATAGCTCAGTGCAGTGTGTATCAAGGCTAGATAGTTATATACATACCTATTAGCAAATGTGCATGTGTGTTGTAATGAGGCGTACAATGTATCGTGGGATGCTGCTTGTACCAATAATAATGAGCTAGCTAGTTTTGACCCAAATCTTAAATCAAATAAATTCTAAGATACATACCCCCTCTGTCCCTGAAAGAAGCAATTCCTAGGATCCGTGCCGGTCAAACTTTTTAAACTTTGACTAACTTTATAAAAAAGAATAATAACATCTATGATATAAAATAGACATATTATGAAAATATATTCTATGATATATCTAATGATATGAATTTGATACCATCAATCTTGATAATTTTTTTAGAAATTCGGTCAAAGTTCAAAAAATTTGACTTAAGACAACTCTAGAAATTGATTCTTTCAGGGACGGATGGAGTACATAGCTAGTAAGCATTAGTGCAATAAGGGTACTCACAATGTAGACTCTATATACCATAGAGTCTAAACCTATTTATTATCCTCCTATTTATTGTATTTTTGCTGATGTGACAGTATATTTATTGAAGAGAGAGAGGGAAAAACAAAGACTGCAAGTTTTATTTAGACTTCAAGTCTATGATATTTTCAAGGTAATAAATAACCTTAGACTTTATGATAGAGTCTGCATTGTGAGTGTCCTGAAGAATTAATCTTATATGAGAAATATATAAAAGAGTTATAATATGGTGCCATAATATAAATAAATGTTCAAAGCCACATATTAAATTCGTACACAAGTTCGCTGCGCCAATTCCAACCAAGGCTGTGCACAACTTGCTACTATCAAGATATGGTTTACTGAAGTGATGGACATTGACCTCGAACGAGCGGCAGAGCGAGTGGGCGTCCTCAAGAGCAGCTACCTCTTGTCAGTTTATTATATGAACCTACGTATAAATGATTTTTAATTCTATATATATCTTCTCTTCTTTCTTATTTTTTATAAATAGATCCACAAACTACGTTATTTCTGAGCGAGATATCTATTGAGATAAAAAAAATTCTTTCCTCATCCATCTCCTCTCTCTTCCAGGAAAATACTAACGTCCTCAGCAACATCCGAAGAGAAGAGACACCCTCCAACTAAACACCTCCTAACATGAATTTCTATGACCTAGTTCACGTGACACTGTTACAAACGTCCTTAGCTGGCGGCCGGCAGTGTTGTTTCCGATGGTCAACCGTTGTGATATACTGGAAATAGTACGTGAAAATGTAGCAGCTTCAGCTAGCTTAGCTTAGCTAGCTTAGCTACAAAAGTCCACATTGTTACTTTATTTTTCGTACGTGGGGAGAGAAGCCATTTTGCTTGCGGCTTGCTTCTTGATGTTTGATAATCTACCATTTAGGCCACATCTCCAGCAGTTAAGTGCGTTCGTAGGTTGCGGCGAAAAAGTGCTACATAACTATTTATGTTCTCTCTTTTTATAAAATTTGAGATCTATAATTTTTTGTGACTACATCCAAATTTAAAGAAATGTTAGCCATAATATGACAATATATAACTAATCTTGTATCTAACTAAAATACCGTCATGATAGATCTATAATCTTGTATCTAACTAATCTTGTATCCAGATAACTAATCTTTTTCTGACGCGTGCTAAACACAAAACTATTCGATCATAGATATATCTTAATTAAGTGTAATTTTTATAATATCCATACATTTGTACAGTTAAATATCAAGTTTTATGAATTCTTATAAAGACACGTAAAAATTTACGCGTAGAGTTAGTTATCTGTAACTCAAGTCAGGGTGTAGTTATTAATAGTTATTCATGTATCAACAAGGGCTGACATGTCTGATGATTATGACTGAAGGCCTTTCTCATTTTTCTACATGGTTCTACTGTCTAGAATTGCACTAGTGCATACGTACAGAATACACATTTATTTATGTCAGACTAGATAACAATCTACTTAAAATCTATTTCATGTTTTGATTAGTTAGACCATCAACTAAATCAGGATATTATAATAATATCAGTTTTGCTTTTAATCGAAATTATATTAATCATATATGTAACACCCTAAAATTTTCTCCAAAGCCAAATAGATGAAAATGTTTTAATTATGAATTTGTGAGCATTTAACCTAGGGGTTAAATAATTTTGTTGAATTAAAATAATAGTGGCAACATGTTTATGCATTCATGCTGATGCACTGGACTTATTGAAGTGACTGGGTTTTGTCAAAATTTAGTTTGAATTCAAACTTCTTTTGAAATGGATTTGAAATGTTTTGAAAATAAATGAAAAAGGGAAAATTTCTTCTCTCCCTCTCCCTCTCCCTTTCCGGCCCAGGCGGCCTGGCGGCCCAACCGCCGGCGCGCCCCCCCCCTTCCCTTTTCTCCCCGCTGGGCCGCCCCGCCTCCCTTTCCCTTCACTCGCGCGGCCCGCAAGCCGGCCCAGTCGGCGCCGCAGAGGCAACCGCCCGCGTCTCCCTCTCCCTCTCTCTCTCTGACCTCCCGGGCCCGCCTGTCGGCGCCTTCCCCTCCCTCCTTCTCTGCGTCGCCGCCGAGCGCAACCGCCGCGGCCGCACTTCCCCGTTTCTCCCGCGCCCGCTCCCACGACCTCGCCCTCGCCCTCGTGCATATAGCAGATGCGCCCGCGCCCCGCTCCTTCTTTCCCCTCTCCCACTCCCGCAGCGCCGCGCAGAGCAACCCCAGGGCCCCTCCGCGCCATTGCCGCCGCCCGCCGCCGTCGCTCCGGCGAATCTCCGCTCCGCAGGCCGATTCGTCACCCTCCGAGCTCCGCGCCGAAGTGGTGACGACCCCGAACCACCCCTCTCTCTCCCTTGCGCTCGTTTTCGCCCTAACCGCTGTGTGTGCTCGCAGCTCCGCCGCCGTCCGCCGCCGTTCGCCGTTCATCATCGTCCGAGCCCCTCCTCCACTCCGTTCCGCCGCGGTGAGACCCCCTTTGCCTCCCTCTATCTCCTCGTTCGCTTGGTTTGGCCTGTGGTGTGCCCTGCGTCCGTGTCCGCGTGCTCCCGTGACCCGGCCATGGCGCGAGCGCGCCCGGCGTCGCGACGCGGCCGCGACGTCGCGGCTGGCGCCTGGCCACGGCGCGCCGTCGGCTCGCCCTTGCGCATGCGTCCCCGGGATTTAATCCCGACCGTCCTTGCCCGATCCAACGACCAGAGATGGTCGATACCCCTTCGGGGTTAGTTTTGCTAAAGAGCCCCCGAGGAAAGCGGGAATCAACCCGCACTCCACCAGGCACTATTCCCTGTGCCTGGAAAATCTTTCAGCCGGGCCCCTGCGTTTCTTCGAAAATGAGGCGCAGTCCAGCCGACTGCGGGATTTGGTTAAAATTCAAATTAAATTCTGTTTTAAATTCAAATGTATTTCAGTCTATTTACAGAAATGCCACTACCTTGTTTTGCTTATAAAATCCACGTTTTAGCTCCGATTTGATCCGTTCAAATTGCGTTAGCTTCGTAATTTAGTGCTCTACCCGTGTATACCCCTGTTAGTCTGTGTTGGACAGATTAGTTTTAGAGTCCTAGTTAATCTTGTTTAGGGCTCTATATGTGCACCGTTTCGGTCGTAGCTCTCGCGCCGTAACTCCGTTTTCGATGGACCAAAGCTTGTTGTGATCGTAGAAACGCGTACTTCAGTTTTACCAAAGTTTTATTTCAGTTTATTACTGTTTGGTGTATTGTTCTAATAATAGCCTTGTTTGCATCGTGTATGTTTGCACCTGGAATGCGTGGTGATGTTGTGATCGAGTAGACGGTGAGTCGGTGTGGTGCGATCAGGACCCCTCGTTCAGTGACCAGCAGGAAGATCAACCTTTCGACAACCAAGGCAAGTTAGCATGGGACTTCCTTGTTTACCTATACACTTTACTTTAATCACTCATTTATGCATGTGTCCATTTGAGCAACCTTAGAAAACCCACTTAGCTTTGTTATCTGTGATGTTCTTGTTCCCGTGGGATATATGCATGTGGGTAGCTTTGCTAGTGCTAACTGACTTATAATCGATCCAGTCCAATGATGAATATGTTCTCATGATGATATGTGGTTAAACGGTTAACAAAACTTGCTGTTAGCAAAAGCTGGGATTGACAGTGCTACCATGAGTGCTATATGGCTCTGGTTTTAGCTCAGTACACTGGACCTTTTCTAACTTGTTAGCGGTGACCCGAAAGGGCGCATAAGGGGCTTGCCACTTTGGGTGTAGGGCTGCTCCTGTTCCTATGTGTATAGCTGCGATGGCCTTGTGCCATAGGAAAGGGGGGTTACTACATCTGCCTGCCAAGGAAACCTAGCGGCCCTAACATGTTAGACGAACCAACGAAAGGCTTCATAGTGTGCCCCGCCGATCTACCTCGGAAGTGGATCAAGAGGTTGGCCGCCTCGGGCACAAGGGTAACACAGCTTATGGGTAAAGATGCACAACCTCTGCAGAGTGTAAAACTGTTATAACAGCCGTGCTCACGGTCACGAGCGGCCCGGAAAACTAGCGGAACTATGATACTTAATATTTGTTACCTTATGTTGTTGGTACATTATGATGTCATATTTTTATCTTTGATGGACAAATGGATCATGGGTTAAGGGTTAAGCACAATAATCGGTTACCTTAATGCTAAAACTTTGCCAACTTAAAAGCTAACTGCAGTCAGACAGTGTCAGCCTTTTGAGCCTCATGAACCCTATGTTAGCTTGCTAAGTACGAGAAGTACTTACGCTTGTTGTTTATCTTCTCTTTGGGCAAAATCCCGGACGGGTAGCAGATGAAGGTGCGGTTGGCGACTTTCCTGAAGACTTCTAGGCTAGCTGCTCCCCCAGTCGACGTTTCCCTGTGGTTTAGTTTGTGTACCAGTTTAGTGATCTGTGGTTCAGTACTTTGTAAGACTCTGTTTTAAATACTATCGTGATGTAATAAACAATGTGATGATGCCACTCTTGTAATTTGTCTACTTATGTGTGTGATTTTTCCTGGGCACACATGAGTATGTTGTCTCAACTTTATCCTTAAAGTTGGGGTGTGACAAATTGGTATCAAAGCTTTGTTGACTGTAGGACGCGAGCCTAGCTAGGAAATGGCCGTTCTAACATCTTTTTGTTACCTGTTCATGCTTAATTTATTATCTTGTTACTTTATAAAAATTTGCATGCTTCTTATTCTTATTCTATTGAGTAAAACTAATTGTTTCCGCTTATCTTATCTTACTTTTATAACGTCAGGATGCCTCGCATGAACACCCGTGCCTACCGTGCTCTTTTCACCAGCCAGCCTGCTCCCCCTGTGGTTCACATCCCCGACAGTGACGGTTCCTCCAGCTCCTCCAACACCGCCTTCATCGTGGAGGATGAAGAGTTGACCTCTACCCCGTCTGTCTCTGAGGAGCTAACAGCGCCATCACCGCCCCCTGCAGCAGTTCCTGAGTCTCCAGCTCCGGAGGTGCCAGCTCCTGTGGAGCCGGTGCCTGAGGCGCCAGCGCCTGAGGTCCCCGCTCCAGAGGCACCCGCTCCTGTGGCGCCTGCCGCTCCACCAGTCGTGGAGGCCCCCGCCGTCCCAGCAGTCCCTGCAGCACCTGCCGCTCCACCAGCTCCTGCGGCATCAGCCTTCGTGCCAGTGTACCCGGTGGTACACTCCCCCCCGCCTCGTCAGCTTCGGCACCAGCACCCCCTGCCGTTCCAGCAGCGCAGGTGGTGGAAGACCTTGGATGGACTCGTCGCTTCATGTTCAAGAAGCCCGACGAGACAGCATACTACCATAGTATGCTGGTTCGTCTGCTGGAGGAGTACTACCCTGAGATGGAGGCCAAGCTCCAGTATCATTGTGGCGAGTACACTCATCCGTTGGAGGCCACCTACTGGAAGTCCGACCTGATGGTTACAGGTTGGAACGATGTGGATCAGGCCCATGTCATTGAGTCGGCTCACAGGACTACCACCAAGCGTGGTGAAGCTCTCGACAGCATGGAGGACGCAGCGCAGGATGCTTACCTGCATTACCATGGTCTTCGCTTCCAGATGATGAGGAATGATCGCTTCCGCTACCTGCCCCAAAGTGACATGGAGGGCTCGTGGCGAACCCTGCTTCCACCAGTGGAGTACCCGGTTCTGGTCTCTACTGCCCAGCATGCCTATGAGGTGCATAGGAAGGCCGACAAGGTGCAGGATGACCTGCGTGCTGCTCAGAAGGTGATAAGGCGTTTGGAGCGCGAAGTGGACTACCTTCGCGGTGAGCTAGACTATGCAGCGGTCTACAAGAAGAAGTACAGAGCCAACGATGCCCCCGGTGGAGCCCAGTAGTTTGCCTACCTTGTTCAGTTATCCCGTTAGACGTGTCGCTTAAGTTTCAGTTTATGTTATGTGAACCTGTGGTGTTTGTGTTACTTATGTTGGTGAACTATGTTTGTTTGGATTTTTGCTTGTGTGTGGTGAAGTATGGGTTATGTCCGTGCTTCTCCAAGTTAAACACCTTCATGTGATGTATAAAGTTGCTTATCTCCTTTGCCTGTGTTGCTGTTTTCTGGAGCACCCTGTGGTTATATCTGTATATCACTTAATCCGTGATCCCAAAAATTATGAAATTTTTGTGGAAGTATCTAGACTGATGTACCTTTCAAACAAATCTGGAACCAAGTCTTTATCTGTTCGGATCTGGGAGATATGCCTGTTTAAAGTTGATGTTTCTGCGCAGTCTGTCACCCAGAACAGGTTCTGTTCAACGCTGTTTTTGACCCAGTATATGACCGAATCTGAAAAAGTGTTCTATACGAAAGTTGTAGCTGGTTTCTTAAGCTTTCCATCGATGTCTGGTTCATCCCTGTTGGATTTCTGTAACTCAAGTTATGCCCGCTTTAGTGTGCTGCTGTTGACAAGGATGTGCACAGAAATTTTCAGCAATGTTTATTTATGTTCATATATACATTCTTTGTTGGATATAAAGGTCTAACTCTTGCGCATTTGTTGGTAAGCAGATGGCAGCAAGGGGTGGACGCGGAAGAGGCCGTGGCCGTGGGCGTGGTGTTCCTATGGACCCGCCCCCGCCACCGCCGAGGCCGTGGCCGTGGGCGTGGTGTTCCTATGGACCCGCCCCCGCCACCGCCGCCAGTGACCATCGAACAGTTGATGGCCACGCAGAATCAACTTATGCACGCCATGATGAACCACCTGGATCAGGCGCCCGCGGCAGCACCTCAACCTCTTCAAGTCAGGGACCGTCGAGGAGAGTTCCTGAAGGGCCACCCACCTGTGTTCACTCACGCCTCTGAACCACTGGAGGCGGATGACTGGCTCCGTGCAGTGGAGAAACAGCTGAACATCGCCCAATGCACCGATTATGAGAAGGTGCTCTACGCTTCTGGGCAACTGCAGGGAGCTGCACAGGACTGGTGGGATGCGTTCATGTTCGGCCGTCCCCAAGATGCCCCAGTTGTTACATGGCAGGAGTTCAAGGAGAACTTCCGATCCTATCACATCCCAGATGGTCTCGTGGAGCTGAAGCAAGAGGAGTTCCGCTCTCTGAAGCAAGGGTCCATGTCAGTGGCGGAGTACCGCGACAAGTTCGCTCAGCTGTCGCGCTACGCTCCCCAGGATGTGGCCCAAGATAAAGACAAGCAGCGCCGATTTCTGAAGGGTCTTTATGATGGGTTGCAGCTCCAGCTGATGTCAAACACCTACCCGAGCTATCAGGCCCTGGTCAATAGGGCGATCGTTATTGACAACAAGAGAAAGGAAATGGAGGCAAAGAAAAGAAGTTTCCAAGGCCAGTCATCGGGGAGCAACACTCGTCCCCGAACCAACCCCCAGCAAGGCTACCCCCAGAGGAATCAAGGCTCCTCCAACCAGTGGAACAGGGGACAGCACCCCCAGGGCAACCAGAACCAGCAGCGCCTTCCATACCAACAGCAGTCAGGTGGTCAGCGCTACCAGCAGCAGCCAGGAGGACAGAGGTACCCGCAGCAGGGCAGCCAAGCGTCACGCCAGGGAGCACCCAACTCCGCTCCCATGAAGAATGCGGCTCAGCAGAACCCCAACGCTTGCTACCGCTGTGGGGAGGTTGGACACTACGCTCACCAGTGCCCCAAGAAGCAGAACCCCCAGGCTCCACAGAACCAGGCAGGAGGTCAGAAGCAGAATGCTCGTCCACCTCACACTGGGCGAGTGAACCATGTGGCTGCCGATAGTGCCCTGGATGCACCGGATGTTATGATGGGTACGTTCAGCATCAACTCAATCCCAGCAACCATACTTTTTGATTCTGGTGCTTCGCATTCCTTCATATCTCAGTCATTTGTTAGAATGCATGGTGTGCCTTTATGTGCAATAAAAGAAACAATCATAGTAAACTCCCCAGGGGGTAGTATGCCTGCAAATTTTTGGAGCCCCACCTCTAGTGTCAACCTAAGGGGGGTAGACTTTAAAGTAAAGCCCATAGTGCTAAGAACAGCAGGTATAGATCTCATCTTGGGTATGGACTGGATGAAGCAACATGGGGCTGTCATTCAGTGCCAAGAAAGGTCAGTTGTTATATCTACACCTAAGGGGGACATAATCTGTGTGCAAGTGGTGATGAAAGAGCAGCCAACTGCCACGGTCAACCAGATGGATGCTAGTGGTGCAGAGCAAGATCGGGTGGTGGACGAGTTCCCTGATGTCTTTCCTGATGATCTGCCAGGTATGCCACCTGATCGCGATGTTGAGTTCATTATTGAATTACTGCCCGGAACTGCACCAATAGCTAAAAGACCTTATAGAATGGGGGTAAATGAATTAGAAGAACTTAAGAAACAGCTTAAGGAGTTGTTAGAGAAAGGGTATATACGCCCCAGTGCTTCCCCTTGGGGAGCACCAGTGATTTTTGTGGATAAGAAAGATGGTAGCCAAAGGATGTGTGTGGACTATAGGTCTTTAAATGAGGTTACCATTAAAAACAAATACCCTCTACCCCGGATAGACGATCTATTTGACCAACTTAGAGGAGCATGTGTGTTCTCTAAAATAGATCTCAGGTCTGGGTATCACCAGTTGAAAATCCGGAACACGGACATTCCTAAGACCGCCTTCACAACGCGGTATGGACTGTATGAGTATACAGTGATGTCTTTTGGACTGACCAATGCTCCAGCTTACTTCATGTATCTGATGAATAAAGTGTTCATGGAATACCTAGACAAGTTCGTGGTGGTATTCATAGATGACATTCTAGTGTTCTCTAAAACCGAAGAGGAACATGCTGAACATCTAAGGATGGTTTTGCAGAAGTTAAGAGAACATCAACTCTATGCCAAGAGGAGCAAGTGTGAATTTTGGCTGAAAGAAGTCTCTTTCTTAGGGCATGTTGTCTCTAACGGAGGTATATCCGTTGATCCTAGCAAGGTGCAGGATGTGTTGGACTGGAACCCGCCAACCAATGCTAGTGAAATCCGAAGTTTTCTGGGTTTGGCCGGGTATTATAGGAGGTTCATTGAAGGATTCTCCAAGCTCGCAAAGCCTATGACTGCCTTGTTAGAAAAGAATGCTAAGTTTGTGTGGTCTGATAAATGCCAAGTGAACTTTGAAGAGTTAAAGAAGAGATTAACCACGGCACCTGTCCTAGTTCTGCCAGACTTGAACAAAAGCTTCTCCATCTATTGTGATGCGTCTCGTCTGGGACTTGGATGTGTTCTAATGCAAGAAGGAAGAGTAGTGGCCTACGCATCTAGACAGCTGAGGAAGCACGAGGTGAACTATCCCACTCATGATTTGGAGTTAGCAGCTGTTGTCCATGCTCTGAAAATATGGAGACATTATCTAGTTGGGCATAAGTGTGATGTGTACACAGATCATAAAAGTCTGAAGTACATATTTACTCAGTCAGATTTGAATTTGAGGCAACGCCGTTGGCTAGAATTGATCAAAGACTATGACCTGGAGGTACATTATCACCCAGGAAAGGCCAATGTCGTGGCCGATGCCTTGAGCAGAAAGACTTATGCAATTGGACTGCAAGTGGAGTACATGTCAGCAGAGTTGAGAGCTGAAATGGCATATCTTAACCTATGCTTTGCCAACAATGTTGTGGAGATGACAGTTGAACCTACCTTGGAGAAAGAAATCCGTGAGGGTCAGTCGAGAGATGAGAAATTGAAAGAGATAGCAGAGAACATAGTGCTTGGAAAGGCACCAGGATTCAGGATGGATGATAATGGGACTCTTTGGTTTGGGAAAAGGATATGTGTGCCCGAAGTGAAAGCTATCCGTGATGCCATCTTGCGAGATGCGCATGAATCTGCCTACTCTATACATCCCGGCAGTACCAAGATGTACTTGGATCTAAAAGAAAAATACTGGTGGTATGGTTTGAAACGAGATGTAGCAGAATATGTGGCCCTATGTGACATCTGTCAGAAGGTCAAAGCTGAACATCAAAGACCAGCAGGATTGTTACAACCTATGCAGATACCCGAGTGGAAATGGGAAGAAGTGGGAATGGACTTTATCACTGGATTACCCCGTACACAGAAAGGCTATGACTCAATATGGGTAATAGTTGACCGTCTCTCTAAGGTCGCTCACTTCCTACCAGTTAAAACTACTTATAGTGGAGCAAGGTTAGCAGAGCTGTACATGGAGAGAATTGTGTCTTTGCATGGTGTTCCGAAGAAAATAGTGTCTGACAGAGGAACACAGTTCACATCTCATTTCTGGCATCAGGTACATCAATCTCTGGGAACTAAGCTAACATTCAGTTCTGCATATCACCCTCAAACTGATGGGCAGACTGAAAGGATAAATCAGATCTTGGAGGACATGCTGAGAGCATGTGCCCTTCAGCATGGAATGAGTTGGGATAAAAGCCTTCCATATGCTGAATTCTCATACAACAATAGTTATCAGGAGAGTCTCAAGATGGCTCCTTTTGAAGCTTTGTATGGCAGGAAGTGTAGAACTCCCTTGTTCTGGAATCAGACAGGAGAGACTCAAGTGTTCGGACCGGATGTTCTTAGAAATGCTGAAGATCAAGTAAGGACGATCCGGGATAACTTGAGGATAGCTCAGTCCCGACAAAAGAGTTATGCAGATACTCGCAGGAGGGACTTAGTTTTCAAAGTGGGAGACTATGTGTATTTGAAAGTGTCACCCATGAGGGGCGTAAAGAGATTCAACATGAAAGGAAAGTTAGCACCTAGATACATAGGCCCTTTCCGGATCTTGGCCAGATGTGGAGAAGTGGCCTATCAGCTCGAGTTACCTGAGAAGCTGTCAGGTGTACATGATGTGTTCCATGTTTCTCAGCTAAAGAAATGCCTGCGAGTGCCTGAAGAACAAGTTCCTCTGGAAGAGATCAAGATAGGTGAAGATCTTACTTATGAAGAGTACCCTGTAAAGATCTTGGAGACGGCAGAGAGAGTTACCAGGAGCCGAGTTATCAAGATGTGCAAGGTTCAGTGGAACAGATATACAGAAGAAGAGGCTACCTGGGAAAGAGAAGAAGATCTTCGGAAATCTTATCCGCAGTTGTTTGAGTAAGCTCCAGTCGAATCTCGAGGACGAGATTCATCTTAAGGGGGGTAGAGCTGTAACACCCTAAAATTTTCTCCAAAGCCAAATAGATGAAAATGTTTTAATTATGAATTTGTGAGCATTTAACCTAGGGGTTAAATAATTTTGTTGAATTAAAATAATAGTGGCAACATGTTTATGCATTCATGCTGATGCACTGGACTTATTGAAGTGACTGGGTTTTGTCAAAATTTAGTTTGAATTCAAACTTCTTTTGAAATGGATTTGAAATGTTTTGAAAATAAATGAAAAAGGGAAAATTTCTTCTCTCCCTCTCCCTCTCCCTTTCCGGCCCAGGCGGCCTGGCGGCCCAACCGCCGGCGCGCCCCCCCCCCTTCCCTTTTCTCCCCGCTGGGCCGCCCCGCCTCCCTTTCCCTTCACTCGCGCGGCCCGCAAGCCGGCCCAGTCGGCGCCGCAGAGGCAACCGCCCGCGTCTCCCTCTCCCTCTCTCTCTCTGACCTCCCGGGCCCGCCTGTCGGCGCCTTCCCCTCCCTCCTTCTCTGCGTCGCCGCCGAGCGCAACCGCCGCGGCCGCACTTCCCCGTTTCTCCCGCGCCCGCTCCCACGACCTCGCCCTCGCCCTCGTGCATATAGCAGATGCGCCCGCGCCCCGCTCCTTCTTTCCCCTCTCCCACTCCCGCAGCGCCGCGCAGAGCAACCCCAGGGCCCCTCCGCGCCATTGCCGCCGCCCGCCGCCGTCGCTCCGGCGAATCTCCGCTCCGCAGGCCGATTCGTCACCCTCCGAGCTCCGCGCCGAAGTGGTGACGACCCCGAACCACCCCTCTCTCTCCCTTGCGCTCGTTTTCGCCCTAACCGCTGTGTGTGCTCGCAGCTCCGCCGCCGTCCGCCGCCGTTCGCCGTTCATCATCGTCCGAGCCCCTCCTCCACTCCGTTCCGCCGCGGTGAGACCCCCTTTGCCTCCCTCTATCTCCTCGTTCGCTTGGTTTGGCCTGTGGTGTGCCCTGCGTCCGTGTCCGCGTGCTCCCGTGACCCGGCCATGGCGCGAGCGCGCCCGGCGTCGCGACGCGGCCGCGACGTCGCGGCTGGCGCCTGGCCACGGCGCGCCGTCGGCTCGCCCTTGCGCATGCGTCCCCGGGATTTAATCCCGACCGTCCTTGCCCGATCCAACGACCAGAGATGGTCGATACCCCTTCGGGGTTAGTTTTGCTAAAGAGCCCCCGAGGAAAGCGGGAATCAACCCGCACTCCACCAGGCACTATTCCCTATGCCTGGAAAATCTTGCAGCCGGGCCCCTGCGTTTCTTCGAAAATGAGGCGCAGTCCAGCCGACTGCGGGATTTGGTTAAAATTCAAATTAAATTCTGTTTTAAATTCAAATGTATTTCAGTCTATTTACAGAAATGCCACTACCTTGTTTTGCTTATAAAATCCACGTTTTAGCTCGGATTTGATCCGTTCAAATTGCGTTAGCTTCGTAATTTAGTGCTCTACCCGTGTATACCCCTGTTAGTCTGTGTTGGACAGATTAGTTTTAGAGTCCTAGTTAATCTTGTTTAGGGCTCTATATGTGCACCGTTTCGGTCGTAGCTCTCGCGCCGTAACTCCGTTTTCGATGGACCAAAGCTTGTTGTGATCGTAGAAACGCGTACTTCAGTTTTACCAAAGTTTTATTTCAGTTTATTACTGTTTGGTGTATTGTTCTAATAATAGCCTTGTTTGCATCGTGTATGTTTGCACCTGGAATGCGTGGTGATGTTGTGATCGAGTAGACGGTGAGTCGGTGTGGTGCGATCAGGACCCCTCGTTCAGTGACCAGCAGGAAGATCAACCTTTCGACAACCAAGGCAAGTTAGCATGGGACTTCCTTGTTTACCTATACACTTTACTTTAATCACTTATTTATGCATGTGTCCATTTGAGCAACCTTAGAAAACCCACTTAGCTTTGTTATCTGTGATGTTCTTGTTCCCGTGGGATATATGCATGTGGGTAGCTTTGCTAGTGCTAACTGACTTATAATCGATCCAGTCCAATGATGAATATGTTCTCATGATGATATGTGGTTAAACGGTTAACAAAACTTGCTGTTAGCAAAAGCTGGGATTGACAGTGCTACCATGAGTGCTATATGGCTCTGGTTTTAGCTCAGTACACTGGACCTTTTCTAACTTGTTAGCGGTGACCCAAAAGGGCGCATAAGGGGCTTGCCACTTTGGGTGTAGGGCTGCTCCTGTTCCTATGTGTATAGCTGCGATGGCCTTGTGCCATAGGAAAGGGGGGTTACTACATCTGCCTGCCAAGGAAACCTAGCGGCCCTAACATGTTAGACGAACCAACGAAAGGCTTCATAGTGTGCCCCGCCGATCTACCTCGGAAGTGGATCAAGAGGTTGGCCGCCTCGGGCACAAGGGTAACACAGCTTATGGGTAAAGATGCACAACCTCTGCAGAGTGTAAAACTGTTATAACAGCCGTGCTCATGGTCACGAGCGGCCCGGAAAACTAGCGGAACTATGATACTTAATATTTGTTACCTTATGTTGTTGGTACATTATGATGTCATATTTTTATCTTTGATGGACAAATGGATCATGGGTTAAGGGTTAAGCACAATAATCGGTTACCTTAATGCTAAAACTTTGCCAACTTAAAAGCTAACTGCAGTCAGACAGTGTCAGCCTTTTGAGCCTCATGAACCCTATGTTAGCTTGCTAAGTACGAGAAGTACTTACGCTTGTTGTTTATCTTCTCTTTGGGCAAAATCCCGGACGGGTAGCAGATGAAGGTGCGGTTGGCGACTTTCCTGAAGACTTCTAGGCTAGCTGCTCCCCCAGTCGACGTTTCCCTGTGGTTTAGTTTGTGTACCAGTTTAGTGATCTGTGGTTCAGTACTTTGTAAGACTCTGTTTTAAATACTATCGTGATGTAATAAACAATGTGATGATGCCACTCTTGTAATTTGTCTACTTATGTGTGTGATTTTTCCTGGGCACACATGAGTATGTTGTCTCAACTTTATCCTTAAAGTTGGGGTGTGACAATATAGTGGTAGAAATATTAGTGAATGGACTGGAGTTCAAAGCCTATATATTGTGTTGTTTTTATTTTTTATTTATATACCTATTTCTATTTTTACATTCACATTTAGGTGAATGTGGAATGACAACACATTTTAGATTAGAGGAATTCCCTCGCAAGTTGCTGTGAAAATTATTGATGATTTAGAATAAGATTACTTATACCAAGGGATATATAATTATAAGTTAATGTTAGTGGATGACGTGGTACGCTGATGTGGACTGCTAAATGCATGTTAGTTTATGATGTGTCTTGCTGACATGTCGATCAGAATTGTAAATATTAGTTCGTCGTAAATGCATCTTATAGTGGACTTATGAGGTGAATAGTTTACATATTGAGAGAAATAGCTAGTGTGGCTATAAATACATGTGATAGTGGACTGATGAGATTGAAAGGACCGTGACGCCTAAGAGGGGGTTGAATTAGGCAACTTAAAACTTTTGCTCTAAACTATGGCCTCTAAATTTCACCTTGTCAAAACCAATGCAAGAAAGCAAACTATCAAATGTGCAACTAAGGTTTTGCTAGGTGTGTTGCTATCTCTACCGCAAAGGAGTTATGCAACCTATGTTCCAAACCTATCAACTAGCCTATCAACTAAGCTAGGAAAGGTAAAGCACATAAACAAGGTAATGAAAGTGCGGAAGCTAAAAGAGTGTGATAGAGATGCAAACTCATGTCGACGACTCCAGTATTTTTACTGAGGTATCGAGAAGCGCGCAAGCTTCCCCTTAGTCCTCGTTGGAGCCCCTCGCAAGGGCCAAGCTCCCGGTCGGGTAACTCTGTGGATAGCCCCGAGCCTTCCCCACGCGCAAGTGGGTCTCCGGTTAAGCCGCTCGAGGCACGACCTCTCCCGGATGCTCTCCGCCGTCTTCACTATCAAGCTTCCGGCTGAAACGCCGCGGGCCTTGTTCCTTCGGTACACGGTGGCGGCCACACCACAAACGCAGTTAGTGTGGTCTCGCAAGACTACAAGCCCCTTCGATGTACAACAACGATGCGCGCAAGCACCGGTAGGTAAGAGGTGTTTAAACCTCACTAAACACTAGGCCTAACACCTAGAGCAAGCGCAAAGCGGTGGTCTAACTAGCTTAAGCACTTCGCAAAGTATCTACACTAATCAAATAGTATATCACTTAAGCACTTTGGTGGCTAGAGCAACTAAATATGTGTCTATACACCTGGTACATACACTTCATTGAGCTCCAACCTTATGTTTTTGGCCGGCCATGGGGGTATATATAGAGCCCCAAGCAAATAGAGCCGTTGGACACCAAAGATGGATTTTTCTGCGTAGCATCGGATGCTCCTATCGGGAGCATCGAACGCACGTCCGATGTCACTGGCTAGTTACCGACCTGGCACTGAGTCACATCGGACTCTGACAGCGTCCGATGCTCCATCACCTGATGCGTCCGATGTCTTCAGAGCCTCTCTGGAACCTCTCTGCATAGGCATCGGGCGCAGGGGTCCTGTAGCGTCCGATGTAATACTGTGCACGATGCACAGTGTTACCGTAGCGTCCGATGTAATACTGTGCACGATGCACAGTGTTACCGTTGCGTCCGATGTGGCAGCATCTGCGCGTCCGATGCTTCTGCTGGCGCTGTCTTGAGCTAGGGTTTACCATCGGTGCGTCCGACGCTTGCGAAGCCAACGTCCGATGTCCCCTTTTCTTCGTTTCTTCGTGATTTCTTGCACCGTATTGGTTCTAGTCTTGTGCCTTGGACTTTGCTTGATCTTGAGAGTCTTCTACTGAGCTTCAAATGTCTTGCTTGAGGTGTTGATCATCAGATCATCACTTTGCCTTCGTCCAAGTCACATTTGCACTCTATTGGACTACAAAACAAACACTTGCAAACACATTAGTCCAAATTTGGTTATGTTGTTCATCAAGCACAATAATTCAGAGTTAAATGGGCCGATGTCCATTTTCCTTACAATCTCCCCCTTTTTGGTGATTGATGACAACATGACCAAAGCAAGAAAATAAAAGATACATAATTTTAAAATACAATCTACTTGCTAGGATGCAATGCAAAGACAAGATCATATGATGCTAAAAGATACCAAATTGAAACAAAACTAATAACATATCTTGCCCTTGCCATAGA
Organism: Coix lacryma-jobi var. lacryma-jobi; assembly: GCA_009763385.1. Classification (NCBI taxonomy): domain Eukaryota; kingdom Viridiplantae; phylum Streptophyta; class Magnoliopsida; order Poales; family Poaceae; genus Coix; species Coix lacryma-jobi. The sequence continues at coordinate 53,530,937 of CM019822.1, read as the reverse complement.
GTCCCTTTGTGGTAAAATGGACTTAAGTCTCCCCCTAACTCCATAAACCACTCCTCCCTTTCTTAGACCATTCCCAAAAAGATAGCCATAAAAAGTTGATTTTAGTTATTTTGTTTGTTTTAGTTTGGGCTTGCTTTTGGTCCTTCAAATTCTCCCCCTTTGGAATCAAACACCAAAAAGGAAGACATTAGTGGCACAAGAGAGGGTTAAATTTTGTGATCCTTTTTATGTGGAGTGAAATTGATCACAAAACTTGACTCTCACATTATATAAACTAAACTCCCCCTAAGTGTATGCATACATATGGTGTATGGCAAAGCATATGCATAACCGACAAATTAATGTACAAATGAGTTTAATCTATATAATGCATGGAGAAAGCATATAAGAATATCAAAATGAAATTAACATAATGATATCGGTTAGGAATACCACATGTAGATACCAATTGGATTATTGCCTCACACAATGCTTGTCTCCGGGACTCAATTTTCCTTGCAATGAGACTACTACACATATAATAAACTTGAAAGTAGTCTTAGTCTCAAAGCTTCCAAATTGTAGAATAAACTCCCCCTAAAAGTGTGCATACAAGTTTGAAATACTTGTAGGAGACATGCACATTGACTTGTAAGGTCAATCTACCATTTTGCAAGTTGACATCACTAGAAATGTGACACCAATTGAAGATGGTAATCGAGGTAGTTTATCTACTATTTGGACTTTGGCACATATAAGATAAATACAAGTAAGAGAAGCTATGTGTTGTGCTCCTAAAATAAACCATGTAGGTTTGCTCCAAGGATGAGAGTGATACCGAGCAAAACTACCATATGATAAGCCTAGTGTATGCATGACAAAGAATTTGAATATGCAAATGCAAACCTAGGCAATGGAAGGAACTAGATGCTAAAAGAAATTGCATAAATTTAAATCTAGTTACCTAACATGGGAAGGGGAACTTGGGTCCATAGTAGCCACTTACATACTTGGCAATGACATGATTCAATGTGATGCATCCCATGATATGCACCCAACCTTTGCCAAGTCTCCAAATTCCCCGTAGCCAAATCGACTACTCACTTCCCTTTCGGGATCCAAACCTTTTTGGTGCTCTTCATAGTTGAGACAATGTCCTTGGGCACCCAAATGCGTTTGGCCCCATTGTTGGCTTGCTTGTTCACCTTGATGGTCATCACCTTGTCATTCTTCTTCTTCTTCAAAAGATAAGGTGTGGAGGCCTTCTTGTTCACCTTGTTGGTGTAGGTGTTGGAGAGCTTGCTTGTTTTCTTTTTGTTTTTCTATTTCTTCTTTTTCTCTCCCCCATGCTTCACCTTGCACTCATAGGGCTTGTGACCTTCCTTGTGGCAAACATAACAAACCACGGTTTGCTCCTCATCAAGCTTCTTCACTCCCTTGATGGTGTTATCTTGATGAGTTCGAGTTTGCTTTGTTTTGCCTTTTGCTTTAGTCAAGTCCATGGTGAGGCGAGCCACTTCTTGCTTTAGTAGCTCATTCTCCATTGCACCTTCTTGTGCACATATTTCTACAATCACATCCTCAACACAAGCTTGTTTGCACATGGGTGAGTCTAAATCAAGTAAATCAATGCAAGAAGTAGAGGCATCCTTTTTAGGCATATCAAAGATTGATTTCTCAATTTTAGGTGCCTCGGTGGGGTTTGCTCCGATGGCTTCTTGATTAGCAACTTTATTAGTTAGCTCATCACAATATTTGCACATGATTTCCATTTTAGCGAGCAAACTTTTGTAAGCATCTTGTGTGCTAGCTAACTTCGCCTTTAGTTTTTCATTCTTCTTAGCAAGTTGCTCATCATTACTTGTGCCAACATTTGTGCTTATACTAGCCTCAAGTTTCTCAACTTTATTAGATAGCTCAACATTTAAGTTTGAAAAAGTTTCATATTGATCAAACATAGCATTGTAAGCTTGTTGAGAACTATCTAATTTTTCTTTTAAAGTATTGATTTTCTTTTGTTGGCTAGTACAAGCTTTAACATAGTTGAGATTATCTTGCACAAGTTGATTATAAGAAGGTAGCTCATCATCACTATCACTATCACTATCACTAGAGATAGAGTTTGTATTACCTCGTGCCATAAGGCACACACGTGAGGATCTTGATGATGAGTGCTTGTGACCGCGCCTCTTGTGTTGGGCTTCATCATAACTTGATGAATCATCCCATGTCTTGATGGTGGTGAGGGCCTTGGCCTTTCATCCCTTCTTTTTCTTGTCCTTGGGTGTGGGCTTTTGTTTTGGACAATTCTCCACAAAGTGCCCTCTCTTGCCACATCTATAACATCCATTTTTTCCTTTGCTCTCTTCTTTGATTGGTGAAGAGACAATCTTCAATTGTGATGGGCACACCCTTGACATTGAGCTTGCGGATCATCCTCTTCACTCCTTGCATTATCTTGATTGTTTCTTCTTCATCTAAGGAAGAGTTGGATGAGGTGGAGGCTCGATCATCATCACTTGATTCATTATCATCATAATCCTCTTCTTCTTCCTCATCTTCACTTGAGGAGCTTGAGCTTGAGCTTGTCTCAATTTGTTTCTTGCCCTTAATCTTCTTGTTCTCATCACATGTGAGAGCTATGCCTTTGCTTGATGAAGTAGCTTATTCTTGACCCATCTTGCGTGACATCTCAAATGCCACCAATTTACCAATGACAATGGTCGGGTCATTGTGCTCAAGTCTTCCATGTTGTGGAGGATGGTGATGATGGTTGCATACTTGTTCTTTGGAAGCACGGAGATGATCTTCCTCACAATATACGCATCACCTAGCTTTGTAATTCCAATAGAATTGAGCTCATTGATAATTAGATTCAAACGAGAATACATATCACGAACAAGCTCATTTTCATTCATTTTAAAAGAATCATAACTTGTTTTAGCTAGGTGATATTTTTGCTCACGAACATTACTTGTACATCATGGAGCTCATGGAGTTTTAACCAAATTTCATGAGATGTTTGTAAAGTAAAAACTTGGTTAAATACATCCATGCTAAAAGATTCAAACAAGCAATTTTTAGCTCTAGCATTGAGATGAATTTCCTTTTCATCACCCGCAGTTAGCTTGTTGGGATTCTTAGAGGGTCTTATCCCACCGCGGTTGACTCTCCAAACACCTAGATCAACCGCTTCTAGGTAGCAAGCCATTCTAGCACTATAGTAGGGAAAGTTTGTGTCGTCAAAGTGCGGAGGCCTAGATGTATCCATCCCAACCACTCTTAGGGGTGGCAGCTCGAAGGCGGTGAAGCCAAGAGCCCACAAATGAGCCAACTGACCTTGATACCAATTGAAAGGACCGTGACGCCTAAGAGGGGGGGGGGTTGATTAGGCAACTTAAAACTTTTGCTCTAAACTACGGCCTCTTAATTCCACCTAGTCAAAACCAATGCAAGAAAGTAAACTATCAAATATGCAACTAAGGTTTTGCTAGGTGTGTTGCTATCTCTACCACAAAGGAGTTATGCAACCTATGTTCCAAACCAATCAACTAGCCTATCAAATAAGCTAGGAAAGGTAAAGCACATAATCAAGGTAGCAATGAAAGTGCGGAAGCTAAAAGAGTGTGATAGAGATGCAAACTCCCATCGACGACTCTGGTATTTTTACTGAGGTATCGAGAAGCGCGCAAGCTTCCCCTAGTCCTCGTTGGAGCCCCTCGCACGGAATCCCTCGCAAGGGCCAAGCTCCCAGTCGGGTAACTTCGTGGATAGCCCCAGGCCTTCCCCACGCGTAATTGGGTCTCCGGTTAAGCCGCTCGAGGCACGACCTCTCCCGGATGCTCCCCGCCGTCTTCACTATCAAGCTTCCGACCGAAACGCCTCGAGCCTTGTTCCCTTCGGTACACGGTTTCGGCCACACCACAAACGCAGTTGGTGTGGTCTCGCAAGACTACAAGCCCCTCCGATGTACAACAACGGTGCGCGCAAGCACCAGTAGGTAAGAGGTGTTTAAACCTCACTAAACACTAGGCCTAACAACTAGAGCAAGCGCAAAGCGGTGGTCTAACTAGATTAAGCACTTCGCAAAGCACCTACACTAATCACCTAGTATATCACTTAAGCACTTTGGTGGCTAGAGCACCTAAATATGTGTCTATACACTTGGTACACTTCCTTGAGCTCCAACCTTATGTTTTTGGCCAGCCATGGGGGTATATATAGAGCCCCAAGCAAATAGAGCCGTTGGACACCAAAGATGGACTTTTCTGCGTAGCATCGGACGTACGTCCGATGTCCCTTTAACGGCTAGTTGCCGACCTGGCACTAAGTCACATCGGACTCTGACAGCGTCCGATGCTCCATCACCTGACGCGTCCGATGTCTTCAGAGCCTCTCTGGAACCTCTCTTCATAGGCATCGGACGCAGGGGTCCTGTAGCGTCCGATGTGCATCAGTGCGTCCGATGTAATACTGTGCATGATGCACAATGTTACCGTTGCGTCCGATGTGGCAGCATCTGCGTGTCCGATGTTTCTGCTGGCGCTGTCTTGAGCTAAGGTTTACCATCGGTGCGTCCGACGCTTGCGAAGCCAGTGTCCGATGCAGCGTCCGATGTCCCTTTTTATTCGTTTCTTCGTGATTTCTTGCGCCGTCTTGGTTCCAGTCTTGTGCCTTGGACTTTGCTTGATCTTGAGAGTCTTCTACTGAGCTTCAAATATCTTGCTTGAGGTGTTGATCATCGAATCATCACTTTGGCTTCGTCCAAGTCACATTTGCACCCTATTGGACTACATAACAAACACTTGCAAACACATTAGTTCAAATTTGGTTATGTTGTTCATCAAGCACCAAAATTCAGAGTTAAATGGGCCGAGGTCCATTTTCCTTACAGAGATGAATAACTTGCATACTGAGGGAAATAGCTAGTGGAGTCTTGCTTTATAAGAGCTATAGATGTAATATAAAGAAAACAAAATGGAAAAGAAAATGTAACACAATATGTAACAAAAACTGGAGAATAAGAAACAAAGAAGTCGAAAAAAGACATGAAAAACATCCAAACAGGAAAGAAAATTGAAAAAAATGTGTGACCAAGCCACACTAGCTATTTCAGCTTATTCTCTCACAGTCGTGGAACAATATTTTTCTCTCAGAAAATCAGCCGTGTTTCAGCTTATTCTCGGCTTATAAGTCCCGCCGAACAGAGCCTCAAGTTGTTGGGAAAAGTAGAAAAAAGATTAAAAGAAAACCAAAACTAGAAAAACTTGTCATGCTTTATTATTAGAATAGATTTCTATTCTTATTCTTTCTATTTGGATTATAATTCCTTTTGAGATTAATGGATTAGAATTCCTAACTATCTATTTGTATTAGAAGTCCTCCATATGTCATATAAAGCAGGAGGGCTGTAGCTTGTAGATAGTTGAACAGAGACAATTTTACATCCACAGAGTTAGTTAGAGAAAGACAGACAAAAATAGGAATAAATGTTTCCTCTCTAATATAATACTAGCACACATGCTCGTGTGTTGCAATGAGAAGTAAAAACGCTACCATATGTTAATCGAAAATAGATATAGAAATGTTACATATCTATTTACCTTTTTTTACCTGACCATGACATCTATAATGTAAGCCAATATTATTCGCAATAAGATGCCCTATTAAGTCTGTGCCCATCTCAATGGCTCATGCCTCGCGGCACACACCACAACCCAAAGCTGGGAGCCAATTGGGGTGTGTTTGTGAGGGTGGCTGAGGCTGGCTCGGCCCTCCCAATAGGTCCAAGCTAGCCCCAACTGCTGTAATTGCTCTTGTTTGTGTTCATAAAGCAAATAGACCAAGCCCAACTCAGTTGGTATTTGCCACCTAATATGCAGCCAGGCTTAGGGACCAACTATCAGCAACTACCAAGCCCAAATCGTGTTTGGTTGCTGGCTAAGGTCGACCTGGCCCATGGTCAAGGCGCCCGCGCGCGCACACACACACACACACACACATATATATATATATATATATATATATATATATATATATATATATATATATATATATATATATATATATATATATAGAACTACTATTCAGGATACAATACTCTAAATAATATTTAGAGCGTCGGTGGAGCATCTCAAATCCCACAACCATAAATATTGTTACCAACAACCATCTTTCTGTATGCACTAGCAAAACGATCCCACAACCGTAAATATTTCAGTCCGCAACCGTAAATGTCGTAGAAGGAAGAGAATAATCTGGATAACATTTACGGTTATGGGATGAGAATTAGCAGTAACTTTTACGGTTGCGGATGGAAGAGAGATTGATGTGGCTGCCATTTACGATTGCGGGATGAGAATTGGTAGTAACTTTTATGGTTGCGGGAACTGATGGCCAGTGACGCTCTAAATATTATTTAGAGCGCTGCGCTCCAAATAGCGGGGTCCTATATATATATATATATGGTAATTATTTTGTACTCCCAGAGATTAGTTACTCCCATGTGGTATATCTCTAGATTTATGATGTATATAGCCTAACGAAGTATATGTACACGGAGTATATAATCATACTAAATATTTACAGCAATATTTATGTTGAGTATGTATGTATACATAGAGTATATGGTTATACTTATTTTATATAGTACTGTAATGATATTTATAGTAATATATTAAAAAAATATAGGCTATGTTAATTTTTTTTCGGGCAGTAAGATTTCGAGTATCTTAAAATAAGTATGTAAACATACTCAAGGTGATAAACGAGTATACATCCATACACAATGTTGATTATTGAACATGAGAGTAACTACTCCCGGGAGTATATAAAATTTACCATATATATATATATATATATATATATATATATATATAACATCGGAATGAACAAGAGTTGGAGATCCATTACACCAGTTATTAACAACTAAACCAAACGGTTAATGTTGTTAAAAGCACTAGGCCTCAGACAAATTAAAAGTTCCTGAATCCATAACATAGTTGCCTACATGGTACAATTAAAAGAAATGAGCAAAGAAGAACAACACAGTCAACCATCAAAGACATGGATTATAGAAATCAACCAGCAAATCCATGACATAGTTGGCAATAGGTTGATTACACAAACAAAAAACACATGTAGGCAGTTAATGCATCCATCCATTGTCTCATCATCGGCCTATTCCCAAAATTACAGTTGTAGCTAAGGGACAACCTGAGCCAAAGCCCCAACACAAGCATCAGTAAGGTGAGAATGACAATATTTTTCCAATAGCCAAGGTTACCACCAACTTGAGGGAGGGTTTCATAACCATCATTTGGTAACAACAAAGGAGGTGCTATTATAGCTCCACCTGATGCATTGTAAGCTTTAACTGCATCATCATCATAGTTACTATATGTTGACACTCAAAAGTGTCATAACCATATAATAAATTCTTTTATCATCAAAATGGCCAAGAGGTGTATTTAGACTGTCATATTTGGGGCCGAAGTAAAGGAAGATTATCTCCAAGCATTTTTATCTGATGAGAGTGCCTTTTAGGCCGACTATTCTGAGATCATCCGAGTAGGTCGGGTCTGGCCAGGTCTGGACGGCGAGGTGACCAGCTCATGATTATCAAGGTACTAATTTAAAAGATCTTTTCTCTGATGATGCATTTCTTCAGGGATTAAAGATCTATTAGTTTAGTCGGTTTTTGGGCTATTATTAGCCGCACAAAGGCCCACGAGAACCGGTTTCGCCGATTTAAGAATCGGCTAGATCAGGTTTACCTTTTTCAGTCCGGATTGGACTCTTTTCCATATTTTGATGGAGTTCAGATAGGAAACTTGGAGATTATGATCTGGAGACGTTTCCTTTTGGGATAAGACCAACCCCCTCTATATATATGAGAGGATCATGGCCGAATGAGGCATCCAACCCTAAATCATCAAATCAATCTACTACAACCCTTTTACCCTTTTTCCTCTCTATCCTGTTGTTCGACGCATCTCTCAGTGAGATTCGGCGGCGTTCTAGGCGGCCTTGCTAGTCCTAGGGCAACCTTTACGTGCTCCTCCCCGACAGGTCTTCTCGGGAGAAGTTCGAGAGTCATCAATACAAGGAATCAAGCCCTAAATCAGCACAAACCGGTCTCCAGATCAGTTTTGTTGGTTTATTCAGGTTCCTTGTTGTACTAGGTTGATCTGCAACCTCTTCGGGCGTTCTAGCCCTGCTGGTGTATGATTCAGAATCACTTCCGACGTCAACACACTTTTTGGTGACTCCGCTGAGGATGATCAAGCAAAATCAGATCTCATCTACTAGCAAAATGGGCGGCAAAGATGCTTCCACTGACAAGGATAACATCATCTGCCCTTCGGGCAGTGAAGAGCTTCCCGATGAGTTGAAGCAACAAGCACAGGCCAAACTCGATGTCGTCTTAAAGACTTTCCTGGAAAGTTGTTCCAAAGATCTGTGCGGTAAGGTCATTCAAGATAAGGAGCCGGACTTCAGCGAGATAATTCCTACTTCTTCGACCAAAGCCGTTGAAGATTCTGTTGAAAAGGTAAATGCTGATGTACACGATGATCCTTACCCTACTCATGCTAATTACTCTGTAATGTTAGACGGTGCTACGAAGGCTCTTACTAATACTATTCAACATTTGTTTAAGTTGCTTAGCACTCGTATGGATAAATTAGAGGGTAAGACAGTTGAATCTAGTCAGCCGCCTGAGCAACCTCAGTTTGACATGCCTTTAAGTTTCTTTGAAAATCAAACCCCTCATCCAAATTCTAGCCAACTACAATCGCGTCCTTTGCCAAATGAAAACGAAAGGACCGGTTATGGTGGGGGTAGTACGTCTACACATACCGCCAATGTCAGTCATAATTCTGGTCGGATCGTACGAACCGACCAAGGGGCAGCAACAAATAGAGCTTCGGCGGGGCAAAGCACTGTGTTGCCTAATCCACCAAAGTCTCCAAGTCAAATCCCGATGCTTGGTGGCGCTCCCAACTCTACCACAACCGATTTTGGTCGAGCTTTAAATTGGTTTAAAGAGGAAATAACTAGATCTCTTGAGCTTGAGAGTAGCTTGGGAGTCCAAATTAAGCCTAGTAGAACTACTTATTTTAAGTCGTACCCCCCACACTTTGATTTTTTGAAAGCACCTGATGGTTGGAGGGTACCGGAATTCTATAAATTCAGTGGCGATGGTAGTAAATCGACCATGGAGCACGTTAGTATGTTCCTTGCTCAAATGGGTGAAGCCAGTACTTTAGATTTCATGAATGTTCGTCATTTTCCTTTATCTCTTACTAACACAACTTTGCTTGGTTTACATCATTACCATCATGTTCCATTAGTTCTTGGGCTGAACTAGAAGAGAAGTTTCATAATCACTTTTACGATGGTGTCCAGGAAACTAGGTTGTCGCATCTTGCATCAGTCCGACAGGGGCGAAGCGAACCTGTGATTGATTTCTTTAAGCATTTTAAAGAAATTAAGAGCCAATGTTTTCATTTATTGATTTCTGATAGAGATCTAATAGATTTATTTTTTGCTGGCTTACATCATGAAATTAAAGATAAGCTTGAGCATTATGAGTTCTTTAATGTAAATCAACTTTTACAAAAGGCTGTTTCAATCGAATCGCGCCTTAAAGAGCTAAAGAGCCTCATGATCCTCATAGATCCCATCGATCGACCGTGCATGTTGTTGAAACATATTCTGATAGTTCGGATGATGAATCTAAGGATTGCTATGCTGCTGAGTTCCTATGGCCAGCACAAAATAAATTGGTCACTTTTCCCTCTCTCAAACCGATTCAGAAGAATCGGGGAGAAGAAGTAAAATTTACTTTTGATTTCTGTAAATGTGACCAAATTTTTGATGAATTACTTAAATTCAGTTATCTTAAAGTTAATTATACATTGCCATCACTCGATGAATTAAAAAGAAGGGCTTACTGTAAGTATCATAATTCTTTTTCTCATGCCACTAACGATTGCAATGTTGTCGAGCTTTTTCTCATGCCACTAACGATTGCAATGTTTTGCGTCGACAGGTCCAATCGGCCCTTAATGAAGGACGATTGAGTCTCACAGAGATGCAGGTTGATACTACCCCCTTCCCAGTACATATGGTGGAAGCAGGAAGTCCTGCTATTTTGATTCGTCCAGAGTAGGCCGATACAACTAGAGGCAAGAATGTCATTATCGGCGAATCACGGGTTGCACCGAATGCTGAGAATAATTCGGGGCACAAAGTGGTGCTTGAGAAGGGTGATGATGGCAAAAACAAGCTCATGATTACCGCTGGATCGACAAGACACCTAAACAAGCAAAGGTGGTATGAGACCAGGGCAGCGCAGCAGAGGCCGACCAGGTCGGGTCCCCAGATCGATCAGGCTGATTCCTCTTTAGAGCAGTCGGCTCAGTCACATCGAGGGCCCGACCAGGCTGGTTCACTTCCCTCTGGCTCAGCAAAGACATATAAGTCGACTGTCCCGGTCGGTTTAGCTGGTTCCAGAGACTCCGCCCCTTCTGGAGTTCATGTCCTACGCACATTTGTTCCACGAAGACCCGAGATTGGTACTTGGAAGACTAATGTGGAAAAGAACAAGGGGAAAGTCGTTATAGAGCCATGTACTTTCGATAGACTTATGGCCAAATACAAAGAACAAAAGGCCGATTCCAAGAATCGGTCAATAAAAAAAGAGAGTCTACTCCTCCAAAGCGAGAGGATGGAAAGTCTAAACAATTGATGGTGGTTCAGGCAACATCTCCACCAATGAAGACTGCTCCTTACATACCTCAATGGGGTCCCCCTATTTCACCACCTCCGCAATGGGGTCCTCAAGGATTGTGGGTGTTGTATCCTATGTCGACACCTATGTATCATCAACCAAGTTGGAGAGTGCCTATTGAACGCATCTTGGCCCCTAGTGGTTTCGGTGATTGGATGAAACACAAGATTACTGTGACTAACGTGTGTTTTGCAGAAACAGGGATGAGTTAGGTCACGGTAATGGCGACGATACGGGCATATGGAGTTTCATGTCCCCTGGCGATGGAAATTGTTTCGGTTCTCAAAGGACGGACGACGAAGACGGTGGTAGACTAGGCTAAGTGTCACATGGTGTTGGAGGACACTTAGGTAGTCTTAGGTCTTTGTTTTTTCCTTTGGCCGTACTATAAAGGGGAGCGTGAATCAGTAGCTTGACCTAGATGAGTCTATTGAGGTAGGTGTGGTGCACACTTGTTATTTCATAGCCCTAGGTAGCTCAGAAAGATGCCTTAAGTCGAGAGGATCAAAAGTCGTTTAGGCCGCGTCGCGATCCGAGTTGAATCTGCCCTAGTTATGGGCATCGGACGCCGGCCAGGTGGGCATCGGACGCGTCCGATGCTCACCCCGACTAGGGTTTAGTCTGGTGCGTGGCATCAGACGCGCCGATGTGTTCACATCGGACGCGCCCGTGCACTGTTCACATGGGCGTGAACTGGAGGCCGCATCGGACGCTGGCATCGGACGCTGAGGGCTAGCGTCCGATGGCCATCCAGAGAGGTTCCAGAGAGGTCAAATCCACGTCCGATGTGGTGGCATCGGACGCTGCCCAGCGTCCGATGTCCCTTTAAACAGTTTGACAAGAAGGTACAGTAGACCGTTGGACGAGGTCATCGGAGCGTCCGATGCTAGGCATCGGCGCGTCCGATGCCCCCGCAGAATTCCTGTCTTGTGCTGTTTTTGGATGGCCGGTGGGGGGAGTATATATACTTCCTTCCCTCCATCCATTTGAGTGTTCTTGCCACTTCCATCAGCTGAGAAACACATTGTGAGTGTGAGTGAGTGCAAGAGCCCTAGTGAGGTTGAGTGATTTGCTAATTGTGAGAATTAGACACCTCCTAATGAGAATTGAGTGGCAAGTGTGCATCCATCCATCTCTTTGGACTTGTGTTGGTCAAGTGAGAGTTCTAGCTTGTTACTCTTGGTGATCGGCATCACCTAGACGACTTGGTGGCGATCGGAGAGCTTGGTGATCATCCGGAGGCATTGTGGATGACCCAAGTCAAGTTGTGACCGGTAGCGAGCGATTTACCGGGCCGGAGTGGCGAAGAATCAGCTCGTAGTGAGCACTTGATCCTTGCGCGGATCAAGGGGGAGCGATACCCTTGCGCGGGTGCTCCAACGAGGACTAGGGGGGTGTGCCGACACCTCGATACCTCGGCAAAAAGATCGTCGTGTCATCTCTACTCTCTTCACTACGCATTTACCTTTGAGCAATTCAATTCCGTATTTACTTGTTGTTCTTTCATAAGTTGAATTGCCATGCTAGAGTAGAAATGGTTTAGCGATAGTCTTTTGTGTATTTGATTCTTGTCAAACACACTTCTAGGCACTAGGGGGTTAATTGGGGCTTGATAGGTTTTATTATCGCAAGAAGTTTTAGAAAAGCCCAATTCACCCCCCCTCTTGGGCATCTTGATCCTTTCAATTGGTATCGGAGCCTCGTGCTCTCGATTTAGGCTTAACCGCCTAGAGTTAAGATGTCCGGAGGTGATGGACCACCTCCCATGTTCGAGGGAGACGACTTCCCATATTGGAAAATCCGTATGGAGTCGTACCTAGAAGCGGTTGATGTTAAATGCCTCAACGCCGCGGTCACCGGCTTTGCCAAGCCCAAAGAAGGCACAAGCCTTACTCCTAATGAGGAGGAAAATGAGAAATGGAATGCAAAAGCCAAAAATATTCTTTTTAGAGGCATTTGCAAGGATGTGTTCAACCGTGTTCGGAACCACAAGAATGCCCATGATCTATGGGATAACATTTGTGCTCTCCATGAGGGGACCAAGAGTGAGCGTGAGGAGAGATATCATTTAGTTATGCAAAAACTTCATTCATTTGATATGCGTGCTACTGAAAGTGCAAATGAAATGTACTCACGCTTGAATGTTCTTGTAGAAGAACTCAATGGACTTGGCCTCACACAAATGCAACCATCCGATGTTGTGAGGAAGATTCTCTGTGTCCTTCCAATTGAGAAGTATGGACACATCGTGATGGTGCTACATCAAGGTGATCTTTCCACCGCTACACCAACTCAAATCTTGGGAAAGATCAATGCGCATGAGATGTACATGCACATCACACCAAGTGGTGGCTCCTCCACTGACAAGAATTGGCCTTCAAAGCTAGCCATGACAAGAAGGGCAAGTCCAAAGCTATTGTGGTGCATCATGAGAGCTCAAGTGATGAAGAAGATGATTCAAACATTGCTCTCATGGTGAGAAGGACCACCAAGATGTTGAAGAAGCTTCACAAGAATGGAGTCAACTTTGACTCAAGAAAGAAGAAGTTCTTCACAAGTAGCAAGAGGAGGCCAATCTCCGAAATGGATTGCTACAATTGCGGTGAGCTTGGCCATCTTGCTCATCAATGCACCAAGCCCAAGAAAGAGAGCTACAAGAACAAGAACAAGGGCAAGAAGTATGACTCATCAAGTGAATATGAGAAGAAGGATGAAAAGCCCTACTACAAGAAGGATGACAAGAAGAAGAAGCAATACCACAAGAAAGGTGGCAAGGCTTACATTGTTGGTGATTGGCTCACCGACATTGACTCCTCCGGTGGCTCATCAAATGAAGATAGTGATGATGAGAAGGAGAAGGTGGCCGCTCTAGTCATTGGCTCCTCTACACCACCACCACCACCGTCGCCATCATCATCTACACACCTATGCCTTATGGCCAAGGGTGACCGGAAGGTACAAAACGATGATGACTCTAGTGATAGTGATAGTGATGGTGAATTTGAGGCACCTACTTATGATGAGCTTGTTAAATTGCTAAATGACTACTCTAAAATCATAAGAAAGACTAGAGCTAAGAATGAAAAGCTTGTTGATGAAAATGAATCTCTTGTTGAGAAATATGATCATGCTACACATGCTAGTGATGAATTAAAGAATGAACTTGCTACTATGTCATCTTCTATCAAGGAGCTCAAGTCTTCTAACAAAGAGCTCAAAGCTAAAAATGAAAAACTTGATAAGATGCATAGTGACTTTACCACTAGTTATGCCTTGCTAAAAGAGCAATACACTCAAGTGAAAGTAGACTATGATACACTCACCATTGCTTATGATATGCTTTCACATGAGACACATGATGCTCCTAACCTTGTTGTTAAGTGTGACATAGCAACATCTTGTGAGGACTTGGTTAGTGAGCATGATGAGCAAAGAGCTAGTGGCAAAGGCAAGAGTGTGGTTGTGGTCGATCACTATGATGATTATGTCAAGATCAAGAGTGAGAATGCAAAGCTCAAGATTGATCTAGAGAAGCTTGCAACCACAAAGCAAGTCATTGTTGAGACCCAAGATGATGAGTATAGCATGTCACTTGAGCTAGACATGCTAAAAGAAGAGAACAAGAGATTGAAGATGGAGAGGGATTACAAAATGACACCATCTCAATTGCAACTCCAACAAGAGAATGACAAGCTCAAGAAGGAGAAAGAGCACCTCACCACCGGATTGAGGAACTTCACAAAGGGTCAATGTCTTCAAAGTGAGCTTCTCATGAACACCGTCATGAAGACAAATAGAAATGGCATTGGCTTTCTTGAAGAAAAGATGAAGCAACGCAAGAGCATCACTAAGCCAAAGAAGAAGAAGATTGGAAGATGCTATGAGTGTGGAAAAGAAGGACACTTTGCTCATGATTGTGAAGAGCCTAAACCTACACCCTTGCCCAAGCATGCTAGGCCCTTTGCTTTCAATGCTCACTACATGCTTAGACAAGACTCTAGTGGCAAGATGAAAGTTATGTTCATGGGGCCTCCTAACAAGAATAGGCCAAAGCAAATTTGGGTTGCAAAGTCACTAGTAGAGAAGGTTAAGGGACCGCAACAAGTTTGGGTCCCAAAAGCTCAAGCTTGATTTCTTGTGTGTGTAGGTGAACTACAAGACCGGTGGATCTCATTGGGTGATTGATAGTGGTTGCACACAACATATGACCGGTGATCCCCGGATGTTCACCTCACTAGAAGAGAATGTCAATGACCAAGAAAAGATTACATTTGGTGACAACTCAAAGGGCAACGTCAAGGGATTGGGCAAAGTGGCTATATCAAATGATCATACCATCTCTAATGTGCTACTAGTTGCATCATTGAGCTTCAACTTGCTATCCGTTGGGCAACTATGTGATCTTGGCTTTCAATGTTTGTTCACCGACAAGAAAGTGGTTGTGACCAAGAAAGATGATACACAAGTGATATTCAAGGGCTTTAGATACAACAATCTCTATCTAGTGGATTTCACCTCCGAAGATGCCAACTTGAAGACTTGTTTGTTCACTAAGCAATCACTTGGTTGGCTATGGCATAGAAGATTGGCACATGTTGGAATGAACACTCTCAACAAGCTATTGAAGAAGGATTTAGTTAGGGGCTTGAAGGATGTCAAATTTGAGAAGGACAAATTGTGTAGTGCATGTCAAGCCGGCAAGCAAGTTGCTAATACACATCCAACCAAAGCCTTTGTGTCAACATCAAGAGAGTTAGAGCTACTTCGCATGGATCTATTTGGACCAACAACATATGCTAGCTTGGGTGGAAATCTCTATTGCCTAGTGATTGTTGATGACTATTCTAGATACACTTGGGTATTCTTTCTTCATGACAAATCCGAAGCAACCCCTTCGTTCAAGAAGTTTGCCAAGAGAGCCCAAAATGAGTTTGACTTGAAGATCAAAAAGATAAGAAGTGACAATGGAAGAGAGTTTGACAACACCCACATTGAGCAATATTGTGATGAAGTTGGGATCAAGCATGAAGTCTCCGCAACCTACACACCACAACAAAATGGGGTAGTTGAGAGGAAGAACTGAACTCTAATCACCCTAGCAAGGACTATGTTAGATGAGTACACTACACCGGAAAGATTTTGGGCGGAAGCAATCAACACCGCTTGCTATGCATCAAATCGGTTGTTCCCCCACCGTCTCCTTGGCAAGACCCCCTATGAGCTACTCAACAATAAGAAGCCGGATATATCATTCTTTAGAGTGTTTGGGTGCAAATGCTACATCTACAAGAAGCGCCAACACCTAGGGAAGTTTCAACGCCGATGTGATATTGGTTTTCTTGTTGGTTACTCATTGAAGTCCAAAGCATATCGAGTATTCAACCATGCCACCGGGATGGTAGAAGAAACATATGATGTGGAATTCGATGAATCTAATGGCTCTCAAGGAGAGCATGAAAATCTTGATGATGTAGGTGATGAACCATTGAGGGAAGCAATGAAGAACATGCCGGTTGGAGCCATTAAGCCTAAAGATGATGATGATGATGTGCAAGTCATTGATAAGCCATCATCATCCCATGTACCACATGATGATGACAAAGATGGGAAGGATCCATTTGAAGATACTCATGTCTCCCATGATCAAATGGTGGTACAAGCTCAAGATGTTGATGCTCCACAAGCGGCCCCTCAAGTGGTTGATCAAAGGACTACTCCTCTACTACAAGCTCATCCTCAAGATCTCATCATAGGGAGTCCAACAAGGGGTGTAATGACTCGATCTCAAAAACTTGCTTTATTTATTGAACATCACTCCTTTGTGTCTCTTGTTGAGCCTACCATTGTAGATGAAGCTCTAGGTGATCCGGATTGGGTGAATGCTATGCATGAAGAATTAAACAACTTCACCCGCAACCAAGTTTGGACACTTGAAGAGCGACCCAAGGGCGCAAGAGTCATTGGAACAAAATGGGTGTTTAGAAACAAACAAGATGATCAAGGCAGGGTTGTTAGAAACAAGGCAAGGCTAGTTGCAAAGGGGTTCTCTCAAGTTGAAGGTTTGGATTTTGGAGAGACCTTTGCACCGGTTGCAAGACTCGAAGCCATTCGTATCCTCCTTGCATATGCATCACATCATGACATTAAATTCTATCAAATGGATGTGAAAAGTGCATTTTTAAATGGCTTCATAAATGAACTAGTCTATGTTGATCAACCTCCCGGGTTTGAAGACCCTAGATATCCTAATCATGTTTATAGGTTGTCCAAGGCGCTATATGGGCTCAAGCAAGCCCCAAGAGCTTGGTACGAGCGCCTCCGGGATTTCCTCATTGAGAAGGGCTTCACCATTGGGATGGTTGACACCACACTATTCACCAAGAAGCTTGATGGAGAAATCTTCATTTGTCAAGTCTACGTTGATGATATCATCTTCGGGTCAACAAATGAAGCCTATTGCAAGGAATTTGGTGACTTGATGTTGAAGGAGTTCGAAATGTCCATGATTGGAGAGCTCACATTCTTCCTAGGCTTCCAAGTCAAGTAATTGAAGGAGGGGACTTTCATATCTCAAGAGAAGTATACAAAAGACCTCCTCAAGCGCTTCAACATGGATGATTGCAAGCCTATCAAGACTCCAATGCCAACAAATGGACATCTCGACCTAGATGTCGGAGGTAACCCGGTTGACCAAACTCTCTACCGTTCTATGATTGGTAGCTTGTTATATTTGACCGCATCTAGGCCCGACATCATGTTTAGTATGTGCATGTGTGCTCGCTTTCAAGCCGATCCTAGGGAATCACATCTCATAGCGGTGAAGAGAATCCTTAGGTACCTAAAGCACACCCCAAGCTTTGGCCTTTGGTATCCCAAAGGAGCTAACTTCCAACTCGTTGGGTATTCCGACTCGGATTACGCGGGTTGCAAAGTAGATAGAAAAAGCACATCCGGAGGGTGCCATTTGCTTGGGAGATCACTAGTTTCATGGAGCTCTAAGAAGCAAAATAGTGTGGCCTTGTCTACCGCCAAGGCGGAATACATAGCCGCGGGTGCTTGTTGTGCACAAATCCTTTACATGAAACAAACCGTTTTAGACTATGGTGTAGTTCTAGAAAGGGTACCTTTGTTGTGTGACAATGAGAGCGCAGTTAAGCTTGCTAACAACTCGGTTCAACACTCTTGCACAAAGCACATAGATATTCGCCATCACTTCCTTAGAGATCATGTGTCCAAGAAAGATATATCCTTAGAGGGAGTTAGAACCGAAGATCAATTGGCGGATATCTTCACAAAACCCTAGATGAGAACACCCTTTGTAGATTGCGAAGTGAGCTTAATGTGCTTGATCTAAGTAACTTTGTCAAAAGGTGAAAGGGGGTTGTCTTTGCATTGCATTGTATAATATGCCATGTTTAAATTATGCTATGCACATAGGCTTGTCAGACGTGGTTAAGATAACCGCCCTAAAAAGCGTGTGAAGAAGCTTACCCATGAGCAAACTTGACAAGCAACCTAGATTCAAATTTCGTAATGCACTGCATATGCATGGTTGTTGCTTTGTCGTTTCTTTTTGGTTATGTTTTGAGCAACCGCTGTGTTCGTCCACCGCTAGGGGGAGCATTTGAGGCTCCTAATGGTTGAGACCCCTAGTTTTGGTGGCCACATGTTGTCTCCTCGGGTTTTATCGCCTATTTTCTCTAAAAATAATATGTAGCCTATGGCAAAATATTTATAAAATTGAGGGTTTATGCGAGGATGCTCATACTAGGTTCCAACTGGTGTTTATTTGCCTCTTATTTGAGTTGGAACTTGGTTGGGAGAGGGAGCCGCAACAGAAATCTTCAAAACTGCTCAAAATGCGGCATCAGACGCTGCATCGGATGCTCCCCCAGCGTCCGATGCCCTGCACTGTAGACAGCTCCGGCTGAAACAGTGTTAGGGTAGCATCCGATGTATTCTCATCGGAGCGTCCGATGACCCTTCGAACGCTGCCAGGGCATTGGACACGTCCGATGCGCAATGAGCGTTTCTGGAGCTCTCTGGACCGGCATCGGAGCGTCTGATGCGTAATCATCGGCGCGTCCGATGCCCCTTTTAGCGGCGTGGTCAGTTCTTCTAATGACTTCAGGGACCCACAGGTCATATCCTATCGCCTCCTTCTTCCTCGCGCTCAATCGCCGCTGCCCGCCGCCGTGCCCGCGTCCAAACCCTAACTCTGGCTGCCGCACGCCCGCGCTCCCGTGCCCTATCCACTCGCGTCGTCCGCCGCTGCTCCGCCGCGCGTGCCTTCCCCGCCACGGTCACCTCGCTCCGGGCCGCCCACAGTCGTCAGAGCTTCACGCTCTATCCCCACCCTCGCTGGAGCCCCTCGTCGGCGTCTGAGTCCACCTCGCCAGAGGCCATCCTCCCCGACCCCTAGACGCTTCACTCCTCCGGCGACTTCTCCCTGACCGCCAAACCCTCTTCAGTGAGCGCCACCTCCACCTCCATAATCCATGCGTTCCAAGTGTTCGATGATATGCCTCAATGATCGTTCCCTCTGTTTTTGACACCCGTTTTCGGCCGTTGTTCGTGCAGACCACCTTGGCGTGACGTGTGGGAGTCGAAACGTCAGTGCTTACCTTTTGCTTGGGTCGTTTCGTCGGATCGTCAGGTAGCGAAGCCCTTTCTATATCTTATCTCATATGCTTTGCTTCCGATAGGATCTCTTCTCTCTAGATTATATGTTTCTTATATATCCTATCTATTCTCGCAGTGAGTCAGAGTCCGTGGCAGTTGTCAGCTCGTCAGTTGTCAGTTGGCAGTGGCAGATAACCCGGGGCCAAGCCCGCGGGTACGGATCGAGGCCAAGCCTCGCAAGTGACAGCGCCAGAGGATCAGTTACAGTTGGGGTTCTCTGTCAGGGTTTTCAGTAGATCTTTCAGTGGTACTTGGGTCCTTCAGCGCCAGTCCAAACCTTTTTCAGCGTCAGTTTCTCTGTTCTTGTCAGCTATGCGCTGCAAGAACGTTGGTGGTGCCCCGGGGGACTCTCCTCCGCGTCCCCCCCTGAAAGTCCTTGTTTGGTTTTTGGGTAATTGATGTCACCTAGTGTACTAACCATGTCATGAAGTGCTTATGAGCTAGGTTGGTACACACCATATGTGGGAGCTAAATGACGATCATGATGATTGGTTGTGGTGACCAAAAGATAGATCAAGTGCCTCACATTTGAAAGACGAAGAAGAGAAAAGCAAAATCCTATGGAGATCAAGGCAAAGGTATAAATAGGAATTTTGTTTTGGCACTCAAGACACCATAGAGGGTGTGAGTGCATTTAGGATAGATAGCCGTACTATTAAGAGGGGAATATCTCAGTGATCGCGGTTATCAAGTGCCACTAGGTGAATTCATACATGCATATGCATTAGGACCTAGTGTGCTAACTCGAATCCTTTGAAAATGATTGTGAAAATGCTAACACACTTGCACAAGATGATGAACACTTGGTGGTGTTAGCACATTTGCAAAGGAGAAGTTATTGAAATAGTTTTTGGATCAATTCAAAGATGAAAATGGGTTTTTCTGTGTGCAGCCGGTGGTACCGGCCAGGTGCGTCCGGTGGTACCGGCCAGAAGGGGTCGGTGGTACCGCCATTTTTGTAGCGTGCAGACCTCTCTGTGTTGGTCGCAATTTGACCTACCGGTGGTACCGCTATAACCCCGGTACCACCGGACCCGGTGCTACCGGGCTCAGCCGGTTGTTGCCCAGTTTTTCAGAGGTCTCTGTGTAGGTTCAGTTTTGAACTACCGGTGGTACCGCTATAACCCCGGTACCACCGGGCTCGGTTGTACCGGGCCTGGCCGGTGGTTTGGCGAGTTTTTGCAGAGCTCTCTGTTCGTTTGAAAAATGACCTGCCGGTAGTACCGCCATAAGGCCGGTACTACCGGGCCCGGAGGAACCGACCAAGGGTCGGTGGTTTGCCTAAATCAGCGGAAAGTGAGGAAACGGCTAGTTTGACCGAGGCCGGTACTACCGGCCAGGAGGGGCCGGTACTACCGGCCGAGCGCAGAAAGGTGGGGATCGGGCCGCCGCCCTCCCTCCTCTATATATAGGCCGTGGCCGCGTTTGGGGAGGGCTTGCTGACTCTCTGACTTCTTGAACATCCTCTTGAGCAAGATCTAATCCCTCCCTCCGATCTCTTTGATTGTTAGTGCTAATCCAAGTGAGATCGAGAGATCCAAGTGCATTTGCCTGTGAGTTTGCATCTAGTGGCACTTGGGAATCGTTGTTGCTGCAGGTATTCTTATTACTCTTGGTGGTTGCCGCCACCTAGACGGTTTGGAGCAGCGGAGGAGATAAGGCACGAGTGGTGATTGTTCGTGGCCATCTCCCGGTGATTTGTAAGGGGTTTCTTGTACCTTCCCCGTGGGAGATCACGAAAGGTAACTCTAGTGGATTGCTCGTAGCTTGTGGATCCCCATCTTGTGTTGGTTGTGCGGCACCCTATTGAGGGTTAGGCTTGTGATGCCTATTAGCGCGTGAACCTCCAAGTGGGTGTATCGCTACAACGGGGACGTAGCTTGCCGGCAAGCAAGTGAACCTCGGAGGAAAAATCACTGTGTCAACTTGTCTCCGTGGTTTTCATTGGTATTCTTTATTAATCTCTTGCCGGCTCGGTATACTATCCTCTATCCCTCGTACTTATTCTTGTTATATTCTTGCAAGTGATATTTATATGTTGTTGCTATTCTAGATTTCCTGTCTTGTGTAGTGGTTCTTATTGTGGATAGGTGGCTTGCACTTTTGTAGAGCTAGCGCTATCTTTGCTACGCCATTTAGTTGTATAACAAGTTTGTTTAAGTGTTGTTGTAGAATTTTTATAGGCTATTCACCCCCCCCTCTAGCCATTTAGGACCTTTCAATTGGTATCGGAGCAAGGTCACCGTTTATTCAAGGCTTAACAACCTTCGGTGTCAAAATGGCTCATATCAACAACACCAAAAGGCCACCCCAATTTGATGGCACAAATTACAGTTATTGGAAGGCAAAGATGACTACTCACATCAAGTCAATCAATAGAAAGATTTGGAGTGTGGTAGAAACAAAGATTGAGATAATCGATCCAGAGCATCTCACCAATGCCGAAGAAGAGAAGATGCAGAACAATGATATCGCTCTCAGTGCTATTCATGATGCTATTGATGCAAATGTATTTGAGCAAATCAAGGGCATGGAACTGGCTAATGAGGCATGGAAGAAACTAGAAGAGTCATATGAGGGCACTCAAGCAGTCAAGGGAGCAAAGGCTTATATTCTCAAGGAGAAGTTTGCAAGCTTCAAGATGAAGGAAGATGAAAGTGTGCCGGAGATGTTCAATAGGCTACAAGTGCTAGTCAATGATCTAAAGGCACTTGGGGAAGAGGTGAAGGACAAAGATTTCTCTCATAAATTCTTGAGATGTCTTCCCAACAGATTTGGCATGTTAGTCACGTTGCTTGTAAGAAGCGGTTTGGACACTATGACACCAAACCAAGTTCTTGGAGATGTAATGACCGATGACACCTATAGAGATGAGAATGATCAAGAAGTGAAGAAGGATGAGAAGAAGAAGAGTGTGGCATTCAAAGCCACAACATCATCATCAAAGAACAAGGGCAAAGCAAAGAAAGAAGATTCTAGTGAAGATAACTGCTCAAATGACAGTGATGACGATGATGAAGAGATGGCTCTATTTGTCAAAAGGTTTGGCAAATTCATGAAGAAGAAGGGCTACCGGGCAAGGAGGAAGAAAACTTCATACAAGAACAAGGATGAACCAAGGAGGTGCTTCAAGTGCGGTAGCAAGGACCATCTTGTTGCTCAATGTCCGTACAACAGTGAGAATGATGATAATGACAACAAGAAGGACAAGAAGAAGGAGAAGAAAGAAAAGAAGAATTACACAAAGAAGAAGAAGGGGCAATCATATATGGTCACTTGGGATAGTGATGCATCCACAAGTGATAGTGATGAAGATAGTGATAATGAAGATCGCAAGACAAGCAAGAAGAAGGCACTTGCAAGTATTGCTATCAACAACAAGCCTTCAATCTTCGATACTCCATCATGCTTCATGGCTAAGGCCACAAAGGTACTATCTGATGATGATGAGAGTGATAGTGATGATAGTGATGATGATGAACCCACTAAAGATGAATTGATTGAAATGCTTGATGATGCTAGAGAACATTTTGATAAAAAGAGAAAGGAGTGCAAAGAATTGCAAAAGAGACTAAAAGCTCTTGAGCAATCCTTTGAGGAGCTCAATGCTACTCATGAGAGGCTAGTGGAAGCCCATGAGGAGCTTGGCAATGCTCACACTAAGCTTAAGGAAGCTCACTCCTCACTTGTTGATCAAGCTAAAACTGAAAAAGTGGTTAAAACATGTGACATAGGCATAGCTTGTGATATAATCGATGAATCTTTCTATAAGCCTATTGTTATTGCTGCTACTAACCCTTCATGTAGCTCATCATCTACCACTACTACTTCATCTATGGATGATGGCTTCACTTGTGATGCCTCACTCATGGTTGAAAATGAGACATTGAAGAAGGAGGTAATGAGCTCACTCACGCCTTAGGAAAAGCCTATGGTGGTGAGGCCCGCTTGCTTAAGTGCTTGGGTAGCCAACGTTTTTCTCTCAACAAAGAGGGATTGGGCTATACCCCCAAGAATGGCAAGGCGGCTTTTGCTACTCACAAGACTAGTTTTGTGAAGAGCAATGGTCGGTTTTGCGCTAGATGCAAGCAAAGTGGGCATGTAGAGCAATATTGCAAAAACAAGAACAAAAACGCTAATGTATCCTCTATTAAATTTGATTCTTGTTATTTGCTTACCAAGGGTGTTAATGGCATAAAAGCTAAATTCATTGGTACACCAATTGTGGGCTCAAAGAAGAAAGCTATTTGGGTACCAAAGAGTTTGGTCACTAATCTTGGAGGACCCAAAAAGGTTTGGGTACCTAAAAAGGATTGATTTGTTCTTGTAGGTCAACTATAAAGCCGGAGGGAGGCATTGGGTGCTTGATAGTGGGTGCACTCAACATATGACCGGGGATTCAAGAATGTTCAATTCAATTAATTCAAGCGGCAATCATGGTTTTGATTCTATCACATTTGGTGACAATGGCAAAGGCAAGGTTAAAGGGCTTGGTAAGATTGCAATATCCAATGACTTGAGCATTTCCAATGTGTTGCTAGTTGAGAGCTTGAACTTCAATTTACTGTCAGTTGCTCAGTTGTGTGATCTTGGTTTCAAATGCATTTTTGGAGTTGATGATGTAGAAATCATAAGTGTAGATGGTTCTAATTTGATATTCAAAGGATTTAGATATGAGAACCTATACTTGGTTGATTTCAATGCTAGTGAAACCCAGCTGTCAACATGCTTGTTCACTAAATCTGGTTTGGGTTGGTTATGGCATAGAAGGCTTGGTCATGTTGGAATGAAACAGTTAAACAAAATAGTGAAGCATGATTTAGTTAGAGGCTTGAAAGATGTCACTTTTGAGAAGGATAAACTCTGTAGCTCTTGTCAAGCTGGCAAACAGGTTGGTAACTCCCATCCTAAGAAAAGCATGATGAGTACTAGCAAAGCATTTGAGTTATTGCACATGGATTTATTTGGACCAACAACATACACTAGCATCGGTGGAAGTAAATATGGCTTTGTGATAGTGGATGATTACACTAGATACACATGGGTCTTCTTTCTTAGTGATAAAAGTGAAACTTTTGATATCTTCAAAACTTTTGTCAAGAAGTGTCAGAATGAGTTTGAAACAACAATCAAGAAAGTTAGAAGTGACAATGGGAGTGAATTTAAGAATACAAGAATTGATGAGTTGTGTGATGACTTTGGCATTAGACATCAATTCTCACCCAAGTATACTCCTCAATCAAATGGGATTGTTGAAAGGAAGAACAGAACTTTGATTGATATGGCAAGGTCTATGCTCAGTGAATACAATGTCAGTCATTCTTTTTGGGCCGAAGCTATCAATACGGCTTGTTATTGTAGCAACCGTCTCTATTGCCATGGCATGCTAGAGAAGACACCATATGAGCTATTAAATGGAAGAAAGCCAAATATCGCATACTTTAGAGTTTTTGGTTGCAAATGTTATATATTGAAGAAAGGTGCAAGATTGAGCAAATTTGAGAAGAAATGTGATGAAGGATTCTTACTTGGATATTCAACAACAAGCAAAGCATATAGAGTTTGGAACTTGGCTAGTGGCATTATGGAAGAAGTGCATGATGTTGAATTTGATGAAACTAAGGGCTCTCAAGAAGGAAATGAAAATCTTAATGATGTGAGAGGCACTCAATTGGCTAATGCAATGAAGAATATGGATATTGGTGATATTAGGCCAAGACAAGTGGATGATAATGAAGATGACCAAATGTTCTCCTCAAATGTGCAAGTTGATGCAAATCAAGCTAGTGGTTCTCATGATCAATCAAGTGCTAGTGAAGATCAACAAGCTAGTTCATCTCAACCAAGCAATCAAGTGCAAATCCTCCAACCAACCAATATTGCAAGAGATCATCCCATAGATCAAATTGTTGGGGATATTAGAAGTGGTGTGCAAACAAGATCAAGATTGGCATCATTTTGTGAACATTTTTCTTTTGTGTCATCATTTGAGCCAACCAAGATAGAAGATGCATTGATGGATGTTGATTGGGTAAATGCTATGCATGAAGAGCTAAACAACTTCACCCGCAACCAAGTTTGGGAACTTGTTGAGAGACCAAAGAATTACAATGTAATTGGAACCAAATGGGTATTTCGAAATAAGCAAGATCAAGATGGGATAGTAGTAAGAAACAAAGCAAGATTGGTAGCTCAAGGTTACACTCAAGTTGAAGGTCTTGATTTTGGAGAAACATATGCACCAGTTGCAAGAATGGAAGCAATTAGAATTCTATTGGCTTATGCATGTGCTCATAATATCAAGTTATATCAAATGGATGTCAAAAGTGCATTTCTCAATGGGTATATCAATGAGTTAGTATTTGTAGAACAACCTCCCGGTTTTGAAGATGACAAGAAGCCCAACCATGTTTACAAGCTCAAGAAGGCGTTGTATGGTTTGAAGCAAGCACCAAGAGCATGGTACGAGAGGTTGAGAGATTTCCTACTCTCTAAAGGGTTCAAGATGGGCAAGGTTGATACTACTCTCTTCACCAAGAAGATTGGTAAAGACTTGTTTGTGTTGCAAATATATGTTGATGACATTATCTTTGGGTCAACCAACCAAGAGTTTTGTGAAGAGTTTGGGATATGATGGCAAATGAGTTTGAGATGTCTATGATTGGAGAGCTTAGTTACTTCCTTGGTCTTCAAATCAAGCAAATGAAGAATGGCACTTTTGTGAGTCAAGGCAAGTACATCAAAGATATGCTTAAGAAGTTTGGTCTAAATGATGCAAAGCTATTAGTACACCTATGGGAACAAATGGACATTTGGATAGTGATGCTAGTGGCAACATGGTGGATCAAAAGTTGTATCGGTCTATGATTGGAAGCTTACTCTATGTGACCGCTTCTAGGCCGGATGTCATGTTTAGTGTATGCATGTGTGCAAGATTTCAAGCTTCACCAAGAGAGAGTCACTTGAAGGCAACTAAAAGAATATTGAGATATTTGAAGCATACACAAAACGTTGGATTGTGGTATCCCAAGGGGTCAAACTTTGAGTTGATTGGATTTCGGGACTCCGACTATGCAGGATGCAAAGTTGATAGAAAAAGCACATCAGGCACATGTCAATTACTTGGAAGATCACTTGTATCATGGTCATCGAAAAAGCAAAATAGTGTTGCACTTTCAACCGCCGAAGCTGAATACATATCCGCAGGGAATTGTTGTGCACAATTACTATGGATGAAAGCAACTTTGGATGATTTTGGAATCAAATTCAAACAAGTACCATTGCTATGTGACAATGAGAGTGCAGTGAAGCTCACCAACAATCCAGTACAACATTCAAGAACAAAGCACATTGACATTCGCCATCACTTCATAAGAGACCATCAACAAAAGGGTGATATTTCAATTGAGAATGTTGGTACCGATGATCAACTTGCCGATATATTCACCAAGCCACTTGATGAAAAGAGATTTTGCAAGCTAAGGAATGAATTGAATATACTTGATTTCTCAAATATGAGTTGATGCACCCTCCATTATATGACATGCCTCTCCTTCGACAAAGAAAAGGTAAAAATTGTTTGGCATGACATTCATTCTTGCTAGGATATGTTTAGTGCATTTAGTCATTCCTTGCATCTTATAGGCTCATTCATGAAAATAAATGATTTAGATGTATATATGGTACCACTATTGCTTCTATGTTTGATATGATCTAGTGGTAGCATATGACATGTTTATGGGCTTGTGAACCTAGTGTTTGATCTTGGAAACAAGCATTCAAGTGTTTAACCGACGTGAGTAAGATAACCATTGAAAGATGTGTGAAGAAGCTTACTCTAGAGCAAACCGTGTTAAATATCTTATGTTTGTTTGCTAGGTTGAACCATAATATGAACTTGATCACTCCATTGATTAACTTAACTCCTACTAAAATGGTGTGCCCTTTATGGTACTTAATGACAAAGGGGGAGAAATGGTTACAAAGATACTATTGTATAGAGTAAACAAAGGGAGGATCAATTAAAATTTGAGCATACAAGTAGGGGGAGCAAGCTCATGAACTTATTGTTGCATTTGAATGTGCATGTTCATATGAGTGATTGCATTGCAAAAGTTTAAATTCAATACACATGCTTGTGTGATGTATGCTAGAAATAGTTTGAATGATGATTTGTGCACTAAGTGGTATCTAGCATGCATAAGTGGTAGCTAGATGTAATTTGCTTTTACAAGTGGTACTAGATCCTTTCATATAATGTTGATCTCATGAGGTATCTAGTGTTTGTTTTAAGTCTAGCTAACCATGGTGCTAAGGATGATGAAAATTGGCAACTCCGATTGGTATCACGCTTCAAAGGTCCATTCTTTACACCTTAGCATCATTTGATAGTATTACTCTCCCACATTTCATATCTATGCATATGTGCCGAACTTGAACCAAACACTATAGCACATATGTAGGGGGAGCTAATACTAGTAGAGGTGATTCAAATTTTCAAATATATATCTTGTAAAAGGTTGTCATCAATTACCAAAAAGGGGGAGATTGAAAGTCCTTGTTTGGTTTTGGGTAATTGATGTCACCTAGTGTACTAACCATGTCATGAAGTGCTTATGAGCTAGGTTGGTACACACCATGTGGGAGCTAAATGACGATCATGATGATTGGTTGTGTGACCAAAAGATAGATCAAGTGCCTCACATTTGAAGACGAAGAAGAGAAAAGCAAAATCCTATGGAGATCAAGGCAAAGGTATAAATAGGAATTTTGTTTTGGCACTCAAGACACCATAGAGGGTGTGAGTGCATTTAGGATAGATAGCCGTACTATTAAGAGGGGAATATCTCAGTGATCGCGGTTATCAAGTGCCACTAGGTGAATTCATACATGCATATGCATTAGGACCTAGTGTGCTAACTCGAATCCTTTGAAAATGATTGTGAAAATGCTAACACACTTGCACAAGATGATGAACACTTGGTGGTGTTAGCACATTTGCAAAGGAGAAGTTATTGAAATAGTTTTTGGATCAATTCAAAGATGAAAATGGGTTTTTCTGTGTGCAGCCGGTGGTACCGGCCAGGTGCGTCGGTGGTACCGGCCAGAAGGGGTCGGTGGTACCGCCATTTTTGTAGCGTGCAGACCTCTCTGTGTTGGTCGCAATTTGACCTACCGGTGGTACCGCTATAACCCCGGTACCACCGGACCCGGTGCTACCGGGCTCAGCCGGTTGTTGCCCAGTTTTTCAGAGGTCTCTGTGTAGGTTCAGTTTTGAACTACCGGTGGTACCGCTATAACCCCGGTACCACCGGGCTGTTGTACCGGGCCTGGCCGGTGGTTTGCGAGTTTTTGCAGAGCTCTCTGTTCGTTTGAAAAATGACCTGCCGGTAGTACGCCCATAAGGCCGGTACTACCGGGCCCGGAGGAACCGACCAAGGGTCGGTGTGGTTTGCCTAAATCAGCGGAAAGTGAGGAAACGGCTAGTTTGACCGAGGCCGGTACTACCGCCAGGAGGGGCCGGTACTACCGGCCGAGCGCAGAAAGGTGGGGATCGGGCCGCCGCCCTCCCCTCTCTATATATAGGCCGTGGCCGCGTTTGGGAGGGCTTGCTGACTCTCTGACTTCTTGAACATCCTCTTGAGCAAGATCTAATCCCTCCCTCCGATCTCTTTGATTGTTAGTGCTAATCCAAGTGAGATCGAGAGATCCAAGTGCATTTGCTGTGAGTTTGCATCTAGTGGCACTTGGGAATCGTTGTTGCTGCAGGTATTCTTATTACTCTTGGTGGTTGCCGCCACCTAGACGGTTTGGAGCAGCGGAGGAGATAAGGCACGAGTGGTGATTGTTCGTGGCCATCTCCCGGTGATTTGTAAGGGGTTTCTTGTACCTTCCCCGTGGGAGATCACGAAAGGTAACTCTAGTGGATTGCTCGTAGCTTGTGGATCCCCATCTTGTGTTGGTTGTGCGGCACCCTATTGAGGGTTAGGCTTGTGATGCCTATTAGCGCGTGAACCTCCAAGTGGGTGTATCGCTACAACGGGGACGTAGCTTGCCGGCAAGCAAGTGAACCTCGGAGGAAAAATCACTGTGTCAACTTGTCTCCGTGGTTTTCATTGGTATTCTTTATTAATCTCTTGCCGGCTCGGTATACTATCCTCTATCCCTCGTACTTATTCTTGTTATATTCTTGCAAGTGATATTTATATGTTGTTGCTATTCTAGATTTCCTGTCTTGTGTAGTGGTTCTTATTGTGGATAGGTGGCTTGCACTTTTGTAGAGCTAGCGCTATCTTTGCTACGCCATTTAGTTGTATAACAAGTTTGTTTAAGTGTTGTTGTAGAATTTTTATAGGCTATTCACCCCCCCTCTAGCCATTTAGGACCTTTCACCCCCTTCCGGTCAGAGGCCCTGTAAGGGGAAGCTGATTACGCGCAGGAAGCGTACCAGGGAGCAGCGAGAGGCAGACCAGGCTAGAGAGGTTGTGGCCGCCGCAGAGCGTGCTGAGCGTGGTGGTCGTACAGGCGGACTTAGGATTGAGGACCAGTTGTCCCCCGAGCAGCGCAAGGCGGTTGAGGAGGTTGAGCGGTTCCACCACTCTCCGACTGGCACGCTTATGGCTGCCGGTCGTCGGACGACGTTCACCTCCCGAGAGTCGAGTCCCAGAGCTCGCAGCAGGGCAGGCAGGCAGAGGCCGAGGCAGCTGAGGAAAGCAGCGACACCAAGAGGCAGAGGCCGAGGTAGAGGAGAAGGTTCCTGAGGAGGTTCCTCGATGCCGGTTCACGCGTCGTAGGACTGCCGTGCCACCCCGGCCCGACGTCCCTCTGCGGGGAGCACGTGCTCCATCGAGGCGTGCGCCCCCGCCGATCCCGCGACTGGACCTCCGGGCTGCTACGTGCTCACAGATTCAGGCACTCAGACTAGTACCAGTGGAGCAGTGGTTTCCCAGGGAGAGACAGGAGCAGGCAGGTCCGGACTTCTTCACTGTGCTCCAGGAGGACTTCTACCGCGGCTACAGGAATGCCGGGATTAGCACTCGTTCCCAGCGTGTGTGCTCTCTGGAGGCTCTTGTGTCAGCGTCTGAGCAGCTCCGTCCCAGCCTCACTTACTTACCAGGCTTCTCAGACCTGTTGAGGCGGTCTGGCTCTTACATAGAGGACTGGGGTGTTTCAGTCTACGCATCTCTTTGGGTTCACCCATACCGAGAGACCTTGGAGTTTTGCTTTGGTGGCGAGCACTACCGGCTGTTTGTGTCCGAGATCCGGGATTGGTTTGGACTCCGTCGCTCTGAGACCCGGATCCATGATTTGTGCTACGGTCAGACAGAGCCTCCGAGGCGCCCTCACGGCGGTGAGCAGCCACCTACAGACCTTGTGCGCCCCTGCTTCCGGGAGCCCTTCGGAGAGGGTTCGAGCCGTGCGCGAAGGATCTCACTCCTGCGGTCCGGATCCTCCACGAGGTGCTCCGGCGCACTCTGCTGCCCCGTGTTGGGTTCTGCGAGGCGATCTCCAGGCTTCAGCTGTGGTTACTCAGTTACCTGATTCAGCAGCGGGATTTCGACATCATGAATGTGATTATCTGCGAGATGGAGGACACAGTGGCAGAGGGCATCAAGGCCCGCATGCAGCTTCCTTACGCTCACTGGATTTCGTTTATCCTTTGGAAGGTCGCTGTCACTACAGGAGCCCGTCCAACCGAGACACTTACTGGATCCGCGACCGTGTTCCCTGCGTATAACATGAGTCAGCTACTGGGACACGGCCGGGATCACAGGCAGCAGCAGCAGGACGCCCCGTCTAGCTCGCGTCAGAGGCCAGCGGTTCCAGAGTCAATCCAGGAGCAGGACGAGGCCGTCCGAGCACTTGCAGAGCAGGAGCTAGCAGAGCTCGAGGGAGGAGACACTTACGTCGCAGAGGACCCCACAGATAGCTCAGATGAGGATTACCAGCTCCCGCCTCGCTTCCAGCCACGTGCTCACGACTCACAGGCAGGGTCCAGTGGTACTGCTTCCTCCGATCCTGCTTTACTTGCTATTCTCGCTCGGATGGAGGAGCAGCAGAGGACCGTTACTCAGGACGTCCAGTGGCTTGCCCAGGAGCAGCAAAGGTTGGCCCAGGCACAGGCCCTCGCACAGCAGCAGGCACAGGAGAGGTCCGATGCCCTTCAGCGCCAGATGATGGCTTTACAACAGCAGACATTGAGCTTCATGGAGAGACTCGCCAGCGGACCTCCCCAGTGGCAGTGGCCGCAGCCTCCACCTCAGCAGCAGCTTCAGTGGCAGCCTCCTGTCCCTTCTCAGTCGCA
Organism: Coix lacryma-jobi var. lacryma-jobi; assembly: GCA_009763385.1. Taxonomy (NCBI): domain Eukaryota; kingdom Viridiplantae; phylum Streptophyta; class Magnoliopsida; order Poales; family Poaceae; genus Coix; species Coix lacryma-jobi. The sequence goes on along the minus strand of CM019822.1, from coordinate 53,499,177 downwards.
GCCACAGTTCATGCGGATACATGGGTGTATGCCGAGTCTCTGAGTGATGAGTGATTGTCAACTGGGATGATGCGCATGTTCTTTGGCTTGTGTTGTGCAGGTGTCGAGCACGGATACAGTGATCAGAGGCAAGGTGAAGGTCAAGTAGAGACGTGCCGTGCCGATGGACCGAGAGTGGCGAAGGGCGGACGTGAGGCTTGGACTGAGGGACCGGTGGCCCGAGGATCAGCTGTGGTGGCTGGCAGCCTGGGACAGCGACGAGCGAAGACTTGCGGTCATGTGTTGCCTGAGTCGTGGACTTGGGGACACGTGTCGGTGGACGGGGGCACGGGCGGTGCATCCCCTCTTCAGCTTCGGTTTGGTGGTAGAGCCAGAGAAAAACCATCGGGTGGACGGTTTCCAGGTTTGGGCCTCAAAACCTGGGTACTGAGGGTTCCGAGTTGGCCACAAAACTTGGGCTGAGGACGGTTTCCAGGTTTGGGCCTCAAAACCTGGGCGCTGCGGGTTGCTGAGTTTGGGCCTCAAAACTCAGATGCTGGTGGGCTGGTTCCCGGTTTGGGCCTCAAAACCGGGGGTTGGCTGGCTGGAAGGCGGTGGTTCCCGGTTTGGGCCACAAAACGGGGGTGCAGAGCGCAGCGGTGGCGGCACGTGGCGGCAATCGGGAGGTTGCGTCGAGGCAACGCTATGAGTTGTGCGAGCGTGGCCATCGGATCCACCTACCATCGAGTTGGTCCAGAATAACCTTAGGGTTAGCTGGTTCGCTCTGTAAGTAGTTAGGGGTAGAGTGGGAATTAGGAATAGTTAGAATTAGGATAAGTAGGGGGAGACACCCACCTCCCCATCTATCTCAGTTCATTTGCTCTTTGCTTCTAGGGTTTCCTGCTCTCCCAATCCCCTGCTGTAGCTAGCTGAGATCCGCAGAGAAACATACCTCTGTGTACTGGAGATTTGAGGAAGTGAGGCCGTAACCTCACTGTTGTAGCGTGTGTAGCCACACGGTTGCAGATCGATGTGTTGATTCGCGTTTGTTCGTGTTCTTCGCGTTCTTCGTTTTTCCGCGATTTTCCCGCCACTCAATCTCTCTCCTACTGCGTCTTTGTGAAATCCGTTTGAATCAACTTGTTCGTTTTTGGAAAGGAGATCATTTCCACCGAAGGAATTTATCTAACTCCTTGTGAACAAGTAGATCGGGTTGATTTCGTTTTCGTGGCGCTTTTTTGTTCTTGATCTTCCCCTTTCGATTTCCCGGTGATTGAATCGATTTGAGCGGATGATTTCTTGGGGATAGTCTCCTAACTACCCCGTGATCATCTTCTCCAAGTTTGGGAACGTGGGATTTTGATTTGGATCGAATTTGGAGAGATTTGGAGAGGAGGCGACTGAAATCGCCCTCTCTGCTCGTTGGCGAACAGTCCGCGGTTTTGACCGGCGGACAGTCCGCGCGTCGGGTTTGGCCGGACCAGCGGCCAGACTCCGCGCTGAGGAGCAAGTGATTTTTGAACCGCGGACAGTCTGCCGTTGTGTTTGGCGGACAGTCCAGGAATGTCCAGGGAGGTTCCAGCAGAGTTGCTGTTTCTCGTTTTCCACCGGCGGACAGTCCGCCATCCTCTCGCGGACAGTCCGCCGTAGGGGCGGACAGTTTGGGACCCCAGGGCCGGACAGTCCGCGGATTGGCTGTAGCCTCCGGTTTTGTGCGTTTGCTCTCCCGGCTTCCTCGCTTGGTTTTCGGACTTCTTGTTTGGCCTTGTAGTTGACCAAGGAACCCCTCTAGGTATCTTTGCTACTTGTTAGCATCGGCATTTAGGGATTTCTCGACGTAGCCGTCTATCTACGTTCGAGACTTGGTTTTTGAGGGTTGAACTTGTGCCGGAGCTTGTGGTGTTTGGTTTGCTATCACTTTGTGGTGCCTCGCTGTGATCCTAGGGATCATCCACCCTCTTCCAAGGGTCGTGGGCATCACGGTTTCGGTCGTAGCTTTCGGGGGTTGATTTTGGGACATTTGGCCAAAGTTTCGAGAGAAATTTTTGAGCTCCCATTCACCCCCCCCTCTGGTCGCCTTGCTAGTGCTTTCTCAGTCCTTCAGTTCGGACAGCCTCCGCCATTTCCGCAGCAGTTTACCGGCCCCAGCTCCTCTCAGTTCACGAGCTTCACCACTCCTCCAGGCGGGGCCCCGCTCTTCAGTCCACTGCGAACCGGCTTCACACCTAGGCCGACAGAGTCTCTGTTTGCGACGACGACCTCTGTGACTCGAGACTTGTCCGCCACTTTCAGTGAGCTTACCGGATTCCCCACTCCAGATCTTCCGGATCCAGTGCAGACGTCGACAGCTCCAGTGACCACCACAGAGACCCTCCCGAGCTCAGTCACGTCTTCAGAGCAGACATAGCCTATGCAGTCCGAGACGACCACGACAGTTCAGCCTGAGTTGTCAGTTATCCCAGAGCTTCCGCACTCCGATACTCAGGTTGACACAGTTACCGTGACTGCGACAGCTTCCGAGCCGGCAGAGCAGACCGAGCAGGCCCAGTAGCCAGAGCCGTCAGAGCCGACCCAGATCGCTTCACCTGCACTTCCAGCTCCACAGGGTCAGCAGGCTACAGGCGCCACCTCTTCCGACTCCGAGGAGTACCTCCAGCAGTTTGAGTTCACTCAGCGTACTCCAGAGCCAGCTCCTGACTCGTCTGCACCACCTCCGCCCTCCGACGCGTAGTTTGGCGCTTGATGCCAAAGGGGGAGAGTGGATGAGTATAGTGATAGGGGGAGCGATGTGAGAGGGTTTCGATATCTTATGTTGTGTTATTTTCACATACGCTCTTTACTTATCGCATCTTTTGTGCTTGTTATGTGATATACTTATGCTATGGATCTTTATGACATGCATGTGCTCACTATGATATATGATATGACATGTCATTTCGCCTTACTCGATTACTTGTGCTCAATTCTCATTTGATTATGTATTCGAGCTCTTTACTCTTGCACTTGTTATTCACTCTAACTTGTTGAGTACAGGATGATGGCATGACATGTTTGAACTTGCCCCTAACCAATTTCTCTTATTTATTGCAAGTTCATACATGTCATGATTTAAAAAACCTCTTCTCTCTATACTCGATCTCGTGTTGTCATCAATCACCAAAAAGGGGGAGATTGAACGCATCTTGGCCCCTAGTGGTTTTGGTGATTGGATGAAACACAAGATTACTGGGACTAACGGTGTTTTGCAGAAACAGGGATGAGTTAGGTCACGGTAATGGCGACGATACGGGCATATGGAGTTTCATGTCCCCTGGCGATGGAAATCGTTTCGGTTCTCAAAGGACGGACGACGAAGACGGTGGTAGACTAGGCTAAGTGTCACATGGTGTTGGAGGACACTTAGGTAGTCTTAGGTCTTTGTTTTTTCCTTTGGCCGTATTATAAAGGGGAGCGTGAATCAGTAGCTTGACCTAGATGAGTCTATTGAGGTAGGTGTGATGCACACTTGTTATTTCATAGCCCTAGGTAGCTCAGAGAGATGCCTTAAGTTGAGAGGATCAAAAGTCATTTAGGCCGCGTCGCGATCCGAGTTGAATCTGCCCTAGTTATGGGCATCGGACGCCGGCTAGGTGGGCATCGGACGCGTCCGATGCTCAACCCGACTAGGGTTTAGTCTGGTGCGTGGCATCGGACGCGCCCGTGCCACTGTTCACATGGGCGTGAACTGGAGGCCGCATCGGACGCTGGCATCGGACGCTGGCATCGGACGCTGAGGGCCAGCGTCCGATGGCCATCCAGAGAGGTTCCAGAGAGGTCAAATCCACATCGGGACGCGTCCGATGTGGGTGGCATCGGACGCTGCCCAGCGTCCGATGTCCCTTTAAACAGTCTGACAAGAAGGTACAGTAGACCGTTGGACGAGGTCATCGGAGCGTCCGATGCTAGGCATCGGCGCGTCCGATGCCCCCGCAGAATGCCTGTCTTGTGGTGTTTTTGGATGGCCGGTTGGGGGAGTATATATACTTCCTTCCCTCCATCCATTTGAGTGTTCTTGCTACTTCCATCAGCTGAGAAACACATTGTGAGTGTGAGTGAGTGCAAGAGCCCTAGTGAGGTTGAGTGATTTGCTAATTGTGAGAATTAGACACCTCCTAGTGAGAATTGAGTAGCAAGTGTGCATCCATCCATCTCTTTGGCCTTGTGTTGGTCAAGTGAGAGTTCTAGCTTGTTACTCTTGGTGATCGGCATCACCTAGACGACTTGGTGGCGATCGGAGAGCTTGGTGATCATTCGGAGGCATTGTGGATGACCCAAGTCAAGTTGTGACCGGTAGCGAGTGATCACCGGGCCGGAGTGGCGAAGAATCAGCTCGTAGTGAGCACTTGATCCTTGCGCGGATCAAGGGGAGCGTATACCCTTGCGCGGGTGCTCCAACGAGGACTAGGGGGGTGTGCCGACACCTCGATACCTCGGCAAAAAGATCGTCGTGTCATCTCTACTCTCTTCACTACGCATTTACCTTTGAGCAATTCAATTCCGTATTTACTTGTTGTTCTTTCATAAGTTGAATTGCCATGCTAGAGTAGAAATGGTTTAGCGATAGTCTTTTGTGCATTTGATTCTTGTCAAACACACTTCTAGGCACTAGGGGGTTAATTGGGGCTTGATAGGTTTTATTATCGCAAGAAGTTTTAGAAAAGCCCAATTCACCCCCCCTCTTGGGCATCTTGATCCTTTCACCTACTAATCAACCTCCAAGGATATCCGTATTCAGCCGATTAGGTGACCAATCGAGTTCCAGCGGTATGAGTCAAAATCGAGTGATCACTTCAAGGACTTTGACTCCTCAAGAGACAAGGAAGGCACAAGTGAGACAAGTTTACATACCCAAGGGTACAAAATTCTCTCGTTGCCTCCCTGACCAAGCCTGATCCTATTCCAGTAATCACAATCAGCTCTATGAAGACTCCCATTATTGAAGGACCGAGAAGCTACCCGAAAGCGACCAGAGGGGGGGTGAATGAGAGCTTCAAAATTTCCTTTCGGAAACTCGATGCCTCTGTCCCAAAATTAACCCCAAGAGCGAACCCTCGAGCTTGCTAATGTCCACGACCCTAGAAGAAGGGTGGATGCTTCCTAGAAGCACAGCGGGACACTACACAACTCTAGAAAGCCAACGCAAAAGACGGGACTCGAATCCGTCAACGCAGCGGAGCGAACCGCGAAGACGAATGAAACAGCGAGAAACAGCAGCGACCGGACTCTGGCCTGCGTCCGGTCAGCAGGGACCGGACGCGTCTGGTCACACAATAACAGGGTTTGGACCTCTCTGTTTCTGACCGGACTCTGGCGTACGGTGCGTCCGGTCAGCTACAGTGCGTCCGGTCAAAAGCCAACCAGCCTAGTGAACAGTGAGACATGTGCGTCCGGTCACTAAATCAACAGAGCGTCCGGTCGAACACCCAGGAACACTGCACGTGATGTTCATCGACAGGACTCCGCGCAGTGCGTCCGGTCACCCCGATGGAGCGTCCGGTCAATGCGCAGCAGCACTGTTCGTCCACCGAATCGCCTCGATCTCACCCAAAACAAATCCTCTAGGGATCAAACTTGGTGAGATGAGTCACAAGGAGTGTAGTGAGCTATCTCTAAGAGATCATGGCTCGAACCTATCTCCAAAACGGTGAATCGAAGAATTTCGGGGGAAGGGAGAAAACTTGACCCGAAACGAAAAATCGATCGATCTCCTAGACCGTGAGGTTAGAGGATGATTCCTTCGGTGGAAAGAAGTGCCTCACGATCTAGAACAAACCAGTTCAAACGGAATTGCAAAAGATGAACTGAGCAAAGAGATCAAGCGACGGGAAAATCGTGGAGAAAAAGGATTCCGCGAAGAACACGAACAAAGCGCGAATCACACCCACGAATTGCAAGCCGAAGCGCAAACACCCGCTACGATAAGGAGGTTACGGCCTCCTTTCCTCAAAATCAACAGAACACAGAGTTGCAAGTCTCTCTGCGGATCTCAGCTACAGCAGGGGATGGGAGAGCAGGAAACCCTAAGTGCAAAGAGCAAATGAGATGGATAAAACTGAGATGGATGGGAGGAGGGTGTCTCCCTACTACTTATCCTAATTCTAACCTAAGTCTAATTCCTACTCTACCCCTCTCTATTCTAATTACAGAGCGAACCAGCTAAACCCTAGGGTTATTCTGGACCAACTCGGTGGTAGGTGTATCCGACGGCCACGCCCGCACAATACGAAGCGTTGCCTCGACGCAACCTCCAGATTGCCGCCACGTGCCGCCACCGCTCTGCACCCCCGGTTTTGTGGCCCAAACCGGGAAACCAGCCTTTTCCAGCCATCCCCCGGTTTTGAGGCCCAAACCGGGAAACCAGCCCACCAGCTTCTGAGTTTTGAGGCCAAACTCAGCAAACCCTCAGCGCCCAGGTTTTGAGGCCCAAACCTGGAAACCGTCCTCAGCCCGAGTTTTGTGGTCAAACTCGGAAACCCTCAGCCCGAGTTTTGTGGCCAAACTCGGAAACCGTCCACGCCCAGGTTTTGAGGCCCAAACCTGGAAACCGTCCATCCGATGGTTTTTCCCTGGCTCTACCACCAAACCGACGTCGTAGATGGGATGCACCTCCCGTGCACCCCGTCCACCGACACGTGTCCCTGAGTCTACGACTCAGGCAACACATGACCGCATTTCTTCACTTGTCGTCGTCACAGGCTGCCAGCCACCACAGCTGATCCTCGGGCCTCTGGTCCCTCAGTCCAAGCCTCACGTCCGCCCTTCACCGCTCGGTACCTCGGCATGGCACGTCCGCCGCACGGCACGCCCATCCTTCACCGCACCCGGTCCATCGGCACGGCACGTCTCAACTTGACCTTCACCTCGCCGTCGATCACTGTATCCGTGCTCGACACCTGCACAACACAAGCCAAAGAACATGCGCATCATCCCAGTTGACAATCACTCATCACTCAGAGACCCGGCATACACCCATGTATCCGCAATTATTAATGAAGTTGAGCCGATGGTGATTGAGGATCCAACTCCAACTATGACTCAAGAAAATGTTCCAGGTGTTGCTGCTGTAGTGGAGGAGGAAAAGCCTGTTGAGTGGGACCCTAGATATACTCAGCCTAGGTGGTGTCCCCCTGGATTGAGTAAAACTCAACAGAGGAAGTTACAAAGAGCTCGGTGTAACAAGCAAAGGCGGGAGCAACTTGAAAAAAAATGAGGGAAGACATATTTAACTCAACGCATCCCATGTTTCCTCAAGGCAAGCGAGGAGGTGAAGAGTTGGGTTTTATTAATCAAAAACTGACTGCAACAGTTGCTGAACCAAACAGGTCGGATCCTAAGTCGACCAGTCTAGATACCGAGCCTGCCAAGTTGATTTCTAGGCCAACCAGGTCGGATCCCAAGCCGACCAGATCAGATCATAGACCGACCAGTTTAATTCCCGAACTGGATAAAGTAGCCACTACTGAGTCGCATGATGAGCCAGCCCGTCCAGATTGTGAGCCAACTAAATCGGTTCCTGATGTTCCAGTGATCTCCGGCGCATGCCCAGATGATCCTACCTCTTCTATTGACGTTGCTACGAGTAATGAAGATACACCCGAGGAGCAAGATGAGGATATGCTGGACTATGAACCTTCTCCAGAAAGAGTGGAGGTTAATGTAGTTTATTTATCTGCTGATTACTATGTGGTCGGAGATGATTCGACAACAACAGAATTTAATTTCGCCATGCAAAGTGCCGTGTTTCAGAAGCCGGAAGACTCTGTCAATCATCTGAAGCCATTGCATGTGAAGGGTCATATTAATGGCACACCGGTTCACAAGATGTTGGTTGATAGCGGGGCAATTGTGAATTTAATGACATACTCGCTCTACCAGAAGCTTGGTGGTACTGACGAAGTGTTAGTTAAGACCAACATGACAATTACCAGAGTTGGTGGAGGAGATCCTATCCTGGCCAAAGGGGTTGCTTCCATGGAGCTCACTATTGGGAGCAAAACGTTGGCCACTACCTTCTTCATCGCCGATGTGCAAGGTAGCTATAATCTGATACTTGGACGCGATTGGATTCATGCTAATCGATGCATTCCTTCTAGCTTACATCAGTTTCTCATTCAGTGGGTGGGAGACGATGTAGAAATTGTGCACTCGGATTCATCGGCTTACGTTGCTACAGCTGATGTGCGGATACATGGGTGTATGCCGAGTCTCTGAGTGATGAGTGATTGTCAACTGGGATAATGCGCATGTTCTTTGGCTTGTGTTGTGCAGGTGTCGAGCACGGATACAGTGATCAAAGGCAAGGTGAAGGTCAAGTAGAGACGTGCCGTGACGATGGACCGAGAGTGGCGAAGGGCGGACGTGAGGCTTGGACTGAGGGACCGGTGGCCCGAGGATCAGCTGTGGTGGCTGGCAGCCTGGGACAGCGACGAGCAAAGACTTGCGGGCACGGTGTTGCTTGGGTCGAGGACCTGGGGACACGTGTCGGTGGACGGGGTGCACGGGCGGTGCATCCCCTCTACGGCTCGGTTTCGTGGTTGAGCCACAGAAAAACCACCGGATGGACGGTTTCCAGGTTTGGACCTCAAAACCTGGGCACTGATGGTTTCTGTGTTTGGGCCACAAAACTCGGGCTGAGGACGGTTTCCAGTTTTGGGCCTCAAAACCTGGATGCTGCGGGTTTCTGAGTTTGGGCCACAAAACTCAGGCGATGGACGGCTGGATTCCCGGTTTGGGCCTCAAAACCGGGGGTTGGTCGTGAAGGCTGGTTTCCCGGTTTGGGCCTCAAAACCGAGGGCGAAGTCTGGGAAAAGGACGAGCGGAGCGGTGGCGGCACGTGGCGGCAATCGGTGAGGTTGTGTCGAGGCAACGCTACCAGTTGTGCGGGCATGGCCGTCGGATCACCAGCTATCTTGAGTTGGTCCAGAATAACCCTAGGGTTTAGCTGGTTTGCTCTGTAATTAGAGAGGGGTAGAGTAGGAATTAGAATTAGGTTAAGTAGAGGGAGACACCCTCCTCCCATTTGGATCTCAGTGATTTGCTATTTTGCCTTCTAGGTTTTCCTGCTCTCTTTCTCCCCTGGTGTAGCGAACTGAGATCCACAGAGAAGAGAACAATACCTCTGTGTTCGTGAGATTTTGAGGAAGTGAGACCGTAATCTCACTATTGTAGCATGTGGTAGCCACACGGTTGCAATTTCGTGGTTGTGATTCGCGTTTTGTTCTTGTTCTTCGCGAGTTGCTTTTCTCCATGGTTTTTTTCCGTCGATCGATCTCTTTGCTGAGTGCATCTTTTGCAAATCCGTTTAAACTGAGTTGTTCTAGATCGTGAGGCACTTCTTTCCACCGAAGGAATTCACCTCTAACCTCACGAGCTAGTAGATCGATCGATTTTCATTTCGGGCCAAGTTTTTCTCCCTTTCCCGAAATTCTTCAATTTATCGATTTGGAGATAGGTTCGAGCCATGATCTCTTAGAGATAGCACACTATCCTCCTTGTGACTCCTCTCACCAAGTTTGATCCCTAGTGGATTCGTTTTGGGTGAGATCGAGTTGGATCGGTAGACGAACGGGGCTGATTCGGGGGGACCGGACGCTGGCGTCGGGCTGACCGGACGCTGACACAGTGCGTCCGGTCGTTGAATGTTCGGTGCAATTTCCTGATACTTGACCGGACGCTCGGCCACCCACTGACCGGACTCGCCCTTGCTACTGTTCATCGGTTTCTATCTTTGTGACCGGACGCTGACCCTTTGACCGGACGCTCTGTCAACCAGAGTCCGGTCCAACTCAGAGAGCTCCCATTTTGGGTTTTGCTCGACCGGACGCGTCCGGTGCCTACTGACCAGACGCACCAGTGAGTCCGATCAGAGCTGTTTTGCACATTTTTGTCCGCAGTTTGTTCGTCCGACTTCCGATTTGAGATCCGCTTGTTGCGTTGAATTCCTGACTTCGTGCTCTTCAAAAATCGGGCTTCTCGCTTTACAAAATAGCCTGAATCCCCCTTGCGTTGCTCGGGGGAGGTTGAGGTTACCCAAAGTTCATCCTGTCACTAGTTGACCTGCGTGAACTTGGGCGAGGGAATTTTTGTGGTGTCCCGCTGTGTTCCTAGGGAACATCCACCCATTCTCTTGGGTCGTGGACGTCACACGCTTCGGTTTTGCTCTTGGGGTTGATTCTCGGGACAGAGGCAACAAGTTTCCAAAAGGAAAATTTGGAGCTCCCATTCACGCCCCCCTCTGGTCGCTTTCTGGTAGCACTTCCGGTCCTTCAATTGGTATCGGAGCGGGTTAAGGATCTTCCACCTTAGCTGGTTCCAGATCCACAGAAGGCGACATGGATCGCGGCGTGGGCAAACCACCGTTCTTCGATGGGACGAACTATGCGTATTCGAAGATACGCATGTCGGCCTATCTGCAGAGTATTGGTGCTTCCATTTGGGATATTTGCAACTCTGCCGATTACGTGGTCTTGGCTGCTCGTGTCACTCAGCATCAGATCGATGAGCACGATGCCAATAGCCGAGCCCGTAATGCTCTTTTCTCATGCTTGAGTATGAGTGAGTTTGACCGCGTTTCTCACCTCGCTACGGCTCGGGAGATTTGGGCTACCCTCATGCGTTTCCATGAGGGAACCTCTCAAGTCAAAACCCGTCTCTACGAGTCGTTCAAGCGAGAGTATGAGAACTTTTGACATATGCCTGGCGAGAGCATAGAAAGTTTATTCGCTCGCTTTCAGGTGATTGTCAACAGGATGAGAGCTAACAAGGAGCTGTTGCCTTTCGACGATCATGAGAGAGCTCTCAAGCTACTCCATACTCTTGATCGATCGGTGTGGGATTCCAAGGTTCAGGCAATCATCGAATCGCCTAACTATGAGACCCTCACGTGCGATGAGCTCTTTAGTAAGCTCAAGTCCAGTGAGATCGATGCCATGGCGAGGACTTCTTATGAAAATCCTTCTGGCCCATTGATGGCTTTGGTTTCTGGCTCTTCTGCTAACACCTCTGGAGGCTTTGCACTTTTCTGCTAACAAGTTTCCAAAAGGAAAATTTGGAGCTCCCATTCACCCCCCCTCTGGTCGCTTTCTGGTAGCACTTCCGGTCCTTCATGATGCTCCTTTGCTCGGGAGGGGCATGATGCTATTGCTTGCTTATCTGGTCGAGACCTTTCCGATTTTCAATTTATTAGAGTAACTAGAGAAGGTTTTGTACCAGTATCTTTAAAGCTGATTGACAATCGGTTTAATATCATCATGTAATTGTTTAAATGGATACTAATGTTGATTGGTTAAAACATTGTGTTGAGCATTATCAGACCTTTAAGACCGATGCTTGTGAAGCTATTGATGATTTTGATGAGCTCAATAAGTTGGGCCAAGGTTTTACATCGGCCGACCCTTTAGAACAAGTTGATATTGGGGATGGTTTTGTACCTAGGCTGACGTTTGTAAACCAAAACTTAGAGGCCAATTATAAACTTGGGTTAATCGCGCTTTTGAAAGAGTATGTTGATTGTTTTGCATGGAATTACATGGAGATGCCCAGATTAAGTCGAGAGCTTGTTGAACATCGGCTCCCTATTAAACCTGGGTCCAGGCCTTTCAAATAGCATCCTCGCCATTTTAATTCTATGATATACGACCGGATTAAAGAGGATATTAATCGGTTGTTGCAAGCGAGGTTTATACAACCATGCAGTTATGCAGAGTGGGTCTCTAATATTGTGCCTGTTGAGAAAAAGGACACTGGGAAGATCAGGGTCTGTATTGATTTTAGAGATCTAAATAGAGCCACTCCCAAAGATGAATATCCTATGCCTATAGCCGATATGCTTATTAATGACGCCTCAGGACACCAGGTTATTAGTTTTCTTGATGGCAACGCTAGTTATAATCAGATATTTATGGCCGAAGAAGATATGTCTAAAACGACCTTTATTTGTCCTGGGTTCGTCGGTCTCTTTGAGTGGGTTGTAATGACATTTGTATTGAAGAATGCAGGTGCTACTTATCAATGCGCTATGAATTTGATCTTTCATGATTCAATTGGTGTGATCATGGAAGTATATATTGATGACATTGTGTTCAAATCGGCTGCTCATGTGTCTCACTTAGCTGATTTGCGTCTTGCGTTTGAAAGGATGCGCAACTATGGACTAAAGATGAATCCACTGAAATGTGCTTTTGGTGTATCGGCTGAGATGTTTTTAGGATTTATTATTCATGACAAGGGCATAGAGATTGATCCTAAGAGGATAGAGAAGATTAAGAAAGTTCAGGCGCCTACATGTAAAAAGGACTTGCAGAAGTTCTTAGGGAAGGTGAACTATTTGAGAAGATTTATTGCGAATTTGTCTGGGAAGATTATTCCTTTTACCCCTATATTGAAGTTGAAGGATGAATCTGAATTCACTTGGGGGGCAGAGCAACAAGGGGAATTTGATAAGATAAAGGAATATTTGTCATCCCCACCAATTTTTCGTGCGCCTAGAAGAGGAGTTCCTTTCAAACTATATATTGCTGCTGAAGAGAAGGTTATCGAGGATGTTTTGACTCAAGAGGATGAAGGTAAAGAGTATGTAATTGCTTATATTGGTCGTCGTCTTCTTGATCCTGAGACAAGGTATGCTCATATTAAAAATTTGTATTTATCATTGTACTATGGTTGTGCTAAAACGAGACATTATTTGTTGTCTAGTACATGTGTTGTTGCATGCCAGGCCGATGTGATTAAGCACATGTTATATCGGCCAATCCTTAGCGGAAGGATAGGCAAATGGGCATATGCATTAATTGAATATGACTTGACTTTTGAGCCATTGAAAGCATTAAAAGGTCAAGTTCTTGCTGTTTTTATTGTTGAGCATGGTATTGATCTAGAGGATGAGCTTAATTACCTTGCTCTTACACCATGGAAACTTTATTTTGATGGATCGGTTTTCAAAGAAGGCCAAGGTGTTGGTGTGGTCATTATTTCTCCCAATGGTGCTGAATTTGAGATGTCAAGCCGGTTAGATTACTTTTGCACCAATAATCAAGCCGAATATGAAGCTCTGTTATTCAGCCTAGAAATACTGTATTCCATGGAAGTAAAACATGTTGAGGCTTACGGTGATTCCTTGCTAGTAGTACAACAGGTTACTGGTGAGTTTCAATGTTTAGAAGGATCATTAAATGCTTATCTTGATGTATGCCTTGACATCATTGCTCGTTTTACCGAATTCCAAATTCAGTATATCTCGAGGCATGAAAATCATAAATCCAACATGTTAGCTCAATAGGCATCTAGCTATAACGTCGGAAAGCGTAATTTTCACGTAAAGGAGAAGCCGATGCATCAACCTATGAGAATTTCACATGCAGGTTACAAAGAACCGGCTCAATCGGCTTGCCTAGCCGACCAAGTCAGTTTTGAGCTGATTCAGTCGGTCTGCCCAGGCGACCAGGTCAGTTTTAAACTTACTCGGTCGGTTTGCTCGGCCGACCAGGTCGGCTATAGATTAGCTCGGTCAATTTGCCCAATTGACCTGGTCGGTTCTAGAACGGATAGCCTAGATGGTTCATCCGTGGAATTTCCAAATCGGCCTAGCTTAATTATTAATGAAAGCGAGACTGATTTGGAAGATTGGGGGACTCCCTTGTTGAAATATTTTCGTGATCCAAGTACTAAAGTTGATAAAAGTGTTCGGCGGAGTGCATTTAAATATGAGCTACATAATAATGAGCTTTATTGGAGGACCACTGAAGACTTGTTATTTAAGTGTTTAGGATCTGATCAAGCAAGAGTAACTATGGGAGAGGTCCATGAAGGTATTTGTGGTACACATCAATCGGCCCCGAAAATGAAGTGGTTGTTGCGTACTATGATGGGAGAGGTCCATGAAGGTATTTGTGGTACACATCAATCAGCCGGTTTTTATTGGCCTACTATGATGGCCGATTGTTTTCGTTACTACAAGGGGTGTGAAGAATGCCAGTGGTTTGGAAATATACAGCTTGCTCTTGCAGCTATGCTTCATCCTATCATCAAACCGTGGCCTTTCCGTGGTTGGGGGCTAGACTTTATTGGCCAAATTCATCCCTCATCTTCAAAGGGACATCGTTTTGTCTTGGTCGCTACAGATTATTTTACTAAGTGGACTGAAGCGGTGCCTTTGAAGAACATGACACATAAGGAGGTAATTGAGTTTATTACTGGACATATTATACATAGATTTGGCATTCCTCAGACGCTGACTACGGATCAGGGGACATCATTTATTTCCAAAGAGGTGCGAGATTTTGCCAAATTGTATAGGATTAAAATGCTCAATTCGTCTGCATACTATGCTCAAGCTAATGGCCAGGATGAGTCTAGTAATAAGACTTTGATCAAGCTTATTAAGAAGAAAATTGAGGATAACCCGAGAAGGTGGCATGAGGTTTTGTCCGAAGCTCTATGGGCACATCGTATATCGAGACATGGTGCTACAAAGGTTACTCCTTTTGAGTTAGTATATGGTCAAGAGGCCGTGTTTCCTGTCGAGGTAAATTTGGATGCATATAGGCTTGCTAAGCAAAATGATTTATCCGCTGTTATGTGTCATGATACGATGATGGACAACATTGACGAGGTAACTGATAAAGGATTAAGAGCTCTCAAGGAGATGGAGAAAGACAAAACCCGGGTTGCCAAAACTTACAATAAGAAAGTAAGGAGTAAATCATTCCAGATGGGAGAGTTAGTGTGGAAGACTATACTTCCACTCGGATCAAAGAGTAGTAAGTTCGGTAAGTGGTCGCCGAGTTGGGAGGGACTTTATAAGGTGATCAAAGTGATATTCGGAAATGCATATATGGTGGAGACGTTGCAAGGTGAAAGTCTCTCGAGGGCAATAAACAGAAGGTATTTGAAAAACAATACTTTCCAAGTGTTTGGCAAGAAGCCTAAGTTCTCTCTAGACAATGGCCGATACATGTATCGCCCTTAGAATAAAAATAAACAATATAAGCATTCGTCCTTAGTTACTGGTAACCAATGAGTTGGACATTGTTGTTATTTAGTTTGTTTTTAGGTTCTACTAAAGATCACCTAAAAACAGGGGGCATATGTTGACACTCAAAAGTGTCCTAAGCATATAATAAATTCTTTTATCATCAAAATGGCCAAGAGGTGCATTTAGATTGTCATATTTGGGGTCGAAGTAAAGGAAGATTATCTCCAAGCATTTTTATCTGATGAGAGTGCTTTTTAGGCCGACTATTCTAAGATCTTCCGAGCAGGTCAGGTCAGGCCAGGTCTGGTTGCTTGATCTGTCTTCCGACCAGTCACAAAACCTCCGACCAGGTAACACTGGTCGGAGACGGCGAGGTGACCAGCTCATGATTATCAAGGTACTGATTTAAAAGATCTTTTCTCTGACGATGTGTTTCTTCAGGGATTAAAGATCTATTAATTTAGTCGGTTTTTGGGCTATTATTAGCCGCACAAAGGCCCACGATAACCGGTTTTGCCGATTTAAGAATCAGCTAGATCAGGTTTACCTTTTCCAGTCCGGATTGGACTCTTTTCCATATTTTAATGGAGTTCGGATAGAAAACTTGGAGATTATGATCTGGAGATATTTCCTATTGGGATAAGACCAACCCCCTCTATATATATGAGAGGATCATGGCCGATTGAGGCATCCAACCCTAAATTGTCAAATCAATCTACTACAACCCTTTTACCCTTTTCCCTCTCTATCCTGCTGTTCGATGCATCTCCCAGCGAGATTCAGCGGCGTTCTAGGCGGCCTTGCTGGTCCTAGGGAAACCTCTACGTGCTCCTCCCCAACGGGTCTTCCCGGGAGAAGTTCGAGAGTCATCAACACAAGGAATCAAGCTCTAAATCGGCTCAAACCGGTCTTCAAATCGGTTTCGTCGGTTTATTCAGGTTCCTTGCTGTACTAGGTTGATCTCCAACCTCTTCGGGCGTTCTAGCCCTGCTGGTGTGTGCTTCAGAATCACTTCCGACGTCAACACTATACTTCTTGTGTATAAATTTTTTGACACCAAGCACTTGTTCACTGCATTCATTCAAATTGTGGTAGATCCCCGAGTTTCTTCCCCTTGAAAACCACATAGCAAGCATCCATTGTCTGAAACTAAACATTTTTGGAGCCACAGTCCAATTTGAAACATGAAACTATAGATGATTGGACCCTTGTTCTAATATGACATTACCTTAGTCGAATATTAACTTTGACTACTAGTTACCATGAGTGTGGAACTTGAAGATCTATAGTTTGTGATGAAAAAATTGTTGATCTCAAGCTCCTCACCGATGGGCACCATCATCAACATGAAAAACAACAAATCTGACATCATTGGCTTGAAAAACAGTAGTAGTGGCCTCAACTTTTGAATCAAGTTGTTTCATTGGTTGCTGCCATCCAAATGAAAAGATCAAACTAGTACAACCACTTTGAAACAACGGGTCACAACTACATTGGAACCCTATTGAGCACATCCACTCACTGCCATTATACATTAGTACATACTAAGTATTGTTGCTAAGGAAAGGATGTGCAAAAGTAGGGCTTGATGACAGTCATGGAAGAAATCAAAACCATGTAAACAAGGCAGTTACCTCCTTTAATGGATGTTTGCATCATAGGCCTTATAGATTTGAAACAATTATCACCAATTAAAAAGAAACATAACCAATACTTGATAATTAAGCTTACAATGAACATACGATATCACTGTGGGGATATTACCTCCATATACCCCCATGGACCTACTTGGGCTCTTCATCAAGGACAGCCCAACTCGCGAGCCCCTGCAGCACATGGCCAGGCTGCTGTGTTCGCCATGGACTCTCATGAAGCCTTGCACGCCAAGGAAGATCCTAGAGATAGATCCAGATTCCTTGCCTAAAGGAATCGATTGTAATATGTTAGGATATGGAAACTATAACCCTGCTCCCCGACTATATAAGGCGAGCAGGGACCCCCTCAAAGCATCGCATCGCACCAGATAATCCAGCCACCAAAACACAGGACGTAGGGTATTACGACGACTTGCTGGCCTGAACCTGTCTAAATCACAGTGTCTCGCCCATGTGTTTACGCTTGAGTAGCCGTCTCGCGCACCTCCTCAAACTAATCTACTACCTTAGGCATACCCCTCGGTAGACTGCCGACCATCTTTCGTCGACAGTTGGCGCGCTAGGTAGGGTGTGTGTGTGTGCTATGACACCATGGTTCACCAAGCGGTCATCTTCCCTGTCTCCATGATCCTCCCCGAGCCCGGACCTCCTTCTAGATCGGATCTATGACCTGGACCACCGGTGGCGCCGTCCTCGCTCCAGAGATCGTGGAACCCGCACAGCTTCCTGCGCTTGATACCTCATCGTCCACCCTTCGTGCCGGTGCCCCGCGCGCCAAGATCCATCTGCTGCGACGACCTGGTCGAGGCCATCGACCGGGCCAACAAGAGGATCGCCGACTGCATCGACGTCATCGAGGCAGCTTGTCTGCAGCTCTCCGGTCGTCCTCATCGCCAGCACCATCATTGTACGCCATCGGGAGTGCCCAGCGTGCGTCCCGCCCGCCGCCCAAGATCGGATCTACACCCGGCTCCCCGCTCCACGGCTCGCCAGTCGCGCCCCACAATCAATCTCCATGCCCTACGGGCTACGCGGTGCGGCGCCCACCTTCCAGCACCAGACGCTATGACAACTCTCTGACCAGGTTGAGCTTTTCAGCTCCGACCAGACTTCTTCGACCAGCCTGCCTAGCCAGGCATCTCTAGCTCCGATCGTCGGCTTGGTGGTTATCCGTGAGATCTCTGGCGACTCCGAGCCAGCGTCGTCCATCGACAAGATGGTCTCGGCAACCTCCGTGTCTGCATATGCCTCATCCACCAAGTCCATCTCCATGCAGACGACGACCATCATCTTCACGGGGTCATCCATCGACTTTCCACCTGGCTACGGGGGTGTGATCTTCAACGTCCCCGCCGACAGCGTTCCACGAGCGAACAAGACGGATGCCCAGCACACCGAACGAGAACAACACAACGTCGATCGCCAGCGCCATCGTGACGAGAAGCGCCATGACTAGGAGCGTCGTGATTGGGAGCACCATGGAGGCCGCAATCTCCAGGAGGACTTCAACATGGTCGGTGACCGCCAGGTGTACACGACTCTGAGCGCCAACCTAGCCGTCGTTGCAAACGAGCTGCCAAAGATGTCCGTCACTCCAGAGCTCGAGAAGATCATCGCCCACGTCAAAGCCATCGCCGTGCAGTGCTACGAAAAGGGGCACAGAGCTGCTCCCTCTAAGTCTTCACACAGCAGGACCCGACCCCCGAGCCCTCGCCGCTCAAACAGGCAACGCCGCCTCACCGCGATCTGGAGGTCACCCAAGGGCGTCGCGACGCCCATGGAGCCCCGACTCCCGACGCTAATGCAACAACAACTTCGACAGGGCCTCGTCCCTTCACCGCACGTCTCCGGGCTGTCGACTGGCCCTAGGGCTTCAAGGTTACCTGTCGATCACACCCCAAATTTTCCATTTTGGGATGAACACTTAATAAAACATATGATTTTGTATTTTTTCTAAAATTTTCCCAACCATTATTTAGTTGTTGACAATTTATGTATTCAAAAATGTGAGTTCCAAAAAGTTTGAACAATCCAATATAATGGTTTGTTGCATATCATGCCTTCGCATAGTGTTTATGTATGAAAAATGTATTTAAAGTTTTTTAAATGCGCATAGGGTTCGAATCAAACCAAATCTTTGTTTATCTTTGACCAAGTTTCCTTGACCCTAAAACCATGATGAAATCCTTGGAAACCATACACCTTGATCCTTGTTCGAAAAACATTGATGCATCTTCTAGCATTCATCTTGCCAAACACCAAAACTCATGTTCTCTAAAACCTTATTAACTAGTCATATCCTAACTTGCTCTCTTTTTAACCTTTCTTTTTCATCCTTATATTTGAGATCCTAATCCTTTTGATTGAGTCTTCTCCAAATCACAAAATCTATGCTAGATGACCAATTGTTGTATCTCTTCTCTCTCATGTAATTCTATCTTCGCGTTGTACAAGTCAAATAATCGCATGTCATGTACTCATGTTAATCTCAACTTTGACTTTCCCTTGTTTTCTCGCCTTGGGCAACATCTGCATGGTCTCTTTTCCCTCCACCTTTTCTCCTCTTGATTAAAGCCAAACTTGTTTTCTATCTATCCTTGAAATCTATATGGCCTTGTCCCACCTTTTTGAAACCCTAAGTTCTTGGGAAACCCTAATCGTGTCTCCGAGAATTTAGCGGGTCGAGCCCAACTCTTCCCTTCTATATTCTAGATCTCTCGAAACCAAAGGATGGTTGTGCCTACCAACGAAATCTTTTACATACCACCGATCTAATCTCGTGTCTCGTGCAATGACCATTTTGGCTTTACACCCAACACGACTAATATTCCGTGGCTTTCTCTTCTTATTATCTCTCTTCATGTGTTTTGCTTCACAGAAACCTTCCCGACTACAAACAAATTTCCTCAAACTAATCCACTGTCCCACTCAACATAGCTTCTCCGCACACTAAAGCCTTTATCAAGAGCATATTCATTATAAAACTAAAATCCTTCGTCTTCGCTAACAAACATCTTGCTCACAATTTCATAGTACTCTGATAAAGAACCCTCACTTAAATCAGCCATGAGAGACTCAACAAGCAGTTGAGTGGTTCTACATCCTAAAATAGTACAACATTAAAGTCACAAGATGTATCATATTATTTCATATTTTTTTAATAATTCCTCATGCATATACTACTATGTTTGCATGAAGAGAGAGAAATAGGATCCGTCCTAAAGCACCCTTAAAATGCCTACTTGCTCTTCAGGCCAGAGTAGTCACAAGTTTTATGTTTGGCATCTTTTCTAACAGACTTTGATAGTACTAGAACATCAGGCGCCTTTCGGGCACCCTGCAATGATCTAAAAGAGCAGAAGTTACTATCTAAACTCAATATATATAGACTCATAATTAGGTGGTGGCTATAATTGCATAGACACTGGATATATAATAACCTTAGATCCATGTTCAGATAACCTGGACTTGATCCATGTACAGAACTACGGATCATAAGCAAGTCTCAGGTCTTGTTCATGTTCAGATAACCTGGACTTGAAAGGTTGTAACCTCCCTGAAAACACCAGTGCTAGATCCATGCTACTCATCAGTTTTACCATCAGGGAATCACCAGCGATAGATCCAGGCATCAAGAGAGTCACCAACACGTCGTACTTCGCCTGCACTCATGCTTGCTGCGACAGTTGATGGAAGAAGCCGACACCATGACCTTGTGCTCCCCGTCCACAACAACGGGTGTGTTTGGTTGGGTGTATAACTCCCAACTAGGCTCTCTGGAGCCAATTTTTAGCTGTTTGGTTGCCTGAACGAGCCTCCTAGCCAGGCCCATGCAAGCCATCTAGGGGGTCTTAGCCATGCTCCGGAAGAACGCAGGCGTCGACCGTTTTTGTGGAGCCAGGCCAGAGCCAGCGATGCTTGCGTTCCCCTCACCTCCCTCACCTTCCCTCACGGTGTCGGAGTCATGGCCGTCGAGGAGCGCGCTCACCGCCTGCGCCTGCCCATGTCTTTCGTGGAGGCCCTGCCAAGGTCGTTGCGAGGGCCCCGCCCGCCGGAGCCAAGGCCGTCGTGGCGGCGAACTTGCTACCGTGGAGGCACCGCTGGAGCGGGAGCCATGACCGGTGTGGAGGCCCGTCGAAGCCATGGCCGCTGTGGAGGCACCGCTGTGGAGGCCATGGCTGCTTTTGGACTCGAGAGCAACGACGGGGGATGTGAGCAGGTGAGGGGATAGAAGACCAAGTGTTTGATAAAATGTCTCAAAGGAGGTGAACTCACCGGCTCAACACAGAGGTGATTGTACACCACCCAAGCCAATCAACCAAACACAAACTCATCTTAGCCCGGCTCAGCAGCGCAGGTAACCAAACAAATGGATCCTGGCTTGCTAGAGGCAGATTTAGGCTAGCCTGGCTTAGTTTTGTTGGCCAGGCCAGTATAGAAAACGAACCAAACACACCCCCGTGTTATCCTGCATCGTTTTGTGGATCTAGCCACAACAACACGCCTGGCTCTTCTGCTCCCTCCGCGCCGGCGTGTCATCCTGCATCTGCGAGGAGAGGAAGAGATTGACGCAAAGGAAGTGAGAGACGGTAGCAGGGTGGGGGAAAATGGTGGCGGCAGGAGGCGAGCACCGGTGAGGATGCGGCCCACGGCGTGGAGGTGAGCAGGAGCCGATGTGGAGGTGGCCAGGTGGCGGCATGGATCCGGGCCGCGCGCCGCTCCTTGCACCGCTCGTCGAGGAGCCAATAAGCTGGTAGCCATGCGCGACCATAGGTGAGGGGTCGATTCGCTCTCCCGCCGTCAGGAGGTCGGCGTCGCCGTCGTCCTTCGTCGCACGAGATCCCCTCGAGGCCCCCATCGGTGGAAGGCCAGCGTCGTGGGTGGTGAGCGGGGACGCCGTGAAGACCGGTGAGCTCTTCCCAATTTGCGCGCACTGAGCTCACTCGGCTCCCCATGGTCGACGCGAGGCGAGCAGCGAGGTGGCGGTGGGGTGGAGAAAAGAATGAACGGGAAGCTAGGGTTGGGGGCTCGGGACGGGCAGGGGGTGTCATTTGCAAAACTGTCTGCGGGCGTTTTTTTCATAAAAACAACAAGGCTCTCAATTTTTGTCGTCTTCACGTTAAAATAAACTATACAACAGGGGGCTATATGAAAAATAAATGAACGTAAACACTGTATGTGGACACCAAATTGGATCTCGGGTTGATTTCCGTAGAAGTAAAGGGTTCTTTTGCAAACAATCTGATGCCACACGTCAGCTCACGAAGAAGCCACCGATGCCTCAATTTCTCTGGTGCGAGCGGACTCCAGTGGGTTTAAACAACCCCCGATTGCCACTTTCTCAATATCAATTTCAGAGCAATAAACTGCAGTGCCACACAAGCACACAACCAGTACTCAAATGCAAGTCAAGAAATTACAACAATCATGACTCAAAATATATGTTCTGTTAAATTGGATTACATCTGTTACTTAAATTGTTAATTTGACGGATTGCATCAATTAAATTGTTAAAATGACACAGAAACCGGTGCCCACTGACCAACAAACTTAACAAGCAAGTCAGGGAGATGCAAACTTTCAAAGATCGATACTCCACTACACAAGCTTTGGTCTATACGTGCTGTGTATACTCTCAATGGGAATCATCACCAATCTAATCAATAAAAAATAAAGGCAATATCGTGTACACTATAAGAATTTGCATGCAGCTTGCTTGGGACGTACCTCTGGTCTGCTAGTTGGTCTGGGGACGAGAGACGATGAGCAGGGGTGATGTCCGAGAGTGGGCCGGTGCAAGGCGACTTCAACGAAGGGCGAGAATTAGCGGCAGACCTTGAGAAATCGGCAGCCTGACCACGATTTTCGAGCCGGCGCCGCTCAGATCTTGTAGGGTTTCATGGCGGGCACCAGCCACGACGAATGGAGGGCCGGGATCAGGGCCGGTGTCGAGGTGCTGTCCGCGCCAGAGCCGGAGGACGCCAACCGTGAGATCCGAGAAACCAGCTGCATGCTGGCCGGAGGGCGGAGCGGAGAGGATGGTCGCGGGCTGGATCACGGCGGCGGACATGTACTGAGAGAACGCCAGGTTTGGAGAGGATTGAACGGAGCACAAGGTGTCTGGAAAAACTGGTTCGCCAGATATTTGACGCCAGGTTTGGAGAGGATTTAACGGAGCACAAGGTGCCCCGAAAAACTGGTTCGCCAGATATTTTTTTCTAGTGCGTAGTCATGGACTTGGCTTCATGGACTTGGCTTCAAAGCCACCGTACATTGTTGTCAATAAAACCACCGTACATACACAAACATCGTATTTATACATACACACAGTAAGGCACCATCCTCCACCAATTACTATTCTATCATTTCCTCTTTTATTTTTCTCTATTTTTCTTTCATAAATTAATTGATTATTAAAATAAAAAAAATACAAAGTACTCAAAAGCACCAGTAGTACAACCGCCGAAATAAGCCTCATATGTTTTTACGTACCCACTAAAAAACGAGGATGCATATTATTCGTCCATACATAAAAAGTATCTCATCATGCATGCCTCAACGTGCTTGCCAAATCACCCATGAATGATTTGAGATGGGCAAGAACAGCTTACTCCGCGCCCTCCGTTTCAAGCATGTTCTAAGCGAAGCAGGCCTTTGGATTCATGCTGGAGCAAGTCAGTTCACTTGATCGAGTGAGCTCCATCCAGCCCAGTAGCGTGGTGCATGCACTAGTAGACAAAAGACTTTTGATCCACATCAGGTTTAGACTTTAGTCCTGATACTCCCTCCATCCCTGAAAGAAAACTTTTTGAACTTTGACCGAATTTCTAGAAAAAACTATCAAGATTGATGATACCAAATTCATATCATTAGATATATCATAGAATATATTTTCATAATATGTCTATTTTATATCATAGATGTTATTATTCTTTTCTATAAAGTTAGTCAAAGTTTAAAAAGTTTGACCGGCACGGATCCTAGGAATTGCTTTTTTCAGGGACAGAGGGAGTATTTTTTTTTGTGTTCGGGACTAAAGGAGTTTTAGCCTCGGGCCGGGTCACCAATCGGGACTAAAAGTCAGTTTTTTAGTCCCGGTTGGTGCCCCCAAACCAGAATAAAGGACCCCGACCCTTTAGTCCCGGTTGATAACACTAACCCGAATTAAATGGTGACCTTTTAGTCTCGGTTGGTGTTACCCGGGACTAAAAGCCAGGACCTTTTAGTCGGTTGATGTTACCCGGGACTAAAGGTCTTCCACCGGAACTCAAGGTCCCCCATGGATCAATTCAAAAGAAGAGTGTACAAGACTTTGTCACATGTGGTGTACAGTTGAGTTGGTAAGACATATATACATGAGACAAGAGGTACTGAGTTCGAATCTCACCCATGTGCTTGAGGATGAGCTTTAGTCCTGGTTTGTGTACCCGGATTCGTAGTCCCGGTTGGAAAAACCAGGACTAAAAGTCATCTCTTTATTTATTTTTTGTCTCGAGGATGAGCTTTAGTCCCAGTTTGTGTATCCAGGACTAAAGGCTAGGACCAGGCCGATGAGCTTTAGTCCCAGTTTGTGTATCCAGGACTAAAGGCCAGGACCGGGACTAAAGGCTAGGATCTTAGTCCCGAATTCGTAGCCCCGGTTAAAAAACAGGACTAAAAGCCATCTCTTTATTTATTTTCTGTCTTGAGGATGAGCTTTATTTATTTTCTGTCTTGAGGATGAGTTTTAGTCTCAGTTTGTGTACCCGAGACTAAAAGTCAGGATCTTTAGTCCTGGATCCGTAGTCCCGGTTGCAAAAAACAGGACTAAAAGTCATCTCTCTAGTAGTGATTCTTTATTTTTTGTCTTGAGATGAAGGATGAAAACGGAACGGAAATATCCCAAACCGAACCACATCGTTTTTTATATTTAATCCGATCGAATTCATATTTTCTTGTTTGATTTTACCGTTTTCGTTTTCGTTTTCGTATTTCAAATGTAGAAGTAGAAAACGGTTGAGGAGTTTTTCGACCGAGTTTGACCGTTTTCTACTTTTCTACTTTTAATCCGAAATATCCTTAATTCAAAATTCATTTTAAACCAAATTTTATTGTTGGTCATTACTGTCCAGGTAAATAGGCAAAGGTAAGTGTGGAGTACTGATGTCCATGGATCGTATTATATAGGTAGCTCACCCCGCCGTGCCTCCCTGATTCGCTGAAGTGGGACTAATCACTCGTACGATGCTACACGGCTGTTGCTATCCTTTCTAGTTTAGTTATGATGGCATCTCAAGTTTTCCTCTTTTTTTTTCTCTTGTGAAAGAAATTAAATTGATAAGTGTTCTTTCTTGCTATTGAAATTTGTCATAATGGCACTTGTTAATTGTTATGCATTGTGGGTCGGTATTCTGTATTGATTTTTCGTATACCGTCCGTGTTCGGTATAATTCCGCTCGAATTGGTTCATTTTTGAAATTCTGGGTATTCCGCAAGTTTGTGTTCGTTTTTGTGTCCGGTGTTACCGCTTTCGTTTTCGTTTTCGTATTCAAATGTAAAAGTAAAAAACGGTTGAGAAGTTTTCCGACCGTTTCCGACCGTTTTCGTCCCTATTGAGGATGAGCTTTAGTCCCGCGTTGTAGTCCCAGATTCGTAGTCCCGGTTGGAAAAAATGGGACTAAAAGCCATCACTCTAATAGTGATGCTTGTGCGTTTCTTTGGTTTTTGGGTTGTTTTCATCTAAGGTCTTGTTTAGATGGAAATTTTTTCCTATAGCGTTTTCGTTGTTATTTGACAAACTTTGTCCAAATATGGACTACGTAGACTTCAAAAATTCGTCTCGACATGTACATACTAAAAGTACAATTAGTGTTTTTTACCTACATTTAATGCTCCATGCATACATCCGATGTGATGGTTGATGTGATGGAAAATTTTGTGAAAGGAGAGAACTAAACAGGGCCTAAGTGTTGACGTCGGAAGTGATCCGAATCACACACCAGCAGGGCTAGAACGCCCGAAGAGGTTGCGGTTCAACCTGAGACAGCAGGAACCCCGGCTAAACCGTCGAAAACCGATCTAGAGACAGGTTTGGATCAATCTAGGGTTTCAGGCTAAACCGTCGAAAACCGAACTCTAGAACTACTCCCGGGAAGACCCGTCGGGGAGAAGCACGTAGAGGTTGTTCTAGGACCAGCAAGGTCGCCTAGAACGCCGTCGAGCCTCGCCGGGAGATGCGCCGAACAGCAAGGTAGAGGGAAAAAGGGGGTAAAAGGAATAGTAGATTGGTTTTGATCGATTGATGTTGGATGCCTCAATAGGCCATGATCCTCTCATATATATAGAGGGGGTTGGTCTTATCCCAATAGGAAACATCTTCAGATACGATCTTCAAGTTTCCAAACCAGACTCTATCAATATATAGAATCCAATCCGGACGCAACAAGGTAACCCTAATCTCGCTGATTCCTCAATGGACCAGATTGGTCTAAATCAGTCTTAATGGGCTTTATCAGACCATACTGATCAATGAATCGTTGCCGGACTTAGCCTTCATCATAACTATAAGGCCTCCAACCAGCGCCACCTGGTCGGACACAAACATTGACTGGTCGGAAGTCCAAAATGATCAGGCCCATTTGACTTAGAACATCCGATCCATCAAATACGAAATAATAGAAGACAAATTCGACCCTAATATTACAGGGCGAATACTTCTTCTAAATTTACTTTTACCTGTGACACTTTTGAGTGTCAACATATGCCCCCCCTGTTTTTAGGTGATCTTTAACAAAACCTAAAAACGAACCAAATAACAACGATGTCCAACTCATCGGCTATTCGATAATTAAGGATAAACTTTCTGACTATTTTTGTTCTAAGGGCGATACATGTATCGGCCATTGCTTGAAAGGCACTCGGGCTTTTTGCCAGGCACTTGGAAAGTATTTTTTCAAATACCTCCCGTTTATTGCTCTTGGGAGACTTCCACCTTGCAACGTCTCTAGCATATATGCATTTCTGAATATCACTTTGATCACTTTATAAGGACCTTCCCAACTCGGCGACCACTTACCAAACTTATTGCTCTTCGATCCAAGCGGTAATATAGTCTTCCATACTAATTCTCCCACTTGGAACGATTTGCTTCTTACCTTCTTGTTGTAAGCTCTGCCAACCTGGGCTTTGTCTTTCTCCATATCCTTAAGAGCCTTTATCCTCTTATCGGTCACATCATCAATGTTGTCCATCATGGCATCATGATACATAACAGTAGATAAATCATTCTGTCTAGCTAGTCTATATGCATCTAGATTTACCTCGACGGGCAACACTGCTTCTTGTCCACACACCAGCTCGAAAGGAGTGACTTTCGTAGCACCATGCCTTGACACACGATGAGCCCATAAAGCCTCAGACAAAACCTCATGCCACCTCCTTGGGTTATCCTCAATCTTCTTTTTAATAAGCTTGATCAAAGTCTTGTTACTAGACTCAGCTTGGCCGTTAGCTTGAGCATAGTATGGAGATGAATTGAGCATCTTTATTTTGTATAATTCAGCAAAATCTCGCACCTCTTTAGAAATAAAAGACGTTCCTTGATCTGTGGTTAATGTCTGAGGTATGCCGAATCTATGTATAATATGCTCAGTGATAAACTCAATTACCTCCTTATGCGTCATATTCTTCAAAGGTACCGCTTCAGTCCATTTAGTGAAGTAATCCGTAGCGACCAGAACAAAACGATGTCCCTTTGAAGACGAAGGATGAATTTGGCCAATGAAGTCTAGCCCCCAACCACGAAAAGGCCATGGTTTGATGATAGGATGAAGCATAGCAGCAGGTGCAAGCTGTATGTTGCCAAACCGTTGACATTCTTCGCATCCTTTGTAGTAACGAAAACAATCGGCCATCATTGTGGGCCAATAAAACCCAGCTCTTCGTAATAGCCACTTCATCTTTGGTGCCGATTGATGTGTACCACAAATACCTTCATGGACCTCCCCCAAAGCCACTTTTGCTTGATCAGATCCCAAACACTTAAGCAACAAATCTTCGGCAATCCTTCGATAAAGCTCATCATTGTGCAATACATATTTGAATGCACTCCGCCGAACACTTTGATCAACCTTAGCACTCGGATTATTAAGATATTTAAGCAGGGGAGTTCTCCAATCTTCTAAATCAGTTCCACTCGATTCAGACTAATTTAGAGTCCCTTCAAACAAATTAATTGTTCCATGATCGACCAGATCAATCGGACGAATTAACTGTCTTGACTTATAAACAACCTGGTTGGCCTTATCGTCTACCCAAACATGCTTAACTTGCATCTGGTCTCCGGGGTAAGGCGGCCGAACTGATTCTAAAACAAACTGGTCGGCTATAGGAGCCGACAATACTTCTGCACACTGTTGCATCAACTTTATATGAAAATTACGTCTACTAACATAATAACCAGATGCTTGTTGAGCTAACATGTTGGCTTTATGATTTTCATGCCTTGGTATATGCCGAATCTGGAATTCAGCAAAATGAGTAATGATGTCAAGGCACATGTCAAGATAAACATTTAACGATCCCTCTAAACATTGAAAATTACCGGCAACTTGTTGAACTACTAATAAGGAATCGCCATAAGCTTCAACATGCTTAACCTCCATGGAACATAATATTTCTAAACCGAATAAAAGAGCTTCATATTCGGCTTGATTATTAATACACAGGTAATCTAATCGGCTTAGCATATCAAACTCAGCACCATTAGGAGAAATGATGACCACACTGACACCTTGGCCCTCCTTACAAGCCGATCCATCAAAATAAAGTTTCCATGGAGTAAAAGTAAAATAACCGATTTCATCTTCTAAACTAATACCATGCTCAACAATGAAATCGGCAAGAACTTGACCCTTCAAAGTTTTCAATGGTTCATAGGTCAAGTCAAACTCAATCAATGCATACGCCCATTTACCAATCCTTCCTCTAAGGATTGGCCGATATAACATGTGCTTAATTACATCGGCCTGACATGCAACAACACATGTACTAGATAGCAAATAGTGTCTCATTTTAACACAAGCATAGTACAAGGATAAACATAATTTTTCAACCTGGGCGTACCTTGTCTCGGAATCAAGAAGACGACAACCAATATAAGCAATCACGTACTCTTTACCTTCATCTTCTTGTGTTAAGAAAGCTCCAATGACCTTCTCTTCGGCGGCGACATATAATCTAAAGGGGATTCCTCTCTTAGGCGCCCGAAGAACTGGTGGAGATGACAAATATTCCTTTATCTTTTCAAACGCTTATTGTTGCTCTGCCCCCCAAGTGAACTCAGTCTCATTTTTTAGCTTCAATATAGGGGTAAAAGGAATAATTTTCCCGGACAAGTTTGCAATAAATCTCCTCAAGTAGTTCACTTTCCCCAAGAACTTCTGCAAGTCCTTTTTGCATGTAGGCGCCTGAACCTTCTTGATCTTTTCTATGCTTTTAGGATCAATCTCTATGCCTTTATCGTGAATGATGAACCCTAAAAACTTCCCAGCCGACACACCGAAAGCACATTTTAGTGGATTCATCTTCAAACCATAGCGACACATCCTTTCAAACGCTAGACGTAAATCGGCCAAATGAGACATATGGGTAGCCGATTTAATCACAATATCATCAATATATACTTCCATGATTATCCCAATTAAATCATGAAAGATCAGATTCATAGCGCGTTGATAAGTAGCACCTGCATTCTTCAAACCGAACGTCATCACGACCCATTCAAAAAGACCAACGAACCCCGGACAAATAAAGGCCGTTTTGGACATATCCTCTTCGGCCATGAATATCTGATTATAACCAGCGTTGCCGTCAAGAAAACTGATAACCTGATGTCCTGAAGCATCATTGATTAACATATCGGCTATAGGCATAGGATACTCATCTTTGGGAGTGGCCCTATTTAAATCTCTAAAATCAATGGAATCCCTGATTTTCCCGGTGTCTTTCTTCTCCACATGCACGATATTAGAGACCCACTCCGCATACCTGCATGGCTGGATAAACCCCGCTTGCAATAACCGATTAATTTCCTCTTTAATCCGGTCATATATTGTAGAATTAAAACGGCGAGGATGTTGCTTGAATGGTCGGAACCCCGGCTTAATAGGAAGCCGATGCTCAACAAGTTCTCGGCTTAACCCGGGCATCTCCGTATAACTCCATGCAAAGCAATCAACATACTCCTTCAGAAGCGCGACTAACTTTATTTTATAATCGGCTTCAAGATTCTGATTCACAAAGGTCGGCCTAGGTATAGAACCATCCCCAATATCTACTTGTTCTAAAGGATCAGCCGACGTGAAATCTTGGCCCAACTTACTGAGCTCATCAAAATCATCAATAGCTTTACAAGCATCGGTCTTACATGTCCGATATTGCTCAACACGATGTTTTAACCAATCAACATTAGCATCCATTAAATTACATGATAATGTTGAACCGATTGTCGGCCGGCTTTAAGGAAACTGGTACGAAACCTTCCCTAGTAACACTAACAAACTAAAAATCAGAAAGGTCCCGACCAGATAGACAAGCAATAGTATCATGCCCCCCGAGCAAAGGAGCATCAGCCGTAGCTACATAGGCCGATGAATCTGAGTGCACCACCTCAACATCATCCCCCACCCATTGAATGAGAAACTGATGCAGGCTAGAAGGTATGCACCGATTAGCATGAATCCAATCACGCCCAAGTATAAGATTATAGCTACCTTGTATGTCGGCAACGAAGAAGGCAGTGGCCAAAGTCTTGCTCCCAACGGTCAATTCCATGGATGCAACCCCTTTGTCCAGAATAGGATCTCCTCCTCTGACTCCAGTGATAGTCATATTAGTCTTGATCAGCTCCTCGTCAGTGCCACCCAGCTTCTGATAAAGCGAGTAAGGCATCAAGTTCATAATTGCCCTGCTATCGACCAGCATTTTGTGAACTGGTGTGCCATTGATGTGGCCCTTTATATGTAATGGCTTGAGATGATTGACAGACTCCTCCGGTTTCTGGAATACGCCAGTCTGCGTAGCGAAGTTGAACTCCGCCGCCGTCGAATCATCTCCGACCACGTAGTAGTCGGCCGATAAGTAAACCACATTAACCTCCGCCCTTTCTGGGGAAGGTTCATAGTCCACCATTTCCTCATCTGTTTTTTCAGATAATTCTTCACTGGTCTCGGTAATACCAGTGGAGGAAACAGGGTTGCTAAGAAGCGAGGCTAACCCCATCGACATATTAGGAACCGATTCGGTCCTAGATCCTGATCGGGTCGACTCTCCTCCGGATCCAGTAGTAGCCGATTCAACTTGCTCGACCACTAAGTTGGTCGGCGCCTGTCCTGAAGTGGTCAGATTAGTGTCCGACCTGGTTGGTTCCGAAGCCACTTGAGTAGCTTCGGTGTTCAGATTGGTCGGTTCAGGATCCGACCTGTTTAACTCTACCTTCGTCAAGGTCGGCTTTTGATTGCAAGCCGGCTCTTCGCCTCCTCGCTTGCCCTGAGGGAAAATAGGATGTGTTGAGTTAAATATGTTTTCCCTCATTTTGTCGAGTCGTTCTTTCCTCTGTTTGTTGCAGCAGGCCCTCTGCAGCTTCCTTCGCTGAGTTTTAGTCAAACCAGGAGGACACCATCTGGGCTACATGTATTTGGGATCACGCTCAACAGGTTTCTCTACCTCTGCCTCAGCCGAAGTATCTTGAGCTTCTTGGACCTCTTCTGTTGCTGGCTCCTCAACCACCATCGGCTCAGGTTTATTGGCAAGAGGGACTTCCATAGACCCGATTGTAATAGTGGGGACCGGGTCGGGTCTGGTCGGAGAGGCAGTAGGAACACTTTGCACCTTCTTGGGTACATAGACCTGTCGCATTTGCATCTTCCTTGCTTCCTGAGAGGTTAAAGTCTTTGACGCGATCAGTTGATTCTGACTAGAGCTCTGCCGATCACCCAAGCGATCGAACACTGAGACTCTTGTAGGATGATTAGTGGGCACTCCCCATCCTGGCTGATAATACATATGTGCCGGCATAGGGTAGGGCACCCATACTCCTTGAGGACCCCATTGTGGCGGTGGCGAAATAGGAGGGGCCCACTGAAGGTAATACGGGCTAGCCTTTGGTGCCGGATACGTTGCCTGAGAAACCATCATCTGTTTGGATTTCTCATCCTCACGCTTCGGAGGAGTAGACTCTCTCTTTTTTAAGGGCCGATTCTGTGAATCGGCCTATTGCTGCTTGTATTTGGCCATGAGCTTGTCAAAAGTACACGGTTCTCTAGCAACTTTCCCCTTACTCCTGTCCGCATTAGTCTTCCAAGTGCCAACTTCAGGTTTCTGCAGGACAAAAGTGCGGATGACATGTACTCCGGAAGGGGTAGAGTCTTTAGAAACGGTTACATCGGCTGCATCAGTCGATTTATTGACCTCACTGGAATTGGCAGAGACCGACCTTACCTGATCCGCCTTCTGTTCTGGCTGCTTTGAAGATGAACCAGACTGGTCGGCTTGAGGACCCGACCTGGTCGGCCTTTGTTGTGCTGCCCTGGTCTCAAAATATCTTTGTCTATGCAGGTGTCGTGTTGACCCTGCAGTGATTGTTAGTTTACTTTTGCCATCATCACTTTTCTCGAGCACCACTTTGCGCCTCGAATCGTTCTCAGTATTCGGTATGACCCGTGGTTCGCCGATAACAACATTCTTGCCTTTGGTCGTATCGGCTTGCTCTCGATGAATTAGAACAACAGGGTTCCCTGCTTCCACCATGTGATCTGGGAAAGGAGTAGTACTGATCTGCATCTCAGTTAGACTCAATCGTCCTTCGTTGAGGGCCGATTGGACCTGTCGACGGAAAACATTGTAGTCGTTAGTGGCATGAGATAAAGAATTATGGAATTTGCAGTAAGCCCTCCTTTTTAGTTCGTCGGGTGATGGCAAAGTATAATTAATTTTAAGATAACCGAATTTAAGCAATTCATCAAATATTCGGTCACATTTAGAGAAATCAAAAGTAAATTTTAGTTCCTCACCCCGATTCTTTTGAATCGGTTTAAGGGAAGGACAAGTGACTAGTTTATTTTGCGCTGGCCATAAAACTTCGGCAGCGTAACAATCTTTAGACTCATCATCGGAACTGTCGGAATTTATCTCGATAATATGCACGCCTGACCGATGAGTCATATGAGGATCATAAGGTTCTTTAAAGCGCGATTCTATCGAAATGGCCTTCTGCAACAGTTGATTCACAAGAAATCATGATGCTCAAGTTTATCCTTGATCTCTCGACATAGACCAGCGAGACATAGATCTGTTAGATCTCTGTCGGAGATCCTCAAATGGAAACATCGGTTTTTAATTTCTTTAAAACCTTTAAAGAAATCGACCACAGACTCACTACGTCCTTGTCGCACCGATGTAAGATGTGATAACCTAGTTTCTTGGACTCCGTCATAAAAGTGATTATGAAATTTTTCTTCTAATACGGCCCAAGAACCTATGGTGCATTCTGGTAGTGACGTAAACCAGGCGAAAGCTGTACCAGTAAGAGATAAAGGAAAATGTCGTATATTCATAAAATCTAAAGTACTAGTTTCGCCCATTTGTGCGAGGAACATGCTGACATGTTCCATCGTCGTTTTACTGCCGTCACCACTAAACTTATAAAAATCCGGTACCCTCCAACCATCAGGTGCTTTCATAGAATCGAAACATGAAGGGTATGGTTTAGAATAAGTAGTCCTGGTAGGCTTGAATTGGACCCCTAAACTGGTCTCAAGCGACCTAGTTATTTCTTCCTTAAACCGATTTATAGCTTGTCCAAAATCGGTGTTGGTAAGGTCGGTGGTGCCACCATGCATGGGATTGTGGCTTGGTGACTTCGGCGGATTGGGTAACACTGTTCCCTGTCCTCCCGAAGTCCTGTTTGTCGAGGTACCCTGGTCAGTCTGTGTGGTCCGACTAGTGCCATGATGAACGTGATTGGTAGTTGACGAGGTACCGGCTTTACCGCCTCTGGTCTCAGTAGACCCTAATTGTCCGAAATTAATGTGTGAAGTCTTCCCCTTAAAAGAATTAAAAGGCATGCCGAACGGTGGTTGCCCAGTTGGGACTTCAGGTTTGACAATTTTACCTTCTAACTTATCCATGCGATCACTAAGCAATTTAAATGAATGTTGGATAGTATTGGTAAGAGTTTTTGAAGAATCAACCAGCATTGCGGAATAATCAGCATGGGTAGGGTAAGAATCTTCAGGTACCTTAGTTTTTACCTTGTCAGTAGCGTCTTCAGCGTTCGTATTTGTCGTGGTAGGGACGATCTCGCTGAAGTCCGGCTCCTTGTCCTGGGTGACCCTGCCGCGCCGATCCTTCGAGCAGCTTTCCAGGAAAGCCTTCAATACGGCGTCGAGCTTGGCCTGCGCCAGTTGCTTCAACTCGTCGGGAAGCTCGTCAATGCCCGCAGGACGAACGATGTTATCCTTATCGGTACCACCGTCTATGCCGCCCATGTTGGTAGTAGATGAATTTCAATCTTCCCCAACGGAGTCGCCAAAAAGTGTGTTGACGTTGGAAGTGATCCGAATCACACACCAGCAGGGCTAGAATGCCCAAAGAGGTTGCGGTTCAACCTGAGACAGCAGGAACCCCGGCTAACCCATCGAAAACCGATCTAGAGACCGGTTTGGATCGATCTAGGATTTCAGGCTCCTGTGTTGATAACTCTAGAACTACTCCCGGGAAGACCCGTCGGGGAGAAGCACGTAGAGGTTGTTCTAGGACCAGCAAGGCCGCCTAGAACGCCGTCGAGCCTCGCCGGGAGACGCGTCGAACAACAAGGTAGAGGGAAAAAGGGGTAAAAGGGATAGTAGATTGGTTTTGATCGATTGATGTTGGATGCCTCAGTCGGCCATGATCCTCTCATATATATAGAGGGGGTTGGTCTTATCCCAATAGGAAACATCTTCAGATACGATCTCAAAGTTTCCAAACCGAACTCTATCAATATATAGAATCCAATCCAGACGCAACAAGGTAACCCTAATCTCGCCGATTCCTCAGATTGAATAGATTGGTCTAAATCAGTCTTAATGGGCTTTATCAGACCATACTGATCAACGAATCGTTGCCGGACTTAGCCTTCATCGTAACTATAAGGCCTCCGACCAGCGCCACCTAGTCGGACACAAACATTGACTGGTCAGAAGTCCAAAATGATCAGGCACATTTGACTTAGAACATCCGATCTATCAAATACGAAATAATACAAGACAAATTCGACCATAATATTACAGAGTGTCAACACTAAGCCACAATCTACAGCGTTTAGTGTTGTGGCATGGGTGCGTGTACTGCTGGCATGGTAACGAACTTTTTCATTTTCATTGTTAAAGCGTATTTCTCAGTGCAAATATATATCACTAGTAGAATACTGCTCATAGCTGGCTCCCCCTAATCATAGCACAGGCGGTTCTAGTTATCACGCGCCTGTGATATAAAAGGGGGTCGTGAACAGTTAACAACCGCCAGTGGAAATGCATTTACACTGGTGGTTGGCCTAACCCAACCGCCAGTGTAAATGGACCATTTATACAGGCGGTTGGCTAAGCCAACCCGCCTGTGTAAATACCACCATTTTCACAGGCGGTTGGGTTAAGACAGCCGCCTGTGTTGTCTCTGGTATAAATACCCACTCTTTCTCCTCGAGCAGAACTGTTTCTCGCCGCCACCTTCCATTGGAGGCGATTTTGGAGGTCCAGATTTTACAAAATACAAGGGGAGAGGTTTTGATCTTCATTTCTTGGAAGGAGATTAACAAGAAAGGTTAGTTTGTGTCCCTCTTGCCTCAATTTTCTCATTCTTGCTCAATTTGATGATTCACTTTTTAGATCTAGGGTTTCACCCATGAGTGAGAGAGAAGAATACCTAGGTTAATGAGTGAGCTTGCTTAAGATGGTTAAATAATGTCTCTCATCTATACTACTTCATGTTTACTTTTTAATTTTGTTTATGCATGATATCTTTTCTTGTTTGCATGTATAATGGTGTGTTCTTGAGTATTTATGTAGAGAGAGAAATGTAGTTTTTTATATAATATTTAGGTTTTTTATTATGTTGTTTATTTCTCAATTGTTTTTTTCACTATGTTTTTATGTTTTATGAATATTGTGTTTTTTATTTAATAATGATACTTAGGTATTTTAAATTATGGTACTTAGTTTCATTGATTTCAATCAATTTATTGTTTTTTACAGGTAATGATGGAGAGGTCATTCTGGATGTATAAGTTATCAAGACTAGATCCATTATACATACCCGAGGTCCATAGGTTTATTGATGCCGCTAAGAATCATGCTTGGAGAACAAAGAAGACGCACATACATTGTCCGTGCATGGACTGCAGAAATGTTGTTGTATTTGATAACACTCAACAAATCCTTTCTCATCTGGTCCGCCGAGGATTTATGAATGATTACTTGATTTGGACAAAGCATGGAGAGGGTAGCTCTGCGCCTAATACAACTGGAAACCCTGCGAACATCGACGTCGATGGTGAAGATATGGTTGATGGTGGGCTTCAGTTTGTACAGGAGAAACAACAACCTTACGTCGAACATGTTGTGCCAAATGTTGGAGATCATGGTTTCGCAGGAGGAAATGAAGATGTCAGAACTAATGTGCTACCAAATAATATGGCTGCAGAAAATGCAGAATTTCTAGAGGCAATGTTGCGTCGTCATGTGGAACAAAGTGAATTTTACGGAAAAAGAATGAAACGATTTGAACAAAGTGAAAACATAGATGCTTCACAAATCATCACATCTCTTAGAGAGTTTGACTGAGTTTTACGGAAGATTGGAGTAGATGTGGACAACGTGTGGTACAACAGTGTCAAATGAAGTATTGACCAAAACAAAAGTTGTAGATCATGCTGTCCCCTTCAACTTTGGTATTAAAAACTTTCTCATTAGAGCCATTTTTAAATCCCTAAGCCGCACAAAACTCTCTCAAAATTTGAATTTCAAAACTCCGAACATCAAAAAGGTAATAAATGAAGGGATGTCCTATACAAAATATGTGCACTATGTTGTTACCTACAACTTTGGTATTCAACAGTTCCTCACTAGAGGTCATTAGGTGTGCCATATTTCATCTGCGAGTTGTCGGGCTATTAAATTCGTATATTTAAAAAAAAATCAGTAATTCACTAGATTTTCAAAAACTCCTCAAATTTGGTATGGTGGCATGTATTGGCCAACTAAACTCCAGGAAAAAGAATGAAACAATTTGAACAAAGTGAAAACATAGATGCTTCACAAGTGGTCACATCTCTTAGAGAGTTTGAGTTAGTTTTACGAAAGATTGGAGTAGATGTGGACAACGTGTGGTACAACAGTATCAAATGAAGTATTGACCAAAACAAAAGTTGTAGATAATGGTGTCCCCTTCAACTTTGGTATTCAAAACTTTCTCATTAGAGCCATTTTTAAATCCCTAAGCCACACAAAACTCTCTCAAAATTTGAATTTCAAAACTCCGAACATCAAAAATGTAATAAATGAAGGGATATCCTATACAAAAGATGTGCACTATGTTGTTACCTACAACTTTGGTATTCAACAATTCCTCACTAGAGGTAATTAAGTGTGTCATATTTCATCTGCGAGTTGTCGGGCTATTAAATTCGTATAATTTAAAAAAATCAGTAATTCACTAGATTTTCAAAAAATCCTCCAATTTGGTATGGTGGAATGTATTGGCCAACTAAACTCCAGGAAAAAGAATGAAACGATTTGAACAAAGTGAAAACATAGATGCTTCACAAGTGGTCACATCAATTAGAGAGTTTGAGTTAGTTTTACGGAAGATTGGAGTAGATGTGGACAACGTGTGGTACAACAGTGTCAAATGAAGTATTGACCAAAACAAAAGTTGTAGATCATGGTGTCCCCTTCAACTTTGGTATTCAAAACTTTCTCATTAGAGCCATTTTTAAATCCCTAAGCCGCACAAAACTCTCTCAAAATTTGAATTTCAAAACTCCGAACATCAAAAATGTAATAAATGAAGGGATATCCTATACAAAAGATGTGCACTATGTTGTTACCTACAACTTTGGTATTCAACAGTTCCTCACTAGAGGTCATTAAGTGTGCCATATTTCATCTGCGAGTTGTCGGGCTATTAAATTCGTATAATTTAAAAAAATCAGTAATTCACTAGATTTTCAAAAAATTCTCCAATTTGGTATGGTGGAATGTATTGGCCAACTAAACTCCAGGAAAAAGAATGAAACGATTTGAACAAAGTGAAAACATAGATGCTTCACAAGTGGTCACATCAATTAGAGAGTTTGAGTGAGTTTTACGGAAGATTGAAGTAGATGTGGACAACGTGTGGTACAACAGTGTCAAATGAAGTATTGACCAAAACAAAAGTTGTAGATCATGGTGTCCCCTTCAAGTTTGGTATTCAAAACTTTCTCATTAGAGCCATTTTTAAATCCCTAAGCCGCACAAAACTCTCTCAAAATTTGAATTTCAAAACTCCGAACACCAAAAAGGTAATAAATGAAGGGATGTCCTATACAAAAGATGTGCACTATGTTGTTACCTACAACTTTGGTATTCAATAGTTCCTCACTAGAGGTCATTAAGTGTGCCATATTTTATCTGCGAGTTGTCGGGCTATTAAATTCGTATAATTTAAAAAAAAATCAGTAATTCACTAGATTTTCAAAAAATCCTCAAATTTGGTATGGTGGCATAAATTGGCCACCTAAACTTCAGGAAAAAGAATGAAACGATTTGAACAAAGTGAAAACATAGATGCTTCACAAGTGGTCACATCTCTTAGAGAGTTTGAGTGAGTTTTACGGAAGATTGGAGTAGATGTGGACAACGTGTGGTACAACAGTGTCAAATGAAGTATTGACCAAAACAAAAGTTGTAGATCATGGTGTCTCCTTCAACTTTGGTATTCAAAACTTTCTCATTAGAGCCATTTTTAAATCCCTAAGCCACACAAAACTCTCTCAAAATTTGAATTTCAAAACTCCGAACACCAAAAAGGTAATAAATGAAGGGATGTCCAATACAAAAGATGTGCACTATGTTGTTACCTACAACTTTGGTATTCAACAGTTTCTCACTAGAGGTCATTAAGTGTGCCATATTTCATCTGCGAGTTGTCGGGCTATTAAATTCGTATAATTTTAAAAAAAAATCAGTAATTCACTAGATTTTCAAAAAATCCTCAAATTTGGTATGGTGGCATGTATTGGCCAACTAAACTCCAGGAAAAAGAATGAAACGATTTGAATAAAGTGAAAACATAGATGCTTCACAAGTGGTCACATCTCTTATAGAGTTTGAGTGAGTTTTACGGAAGATTGGAGTAGATGTGGACAACGTGTGGTACAACAGTGTCAAATGAAATATTGACCAAAACAAAAGTTGTAGATCATGGTGTCCCCTTCAACTTTGGTATTCAAAACTTTCTCATTAGAGCCATTTTTAAA
The DNA here is from genome assembly GCA_009763385.1 of Coix lacryma-jobi var. lacryma-jobi. Lineage (NCBI taxonomy): Eukaryota > Viridiplantae > Streptophyta > Magnoliopsida > Poales > Poaceae > Coix > Coix lacryma-jobi. The sequence continues at coordinate 53,459,999 of CM019822.1, read as the reverse complement.
TCCCTAAGCCGCACAAAACTCTCTCAAAATTTGAATTTCAAAACTCCGAACATCAAAATGGTAATAAATGAAGAGATGTACTATACAAAAGATGTGCACTATGTTGTTACCTACAACTTTGGTATTCAACAGTTCCTCACTAGAGGTCATTAAGTGTGCCATATTTCATCTGCGAGTTGTCGGGCTATTAAATTCGTATAATTTAAAAACAAATCAGTAATTCACTAGATTTTCAAAAAATCCTCAAATTTGGTATGGTAGCATGTATTGGCCAACTAAACTCCAGGAAAAAGAATGAAACGATTTGAACAAAGTGAAAACATAGATGCTTCACAAGTGGTCACATCTCTTATAGAGTTTGAGTGAGTTTTACGGAAGATTGGAGTAGATGTGGACAACGTGTGGTACAACAGTGTCAAATGAAATATTGACCAAAACAAAAGTTGTAGATCATGGTGTCCCCTTCAACTTTGGTATTCAAAACTTTCTCATTAGAGCCATTTTTAAATCCCTAAGCCGCACAAAACTCTCTCAAAATTTGAATTTCAAAACTCCGAACATCAAAAATGTAATAAATGAAGAGATGTACTATACAAAAGATGTGCACTATGTTGTTACCTACAACTTTGGTATTCAACAGTTCCTCACTAGAGGTCATTAAGTGTGCCATATTTCATCTGCGAGTTGTCGGGCTATTAAATTCGTATAATTTAAAAACAAATCAGTAATTCCCTAGATTTTCAAAAAATCCTCAAATTTGGTATGGTAGCATGTATTGGCCAACTAAACTCCAGGAAAAAGAATGAAACGATTTGAACAAAGTGAAAACATAGATGCTTCACAAGTGGTCACATCTCTTAGAGAGTTTGAGTGAGTTTTACGGAAGATTGGAGTAGATGTGGACAAAGTGTGGTACAACAGTGTCAAATGAAGTATTGACCAAAACAAAAGTTGTAGATGATGGTGTCCCCTTCAACTTTGGTATTCAAAACTTTCTCATTAGAGCCATTTTTAAATCCCTAAGCAGCACAAAACTCTCTCAAAATTTGAATTTCAAAACTCCGAACATCAAAAAGGTAATAAATGAAGGGATGTAGATCTTCTATTTAGAAACAACACAAAATTTATTTCATAAACTTTGGACCAATATCTTTTAAGATATGGATTTTTGATGAATTTAAACAATATCTGCAAATTGCATTTTAAAAAAATTAGAAATTAGTTAATACAGGCGGTGGTCAATACCTACTGCCTATAGAAATCTATTTCTACAGGCGGTGGTCAATACCAACTGCCTGTAGAATCCATTTTTACAGGACCACCGCCTGTAGAAATTCTACAGGCGGTGGTCAATACCAACCGCCTGTAGAAATGGATTCTACAGGCGGTTGGTATTGACCACCGCCTGTAAAAATGGCCTCCCTATATAGGTCAACTCGTCACCCCAAAAATTTTTCTAAGTCCTGGCGCCAGTTCATTTCAAACAGACGCCGGCAGGCTGCCGAATTTTTCCGCCACCGTTGCGCCATCGTCCCCTCTCCGCTGCGCTCACCGTCACCGTCGCCCTTGTGAGTCCTCTCCTCCTCCTCCTCTCTCTGTGCATTCAGCGGCGGCGGCGGCAGCGCGCGTGGAGGAAGAGACGAGGAGGGCGTGGGCCGGGAGAGAGAGGGAGAGGGGACTCCGGCGGCACGGTGGACGCCGCCGCAGGGCGCACGCGCGGTGGCGGGCGCACTGCGACGGCTGGCGCGCAAGGCGGCGGCGGGCGGCGGCGGTCTTGCGCGTGGAGGCAGAGAGGAGGAGGGGCGTGGGCCGGGAGAGAGAGGGAGAGGGGAGTTGGGCCGGGAATTGGGCCGGAGAGGGAGAGAGAGAGGAGGAGGGGCGTGGGCCGGGAGTTTGGCCGGTTTTTTTTTTCTTTTTTCTTTATCCTTTTGTATAATCATTCAAAAAAATTATATCTTGAGAAATATTGGTCCAAAAATAATAAAATAAATTTTGTGTTGTTTTCCTCGAGAAGTTGTATACATAAATAAATCGAAATAAATTTTGTGCTATTTTCCTCGAGAAATATATGTTTAATCCTCGAGAAGATGTATACATAAATAATAAAATAAATTTTGTGTTGTATCCTCATGATGCGGCAGGATTCTTCTTTTTTGTTCCCTTTTCTCTTTGTTGTATGCATTTCTTTCTATAGAAAAATTATCATTTATTTATTGTAATTTGTGTTAATAGATTTAGACCATTAGATAGAGATCTGAAGGTTGTTAGTCATTATCTGGCAAATCCCTTTTACATTCTTCGGTCACAAAAATGGACATGCATCTACGGTTTCAATTTATATAACTAAATAAAGAAAATTAAAAGGAACAGCTAAGGCATTTATCAACAAGTAAGGCATTATCTGGCAAATCCCTTTTACCCCTTATATAGTTTTCTTCACAGTTTACGGCTCAACCAAATAGACTATTCATCTCTTATGACCAAAAAAGAACATTTGTCAACAAGTAAGGCATTTGCCACATCATGTCTTTTTCTTTTTGTTTGCATTGACACAAGAATTGGGATGTTTGGTATGAGAAATCTCCCCTGCGCGAAGTCAAAGTAGGCTGCAAATCACAGGACGAATTTTGGCTTAGATCTAAACAAATCCGATTGAACCCCATGCATGTTTTTTTATATAATCATTCAAAAATTCATATCTTGGAAAATATTTGTCAAAAATAGTGAAATAATTTTTTTCTTTTATAAAATCATTCAGTTTGTCGTAGCTTCTTCATAGCATAGCTAGATCTCCTTGTGATATTATTATATATTTATGTCAGTTTGTCGCTGAAGGACCAAGAATGCACTAGCAAGGCGACCAGAGGGGGGGTGAATGGGAGCCAACAAAATTTCTCTCGAAACTTTGGCCAAATGTCCCAAGATCAAGCCCCCAAAGCTACGACCGAAACCGTGATGCCCACGACCCTTGTAAGAGGGTGGATGATCCCTAGGATCACAGCGAGGCACCACAAAGTGATAGCGAACCAAGCACCAAAAGCTTCGGCACAAGTTCGACCCTTGAGAACCGAGTCCCGAACGTAGATAGACGGCTACATCGAGAAATCCCCAAATACCGATGCTAACAAGTAGCAAAGATACCTAGAGAGATTCCTTTCAACTACAAGGCCAAACGAGAAGTCCGAAAAACAAGCGAGGAAGCCGAGAGAGCAAACGCACAAAACCGGAAGCTTCAGCAGGATCCCGGACTGTCCGCCGGTACGGTCGCGGACTGTCTGCCCAGTGGCGGACTGTCCGGGCTCAGGTCGCGGACTGTCCGCCGGCCAAAAGAGCAAAACCGCAGTGCTGCTGAAGTCTTGCTGGACGTCTCCCGGACTGTCCGCAAACTTCAAAGGCGGACTGTCCGCCGGTCAATGAACAGTGCAGCACCCGAAGAACACAGCCACTGATCTGGCGTTTCCCCGATGCGCGGACTGTCCGCGGTCACTTCGGCGGACTGTCCGCGAGTGTCCAGAGAGGGCGATTTTGGTCGCCCAAAACTCAAATCTTCTCCAAATCTATTCAAACCAAAATCCCTTGATCCCAAACTTGGAGAGGATGATCAGGAGGTAGTTAGGAGACTATCCCCAAGAAATCATCCGCTCAAATCAACTCAATCAACAGAAAATCGAAGAAGAAGGTGTATGAACCGAAAAAGCGCCACGAAAATGAAATCAACCCGATCTACTTGTTCGTGAGGAGTTAGATGAATTCCTTTGGTCAAAATGACCTCCTCACTATAAAGAACAAGTTGATTCAAACGGATTTCGCAAAGACGCAGTAGAGAGGGAGATCGAGTGACCGGAAAATCACGGAGAAACGAAGAACGCGAAGAACACGAACCAAAACTCGAATCAACACATCGATCTGCAACCGTGTGGCTACCACACGCTACAACAGTGAGGTTACGGCCTCACTTCCTCAAAATCTCTAGTACACAGAGGTATGGTTCTCTGCGGATCTCAGCTAGCTACAGCAGGGGATTGGGTGAGCAGGAAACCCTAGAAGCAAAGAGCAAATGACTGAGATAGATGGGGAGGTGGGTGTCTCCCCCTACTTATCCTAATTCTAACTATTCCTAATTCCCACTCTACCCCTAACTACTTACAGAGCGAACCAGCTAAACCCTAAGGTTATTCTAGACCAACTCGATGGTAGGTGGATCCGACGGCCACGCCCGCACAACTCGTAGCGTTGCCTCGACGCAACCTCCCGATCGCCGCCACGTGCCGCCACCGCTCTGCGTCCTTTTCCTAGACGTCGCACCCCCGGTTTTGTGGCCCAAACCGGGAAACCAGCCTTCATAGCCAACCCCCGAATTTGAGGCCCAAACCGGGAAACCAGCCCACCAAGCCTGAGTTTTGTGGCCCAAACTCAGCAAACCCGCAGCACCCAGGTTTTGAGGCCCAAACCTGGAAACCGTCCTCAGCCCGAGTTTTGTGGCCAAACTCGGAAACCATCAGCGCCCAGGTTTTGAGGCCCAAACCTGGAAACCGTCCACTCGATGGTTTTCTCTGGCTCTACCACCAAACCAAAGCTATAGAGGGGATGCACCGCCCATGCACCCCGTCCACTGACACGTGTCCCTAGGTCCACGACCCGAGCAACACCATATCCCGCAAGTCTTCGCTCGTCGCTGTCCCAGGCTGCCAGCCACCACAGCTGATCCTCGGGCCACCGGTCCCTCAGTCCAAGCCTCACGTCCGCCCTTCGCCACTCTCGGCCCATCGGCACGACACGTCTCTACTTGACCTTCACCTTGCCTCTGATCGCTGTATCCGTGCTCGACACCTCCACAACACAAGCCAAAGAACATGCGCATTATCCCAGTTGACAATCACTCATCACTCAGAGACTCGGCATACACCCATGTATCCGCAATCTCCCCCTTGATGAGTGCATTGTGAACTACCAACACAAATCATAATGGAAATAGAAGGAGGAAGAATGAGAAGAGAGAACTCGACCAAATGACCCAAAAGCATAGCAAAGCCGAAGAAGGTCAAGTGGAAAGAGCAAAACAACTTGGTTCCCAAAGACATGGGCAACGGCTCGACGCAACCAAGCAAAGCAAAGCTAGCCCTCAAGAAGAGGTAGAACAGGCTCAACACCGCTAGCAAATACCAAATGAAAAATCGAAGCAAAATGCTAGTCCCTCAAGATAGAGGCACAGAGGCTCAACACAACTAGCAAGAAAGCTCGACATCAACTAAAAAACTCGATACCAACTGAAACCAACTGAAGCAAAGATGCGGCTGCTAGTCCCTCAAGAAAGAGGCAAAGGCTCAACACAACTAGCAAGGCGCTCCGAACCAATTGGAAATTTCAAAAATTTAGCACGAGCAAACTCCCCCTTGCTTGATGCACACAACCGCCAACATGGGAGACATGATTTGTCCAAATTTTCTCCCCCTTAGTTGAAAATGCACCATCAAAAGTGCCAACAAGAGAAGGTCTCCCCCTTCCAAAATGCATATGAATGCAAGTTAGCAGCCTCAGGAATATAGTCAAGAAAATGCAAAGATGCTCCAAACAGTATAGCTCCAACTACTCACTGGAAAGCATACAAGCTAGCGAAGGCTCAAACTGATCACCAAATATGAAATATTAACATATGAGCAAAGTGAGCAGTTTTTAGCCAAAAAGGTATTCACCATCAAAATAGCACAAAACATGTATAGACAGGAAATCAGTCAAGTGCCAAACATGTATACAAGGTGAACTACCCCTAGCACAGTTCAATCATCATGCCATAGAGCGAATCATATCTTGTGTATCCAAATTTTATCGGAGTTGCAGCGGTTAAGATTACACAAGTTAAAATTTCAGCATGTGATTGCGAGAGGTTGAATGCTTGTCATTGCCTAACTTTGCAACTGTGCGAAGCCTATGCAGAAGCAATCAGAAGCTTAAGGCAATAGTTTCGGTCATACACTACACAGCTCAAGTTTAACTCAAAGTGCAATGAGAGACAGTCTCAAAACTGTGATGTGTTGACAAGCAATCCCATCTCGATCTTTTCAATTCACTTAAACTTGGTTCATATTTTATTGACAGAATATGAATAGACCAAGCAAGTGACAGACTCAGAACTAGAGACATAGCAACCTAGCATATATGAAAAGCACGAGTGTATTCAACACATCCTACACATGCTAGCTGCATATCTCAATGGTGAACATTTTCATGTTTAAATTCATTAACCAGGTTCACCATTCAAAAATAGCTCGGCTCACAACATGTATTAGTGATCAGAAGGAGCATAAGCTACTAGCATCAACAAATAGCATCGGAGCATACTAAACAGAGCATAGTTACATTTCAAAGAGTATATACATGAAGCTCAGAATGTAAAAGCGTATGCTGAAACGCAAAAGAAAGACAAAACAAACGAGAAAATAGTCAGTTTTTGATACAAGAATCAAAATGTTTCCCCCATCTAAAAGGGGAAACACACACCAAGCTCACCCCTCAACCGATTAAAGGTTGATTCGTCCAAAGGCTTGGTGAAAATATCAGCCAACTGATGATGAGTATCGACATGGCGAAGGTCGATATCACCCTTTTCATAGTGGTCTCGCAGAAAATGAAAGCGCACATCAATGTGTTTGGTCTTCGAGTGAAGCACGGGGTTCTTAGCAACGCTAATCGCACTCGTGCTGTCACAAAGCAAAGGAACACGAGAAAAGCTCAGACCAAAATCACGCAAAGTGGCCATCATCCAAAGCAACTGGGAACAACAGCTAGCCGCAGCAACATACTCAGCCTCCGTGGTAGACTGGGCGACACTAGACTGCTTGCGAGAAGACCACGATACAAGAGAAGAACCAATAAATTGGCAAGTCCCAGAAGTGGACTTGCGCTCAATGCGACAACCAGCAAAATCGGAATCGGAATAACCGCAAAGGGAGACGGTGGAGGAAGCTGAATACCAAATCCCGAACTCAGGTGTGAAACGAAGGTACCTGAAAATACGCTTCACCGCCTGACGGTGAGAAGTACGCGGCGACGCCTGAAAGCGCGCGCACAGACACACCGCGAACTGGATGTTCGGGCGTGTCGCCGTCAGGTAGAGCAGCGACCCGATCATGCTTCGGTACTCCTTTTGGTTCACAGCTTCTCCATCCTTGTTCGCATCCAGGGCCGTCGTGGTCGACATGGGTGTTGGAAGAGGCTTGGCCTCACCCATATCGAACCTCTTCAGCAAGTCCTTGGTATACTTGCCCTGGTGCACAAACGTCCCTTCTCGGGATTGCTTAATTTGCAATCCGAGAAAGAAAGTCAGCTCGCCCATCATACTCATCTCGAACTCCCTGCTCATAGTATCTGCAAACTTGGCAACCAAAGCATGAGAAGAACCACCGAAAATGATATCATCCACATAAATCTGGACCAAGAGAGTGTCTTTGCCTTGCTTGAGGAGAAAGAGCGTTTTATCCACACATCCCATTTTAAAACCCTTAGCAAGCAAAAAGGTTTTCAACCTATCATACCAGGCTCTAGGGGCTTGTTTCAAACCATATAAAGCTTTGTGAAGTTTAAAAACATGGTTTGGAAACTTGGGATTTTCAAAACCGGGGGGTTGTTCAACATAAACCTCTTCTTCTATGTAGCCGTTTAAGAAGGCACTCTTGACATCCATTTGAAAAAGTTTGAAACCTTTGGATTTTGCAAAAGCCAAGAGTATCCTAATAGCCTCTAAGCGAGCTACAGGAGCAAAAGTCTCCTCATAGTCTATCCCCTCCTTCTGACTATAGCCCTTCGCTACAAGCCTGGCCTTGTTTCTAACAACGTGGCCATCCTCTCCTTGCTTGTTTTTGAAAACCCATTTTGTCCCAATAGGCTTACAGTCTGGAGGAGGTGGAACTAAAACTCAAACCCGATTTCGCTCAAAGTTCTCTAACTCCTCATGCATGGCATTGACCCAATCCGGATCCGTCAAAGCGTGTCCAACATCTCGGGGCTCAAAATCAGCAACAAAAGCAGAATGAGCAAAGTGAGAGATTTGAGACCTGGACCGAGTGACCCGTTCGTCAATGTTGCCGATCATCTGCTGAGGGGGGTGCTGGCGCTGGATGTGTCGTGGCGCCTCCCGTGCAGAGGTGATCTCCCCCTCAACAGCAGCTGGTGCCTCCCCGGGTACAAAAGGTACCGCTCGGGGTGGCGGATCCCACGGCCCCCAGGAAGAAGACGTGTCGGGGCCGTGAGTCGTCGTAGAAGCCGCTCCTTGCGGCAAAGCAGGTGGAGGGGGTGCTGGATCATCTATACCTTCAGCACCCTCGTCCTCGTCATCAAAAAGAGGCTCTCCAACCTCATGATCACCTGCACGCTCAAAACGAGAAGAAGGACAAACCATGGTCTCGTCGAAGGTGACATCGGATGTCTCCATGACTCAGTTAGTGTCAAGGTTAAGTACATGATAAGCTCGAGTGTGAGTGCCATAACCCAAAAACACACCGTCAGAAGAACGAGACTCAAACTTGTCCAAGTTGCCCTTTTTGAGTATAAAACAATGGCAACCAAAAACTCGAAAATAACTCACCTTGGGCAGTTTTCCAAAACGCAACTCATAAGAAGTCTTTTTCAAGAAGGCTCGGAGAAAAATGCGATTTGAAATGTAGCATGCAGTGCTCATAGCTTCGGCCCAATATCGCCTAGGAGTCCTATGCTCATCGAGCATCGTCCTGGCCATCTCTACAAGGGTCCGATTCTTCCTCTCTACAACACCATTCTGTGGCGGTGTGTAGGGGGAAGAAAACTGATGCTCTAAACCCAAGGAGTTACAAAACTTCTCAAAATCCGAATTCTTGAATTCAGAACCATTATCACTCCTAATAGCTCGCATTGAGTTCAAAGGGAACTCGTTCTGAAGACGCAAAATCAGATTGCGAGCAAAGGAGAAAGTCTCGGTCTTCTCAGCTAAAAAGAAGACCCACGAATATCTCGAAAAGTCATCAACAACGACAAGCACATACCACTTCCCCCCAACCGAGCTCACCCGAGCCGGACCAATAAGGTCCATGTGCAAAAGCTCTCCAGGGTGCTTGGTCATGACCTGAGTCACTGGATGGTGGGGAGCGGCAACCATCTTCCCATGTCTACAAGAGTGGCAAACAAGATCCTTCTCCATATGCAACTTGGGCAATCCTCGGATTAGGTCAAGTGAACTAAGCCTTGCAAGCAAGTCGAAGCTCAAATGTCCAAGTCTCCTATGCCACTTCCAAAGATCAGAGGAGGAAGGTCCAGCCACAAGACAACGAGAAATGCCAAAAGACTCCGAGAAATTCGCACGAAAGACTTTTCCAAACGGCGAAATCATACAAACAAGATTGCCCTGAGGATCCAAAATACGACTGAGATTCGGTTTAAAACGAATCTCATAGTCGTCGTCAAAGAGTTGCGAAACAGAAAGAAGGTTAAAATGCAAGTTAGAAACAAGAGCAACATCGCGCAACACAAAGTGCTCATTAACTCGCACCGACCCACGAGACAACACTTTACCTTTGCTATTGTCGCCGAAGGTGATAAACTCCTTTCCAGCGACCGTACTAAGACTGGAGAACCACTTGGCGTTTCCAGTCATGTGCCTCGAGCAACCAGAATCCACCAACCAAACGTTCTCCAATCATTTTACCTTTATCAATAAAAAGACATAGGGTGAGCATAGGGTCCAACACTGGGGTTAGTGAAGTAGGAAGAATACCAGTGTTGGGCCGGCTGCTCAAAAGAACGGTTAGTAGAAAAACCATTCCTAGCACGTCTACGAGGGAAGCGATCACCACGTTGAGGAAAACGTGGTCCGCTAAGGGAAGAGCGTCCATCGCGATACTCAAAACGCGGTGGGGAAAAACGCTCAACTACAAAGCCACCGCCACGGGGTCCATAGCCTACAACTGCAGGCTCCCGCCGGGCACGACCTCTCTTCTGCCTAGGCCTGGGAACTTGAGGTTCTGGACCTCTAGGCCTAGCCGCTCTCCTTGGAGCTCTCCTCTGAACATTCGGCACATGTACATCATGGAAAGGATGGTACATGTCCAGATTGTTCATCTCCCTAGCATGGCGTGCCTCTCTCTTGCGCCGAAAGCAGAACTCACTCAAGTGTCCATCTCTCCCACAATGCTCACAGTGGTACCTCACCGCTCTCAAAGGGGGTTGTTGGTACTCACGGTAGTGGGTGTGGATCACTTTGCCCTTCTGGGGCATAAGCTCCTCCTGGATGGGTGGCATGGTGTCAAGCTTGTTCTTGAGGTGGTTTGGTTTGGGAGCCCATGACTGTTTCTTGGGTGGAGCTCTCGGGGGTTCAACAAAGACCCCATCCTTGGTGTTAGGCTTGAGAGGCTCTTTGGGTGGAAGCTTGGTAAGTTTGGGAGTAGTGGTGGAGTTGGGCTTCTCACTCGGGTTCAAACCACTCGACTCTCCAATCTTCCCAAAAGCAGAAACATCAACGCCCGGAGCAAAGCCTACACCAGGACCTCCAGCAGCTCGCTTGAATTTGGAGATCATCATCCCGAGCTGTGGCTCACCACTAGACACCCATGACAAGATGGTCCGAAGGTATGTGTTTTCCTCCTCGGTTTGCATCTTGTCATGCTTCATGTTTGCGATCTCCATCTCCAAACCCTCACAAAGAACACACCTAGCCACACATGTGCTACCCGAGTTGGCCTCTTTAAGAGACACAATCTTGGCATTCTTCTCTGCCAACTCAGATTGCAAGACAGGACAAGTCTTGCACGCACCCAACAGCATGGGTCTAGCCCGGAGCTCATCCACCTCTCCTACCAACGCAGCATACTTACCTCTCAAAGTGAGAAGGTCAGTCATGTGCTTGGTGCACATCTCACACTCCTCCTCCTCGGTGACAACAACGGTGGACTTGACAGATTCAAGTTCCTTCACCGTATCCTCCCACTTCTGCCTAAACTCCTTGCGCTCTCTAGCAGCACGCCTAAGCAGCTTGTCTTGACTAAGAAGCGCGGCAGTAAGTTTCTCGACCTCAGCGGAAAGCTCATCGGGGGTCAGAGATACCTGGGAGGTGTCGTCGTCGTCGTCGTTCCGAGGAGTGTCCTCCAGCTCGCCGTCGACCTCCTTGCTGAGGGCCATGGTGCAGAAACCCTCGTCGTCGGCGAAGAAGCAGAGGCCGTTGAGCTTGTCCTCGATCCTCTTCTTCTTCTCGGACTCGTCGTCGCTTGAGGAAGCAGAGTCGTCATCCGAGTCGTCGACGTCACTGAGCGTGGCGAAGAAAGCACGCTGCTCACCCTGGGCCTTCTCCAAGTACTTTGTCTTGATGTACTCCTTGTTGAAGCCGGCCTTCCGCTTGTGCCTTGCGGGGACGTACTTCTCCTTGCGCTTGCTGGAGTCGTACTTGTGCCCATGATCGCCCTTGCCGAAGACTTGCTTGTTCTTCTTCGGGCAACTGGCGATGAAGTGGTTGGGGTCGCCGCACTCGTAGCATCCCGAGCGTCCTCCTCCGCGGCGACGGTTCATGCGGTTGTTGTGGAACCGCGAGAACCGGTTGGCGAGCATAGCCAGCTCGTCATCCCCCAAGGACTCCAGCTGCTCCTCTGTGACAGAAAAGAGAGAAGAGAGTGCAAAACTTCCAGAGGTGTTAGCAGAAGAGCCAGAAAGCAAAGTCATCGACGGGCCAGAAGGATTTTCATAAGAAGCCCTCGCCATGGCATCAATCTCACTGGACTTGAGCTTACTGAAGAGCTCGTCGCACGTGAGGGTCTCATAGTTAGGCGATTCGATGATCGCCTGAACCTTGGAATCCCACACCGACCGATCAAGAGTATGCAAAAGCTTCAAAGCCCTCTCATGATCGTCGAAAGGCAACAGCTCCTTGTTAGCCCTCATCCTGTTGACAATCACCTGAAAGCGAGCGAATAAACTTTCTATGCTCTCGAGGCATATGTCGAAAGTTCTCATACTCTCGCTTGAACGACTCGTAGAGATGGGTTTTGACTTGAGAGGTTCCCTCATGGAAACGCATGAGGGTAGCCCAAATCTCCCGAGCCGTAGCGAGGTGAGAAACGCGATCAAACTCACTCATGCTCAGGCATGAGAAAAGAGCATTACGGGCTCAGCTATTGGCATCGTGCTCATCGATCTGAAGCTGAGAGACACGAGCAGCCAAGACCACGTAATCGGCAGAGTTGCAAATATCCCAGATGGAAGCACCCAAACTCTGCAGATAGGCCGACATGCGTATCTTCCAATACACATAGTTCGTCCCATCGAAAAACGGCGGTTTGCCCACGCCGCGATCCATGTCGCCTTCTGTGGATCTGGAACCGGCTAAGGTGGAAGATCCTTAACCTGCTCCGATACCAATTGAAGGACCGAGAATGCACTAGCAAGGCGGCCAGAGGGGGGGGTGAATGGGAGCCAACAAAATTTCTCTCGAAACTTTGGCCAAATGTCCCAAGATCAAGCCCTCAAAGCTACGACCAAAACCATGATGCCCACGACCCTTGGAAGAGGGTGGATGATCCCTAGGATCACAGCGAGGCACCACAAAGTGATAGCGAACCAAGCACCAAAAGCTTCGGCACAAGTTCGACCCTTGAGAACCGAATCCCGAACGTAGATAGACAGCTACGTCGAGAAATCCCCAAATACCGATGCTAACAAGTAGCAAAGATACCTAGAGAGATTCCTTGGTCAACTACAAGGCCAAACGAGAAGTCCGAAAAACAAGCGAGGAAGCCGGGAGAGCAAACGCACAAAACCGGAAGCTTCAGCAGGATCCCGGACTGTCCGCCGGTACGGTCGCGGACTGTCTGCCCAGTGGCGGACTGTCCGGGCTCAGGTCGCGGACTGTCCGCCGGCCAAAAGAGCAAAATCGCAGTGCTGCTGAAGTCTTGCTGGATGTCTCCCGGACTGTCCGCAAACTTCAAAGGCGGATTGTCCGCCGGTCAATGAACAGTGCAGCACCCGAAGAACACAGCCACTGATCTGGCGTTTCCCCGATGCGCGGACTGTCCGCGATCACTTCGGCGGACTGTCCGCGAGTGTCCAGAGAGGGCGATTTTGGTCGCCCAAAACTCAAATCTTCTCCAAATCGATTCAAACCAAAATCCCTTGACCCCAAACTTGGAGAGGATGATCAGGAGGTAGTTAGGAGACTATTCCCAAGAAATCATCCGCTCAAATCAACTCAATCAACGGGAAATCGAAGGGGAAGGTGTATGAACCGAAAAAGCGCCACGAAAACGAAATCAACCCGATCTACTTGTTCGTGTGGAGTTAGATGAATTCCTTTGGTTGAAATGACCTCCTCACTATAAAGAACAAGTTGATTCAAACGGATTTTGCAAAGACACATTAGAGAGGGAGATCGAGTGACGGGAAAATCACGGAGAAACGAAGAACGCGAAGAACACGAACCAAAACGCGAATCAACACATCGATCTGCAACCGTGTGGCTACCACACGCTACAACAGTGAGGTTACGGCCTCACTTCCTCAAAATCTCCAGTACACAGAGGTATGGTTCTCTGCGGATCTCAGCTAGCTACAGCAGGGGATTGGGAGAGCAGGAAACCCTAGAAGCAAAGAGAAAATGACTGAGATAGATGGGGAGGTGGGTGTCTCCCCTACTTATCCTAATTCTAACTATTCCTAATTCCCACTCTACCCCTAACTACTTACAGAGCGAACCAGCTAAACCCTAAGGTTATTCTGGACCAACTCGATGGTAGGTGGATCAGACGGCCACGCCCGCACAACTCGTAGCGTTGCCTCGACGCAACCTCCCAATTGCCGCCACGTGCCGCCACCGCTCTGCGTCCTTTTCCTGGACGTCGCACCCCCGGTTTTGTGGCCCAAATCGGGAAACCAACCTTCATAGCCAACCCCCGGTTTTGAGGCCCAAACCGGGAAACCAGCCCACCAAGCCTGAGTTTTATGGCCCAAACTCAGCAAACCCGCAGCACCCAGGTTTTGAGGCCCAAACCTGGAAACCGTCCTCAGCCCGAGTTTTGTGGCCAAACTCGGAAACCATCAGCGCCCAGGTTTTGAGGCCCAAACCTGGAAACCGTCCACTCGATGGTTTTCTCTGGCTCTACCACCAAACCAAAGCTATAGAGGGGATGCACCGCCCATGCACCCCGTCCACTGACACGTGTCCCTAGGTCCACGACCCGAGCAACACCATATCCCGCAAGTCTTCGCTCGTCGCTGTCCCAGGCTGCCAGCCACCACAGCTGATCCTCGGGCCACCGGTCCCTCAGTCCAAGCCTCACGTCCGCCCTTCGCCACTCTCGGCCCATCGGCACGGCACGTCTCTACTTGACCTTCACCTTGCCTCTGATCGCTGTATCCGTGCTCGACACCTCCACAACACAAGCCAAAGAACATGCGCATTATCCCAGTTGACAATCACTCATCACTCAGAGACTCGGCATACACCCATGTATCCGCAGTCGCGATGAGTTATCCGCGCAAGGACCAAGCCCCAGGATCTGAACATATGGAACAAGCCCAGAGTCCGACCCCATGACGAAAGAAGTGACCCACCAAACAAGTAAAGTCCTGGGGTCGTCCGACCCCACGGAGAAGGTAGAAGGGACCCACGAAACGGGTGAAGCCACAGGGGACGAAACTCCGGAATATCAAAGTGTTAGCGATGACATGGAGCCTCCCGAAGTGAGGAAGGCTCGTCGTGAATTGCAACGTGACCCAGATTATAATCCACAAGCCGATGAGGTAATCCTTGTCTATTATGCATGATTTGGATCTATAATGTTTGTATGTAATTACATGATTTCGATCCATAATGTCTATATATATAAACCCATCTATACGATTCACAATGTCTATACTCAGGAGGCAATGTCTCAAATGCAAGAACTGATTTGGCAACACGAAGTGGCACAAGCCGAAGATGCACCGGAACCGACCACGACGACGAGCACTGAGAGATCAAGGAAAAGAAAGCGGAGCAATTTGAAACAAGGCGAGAGAGGATTAAACAAGTTTCCAGACGACGTATATGCCATCTCAGATGTTAGCCCGATCGGACAACCCCTAGCTCCTGAGGAGGCCCTACCTAAGTACCGGAACACCATTGGTTTCTGTGTTAGGGACATTCTTGACATCACTATTCGACAGTGGTCCAGTGTGTCAGATGATGACAAGACAAAAATTTGGGACAAAATCAAGTCGAGGTTCCTGTTTCCTCGAAACACACCAGAGGCACTGATAAAAGAATACACAATGAAGCAGTGTGCAATCAGTTTCCGAAACTGGAGGTCGGAAATGAATACCAAGTTTGCAAAGAGAGGGTTGGACCCTACAAGCAGATACAAGATTACTAAAGGACAGTGGGCGGTCTTTTTAGAGCAAAGGAGAGAGCCAGAGTTCTTAACTATCAGCGAAGCCAACTCTGCTCTCGCTAAGAAGAACAAGTACCACCACCGTCTAGGCACAGGTGGTTACCAGCGTCAGGTTCCCAAATGGAGGCAAGAAGAGGCTGCAAAGAAGGCGGCAGGGTTGCCAGCGCTGTCCGAGCAAGTTGGTGAAAGGTCGGCAAATTGGATTCTTGCTCAAAAACCAAAGGAAACTGAGAGCGGTGTGTCCTTTGATGATCCAATGTTTGAAGAAGCAACAAAGAGCATCTTTGCGGTGGCGGCCAAGACGCAGGAAGGGAAATTCAAGCCATGAAGGGAGAGGGACATCGTTACTGCGGGCCTCGGTAACCCTGAGCATCCTGGCCGTGTTCGGGGCATCTCATCCAAAGAGGGATGGAAGGATGGATTCGGCCCTCAGTGGCAAGGTGAGTATAAGAAACGTGATTGATACAAGGAAGAAATGGCAAGTTATTTAAAGCAAGAGGCTAAGAAAGAGTTCACGGAGATGATGGCAAAATTGCTAGAAAATCCTCCTCCTGAGTTGATGCAAAAACTAGCGAGTGCGGTTTCAAATCAACAGATTAGCGTTCAGGCACCCCAGATGTAGCTAGTCCCAGTGGTGTCACAATGTGCAACCAACATTCCAAGCAGTGTTGCGTCTACGGCGAACAAGGTTCACTATCCGGTTGACGACCTTGTTGGTCCCATGTCGTGCTCCCTAGTCATAAGATATGACATTAACAATCATCGTACAAGGGAAGTAGCCAAGGGCAAAGCAATCCTAGGACGCAAATACCATGGAGCTGACATTCCTGAAGACTACTGCAGGGTAGAAGTATCGACCGTGGTTCAAGGATATGAGGATGAGATTCTAGACATCCCCGGTCCAGAGGACATTGAGAAACTCGGACAGGCTATAAACAATTTCATCCTTTGGCCTAGGCGGGACGTCCAGCTGATGGAGCAACCCACTCAAGAGTCATCAGGACCTACCGATCCTCTTCATGACCACCCACCATCACCTCCCCAGTCTATTCCCGACCCTCAATCATCACCTCCGCCAAAGTCAGCACCATCTCCGCCACAGTCATCACCTCCGCCACAGTCAACACCACCTCCGCCACAGTCGTCTCCTCCACCACAGTTAGCACCATCCCCGCCACAGTCAGCACCATCCCCGCCACAGTCATCGCCTTTGCCACAGACACCACCATTGAATTCCCCACCTTCCCCACAACCCGAAGATCCTCTGCCACAAAGCAAGGAGCCACCACCACCGCAAAAAAAGAAATTTCCGGTACCCAAGTTGGTTTCCGCCTACGAGCCAAAGAAGAAAATAGCTGGGACAGCCAAATTTTTAAAAGGAATTGGACAGAAACGCACTTCAGAAGTCGTTGAGTTGTCTGAGCTTCAGAAGTCAGCGAAGCCAGTGCCTAAGGTGATTTCTTGCACTATCAAGGTCCCAACTGCAGAAGATTACAAGTCTATCCCTAAAAATTTTGTGTTGGGAAGGCCTCTACTCAAGCGGAAGACACTCTTAAATATTCCAAGCAATATAAAAAGGTTGCATGACTGGTATATGAGAGCCGCTTCTGTTGGCATCGACACCATCAACGTGTGTATCCCCCAAAAGGCATTTCTAAGTGAAAATAATATGTGCATCATTAGCTTTGAAGACATTTGGTTGATGATGAACCTCGAGAGACTGGACGTACAGATCGTAACGACGTTTGCACTGTAAGTGTTACATAGTTTAAAATGCATTATAGTAGCGTCAATGTTGAATATCTGACTTGCACATGTGCCTTGCAGAATGCTATATGATCAGCAGGAGTTGTATTATGGGCAAGATTTCAGTTATTGTGCCAATGAAAGGATTGGCTATCTAAACCCAATTGATATATGCGAAGAACGACACACTTTCAGAATCGGAGATGACAACATAGAGTTACTGGGCTTAGAAGGTGAGGAACGGGACAAGAAAATCGCAAAGTTGAAGTTGGCGTATGAATCCCAGTACGCCTTCTACATTGGAATGTCATTGCTAAAGTATCAACATAGGGAATCGGTAGTGGCCCCGTGCCACTTTGGGTAAGTGTGAGTTTCCATATATGCATCATGAATTGGATTCCAATACACAAATGCATCATGAATTTGATTCGTGCAGAGACCACTGGATCTGCCTTTTCATTTATCCTAGGGACGGAAGGGTGCTGGTACTAGACTCCGCAAATTATCCGCCATCAAGCTATGCAAAATTCATTGAAATGTTAGAGCTGTAAGTCGAGATATGCATTCTTACTTTTATATTTTGAGAGTTTGTGTATAATTAACATAGTGATTCTTCTATTCGAGATCATAGGGCATATAGGTTTTATAAGATAAAAGGTGGAAAGTGCGAGTCCAACATTCAAGGGCAGCCATTGCAAGTTTTATATGACTGGCCGGTAAGTTGGTGAAAATTTACTCTTATAAATACAAAGCATATATGTACTATATATAGGACCATGGTTGCATGTATAAATATTCAGTTTCCCATTATATAGTGCCACAAGCAACCACCTGGATCTGTCGTCTGTGGATACTATGTGTGTGAGCACATGAGAGAGACTGGTCGATACGTCAGCAACCCTTCCAAGGTAATACAAGTAATAGTCGTGTATGTAGTATTGTACACCATAGTATTGACAAACTATGTACATGCAGGAATATATAAGGCATTGGCAAACTTTCTTTGCAGGAATATAAGGAAGACAAGGCAAAGCGCATCACCGAACGTACTTTGTACAACATAGTTGAAGACCTGAGCCTTTTCCTATCGAAGCACGTCATTTCAACGGAAGGGAGGTATCATGATTATGAGAGTGAATTATCGAAGCCAGAGTACCGAGTGCTAACATAGATTTCTAGGCTAAAACTAACTCAGAATGGTTATTAGACCACCTGTGCAAACTTGGATGTATGTAATGTGCAAACTTGCAACTCTATGTTTGTGAGCACGAAACTTTGATGTATATAAGTGTATGTATGAAATATGTAAATTGCATGTTGCTATATTAATGTATATGCATATATTTAATTTAACAATATAATTGCATGTTCCTATATTAATGTATATATTTAATTTAATAATATAATAATTATAATTAACAATATATATATAAAACTGGTCTACAACAGCACAGGCGGTTAGTTGTGAACCGCCCAGGCGGTTCACTTAAACAACCGCCAGTGTAAATAGACCATTTACACTGACGGTTTCTTAAGTGAACCGCCCGTGGAAATCGATTTTCACAGGCGGTTCAAAAATAACCGCCTGTGCTGTTGTTCCATTTTCACTGGCCCCCAGCGCAGGCGGTGCTAGAAAACGCATGTGAAAATAGGTTTTCAACCTGTATAGCATGTGTCTGTACTAGTGTATGCAGCCTCCGGCGTACAGTCTCGATATTTTTCCTGGTCAAGTAAACAAACGTACCTGAGTTTTTGAGACCCTGCTGCCTAAGTACATCATCGACATCGTGGACGTAGTCTATCAACTAATCTAACGATTGTATTCTTTTCAATCTAAAATCTCAAGCTGGGAAGATTTTCACGACCCTGCCTAAGCAAATTTTTCATTAGTTGAGAGGGAAAACTAGAAGATAAAGCATGGACTGCAAATTAAGCATCGAGTGCACTCATGTTATTTTCTGTCAGAAGAGAAGTTCTTGAACAAGTATTGTTTTGGGGGAACTCCAGAGCCATGGTAGAAGTAAAATCTACTGAACAACAATCCTGCAGGGGATGTGTCATCATAACGGAAATCAAACCATACACACACACTGGGTTATCATTTATTCCATTATTCTTAGTCACTTGCTAGACCGGCAACAACATGATGCAATCTCCATCAAGGTGTGCTCACATCTCGTTTTCCCCAGCTATTTCTAGAAACCGCAGCATCACATGTGAGTTCGTAATAATGTGACGATCAAGCGTCAGCTTTGGCTGGGGTGATCTCTGGAGCAGCAGCAGCAGGTGCTTCTGCCGCGGTGTTGGGAGCCGCTGCTTCTGCTGCTGGAGCCGAAGCGTCCGGGGCTGTGGCTTCGGCCTCCCAGTATGAGGTCTTCTTCCCCGACTTGGACACCGTCTGGAAGACATCCTCAGGCTTGACATTGCCTTTGACTGTCACCTTCTGCTCCTTGAGGTCTATGTCGAAGGTCTCAATTCCTAGTTCCAGAAGAATAAGCATATAGATATACATAAGAGGCGGTAGGTCACTCATATCCACGGGTGGTAAGCTGGTAATGCATGAGCGTTTTTAACGTTTTGATGATTGATTATTAACTAGGGTTTCACCTTCTGATCAAATGATGATTAATTAATTTTCCTGTAAGCTTTCAATTGTGCAGGCGCAAGCTGCCGCAGGCAACTAGAATCAATCGCTTTGTTATATAGAAATTACAGTGAATAAAAACAATTAACCTTCCATCTTGGAGAGCACTCTTCTGACCGCCCCCGCGCAACCCTCGCATGACATAGCAACCTTGAGGACAACAGTCTGCATTGTCAACTGAAGATAATTAGACCAGCGAAACATCGTATATATGTTAGGCTCTCATATCATATATATGATATATGTGGTAGCAGCAGAAAAAACAATCAATCAAGGACTTGAATGTCCTTGTACATCAAGAACTGATGAGAGAAAACGAAGATAATCAGACCAGTGAAATTAACATCAGCTAGCTCTAGTTACCTTACCAAAAATCAAGAAACTCGGATGTGCTGTCCGACATCTGAAAACTCAAAAAACGAGGCGACTAGTTGCGTTCTCCTCATGTAGTTTGCTTTAAATTTGCTCTAATTCTAATTTCTAGTTTCTAGATATCCTACCTTAATTCGACCATCAAAAGGTAGTAATTCTACAAATTGAGAACCCATTCTCTATATATATGTGAGGAGGCAGGGAATAAGCTAAGAAGGCGACGATTGTTGGTTACCTCGGCGGCCATGGCTCACGGCTGTCGACGGCGAAGAGAGTAACCCAAGCTCACGCGGCGGCCGGGAATGGGGAGCAGGAGCACTACCGGCCCGCAAACGTCGTTGAGAGCTCTCGACCTCGGCGTGCCCCGGCTTCATGGATCGGGGGCTGCATAAATAGACGACGCGGTGGCGTAGCAAGAAAGCGCAGGCCGGTGACCCACGATAGGTGGACGCGCATCAAACACGCACAAAAAGCACGGATGGCAGAGAGAGAGCACGCTCAAAAGCAGGCACCGGGTTGTTGCTGTTGCCCAAGATGCCTGATCTGACCTGACCTGCGCCGCGCCGGCCATGTTGTGGCTCGCGGTGTAGTACACTAGTACCGGAAGTACACCGCCCCCCGTGTGCAGTACAACTGCGGACTTGTTGGCTGGAATGGCTGCTGGTGCTGGTAGCAGCTGTAGTACTAGTAGTATACTCCATACCCTCCTGCTGGCCTGCTTGGCCATCCATCCCCTCGCTTTACAGGCCCCGTTGATTTGTCCGTCTCGCTGTCGATCGTCAGATTCTTCCGTTCGTCGTGCGTGTTCTTATCTCGTTTGATTCACTCCTTGCCTTGAGCTGCCGCCGGCCGCTGTTGAGCAGGTAATAAACACTTTCGATTTGGTTACCTCAGGGGAAGTCGAATCCCCGCTGCCTTCTTGAAAGAGAGATGTCCTCAACCTGTAATGATAGTACCGTATACAACCATTCTCATTATACTGTAATGATAGTATGAGCAGTTTTTTTTTGAATTGTTATAATATACTCTTTGAACTAGGCTAAAGAAAAGAGCCTTTACTATTTTTATATTATGGCTTCATAGGATTTTTTTTTAGTGATGGTTAGGTTAATTCACGGATTATTCCCTAGTTTTTCAGCTTTTTAAGGTTATAAGGGAATTCGTTTAAAGGACAAAGGGCATAGAATAAGAATAGACTAATAAAAAGAAATCTAAATTAGTTCGGTATACACCAGTAAGAAACGTTTTTTAGTCGGTAAGGGCCTATAGTCCCGGGTAGTCCAACCAGGACCAAAAGTCCTTTCAGGCCTTGCCACGGAGCTAGACTCTTCAGTCCCGGTACGGTTGGTTAAACAAACCGGAACTAAGGTCTTTTTTCACCACCCACTCGAAGAACCTCCCTCAACAAGAACCCGCAGTAATCGTCTTAAAGTCCTTGAATGTCCTTTTGCTCAATTGATGTCGAAGGTTGGAATGACTTAGGTTGCATCAAAATAATCAGAAGGGGCAAAAGTAGTTAGATTTAAATTAATGAACATATGCTTAGGATGTAGTGCGACTTACATCATCAGGGTGATTGTAGTAATATCCGGTTGTTCGCATCCATTGACACACATAGAACCCACAAAGAACGGTGTCGGGAGGCTGCTTCGAACACTGCAAGTCAATGACACAATCAACCACATGCCAAAATAGTATAACAGTTTGATTAGGTTAGAAAATGATCGTACACATTGATGAAAGTGTGCTGTAATTATGTTTAGATCACACATATACAAGTCAACCATGGTATATTAGTTTAACATTCCGAAGCATTATGCATACATCAAGACGTAAGATTACAATAGGTCTCAGGTATATTAGTTTAACAACACCAAAAGCATGAACGACACTAAGCAATCATGCAAGGCAAGGCAATGTGCAACAATCAACTTACGCACCCACACACAGAATCTAGACAGCATCACAACAGTCATTTATTTTAAACATAAATGGAGATACACATAATCAACTTACGCACCCACACACAAAATCTAGACAACATCACAACAGTCATTTGTTTTAAACATAAATGGATATACACATATCCAAACAAGGTAATATTAGACTTTATGGAAAGCTAATAAAATTATCTACAACTTTGTTATTTACACCAAAAGCTAATTATATTGTTAACATAGGCAAAAACAGATAACAAGACAACTCTGTCCGAACTTGGGCAGAAAACTGTCAGAAGATTCAGAGATGCATAACTAAAGTACTAGACATTCAACAAACATGGTTCTTAACTTTCTAGAATGCTTATAAAGTTCTCTATAACTTTCTTATTATCATCTAAAGTGGATTCAATAGCTAAGGAAGTGAAACAACACCAAGAATGTAACTTTGTCCAAACAACACTCAAGCTCTATGTGTCCAATTAAAGGAGTCAACCACATGCCAAAATAGTATAACAGTTTGATTGGGTTAGAAAATAATCGTACATATTGATGAAAAGTAAGTCATCCTATCTTGGTATATGCTCTCTGCCTTTAGAAACGTAAAATCTATAGGAACTGCTTAAAGGAAGAAACAATCATCTCCACAAAAATACATTTATATATGCACAAATATGATCCACTTACGTTTATAAAAGGATGATGAATTTTTTATACTTATTTTCTTCTCTTCTCAAAGAGTCAAAGCTGACTATATTTCCTAATTTCAAATTAATGGATGCTAAGATGAAGTGATCGTTGCATTAGTGCACAAAAAGTTTAGTTATCAGTTCAGAAGCACCAGCAGCAGCTAAGCAGTTTAGAAGCAAATAGGTAGCACCATCTATTTATAAAGGTAAGCAGTTCAGAAGCAGCAGCAACAGCAGCTATACAGTTCAGAAGCAGCTAAGCAACAGTAGCAACACCATCAGCAGTAGCTAGGAACGGGGCATATGTGCGCGCGCGCACGCACATATATATATATATATATATATATATATATATATATATATATATATTACTTAGAATGGATAGTAATGACAAATGTAAAGAAAACAATTAAGATACAAATGGATCTTACTTAGAATGGTACGGGACATATATATTGGAATTCCTTAAAGCTAGGAACGCCATCGCAATATACATAGCAGTCTCCTCCTTTGTGTTTTTGTGTGCAGCCACCCTAATTTTATTAGCCCCCTTGCCCTTGGCACCTATGAAAGCTGGATGATTATCTTTCTAAAATAAAGGTCCAACATGTCTTGACTCGCAAATGAGATTTGGGTCAAGGTACGCGTTCTTCATGGCCAAGTTTCGAGCATCCATCCACTCTTTCCTACATTGGTAATCAAAATTAAAGGTCAGTTAGCACATAATAACCAATTGTATGACTAGTTTTAGGGAAATAACACTTACATGCACCACAAGGTAATCTGACTCATTTCAAGTCTCTTCTAGCGAAATAAAAATTGCATGTCCTCGAAAGGTATGCTCAATTTTGAAGTTTTTACTGTGGTGGCAAATATGTCTTGAGCTAGGTAACTCACTGACAATGAATGTAACCCTAGTTCCACCGCAAGCAAGTACCACTTTTGGAAGGCTCTTAGGTTTGACAATCTCTTGCTGTTTTCCATGACAAAATCAGGTAGGAATTCCTTTCCTGCCACATAATCAAAAGGGCACTCAATATTGTCTTGATCCATCATCTCTTTGGTGAAGTCAACACTAATCAGGGTTTTTGGACATACGGTGTTGGCCACCATAAATAGTGCCACCTCCTTCCTTGGCCTTGGCATTTGGAGTAGACAAACGATACTCCTTGCCCTTACATGCACAAGCTACATTGTTGTTATTTTTTCTAAGAGAACAAAACATTGCAGATACGACAAGTCCCGACATGTTGCTACCCTTGTCAAGTCCTCTCACCATCTTAGAAAACTGTCGTTGTTGCTCCGAAGGCGGTGGAGGTGGTGGCACAACTGTTTGTGGGTGAGGCTACAGTGGCAGTGGCGGTGAAGCCCTTTGTTGCTGAGGTGGCGGTGAAGCGCTTTGTGGCTGCGGTGATGGTGGCAGTGAAGCACTTTGTGGCTAAGGTGGATGTGAATACCTTTGTGGCTGTGGTGGCAGTGAGGCCATTTGTTGGGGCGGTGTTGGTAAGGCTGTTTGCGGCTGCGGTGGCAGCGAATCCGTTTCTTGATGCGGTGGCGATGGCTTTCGAGGCGATTCATGATGAGGCGGCGGTGATGGCGCAGTAGTTTGTCCTTCCTGATGTGAATCCCTTCCGACAATGAAAATTTCCAACATCAATTCTCCATAGGAGAATTTGACACCCGGGTTTGTTAGCAAGTCTGTTTGGTCCAAGAATGATTCCATATGTTGCTGCTCATATGTCGGTGATGGCGGGTGACATTTATCGACCATTTGGAACATATCCTCTTGTAACACATCTTCCTGGGCCAATTGCTGCTGAGCCAATTGCTGCTGAGAAGAAGAAGAAGGTGCAACCGACGCGGGTGTTAACAACACAATGTCTCGGCATTGCCAAACAATGAAATAGCCCACAAGCTCGCACAAGAGTGTCCTGCCATCAGGAGAAGGGATGTCAACTTCAAAGCCGAGATGATGCGGACAAACCGAGATTACTTCAACCTTTGCATAATCTTCCGGAAGTACACTATTGTGCATAGTGCGCCCTGGATAAGCAATTCCAGTGGAAACATGTATGTTCTTCCCCTTCCTGTTGTATGGAATGTGTAGAGCACACGGTATTGGACTATCAATGGCGTCCACAGGAAAAGTCTTGAGTGTGGTTGATGCAACACTACTAGGGACTATAGGGGCTGGCTCCACGGTACACAGATCTTGTGAAGCATGGATCCGCTTAAGCTTTTCATCAATATATTCGTCGGCCTTCTTGAAAAGGGTTTCAAGAAGGTCATCCTTGTAGCGTTGCCTTGTTTTATACATACCCGACTCTTGTGGAAAACCATGCTTAAGTCCAAACTTGGAGGAAATGCCTCACACATGGCCAGGATGTTCCTTATTGCCTAGGGGCAAACTAAGCTCATCCACCTCTCATCTAGGTGTAAATTCACCTTGCACTTTCTTCTGAGCTAGTGCCTTTGTGGACTCCGCGGCTGCTAGAGTACGCTCATCTGTGATTACTAGTTCCCCGGTTTCTTTGTCCTTGACTTCCCTTGCTCTAACCCAGAACATTGCACGTTCATCTAAGTTCTCATATTTATATGGAACACCAGCTGCCTTGGCATCCTCAAGATCTTTCCTCCACTGTTCAACATTCGGGCCATAGCCTTGAGAGCCGAGGCGATGAGGGTGTATATTCCTCTTTGCCAGCCTACTGTTTATTTCACTCAAGGCTACAGCCTCAGGTGTGCTCTCCTGTTCACATAACCTTTCCCATTGATGAACTTTGATCTTCCCAAACTCCTTGAACGGCAAGATACCCTTCAACCAATAACGGGTATTTAGTTCCGACTGCCAACGTCGAAAACTTTTTGCTGCTTATTTTATTGCGAACTTCTTGACAAGCTCCGTCGAATCAGGAGAGAGAATAAATGCCTTTTCCAACTTAGTCCATAAGGCTTTCTTGTTATCAGCAGACACATTTTTCCAATGTGATATTGAGCAATCAACAAGGTCCCTTACCACTGCTCCTATCGTGCTTGCAAAGCGAGCACGTACGCCCGCAGGATGTGTGGGGGCTCGCCAATAAGGCTAACCTCTTCTACACCAATAGTATGCTCTTTAGGGAACCTGTTCTGATCCTCATTCTCTGCCCTCGCTTTCATTTTGCTGCCTGAGGAGCGGATAATGTAACTTGAATCTCATTTTGTGCTCGCGATTGCTGGATGGTTTGCATTTGCTCCTATAGAGATAAAGGAATAAAAGTCATCCTCAACACACTTATTATGTGCAAAAGAAATTGTGGTCACCTAGGAGCAAATATAGGCTTACATCTTCGAACGAATCATATTTTGGGTACTCAAGTGCGGCCCTAACAGCCCTGCGGTCAGGCCTAGGACTAGGATCTGAAGCTTCTTCGAATGATGCCGAACCCGAGGTGCCCTCCGACAGCGAAAACTCCAAATTAACCTCGTCGTCCATCGATATCAGATATTCTAAGACATAAAGGAAGGATATACGTATTGTTATAAATCCTTTTGGTAGCCCAAATTCAACAATTATAAAAGAGTAAAATACACCAGTGGTCCCTAAAGTTATCAGCAGGTGTCATATACGTTTTTAGGACTTTGGGACCTATATGACACTTGCCGATAACTTTAGAAACCCAAAAATATGTTTTTAGAAGTTTGGGACCTATATGACACCTGCTGATAACTTTAGGGACCGCTGGTGTATTTTACTCATTACAAAAACATCTATACATAGAAACTATGTTATTTGAAAATAGAAACATGCATAGATTACAATTTAAATAAACATGCTTTCATTTACTATAGCAAAACTAACACAGGGCTTCACATGATAAAGGAAGTTGGTTTGCATGAAAAGAAAGCAAGTTTAATACTAACTAAAGTATAGCTTTATAGGATGTGTGTATCTTTATCCCCTACTCATGCAAACAAAAATCAACATTTCCATACATTGTCTTAGTCAATAATCTAACTCTATCTCCTATAACTAATAATAAAAAGATTAAAAAGAACTACTTTGTAGAACGGCTAGCTGTGGGTGAACACCAACGAACAAGAAGAGGACGAAAGCACCAGAACAAGATGCGTTAGAGGCTCGCGCAGTGCCAACTCGCCGGAGAGCAAGAAACACATACACCGACGACGGCCGGGATGGCGGCTGGGGACGAAGTCGCTGACGAGGACGCTGAGGCGCAGCGCTGTGGAGGTCACTGGAAACGAAGAAGACGGACACAGTCGATGGCCGAGATGGCTGCTGGGGCGAAGTCACTGACGAGGACACTGAGGCGCAACGCCGTGGAGGCCCTATAGCAGGGGTTCTGGTTGAACACAGCGGGTCGGCTGGGACGGCTGTCGGGATGGCGGCCGGGGCCGTTCGCCGACGACGACGTGGAGGCGTAGAGCTTCCGGTTGCGGAGACCACTGCAGGGAATTCCGGCGACGACGTCAGGGCTATGGGAAATGAACAGGGCAGTGAAAAATTTTGGTAGCGTTTCGCTGCAATTTTCGAAAGAGTGCGCCAGGACTTACCGAATTTTTCATCCCGCCCGGACTTAAGACCGCCTCTAAAGATCATTTTCGGAGGCGGATGACATAAGAAACCGCCTCTGAAGATCATCTTCAGCGGCAGCTTACATAAGAAACTGCGTCTGAAGAGCAGCTGTCGGTCCGCAGACGTCCGCAGCAGCTGGACAATCCGTTGAGCGGCTATTTGTTCGGCGTGTTCACAAATTCAACTGTCGTTCAGTCCCTCGTCCGTTTTCCGTAAGTTGACGCGGGGCCCATGTTTGCTTCTCTTTCCTTACAGCCAAGCCACGACTCGGCCCAGTCTGTCTTCCCCGTTGCTCACCCGTCTCCTTCTCGCCCCCCCGTCTACACAGGCGGCTACCCCTCTCCCTTACCCTTCGCACTCCACACCCCCCACCTCCCACCCCCATGGCTCGGCGGACGGCGCCCTCTTCGTCGAGGACCACGGCGTCGTGGACCATGGTGGATGAAATCGGGAAGGAGACAGGGCTGCCACTGATTGTGTGCCCGACTTGCAAGAGGGAGAGGGTAATCGAGCTCATAGTGAGGACAGCTGACAACGGCAACCAGGGGCGCGTCTTCTTCAAATGCCTCAGAAATGTACCCAGTGAAAGTGTTTTGGTTAGTTGTTCGTGTGTTTAATTTAATTTGTCTTTGCTTTTGGTTTCGGTTGAAGAGCCCTAACTTGGTAGGGTGGCTTGTTGCAGATGCCTTGTAGATGTACGTTCTATGAATTCCAGAGGAACTATTTGAAGAAGCTGGTGGAGTTGAAGTATGTTGTCATCAATTTGGAAGCAGTTGGCCTCGCTGGAGAAGCAGGAGTTGGGGGTTTTGAGGATGGAGAAGAAGCACAGTCACAACATGCTAGCAAGTAGCTTGGGCAGAAGAACATGGAGAAGAAGTTGGATGACCTGGTCTCTATGCTCAAGTTCTTCTTTGTAGTGTTGTTCTTGAGCTTTGTTGTTGGCTTAGTGTATGTGTTTAAGTGAATTCAAGTGAATCTATGTTGTATATATGGAGGACATTTATTTGGCACAGGTTGGCAAAGAACCATGGGTCGGCCCACCAACTATAGTGTGCAAGATGTGTGTGTATATCTCCTATACACATAGAACGAAAGTGTCCTTTTACACAAAGGGAGGACGAAAGTGTAAAAACAAAGCGAGGATGAAAATGTAAGAGACATGCACACATGTGGCATCTCTCTTACACTTTCATCCTCGTTGTGCTACGTTTGGAATGGGGCTGTCCTCCCTTATAAGCACCCTCACCCGCCTAAACTTGCAAGGTGGTACTAAACTCACCAACCACAACCACATATAGGCCACTTGGGCTACAGTCTGACTAGCTATGTGTTGTGGTGATGAAATGCCCCAGAACGAAGGGCCAACCCACCAACTATAGTGTGGAAGATGTGTGTATATATCTCCTATGCACATAGAGGAATAACATCCCAGAAATGACAGTGAGTCCTAAACCCTAAACCCGCAAACTAACCAAGTTTGTCGATACTAGCATAAGGCTTCGTGTTTGAGGATGGTATGTAACGTACACTGCAATAATAGAATCCAAAACTATAGAACCAGTCTTTATAATTACATAATGGTACTGTGCAGGGAGTTTGTTCGGGGCCCTGCTATGGGTGCATAAGACCGACTCCAGAGTTCATAGTGTCATAGCAATACATGCACGCTTGTACATATCATTCACCTAATGCTGGTCTATAACAATGAGTTGTGTGCATGTACCGACAATGTCGACAAGGTTGTGGGACACACCAGTGTCATAGGTGTCATTTCGGTGTCTACTAGAGCTATTGATCCAAACAAAAGTGGACACTCTACCAACAAGGGCTATCTCTTGTATCTAGACATTTCGTGATCTAGCTAGATGGTTGGCCAGACAAATCGATCGCATATATTATTAATTTTGGATCAGGACATCGCCTCTGTGACCGCCATGGCCGACAGGACTATATATCATAGGGAAGGGAGACCGGTAAGGCACCGCACTTTACAAACATAACCCGACAGGACGTGCTTAGACCCACTTGGCATGGGATGGGTTACACGAGCCTGTACTGACCCTCTCAGGTACCATCAGAGCTAGCGAAAGAGCCGTGAAGGACCGAGAAAGCTACCCAAGGCGACCAAAGGGGGGGTGAATGGGAGCTTCAAATTTCTTTCGAAATGTTGAGGCCTCTGTCCCAGAAAATCAACCCTAAGAACAAAGCTAAAACTCGTGATGTCCACGACCCAAGAGAGTGGGTGGATGTTCCCTAGGGACACAGCGAGACACAACAAAAACTTCCTCAACCAAGTTCACGCAAGTCAACTAGTGATAGGATGGACTTTGGGTAACCTCAACCTCCCCCGAGCAACGCGAGGGGGATTCAGGCTATTTTGCAAAGCGGGAGGCCCGATTTCTGTAGAGCACAAAAGCCAGGAATCCAACGCAAAAGTCAGAACTCAAATCCAAAACCAAATGAACAAGCTACGAACAAATCAGTGTAGAACCAGCTGCATTGGACGCTGGGAGCGTCCGATGTGTTCACGTCGGACGCGTCCGATGTGTTCACGTCGGACGCGTCCGATTTGAACAGGACCTTTCTGGAACCTTACTGAGTAGCCATCGGATGCTGCTACAGTAACAGTTCAGCATCTGATGCCAGCGTCCGATGTAGGGCCGACGCGTCCGATGTGAACTGTAGCGTCCGATGCCCAGATACAAGACGCGTCCAATGCAAAATGAGGGTTTCTGAAACCTCACTGCATGACCATCGGATGCTGCACTGTAGTGTCCGATGTCAGCGTCCGATGCCCCTAAAAGGCACAGAATCTGACACGTGGCAACGTCGCGTCCGATGCCCTCGTGCTCAGCGTCCGATGCTCCCGAAACTGCACTATTCTTCCATGAATTCAACCTGATCTCCTTCGAATCAAAAGCTTTAAGGCTTAGACTTGGTATGAGGAGTTCTAAGGATGTTAGTGAGCTACCCCTAAGAGGTCATGGCTCGAACCTAACTCCAAATCGGTGAATTGGAAGAAATCGGGGGCAAAAAGGTGAAAGCCGATCCAAACACGAAAACTGATCGATCTACTTGCTCGTGAGGTTTGAGTTAAATTCCTTTGGTCGAAATGATCCCCTCACAGTAAAGAACAAGTTGATTCAAACGGTTTTGCAAACGGAGCAACGTGGAGAGAGATCGATCGACAGGAAACTTGAAGAGAAAAGCAAAACGCGAAGAACAACACAAGAACACGAATTACAACCTCAATTGCCAGCCGAAATTCGTCCCCACGAGGAGAAAACGGGAATCCGGTCCCGTTTCCGCAAAATCCAAATACACAAAGGTATGATTAAGCCTTCTCTGCGGATCTCAGTAGCTACAACAGGGAATGGGAGAGCAGGAAACCCTAGAATGAAAATAGCAATGGCTGAGATAAGATGGAGGGAGGGGTTGCCTCTCCTTATTGTTGGCACAAAATATGGCGCACTGTGCCTCACACACAGCAAGCCGGAAAGCATGGCTTCAATCGGGTGCCCGGGCGATTCGACATCCGGAAATGTGCCAGTCGGTTTGACCTGAAAACCAACAAGGGATAAAACTGTGAGAGTAAAACTGGAACATGCTGGGTGAGACCAGACAGTTCCATATTTACGGCCCTGAAGCCACTTTCGACGACATACAGCTATAGAAGCTGTCTGCCAAACATGTTTATAGAATTATTCAGCTAATATAGAAGAAAGCATATGAAAGCATTGATTACCAAATATACCTATAGAAAAAGACATGCTTTAAACAGATAAGAATAAATTACGAATCAATGTATAACCAAAATCGGCAAACCAGCCGAATGGGGGTCCATGAAGAAGGAACATGCACATAAACATGATCAAACTAATCTAAAACCTGCATCTGTCGCACGATACCTAGTTTTATCAAAGCTTAAGCATGATTGACATGTATGAACCCACAACCCGTAACAATCTAGATTGGAAATTAATTCGGCCGTTATGATCATGCAATTATTAGGATACAAATAAACTTGTAAAGCAAGGCCGAACAAAGTCAATCTAGATTGGGCAAAAGAGTGTTACAAAATTAATTAAATCATGCAACACCAAATAACTTAATGAATCTATTGGATCTTGCCAAATCTAATAGAGCCGATAACTATCTCGCTTTTGCTAAACATATCAAATAAACGTCTGCCGCACGGTATTTACTCATAAGCATAGCATAAGCAAAGACTTCTTGATTGTCGACACAGATCCGCCGCACGATCTTTGAAAACAAACAAGACTACTTGCATCACATCTAAATCCACCGCATGATACTAGACATGATAACAAGGTTGTCGGGACTTACGGAGGTCGACGGATCGATGATTCCTCTCGAAGAACTCGACGGCACGACAAAGGACTCGAAGGTGGCACGGGGCCGATTTGTATTGATATGGTTGTGAACCCTTTTTACAATAGCCAAGGGTTTATATTTATACCCTGGGCAGATAAGAGTCCTGAGGGGACTTACCTAATAATATCTAAAATAAAGGGAAATATTATATGACATGCTTACGTACATACGTAAGGATGCTAGATGGATACGTGATATCGTAATTGCTGACCAATCCTTCGAATCTGGTCCCTTGCTTGTTTCACACGGAAATAGCTCCGGCCATATATGTTTTGCACTTGCCCCTTCCACCATAAACCAATGATTTCTTTCCTATTTTCTTTTCATTATCAATTGTCAAACGGGTAATAATATTTCCATTGAACTGGTCTTCAAGCTGGCTATACGGTTCATGCCCGGCTAGTTGTAATTGGCTAATTACGTATACGTGTATGTATAGCCGAACATGTAGGGCCGTTGAACATGTACGCCGTCTTCTAGCCTTTCCTTCATCGTGAAGCCATTCATGCTAAATATAGAACTGGACGTCGAGGAGTGCATGCTTTATATATATTTATATTTAAATTGCCTTCTTTGCTTGCTTGCCACATCACAACGCCACCAAATCCAACTTCTGGCCAATGAGATCAGACCCCTTTGATTCTTGAATACTCGTTTAATCTGTCACGACCATGGTCGATTATCCTCGTGATCGGCTTCTCTTGCCATATCTATTTCCCGAATGGAGTCACACCTTTGTAAAATAGCCGACCGCACAGGTAGTTGCCGAAACTCCGAAAATTAACCGACCGCTTAGCCGTCTGCCGAATGATCTTCTTACTGCTCGTTGGGTCCACCTGTCATCTTCTCAATGTTGACCAAAATCCAGTGTTAACACAGGCCCCCCGAGTTCAGAGTATGAATTGTCATGCTTCGAACTATTTGATCTCTGTTGGTCTTCTTCAAAAAGCCAAGAAATCCACTGATAGTAATAACATTTTCTCACCATGTTTCCACAATTTTGCCTGTAAAACAATAATTCTCCAATACATGTGGAAACAAGTTAGTTACAAACGCATATGTGTATAAATATTATAGTTCTTCCATTTTATTGATCAGAAGATGCTGCAATGCCGACTACATCTCAAAAGTATCATATTTTATAACCAAGATCTCTTTTAAAAATGGTACCTTACTCATCCATCCATCTCATTAATTATGGGGCTTTAGTTCTCACTGAGTCCTCAAGCGATTGCAAAACAGAATAGCTACAGAAATGCTTATCTTTTACCCCTTGATCACTTTTCATCCGGAGTTTTTATCATTATCTTTATATAAAATCGTATCATATAATATTGCAAAGTCAAAGACTCGACCATAAGGAGATACAAGCCATAAACCTAGATCAAGAAGTGCAAGTGAATATTTTTATTACTTTTTCTTTTGCATATGTCATTCTCCCTACCTTTTAAAATTATGAGGCTACTAGGCCTTCGGCCATCTTTTATTTTATTTGGCGGTCACTTGACCTTTTATTTTTCATATTTTTTATTTGGGCGGTCACTTGACCTTTTTTCTTTCTCAGTTCTGGCGGACACGTGTCCGTCGTTTTTATTTCTGAGATTTATAGAATAGCCTCATATTTTTAATCAAAGAGAGAATGCAGATGCAAAACACTTATTAGTTTATAACGTGTACGTAAATCTTGATCTTGAGAATATGACTATAATCTCAACTAGTAGTCACAATGATTTGACAGTGCTCAATATGACATTAAGTAAATTTTATTATTTCATTAAATCTCCGAATTTCAAGTATCTCTCAGAATAATGTCATAGCAAATTCTACCTCTATTCATATCCCGCAACTACTTTTAATGTCATAGCAAATTCTACCTCTATTCATATCCCACAACTACTTTCAGACAAAATTTAAATTCTATGCAACCCACAAATTTCAAAGACTTCAAGATAAATATAATAACCACTAGACCCAAATCTTAAAGAAATCAAAGCTATAAACCAGACACAGGTGAAACATAAAAAAGAGCATCTATTTATCATTTCAACAATGGATAACCCAAAATATTTATATCACATATTCATAGAGTGAATTTTTTAAGGTTTTTTTAGTGCGGATATGCAACATGAGAGGTTTCACTTTTAAATGATTTTAATTTTTAGCTCTGAAACTATTAGAGAAGCGAGGGTAAAATTACACAAACCACCGTTGAAGATGAAGCAGCCATTCGTCTTGTCCTTCTTCATGATGGATCGCTCGATGCTGTACGATGTGAGCGTGTTGAGCTCAGGCCCCCTGACATGTAGTCACAACGGCGTAATCGATGATTCATTGGTGTCCTCCTTTCTCTCATCCGAGATGTCTTCGTTCATTGGTGTCCTCCTTTCTCTCATCCGAGATGTCTTCGCCGAATACGGGTTGAAAACATTTGAAGCCAATCATAAACGTCAATCTTTCTTCTGCAAATGACTGGCTGCTTCAGATCTTGTAGCTGTTCTGACTATAAGTGAACTTGTCACCGTTGCATGTGTCTTGTTGGCACCATCTTATTCAAGGCCATCAACAAAGGTATCTCTTTCAATATGAAGTGTGCTGAAAACATTTTAGCCGATGGTCTTCTATCGGCCGTCCGGTTGCTAACGTCCTTTGTGCCTCTGATGTAGCCTTTCGTAATCTTATCACCAGATTGAGCTTTGCGTTACTCAGGGAAAAGTAAAGTTATATTAATAGGAGCCGAAGGTTCTGTCTTATCGGCTTTTGCTTAGTATGCCTTTGACTTTCTTCTTGTTGAGGAACTGGAATGCTTTAGGTGAGCATGTTGTCAGGTAACTCACGGTAGCTTCGAAGAACGTCATTTTTGATGAAGCTGAGTGTGCCGTAGAGGACGAATACGAGCTCGGTGGTGCATGGATGCGTGCACGATGAGGTTCAGGCCCCCCCGAGTGTAGTTGATGTAGGAATTTGAGCATGTTCACCTTATGTTTTTTCTTCTCATTAGTTCTTCATATCTGTGTGTACACTTTTCCGCTCCAAGCCGATAAGTGTTCTTTTTGGAATATGTGTATAATGATATTTTCATCAGTGTGCTTATCGGCTACTGCATCCAGAATTCCTGTATGCTTCTGTAGTGCTGCTTTCCATGCTAACATTGGTCTTTAAATATGCCCTCCAGATATTTAACCGATGTAAACATAAATTGGGCATCGATCTTGAATGTATGCAATCTTCTGGTGCGGCGATCAGAACTATTGCTATCGGCCTACCCTTTCAGCCAATGCCTCCAAAAATTAGCCGATTGTATCATCCCATATATGTGTGATGCTTCTGGGTTAATCATCCTCGTGTCTGCTTGGCTGATTGGCTTTTGGTGTGTTGGTCTGACCTTGACAGCTGATTCTTATATCCACTAGTTAAGAATTGATTTTTCCTTAACTAAGTTCTTACAGTGCTGGATCTGGAGTTCGATTTGAGTAATACCGGCTGTGTAACATCGTCAGGGTCCAAACAACTTTGATCGGCCTGATATTTTTGTTCGAGTCTGTCAGCTTACTCCATCGATCATATCTAGCTTCTTTATTCACCAACAATAGATTCTCCACTTCTTGTGAATACTAAAAACGGATCGACTGTTGCCTCTTTGTCGATATTGCAGAGGCTGCAGGTTGCAACAGTCTTGCGAGGCTCCGCGTAGCCGATCATGAAGTGTGGGATGATATTATACTCTGATGGATGGTTAATGGTAGCTTGGATGCATGATGACAGATTGGTGATGATGGTGAATGTGAAGGTAAAGAACGTCCTTTACCACAACAATAGTACTTCATTTTTCATCTTATGACGTTGCCAAATTTATTCCCAAAGAATGGTGAACTGTATTGCTGTGGATCTGGCAATATTATCTCAACTCCAAAAAGTCGCAGCGCAGGATCAACGTGATTATGAGAAATCACGCTTCAAAATTATCATTAGTCTCAATGTTGATAGTACTCTAAAATAATTAATCCGATCAATTTTGTTTGTTTCCTCTGTAGACAGCAGAAAGTTTTCTATGCTGGAGGTGTGCCGACGGGAGAATCGGCTCTTGTGCTGATCAAATCATTTATTTCTAAAATAATTTGTATCAATATTGTAAATAATCTTCTGAACCGATGGATCAATTTTGAGGCCGACTGAGACGTCTAGTATGAGACATCAAACCTCTTCTGAGCCGTCCATTGCATAATCCGGTGACTGCTGCGATTATGGTTAGTGAAATTGTCTATCATTCGACTATATTGGGATCAATAGAAACCCTCCTCGATAGGTTCCTCTCAAAGAAAACGCATATGCTTAGATGTCCGAACCATGGCTTGCATGCGCATTATTTTGCTTTCCTTCCCCTATGATTATTAGTCGATCAGTCCTTTTTGA
Organism: Coix lacryma-jobi var. lacryma-jobi; assembly: GCA_009763385.1. Taxonomy (NCBI): domain Eukaryota; kingdom Viridiplantae; phylum Streptophyta; class Magnoliopsida; order Poales; family Poaceae; genus Coix; species Coix lacryma-jobi. Next base: position 53,423,853 of record CM019822.1, on the reverse strand, counting down.
ATCAGCTTATACTTATACATTACTGGGTATATGTACGCATACTGCCTTCAACATCTGATATTCTGAAACTACGCCACATGGAAACTGATAGAACTAGTGCAACATGTTTGGATTATCAGTTCCGCGTACGTTTGCAGTTCACCTGGTCGCTTGATACTCAATCTCTTTTCTTTCATTACGCAGCCATCAGGTAACCAGGACTGTGATGCATTTGGACTTGCAATCATAGTTTGACGCTTGTACAGTCTCCATGTTTGTTGCTATCGAAGCTTCCTTCTATTTCCTTGATTAAACATGCAAGTGCGGCAAACATGTAGGAGCTAGATAGTTCTGAATTAGAATCATCATCGGCTACTTTTGTGTCTTAATTTTAAACCAAAAGAGCCGATGTCCTGCTGCTGCTTTACCAGAACCAATATCTCATCAGTTTTATTATGTCTGGTATTCTGAACAGCTGATTCTTATCTTTAAGAGTCGATTCCTCCTATCACTGCATAATGGCATATTTCCATGAGTACCGAATTTGATTGCATTTATGATGCTTCCGGATATGCAAACTCTCCATTTTTCATCTCCCTAATACAACATGCATGTTGTTCTTTGTTTAGCCGATGCATCACTGACACTTTATTCATAGCTTCTGATAAAATCAACCAATACTTCTCCTTTTTCTGACTTATCGGCCTAAATTCTTTATGAACCCATACAGTCTTTATTATCCTTATGATATGAGGATCTCATATAGATGTGACGTGCTGCGTATATATGCTGTGTATAATAATCTGCCAGTCACGTTGATCTTCCGAATCCTCTGCTAGCTGCCTTTTAATCGGGCACTCCTGTCAAGCACTAAGTTCTAGACTCCAAGCATTTTAAGGCATCTAGCCGATGGAAATCAGATCTTCCAATCTTCATTCAATATTGGCTATTTAATCTTAATACCCGAATTTCTAGATCATCTATACGATGCACCTATAGCTGGTGAATCTATATTAGATTCCATGTCCTTGAGTCTTGCTATTATTTCATTGATCAAAATGACAGAACTATTACCAGTCGAGCAAAAATTTGCAAATTTCTTCTGTATTGGTAGTTCCGTCAACATCAGCTGTTAATTATAATTTGCATAGACAGCGGTAAGAGATAAAAATTTCTTTTATCTCTGAATCTCGTCCCAATACTGTTTGCTAGCACTCCTTTAGGTATGTATGCATCTCAAAGATGTCTTATCTTCATTAATCCATGTACGTATATGAATAATAAGCTAGCGTGAAATAGCCGACTTCTTCTGTGCAAGAGTCGATTTGACCTTGGAGCCAATGAAAGTGAATAGCCAATCACCATCTGGGCATAGTATTCTTTGTCTGGTAAGGCCTTGACTCAGGTTATGATCGGCATGGTGGTAACAGATCCAAATCTCTGGAGACAAAAATATGACATGCATGTTCATCACTGTTGATGAATTTATTTATATAGTCTCAATGATGGCCGAATATAATATTAGCCTCTTGTTATCTTCAGTTCTTCTAGTGACCATAATAAGCACGTGCTGTATGCTTGCACGTAGTTGCCACAATTAGGCATGCATATAGTCCAGTAGCACGTCCTGACTCATCTTCTTGAGACTTGTGAACTTTATGAGCAACACGTGGCCGGAGAATAGCAAATTGATGGCACTTAGCACATACGTTGCAACTGAGATTTTATAATAACTCCCAACTTAAGATAAATCCTGATGTTTTCTTGCGTGATTTGATCTTCAATCTATCTTCACATAATAGCTGATATTATTTTCTTCTCGATTTTCTTTGGCACTGGTCTGCAGCTTCTGGATTCTGACTCATCGTGATATCGGCCATCAAGCTGATTTTACTGGAAAGTTCTTCGTCAAATTATATTGCACTTTGTCTTTGTCACTTCTTTCGACCGAACCTTTATTGATAAAATAAAAGTTAAACATCATCTCATCGCGAACTGAAAGTGACAAATATTTGGAGAGGATCTGATGTTCGATCAAATGATTGTGGTCCCACCGGGCGTGCCAAAAAGTGTGTTGGCACAAAATATGGCGCATTGTGCCTCACACACAGCAAGCCGGAAAGCGTGGCTTCAATCGGGTGCCCGGGCGATTCGAAATCCGGAAACGTGCCAGTCGGTTTGACCTGAAAACCAACAAGGGATAAAACTGTGAGAGTAAAACTGGAACATGCTGGGTGAGACCAGACAGTTCCATATTTACGGCCCTGAAGCCACTTTCGACGACATACAGCTATAGAAGCTGTCTGCCAAACATGTTTATAGAATTATTCGGCTAATGTAGAAGAAAGCATATGAAAGCATTGATTACCGAATATACGTATAGAAAAAGACATGCTTTAAACAGATAAGAATAAATTACGAATCAATGTATAACCAAAATCGGTAAACCAGCCGAATTGGGGTCCATGAAGAAGGAACATGCACATAAACATGATCAAACTAATCTAAAACCTGCATCTGCCGCACGATACCTAGTTTTATCAAAGCTTAAGCATGATTGACATGTATGAACCCACAACACGTAACAATCTAGATTGGAAATTAATTCGGCCGTCATGATCATGCAATTATTAGGATACAAATAAACTTGTAAAGCAAGGCCGAACAAAGTCAATCTAGATTGGGCAAAAGAGTGTTACAAAATTAATTAAATCATGCAACACCAAATAACTTAATGAATCTATTAGATCTTGCCAAATCTAATAGAGCCGATAACTATCTCGCTTTTGCTAAACATATCAAATAAACGCCTGCCGCACGGTATTTACTCATAAGCATAGCATAAGCAAAGACTTCTTGATTGTCGACACAGATCCGCCGCACGATCTTTGAAAACAAACAAGACTACTTGCATCACATCTAAATCCACCGCATGATACTAGACATGATAACAAGGTTGTCGGGACTTACGGAGGTCGACGGATCGATGATTCCTCTCGAAGAACTCGACGGCACGACAAAGGACTCGAAGGTGGCACGGGGCCGATTTGTATTGATATGGTTGTGAACCCTTTTTACAATAGCCAAGGGTTTATATTTATACCCTGGGCAGATAAGAGTCCTGAGGGGACTTACCTAATAATATCTAAAATAAAGGGAAATATTATATGACATGCTTACGTACATACGTAAGGATGCTAGATGGATACGTGATATCGTAATTGCTGACCAATCCTTCGAATCTGGTCCCTTGCTTGTTTCACACGGAAATAGCTCCGGCCATATATGTTTTGCACTTGCCCCTTCCACCATAAACCAATGATTTCTTTCCTATTTTCTTTTCATTATCAATTGTCAAACGGATAATAATATTTCCATTGAACTGGTCTTCAAGCTGGCTATACGGTTCATGCCCGGCTAGTTGTAATTGGCTAATTACGTATACGTGTATGTATAGCCGAACATGTAGGGCCGTTGAACATGTACGCCGTCTTCTAGCCTTTCCTTCATCGTGAAGCCATTCATGCTAAATATAGAACTGGACGTCGAGACGTGCATGCTTTATATATATTTATATTTAAATTGCCTTCTTTGCTTGCTTGCCACATCACAACGCCACCAAATCCAACTTCTGGCCAATGAGATCAGACCCCTCTGATTCTTGAATACTCGTTTAATCTGTCACGACCATGGTCGATTATCCTCGTGATCGGCTTCTCTTGCCATATCTATTTCCCGAATGGAGTCACACCTTTGTAAAATAGCCGACCGCACAGGTAGTTACCGAAACTCCGAAAATTAACCGACCGCTTAGCCGTCTGCCAAATGCTCTTCTCACTCCTCGTTGGGTCCACCTGTCATCTTCTCAATGTTGACCAAAATCCAGTGTTAACACTTATATAGCTTAATACAATTATTCCCCTTCTACCCCTACTGCTAATGAGCGAGCAGGCTAACCCTAAGGGTATTCCTGACCAACTCGAGGTTGGTGGTGATCCGACGGCCATGCCCGCACAACTGGTAGCTTCGCCACGACGCGACCTCACCGATTGCCGCCACGTGCCGCCACCGCTCTGCTCGTCCTTTTCACGAATCTCCCCCCGGTTTTGAGGCCGAAACCGGGAAACCTGGGCCATCCCCCGGTTTTGAGGCCGAAACCGGGAAACCTGTCGTCCGTCGCCTGAGTTTTGTGGCCCAAACTCAGAAACCCGTTAGCGCCCAGGTTTTGAGGCCCATACCTGGAAAACGTCCTCAGCCCGAGTTTTGTGGCCCAAACTCGGAAACCGGCCGCACCCAGGTTTTGAGGCCCAAACCTGGAAACCGTCCACTCGGTGGTTTTTCTGTGGCTCAACCACCAAATCGAGGTGTAGAGGGGATGCACCGCCCGTGCACCCCGTCCACACACAAGTATTCACTTGTCGCTATCCCAGGCTGTCAGGCACCGTGGCCGATCCTCAGGGAACCGGTCCGTCAGTCCAACCCTCACGTCCGCCCTTCACCGCTCCGGGTCCATCGGCACGACACGTCTCTACTTGACCTTCACCTTGCCTTTGATCACCGTATCCGAGCTCAACACCTGCACAACACAAGCCAAAGAACATGCACATCATCCCAGTTGACAATCACTCATCATCTCAAGATCCGACATACACCCATGTATCCGCAATCTCCCCCTTGATGAGTGCATTGTTAACTACCAACACAAATCATATGAAGGTAGAAGAATGAAGGAAGAAGAAATAAGCGAACTCAACCAGTCAACTAAAAGTGAAGCACAACCAGGAAAAGTCGAATGGAGTGAGCGAGACAACTTGGTTCCCAAAGACATGGGCAGTGGCTCGACGCAACCATGCAAAGCAAAGTTAGCCCTCAAGAAGAGGTAGAACAGGCTCAACACCGCTAGCAAGAAGAGACGCAACTAGCAGAACCGCTCCAAAACAATTGAAAAACCACACAAGCTAAAAATCGCTCCAAACCAATTGAAAAACTGATTCGAACCAATTGAAAAACCATATAGGCTGAAAGTCGCTCCAAACTAATTGAACAGCTTGTCAAAACAGAAATCGAGCAAACTCCCCCTAAACATGAACTCCCCCTTCAATAGTGCATACAACTAGGGACATGGTGCATACAACTAGGGACATGATTTGTCAAAATTTCTCCCCCTTAGTTGAAAATGCACACAACAAGGCAAAATGCATATGAGTCACAAATGCAGGTTAGCAGCTTCAGGTATATAATCTATAGAGTGAATAGATGCTCTAAAGAGTGCTGATCCAATGATTCAACAATAAGCATAAATGCCAGCAAAGGCTCAAACTGATCACAAAATACGAAATATGAACATATGAGCAAAATGAGCAGTTTTAGGCCATTCAGAAAGGGTGTCACAATAAAAAATAGCACTAAACATGTATAGACAGGAAGTTACACAAGTGCTAAACATGTATACAAGGTGAACTACCCCTAGCAAAGTACAATCATCATGCTATAGAATGAAACATAGACTTGTGTTGTCAAAATTTTATCGGAGTTGCAGCGGTGATTACACAAGTTTGAATTTTCAGCATGTGATTGCGTGAGGTTGAAAACTTGACATTGCCTAACTTTTCAACCGAGCCAAGCCTATGCATAAGCAATCAGAAGCTTGAAGCAACGGTTTCGGTCTTACACTACACGGCTCAAGTTTAACTCAATATGCAAAGAGAAACAGTCTCGATACCGTGATGTGCTGTCAAGTGATCTCATCTCAATCTTTTCAATTCACTTAGACTTGGTTCAAATTTAGCAGAATATGAACATACCAAGCAAGTGAAAGACTCAGAACTAGAGACATAGCAATCTAGCATATATGAAAAGCACAAGTGACTTCAACACATTCTACACATGCCAGTTGCCAGAATCAATGGTGAACAAGTTTCAAATTTTATGTTGAATTAAGCATGTTCACAGTTCTAAAAAGTAGCTCAACTCACAACATGTATCAGTGATAAAAAAGAGCCTAAGCTACACGCATCATCATATATCATCGGAGCTCACACTAATCAGAGCATAGATTCATTCTACAGATTATAGACATGAAGCTCGAAAAGATAAAGATGCAAACATGATGAAAAGCAGAAATCAAACTAGAACAAAATAAGAGAAGTCAGTTTATGATACAATAATCAAAATGTTTCCCCCAACTAAAAGGGAAAACACACACCAAGCTCACCTCTCAACCTAGCAAAGGTTGATTGGTCCAAAGGCTTGGTGAAAATATCTGCCAACTGAAGATGAGTATCGACATGATGAAGGTCGATATCACCCTTCTCATAATGGTCTCGCAAGAAATGAAAGTGCACATCAATGTGTTTGGTCTTAGAATGCAGCACGGGGTTCTTAGCAACGCTAATCGCACACGTGTTGTCACAAAGCAATAGAACTAGAGAAAAACTCAGACCAAAATCACGCAAAGTGGCCATCATCCATAACAACTGAGAACAGCAGCTAGCCGCAATAACATATTCACCCTCTGTGGTAGACTGGGCGACACTAGACTGCTTGCGAGAAGACCAAGACACAAGAGAAGAACCCAAAAACTAACAAGTCCCAGAAGTGGACTTGCGCTCAAGTTGGCAACCAGCAAAATCAGCATATGAGTAACCACAAAGGGAGAGGGTGGAAGAAGCAGAATACCAAATCCCGAACTCAGGTGTGAAGCATAAGTACCTCATAATGCGCTTGACCGCCTGACGGTGAGAGGTGCGCGGCGACGACTGAAATCGCGCGCAAAGACACACCGCGAACTGGATATCTGGGCATGTCGCCGTCAGGTACAGCAGTGACCCGATCATACTCCGATACTCCTTCTGGTCCACAGCTTCTCCATCCTTGTCCGCATCCAGGGCCGTCGTGGTCGACATGGGTGTTGGAAGAGGCTTGGCCTCACCCATGTCGAACTTCTTCAATATGTCCTTGGTGTACTTGCCCTGGTGCACGAACGTCCCCTCTCGGGATTGCTTGATTTGCAACCCGAGGAAAAACGTCAATTCGCCCATCATGCTCATCTCAAATTCCCTGCTCATAGTATCTGCAAACTTGGTAACCAAAGCATGAGAAGAACAACCAAAGATGATATCATCCACATAAATCTAAACCAACAAAGTGTCATTGCCTTGCTTGAGGAGAAAAAGCGTTTTATCCATACATCCCATTTTAAAACCCTTAGCAAGCAAAAAGGTTTTCAACCTATCATACCAGGCTCTAGAGGCTTGTTTCAAACCATACAAAGCTTTGTGAAGTTTAAAAACATGGTTTGGAAACTTGGGATTTTCAAAACCGTGGGGTTGTTTCACATACACCTCCTCTTCTATGTAGCCATTTAGGAAGGCACTCTTGACATCCATCTGAAAAAGTTTGAAACCTTTGGATGCAGCAAAAGCCAAGAGGATCCTAATTGCCTCCAAACGAGCTACAGGAGCAAAAGTCTCCTCATAGTCTATCCCCTCCTTCTGACTATACCCCTGGGCTACAAGTCTGGCCTTGTTTCTCACAACATGGCCATCTTCTCCTTGTTTGTTTTTGAAAACCCATTTTGTCCCAATAGGGTGACACTCAAGAGGAAGAGGAACAAGAACCCAAACCTGATTTCTCTCAAAATTTTCAAGCTCCTCATGCATGGCATTGACCCAATCCGGATCAGATAAAGCGTGTCCAACATCTCGGGGTTCAAAATCAGCAACAAATGCAGAATGAGCAAAGTGAGAGATTTGTTGTGACCTAGACCGAGTGACGCGTTTGTGGATGTCACAGAAAAGATAAAGGGAAAAAAGCAGCCCAAGACCCTCAGCAGGACGCCGGCGATTTCCAACACCCCAAAGGCACCATCAATGTTATATTCGGGGGAGTAACCACCAACGACAGTAAGCGTCTCCAGAAGCTTTCTTTACGGGAGATTATGTTTACTGAACCAGCGACTCCCAGATACCTTGATTGGTCTGAGCACCCGATCAATTTCTCTCGAGCAGACCAATGGACCAGTATCTCCAACGCAGGGTACTACCCGCTAGTCCTGGATCCTACGGTCGCCGGGTTCAAATTGGGAAGAGTACTTATAGATGGAGGAGCAGGACTCAACGTCATCTTTGCAAGCACCCTACGCAAGATGAACTTGGACCTAGCAACTCAGCTCACACCATCAAGCACCCCCTTTTACGGCATAGTACCTAGAAAGGCAGCCATACCACTCGGAAGAATAATACTACCCGTCACTTTTGGAACTCAGGTCAACTATCGCACCGTGTACATCAGTTTCGAGGTAGCTGACTTCGAATCATCATATCACGCCATATTTGGACGACCAGCTATCGCCAAATTTATGGCAGTGCCACACTATCCATACCTTCTGCTGAAGATGCTGGGTCCTAAAGGTATTCTAACTTTCAAGGGCGACTTGAAGCGATCCTTCGAATGCGACACAGAAGCTGTCCAAATCATGGAAAATGCTCAAATTGCAATGCTAACCACCTCTGAATCTGGCAATGTCAAGGAATAGCATTGATTCTTCATCTCTCTGAATCTTTGGAGGTACTAGCATCCAGACTCATTATTAGTTTGCCTTGTATCGATTAAATCCACTAAGTCTTTTTCCAATACCCCAAAGCCGAAATATTTATGGAATTTATCTTCCAAATCATCCCAGCTCTGAATGGAGTTAGGTGGCAGAGATGAAAACCATGAGAAAGCCGAACCAGATAAAGAAAGAGGGAACATCCTGACTTTGAGTGCCTGTTCATCACCGATCTCTCCAATCTGAACTAAGAACTGGGTTATATGCTCCATGGTTGACACTGAACCAGTTCCTGTGAATTTTGAAAAATCAGGAATTCTATATCTTGGAGGAAGAACAACCTGATCAAACCATTCTGGATACGGCTTTTTATAACCAGTTACTGTAGATTTCGGTGTCAAGCCGAATTGCTTCTAGACCAGGTCAGTTACCCGATTCATTAACTGGTCCATCTGATTCACCGGCTGTTGATAGCCGATGTTCTGCCCCCCCGAAGGTGTTGCTATTATACCCGGGATTTTCTTGAGCATCCAAAGTATAGAAGTCAGAGACATAATGATACCCTTGAGGGATATCACCAGATGCCACGTTCCCTTGATATGGCGGTGTGTTGAAATCTCTTGTGATTCGCCTTGCCTGAGGAGCTATTTTTGTAGCCGACGAGTATATGTTATTACTCATAATCGGCTATTGCACTGGCTGCGGTGTCATGCCCCCAGGGTTGATCATCATCTGGTTTCCATTGCCATTTGGGCCATTGGTTTGGGGTCCATTAGAAGTTCCAGCTCCCTGATTCTTTCCAATATTATATGTTGGACCTCTTCTATTGCCACTAATGTTGAAAACTTCCTTCATGGCATTTGTGAGGCTGTTGAGAAAAGCCTCATTGTGGTTCATCAAAGTGGACACCATTGCCTTGCTGATCACTTCTTGCATAGTATTATGTTGGACTTGGATCATTGGATCAGCATGACCATCAAAGACTACTCTCGGAAGATGGGTTTTCTGAACGACCTTCTTATCCCTAGTTTTGCCAAAACTCAGTAAACATAGGTGTCGGTATTGATCAATAGCTTCTCCTATTAAGTGCTGAGTTTCCTCTGGGAGGTCCTCCATCTTCACGTGCAGCACTTCATCATTGTCAAAAGTCATGATTCAGACGATTGTGTCCCACCGGGCGAGCCAAAAGAATGTGTTGACGCAAAATTTCGGTCGGGATGCGCCAAACACACCCGAGCGCAAGGTTCTCAGAGGAGTGCAGAGCAGGTCCTGACCTCCTGAACCTTCAGCATGCGGTGGTGCCGATTCTCTGCAAAATTGACTTTGGGCGTGCCAGTCAATTTGACCTGTAATTGACAAGGTGAAGACAAACATCGTCAAATCGTGGAACCTGTCGGTTTAGTGCCAGACAGTTCCAAACTATGCGGCTCTGATATAGCCATTTGTCTTTAGGATATTGACTAAAGAGTCAACTCCCATCAAATTGTAATATAAAATGACAAAAAGAGAATATGAAGCATAACAGCTATGACATGTGTGAAATAGATACTTATAATAAACAAACAGCCGATAAGCTTAAAAAGATATTAAAGATCTATATGCACGTTTAAACGATATGAAATCAATGTATCGACTAAATACACGAGCAGTTCTATCCGCTAACAGTGGGGTGTCTCCATACAGCCATAATAGCAAATAGATCGATAAAATAACTTAAACACCAACAGTGGGGTGTCTCCATGCAGCCTTGATGATGGTCAAGCTAGATCACGTCCCGTGCACAAAGTAGATCCGTCGAATTCAAACCTCTTAAAAGAACATATTATGAAGATAGCATAACCGGATCGGCTATTTCAACCGATGCGGCGTCCATGAGGCACGAACAAGATCTACCCGATAAAAGCATGATTTGATCTAAGGTAAACAAACTTAATCTACCATACATATCAGTGGGGTTCGGAAATACAGCCGTAATAGGTATGTTGGATTAAATCTATCTGCTCTTAAATCAAACCGCACCTTTACCGAATATCTCAAATGCACAACATGTGGCAATCAAGATTGGCAAAATAGTCGATGGGAAGCTTGTATCAGCTATTTTCTCTGTTGCGAGCATGTAAGCCTCAGAATAGCCGATACTAAGCATCCTTTGAGCGGTGGCTATTTTGTCAATCTTGATTGGGCAAGATGTTGTTTAAAACGTAAATAAATAAATTAGAACATAAAACAACATCGATAACTTAATGAATCTATTAGTTTGCCAAACTAATAGAGCCGATAACTAGCCAAGATCGACCGAAGCAAGAGATTGATCAGAGTCAAGACAGTCTTACAAAGGACAAGCTTAGACCGATAACTAGCCATGCCATAGCTTAACAAGAGTTTGGTCGATGCCAATGCAGCCTTATTTCACGATGACACGAGCCATTGGTGAAACTTACAAGCAAACCAGAGGTCGGTCGATGCCGATGCAGCCCTGCCTGGTTGAAGGTCTCGCCGAGATCTACGTTACTCCTACTCCTAGGGTTTTTGGCTGAGGGCCGGTTGTGTTTGATTGATTGATTGATTGTTTATACAAAATCCGGGTTTCTAGCTATTTATAACCCGGTTGACTCCTGCCCTAACACGAGTAGATTACAAAAAAGGCAAAAATAAAAGACGACCCAAACTTGAACTCTTTGGTCGAGTCCGACACGTCTTCGAAGCCTACCGTGCTGGTCCACCTGAAGCTTCCGGGCCACCTTCGACTCACACGAGCTTTTATATCTCCAGGCCGATCTTTTCCTCAATAAACCGGCCGTTTGAGTTTACAAAATATTAAATTCCTTAGTCCAAAATCTGGTGTAAACACATGCCCCCCAATTTTGGGATGAAATTTATTTTATTCCAAAAATGTCACTTTCCTTCCTTTAGGCTCCAATCGACTACTTTTATTTCTTAGCCGATCATCCGAGTCTTTCCCCAACCGTTATTGCTTTCTTTCAGTTTTCAAACCCTAACCTTCAAAGAAGTCCGCCGCCACTTGATTTTGAGCAAAAATTCCTTTCAAGAGCTCAACTCCAGTGTCTCCATAAGTCAAATGGCAACTCAAGATTCCATCCCTGAGGTAAAATTTAAGGCCCCATTATATTTCTCTTCTGATGTACTTTCATCTTTGCATTCTTTCTCAAATTTTGAATTTTCAGGCGCTTCATGACTAGATCCTCATCCCGGTTCAGGATAACCCGGATAACTTCTTTCTTGGTCCAGTAGGCAATCTTGACCCTACCGAAGTCATCATTGCTGAAACTCAGAGAGCCCCCTTCAAAAATTTAGATTTCGCTTCAAAGCATTGGGGCAAAACTCCCTTCAGGAACTGGCCATCGATTATCCCAGGTTGGAGGGACTGGTTGATCAAGGTAGAAGCCAAGAAAAAATCAGAGTGGGTTCTTCGCAGTCTAGATCAGTGTATCACTCTGTCCCTAGCTGATATGAAGAGAAACGAGCAAATGCTGAAGGCTGCTTGCTACTTCTGGTCGGGCACTTTCAATACTTTCATGTTCAGACAAGGACCCATGACCCCAAATTTAGCCGATGTTCACATGTTGACCGGCTTAAACATCACTGGATCTATCAATCCCTACAGCTTTCAGTTCAAACCTTCTATTAAGCTTGGAAGTTTAAAATCTGGTGGGTGGTCCAACTACATTGTTTCCTTCAACACCCCACAATCCAGCGTTTCAGAACGAGAGCACATTATTTTCTTGAACATGTGGTTAGAGAAATATCTATTCTGTGGGCAGAGTTATGGCCCAACCTCCAACTTCCTGGCTCTAGCAGAAAAACTGCCTGCAACTTCAGACATACCCCTGGGAAAATATCTTTTGGGTGCTCTGTACAGTATGCTAAACTAGGTTGCTCAAAGTCTGATGGAGAACGAAGGTATACCATCGATAACAGGTCCCTGGTGGCTGCTTCAACTTTGGCTCAACCTTCATCGCCACAGGTTGATAACTACAGATTTGAGGACCCTGTCCTTTCCAACATTATATCCAGACAGCCAAGAAAAGCTACTGGCCAATGAAGCCAAAGTAAGAAGGTGTACTTCATTTGGAGAAGCTGCTGCCATCATATCTATTGATGAATCAACCCGCTTCTTTTTGAAAATCTTCTATAAAGGATTCCCAACCACCATTCTCGGTTGGTTTCAATATTCAGATATTATAGAATTTGAGAATCCATATACCTTCAGATTTCAAAGAGAGTGTGACAATGAAGGTCTGAAGATCTTGTGCCAGATCATGAAGCCATGTCTCCTGCCAACTGAAATTAGGCATGGTTGAGAAAAACCTCCCATGTCCTATGAATTTTATCATCCTGTCATGGCAGCTAGACAAATTGGTTTTGGCCAAGTGCCTCCATCCCTCTATTTTGCCGACAAACTCAAACCAAGGGAAGCAGTAAACTCTGCTCTAGAGTATGACAGAATACTTCAACTGGAAAAATCGGTCTCCCTAAAGATGGTCAAGGAATGGAATTGCAGACCCTTCTCTTCAGCCTCTTTCCAGGACTGGTGGCAGCAATGGAGCATCCACTTATTCAACAAAGCTGTAGCCACTTACTGCCTGAGATTGGATTCAGACTTTCAGGCAACTGATGAGGTACATCTCAACTTGTCTTTAAAATTTATATCTTTACCATCTGCTCACTTCTGGTATATGCTAAATTTTTGCAGGATTTGGTCACTCTGAATCCTCCAGAAATGAATTATAACATATGGTGCCCGAATCCAAGGATTGACTGTGATGCTCCCTCCATCAAGACTTTGATGAAGAGGAAAGCTCCTGATGCTCCAGATGATCAAATCCTCAACACTTTTATAAAGGAAGCTGGCTCTTCCAAGAAACAAAAGATTGCTAAGCCAACTGCCAAGGTCGTGTCTAAGAAGAATAAATATACTTCTAGTAGCAGCCAATCCCTGATCAAGAATGTCGATACATCGGTATAATTTTTTTTGCTTCTCCATATTCTCATCAATAAGTCTGTAATCTTTTGTTTTCTAATCTTTTAATAACAGGCTAGCACCCACAATGTCGAGTTGCCTCAGGAGCAAGTGGATACTCAAAATGTAGAACATGAAGCACCTCCTCTTCGTGATATTGATCAAGAACCCCCTCGGCCAGGTATATTTTTTAGCTGACAGCCTTCATCTTCTTCAGTGAATGTTCTTGAAAAAGCTGACGAAAATCTTCTTTCAGATGTATCTCCCGAGCCTTTCTGAAACATCCCTGATCCTCAAATCAACCCATCTGATCAGGTGCTCCAATCAACACTACTCCTTTCAATATCTTCCTTATCTGTGACCACTCATACATTTGTCTGTCTAGGAACAAGGAGAGCCTTCTTCCCCTGCCATCCCCTTTAATTTGAAAGATTATGTGGATGAAGAGGAAGCTTCTGCAGCTAGATCTTCAACAGATCTGCCCGAAGAAATCAAGACTCGACTCCAAATATTAATTCCCCTTTTGGAGGTCAACACAACCGACTTGATGCAGGACGCAAAAGAAGTCAGGGACATCTTTGATCTGATTAAGGATAGCATTCCAAGAGATCTGAAAGAGACCTTGTCTTCTGTTGCCCACATAGGATTTCTTGAGTCAAGGTTCTCCAAGATCAACGACAAATTCCGGGCACGAGAGGCTCAAGTACATTTGCCAGCATGTGAACAACGCTGTATATCCGATATGGTTGCCAAAAAGAATGTCATAGATCAAATAAACTCGGACTCTTCTGTTCTTATCGGCAATCTGTCATCCTTGGAAGCTGAGAGGAATGAATTGTTGAGCAAGCTTCAAGCTATTGATGAACAAATCAAGTTGAAGAAGGATAGTCTGGAGAATATCCCTGTTGCTCTTCGCGAGCATAAGAAGAAGATAGCAATTCTTCATGAAGAACTTCAGAACATCAAAGCCAAGAAGAAACCGATCCCAGGCTCCGTCGAAGAAGATCAAAGGGAGCTCGATGAAATAGATGCCATCCGTCTGAATGCTTTGAATGCATTGAAGTCCCTGCTAAATATATAACTCTGCTTATTTGTAATCTCCGACTCTCAGTTCCTCCTCTGTAAACATTCTTCATTGGTTGACCGATATCATGATACTCTCTTTTTATTCAACACTCGAAGCTTAATCAGTTATCTTCAGCCGATGTCATTTAGACGATTTGTCCTTTAGCTGATCAGCCCCAGAACGGCTTAGTTAGTCGATTAACCTTAGGATCTGAATCTAAGGGTGCCCCCCCGAGCCGACGCCTTTTCACCTTCTTGAGTCTTACTCATAAATACTAGACGCCGATTTCTCGAACACATCGTGCAATCATTGCCTTCACTCCTCGGCCTCTGCTCTTTTCAACTGCCCCTCCTCCTTACTCAGCGGCCGAAGCAATGGCGAACAACCGCGGGAAGCGTCCTGCGGAGACATCGGAGTCCATAGATGGTCCTCCGGCGACCCGTCGCCGCGTGCTCTGGTAACGGTTTCCTCCCTTAACACCTTCCTGTGTCTCGAAGTTTTTATTTACCCAGGGAAAAACCCTAACTTTCTCTGCAGTCCTTCTCCTCCGGTGGCCGACCAAGACCCCAGCCGACCTCCGTCGGAGTACGAGTTGTCGTTGGATGATGGAGCATGGGCCTTCATCTGAGGTGTCGCTGACAACCGGCGCCTTCTGGAAGAGGAGCGTTGCCGAGCCGCCCGCCTGTTGGAGGAACGGGAGACCCTCCGCGCTCGCCTCAATAGTGCTCTTGAGCACCTAGAGGCGTCCGACGCCAGAGTTGTTGGTATATTCCTCCAAATCTTCAACTTGTCACCTTTATTACTTTCTGTATATCAATATCAGTGAACTTGTCGGCAGTTATTTATTTGAGTACTTAGCCGATTTTGTTATCTTGATTGAATCGGCCATCTTTCTGAATTTTAACCTTTTTCATTTAATTGTAGAACTCCAACAGCAACTCGATTGGCTCCCCGGGCGAGCCACAGCAATTGCTGACCTTGTGAAAGTACGAGGGGACAATCTGCGGGCGCGCTTGGATGACGTCGGGACGCGCATCAAGGAGTTGGCCCTCCACTCCATCTACCACGGTGCCACCTTCACCCTTGCCGGAGCCGAACTCAGCGGCGTTGAGATCTCCGGGGAAGTTTCTCCCTCCTTCGTCCATGCCAGGACGAGGGAGGATTTTTGGGAGCTGGTGGAGGAGTTCCAACCCTTGGGGCTCGCCGTGACGGAGGTGTTGCACCTAGAGGACCTCCTGAACCGACTCCACCTAGATTAGTTTGTTTTTAATGCTCCTTTTGTGTATCCGGCCTGGTGGCCGAACAAAACTGAACACTGTCTGCCCCTACATCGTCAGGCTTAGTAATTGTGTTAAATATCGTTTGCCTGATATTTCTTTGTATTGCATTGCTTGAGTTCTCCAAAACTTTTCTTTTTTTTGATGAATCTTCTAAAGGAGATACTTCCTTTGTATCGGCTATCAATTAAAATCAAAAGACGATACATACATATCGGCTATTTTTGTTCTAAAGGCGATACATTCGTATCGGCTATAAAATCAAATAAATTGATCTTCCACTCTAACTCTAAAAGGATCAATCTTGATTACCACAACACTGGCCTTAGTTTGTTGGCGCCGATGCGAATCTCTGCGGCACATCTATCCTTCAGAATGTTTTTGAAGCCGATTCTGCTTAGACCGGCTGTTGACCTTCGTTAGTTGTCCTGAGAAAATCTTCTTCTAGAATCTTCCCCGAAAAGCACTCTACACTGTCAAAATTCCAAACATCAGGATCTGAATAAGCAATACTAACAGTTGAATCGGCCGGCACCACTTCCACGGTGTCACCGATCCACTGGATCACGTTTTGATGCATGGTAGATGGAATGCAACAATTGGTGTGTATCCAATCTCTTCCAAGAAGTACACTGTAGGATCCTTTTGCATCAACTACAAACAAAGTAGTCGACATACTCTTGCTGCCAATCATTAACTCAACACATATAGCACCCTTTGTAGCCGATACGTTGCCAGCAAAATCAGTCAACCTCATATCGGTCTTAGTCAAGTCTTCTGTAGTCTTACCAAGCTTTCTAAAAGTGGCATATGGCATCAGATTAACTGCTGCTCCTCCGTCAACTAACATCCTGTTCAAAGGCCTTCCATCAACAAATCCTTTTAAGTATAAAGCCTTTAGATGAGAATGTTTCTCAGGCTTTTGAAATGTGGCCTCTTCTGCTTGATAGATCCACTAAGCAACTGCTTCTTCATTATCAGATTCTTCTTCATGATCAGAGGATCTAAACTCAGCAGGTAGCATGAACAAAGCAGCGATGTTAGCCGATGACTCACCTTTATCGGCTATTTGCTTCACTTGCCAGACTTTGGATTTCTTTTTCTGGATTTCATCGTCTCTTAACCTTTGAACCCGTCGCTTCTGGCTTCTAGTTAAACCAACGGGACACCATTGTCCCTCTTGCCAAGGATGATTATGATCAGCTAATTTTGCTGCAAGCCGATTATGAACATTATTTTTTATGCGCCGATCTGTATTTTCAAATCTCAACCTTTCATGTACAGATCGGCGGTTGTCTCTCGACTGCCTATATTCTTGGTATTGATCACTGCATTCTGGACAATTGCGAAGAGTAGGAAGTTTTAAACCTTCATTCCAACAATGCCTGAAGAAAGGACAATCCCAATGATTCTTCTCTTCATCTCTGATGCGTCTTTCTTCTTCCCGGGACCTCCTGCACTCTTCTTCTTTGAGCCACTCTTGATATTCTTGTTCATCTTTTTCCCTTTGTATTTGGCTCCTTTCCTTCTGACGTTGCCATTTGTTCAACAGGATTCTGACAGTTGGACGCCTTCTTGCTTCTCCAGCTTTTGAAGTCTCAGGTCGATCATTGCTTTTCTTCCCCTTCATCTCTTGATACTCCCTAGCTGTTAATTGCTTCTTTGGATCAACTGTCCCATTTGTTCTGGCTTTATCAGAGGTTAACACCCTGATTTCACTTCGAGGTGCTGGAGCTACCATATTTTGTGGGAAAGGATGGCCGTTGATGCCCATGCCTTTGGCCTTTTCCAAGTCAATCCTCCCTTTAACGATTGCCCTCTGTATCATATCTCTGAAAACTCGGCAATCATTAGTAGTATGGGTACCGGTATTATGAAATTTGTAGTACCTTTTGTTTCTAAGCTCCTCGGCCGATGGAATAGTATGATTCCCAGTCAACTTGATCTGACCCTTCTCTAGTAAGTAGTCAAATATTTTGTCGGCCTTAGTGATATCGAAGCTGTATCTCACATCTTTTTTGGTACTTTTAACTTTTGCCCAAGGCATGAATTCATTGTTTTTCCAAACCCAGTCTACAGCAGCCACTTCTTCATCGCTTTCGTCTTCTGAGTTGTTATTTTCACCTTCCAAGAAGAAATGGCCCTCCGCATTGTAGGCTTTCTTGGGCTTAAAGACCTGATTGTACCGATTTTGAGCATCGATATTTGCCACCTTTTTAGCTAAATCGGCCATGTTATTACAACCGAAGCTGATTTTTTCTCTGATAGCAGGTATCAATCCTCGAATTGCAATGCTAACCACCTCTGAATCTGGCAATGTCAAGGAATAGGATTGATTCTTCATCTCTCTGAATCTTTGGAGGTACTGGCATCCAGACTCATTATTAGTTTGTCTTGTATCGATTAAATCCACTAAGCCTTTTTCCAATACCCAAAGCCGAAATATTTATGGAATTTATCTTCCAAATCATCCTAGTTCTGAATGGAGTTAGGTGGCAGAGATGAAAACCACGAGAAAGCCGAACCAGATAAAGAAAGAGGGAACATCCTGACTTTGAGTGTCTGTTCATCACCGATCTCTCCAATCTGAACTAAGAACTGGGTTATATGCTCCATGGTTGACACTGAACCAGTTCCTGTGAATTTTGAAAAATCAGGAATTCTATATCTTGGAGGAAGAACAACCTGATCAAACCATTCTGGATACGGCTTTTTATAACCAGTTACTGTAGATTTTGGCATCAAGCCGAATTGCTTCTAGACCAGGTCAGTTACCCGATTCATTAACTGGTCCATCTGATTCACCGGCTGTTGATAGCCGATGTTCTGCCCCCCGAAGGTGTTGCTATTATACCCGGGATTTTCTTGAGCATCCAAAGTATATAAGTGAGAGACATAATGATACCCTTGAGGGATATCACTAGATGCCACGTTCCATTGATATGGCCGTGTGTTTAAATCTCTTGTGATTCGCCTTGCCTGAGGAGCTATTTTTGTAGCCGATGAGTATATGTTATTACTCATAATCGGCTGTTGCACTGGCTGTGGTGTCATGCCCCCAGGGTTGATCATCATCTGGTTTCCATTGCCATTTGGGCCATTGGTTTGGGGTCCATTAGAAGTTTCAGCTCCCTGATTGTTTCCAATATTATATGTTGGACCTCTTCTATCGCCACTAATGTTGAAAACTTCCTTCATGGCATTTGTGAGGCTGTTGAGAAAAGCCTCATTGTGGTTCATCAAAGTGGACGCCATTGCCTTGCTGATCACTTCTTGCATAGTATTATGTTGGACTTGGATCATTGGATCAGCATGACCATCAAAGACTACTCTCGGAAGATGGGTTTTCTGAACGACCTTCTTATCCCTAGTTTTGCTGAAACTCAGTAAACATAGGTGTCGGTATTGATCAATAGCTTCTCCTATTAAGCGTTGAGTTTCCTCTAGGAGGTCCTCCATCTTCACGTGCAGCACTTCATCATTGTCAAAAGTCATGATTCAGACGATTGTGTCCCGCCGGGCGTGCCAAAAGAATGTGTTGACGCAAAATCTTGGTCGGGATGCGCAAAACACACCTGAGCGCAAGGTTCTCAGAGGAGTGCAGAGCAGGTCCTGATCTCCTGAACCTTCAGCAGGCGGTGGTGCCGATTCTCAGCAAAATCGACTTTGGGCGTGCCAGTCAATTTGACCTGTAATTGACAAGGAGAAGACAAACATCGTCAAATCGTGGAACCTGCCGGTTTAGTGCCAGACATTTCCAAACTATGCGGCTCTGATATAGCCATTTGTCTTTAGGATATTGACTAAAGAGTCAACTCCCATCAAATTGTAATATAAAATGACGAAAACAGAATATGAAGCATAACGGCTATGACATGTGTGAAATAGATACTTATAATAAACAAGCAGCCGATAAGCTTAAAAAGATATTAAAGATCTATATGCACATTTAAGCGATATGAAATCAACGTATCGACTAAATACACGAGCAGTTCTATCCGCTAACAGTAGGGTGTCTCCATACAGCCATAATAGCAAATAGATCGATAAAATAACTTAAACACCAACAGTGGGGTGTCTCCATGCAGCCTTGATGATGGTCAAGCTAGATCACGTCCCGTGCACAAAGTAGATCCGTCGAATTCAAACTGCTTAAAAGAACATATTATGAAGATAGCATAACCGGATCGGCTATTTCAGCCGATGCGGGGTCCATGAGGCACGAACAAGATCTACCCGATAAAAGCATGATTTGATCTAAGGTAAACAAACTTAATCTACCATACATATCAGTGGGGTTCAGAAATACAACCGTAATAGGTATGTTGGATTAAATCTATCTGCTCTTAAATCAGACCGCACCTTTACCGGATATCTCGAACGCACAACATGTGGCAATCAAGATTGGCAAAATAGCCGATGGGAAGCTTGTATCAGCTATTTTCTCTGTTGCGAGCATGTAAGCCTCAGAATAGCCGATACTAAGCATCCTTTGAGCGGTGGCTATTTTGTCAATCTTGATTGAGCAAGATGTTGTTAAAAAATGTAAATAAATAAATTAGAACATAAAACAACATCGATAACTTAATGAATCTATTAGTTTGCCAAACTAATAGAGCCGATAACTAGCCAAGATCGACCGAAGCAAGAGATTGATCTGAGTCAAGACAGTCTTACAAAGGACAAGCTTAGACCGATAACTAGCCATGCCATAGCTTAACAAGAGCTTGGTCGATGCCAATGCATCCTTATTTCACGATGACACGAGCCATTGGTGAAACTTACAAGCAAACCGGAGGTCGGTCGATGCCGATGCAACCCTGCCTAGTTGAAGGTCTCGCCGAGATCTACGTTACTCCTACTCCTAGGGTTTTTGGCCGAGGGCCGGTTGTGTTTGATTGATTGATTGTTTATACAAAATCCGGGTTTCTAGCTATTTATAACCCGGTTGACTCCTGCCCTAACACGAGTAGATTACAAAAAAGGCAAAAATAAAAGACGACCCGAACTTGAACT
Organism: Coix lacryma-jobi var. lacryma-jobi; assembly: GCA_009763385.1. Taxonomy (NCBI): domain Eukaryota; kingdom Viridiplantae; phylum Streptophyta; class Magnoliopsida; order Poales; family Poaceae; genus Coix; species Coix lacryma-jobi. The sequence goes on along the minus strand of CM019822.1, from coordinate 53,402,983 downwards.
CCTTGGTCGAGTCCGACACGTCTTCGAAGCCTACCGTGCTGGTCCACCTGAAGCTTCCGGGCCACCTTCGACTCACACGAGCTTTTATACCTCCAGGCCGATCTTTTCCTCAATAAATCGGCTGTTTGAGTTTACAAAATATTAAATTCCTTAGTCCAAAATCTGGTGTAAACAGAAGGAAATAGCTAAATTACTAGCAGCCGGGTTCATCAGAGAAATCCTCCACCCTGAGTGGCTAGCTAACCCGGTACTAGTAAAGAAGAAGAACTCCGCCGAGTGACGCATGTGTGTCAACTACACAGACCTCAATAAGCACTGTCCAAAGGATCCTTTTGGATTACCGAGGATAGATCAAATAGTTGATGCCACCGCATGTTCTGCCCTATTATCCTTTCTAGACTGTTACTCGGGCTAGCATCAGATTGCTCTCAAGGAAGAAGACCAACCAAAGACATCGTTTATAACACCCTTCGGTGCCTACTGTTATAAAACTATGTCCTTTGGATTGAAGAATCCAGGAGCCACTTATCAGCGACCTATCCAAGATTGCCTAGGTGACCAAATTGGCCGCAACGCGGAAGCCTATGTTGATGATGTGGTTATAAAGACAAAGGATCTGACTACCCTCATATCAGACCTAGAGGAAACTTTTACCCGACTACGCACTTATAAATGGAGGCTCAACCCCACAAAATGTGTATTCGGAGTACCCTCAGGCCAACTACTCGGTTTCCTAGTTATCCATCGAGGCATCGAGGCTAGCCAAAAGCAGATCAAGGCTATCACCAGCATGAAGCCACCAACCTCGGTCAAGGATGTTCAAAAGCTCACTGGGTGTATGGCTGCACTTAACAGATTTATCTCATGATTGGGAGAAAAGGGGCTACCTTTCTTCAGACTGCTCAAAGCCGGTGATAAATTCGAGTGGATGAAAGAAGCGGATAGGGCCTTCGAACAACTCAAAGGATACCTTACCAATTCTCCTATACTAACACCGCCAGAACTCAGGGAACCAATGATGCTATACATTGCGGCTACCACACATGTTGTAAGCACAACAATAGTAGTGGAACGCAAAGATGAGAAGCACGTCTACAATACTCAGCGACCAGTATATTACATCAGCGAGGTACTCTCCGAATCTAAGGTTAGGTACCCGCAGGTTCAAAAATTACTTTATGCTTTACTCATATCATCAAGGAAGCTACGACACTACTTCAAAGCCCACTAAATCACAATTGTCACAGATTTTCCATTAGGAGAAATCCTCCACAACTGTGATGCCACAGGAAGAATTTCCAAATGGGCAGTCGAGTTGGGGGCACTCAATATCAAGTTCACTCCAAGAAAAGCTATCAAGTCGCAAGCCTTGGCCGATTTCGTCACCGAGTGGACAGAATTCCAGCAAGATCAAGACGATGCCTTTCCAGAACATTGGAAGATGTACTTCGATGGGTCCCTAAAACTCGGAGGAGCAGGTGCCGGAGTACTACTTGTATCACCCGCTGGAGAGCAACTCAAGTACGTTCTGCAAATTATGTGGCCAGCTACCAACAATGAAGCAGAATATGAGGCGCTACTACACGGGTTAAGACTAACAGTCACATTGGGTATCAAGCGACTCCTAGTCTATGGTGATTCTTCTGTGGTGGTTCACCAAGTCAACAAAGATTGGGACTGCACCAAAGAAACAATGAACGCCTATTGCACTGAAGTCCGCAAACTAGAGAAAAATTTGTCAGGCTTGGAACTTATCCATATCACCCGGGATCTCAATGTAGCTGCAGACATCCTAGCAATGTTGGGATCTGACAGGGCCCTAGTCCCTAGTGGCACCTTTGTACACGAGCTATCCAAACCCTCAATCCAAGAGAAGGAAGCACTTGACCCAGCACCCTCCACACATATTTTAACTTTAGCACCCGACTGGACTAAAGTTTTCATTGACTACTTCAAGGAGCATAAATTGCCAAGTGATAAAACCGCGACAGAGCAAGTCACCAGACGAAGTAAAAACTATGTTTTAGTCGGGGACAAGCTATATCGACACGGTGCCTCATCAGGAGTCCTCCTCAAGTGCATTTTACCAGAAGAAGGCAAAGAAATACTGAATGAGGTTCATTCTGGGTGTTGTGGCAATCACGCAGCATCAAGGACATTAGTCGGAAAAATCTTCAGATCCGGGTACTATTGGCCCTCTGCCCTGAAAGATGCAGAAGACTTAGTCCGCCGCTGTCAATCATGTCAGTTCTTCGCTAAGCAACAACATGTCCCAGCTCACGAGTTGATTTGTATCCCACCATCGTGGCCCTTCTCATGTTGGGGACTCGACATGGTGGGCCCTCTCAAGCGTGCTCCAGGTGGATTCGAGTACGTTTACGTGGCGATCGACAAAACGCATCAGTGGTGATGAGGACATCGCCACGCTGGACACACCGACGCCATGGTCTTCCCCAAGTTGAAATCCGTTTCCAACTCAGCTACCTCGTCACCCTCGGAATTCAGGAGCAGTCCCGGGTAAAATCAATGCCCCGGACGCATACGGACTCCAATTTCGACGAACCAGATATGCTTGGAAAGATAATTTGATAACCTAACCAATGGCTTTGGAATCACATCAAAATACGTTCGGAGTCAACGGGAATAGTCGAAACAAGTCAGCATCCAGAATCTGCCAGGGTGCTGCGTCACCGTATTTTGGTCCGTTGGGCCGTGTATCGTCTTAGAGCCCATTAGGGGGCGCGTCCAGCGTAGATGACGTCCTAAACCCTATAATTAGCCGCTGTCATCGTCGTTAGGTCTTGGGTTTTGTTTAGAGTTTAGTTTTCCATCGAGAAACTGAATCGTTCATTGTAACTGTGGTGTCGAATCCTTTTACAGTGATCCAGGGCCCCCGTTCTTGATCTCCTCCACTGTGTCGATTAGTTCTTTGGAACCGAGTTCTTGAACCCCTCTATTGATATTCGCATAATTCATATTTGCAATTTCAGATTGCGTGTTTTTTACCTTCTTGCTTGTGTTCTTCGATTTGCTTGCAGGATTAGCCTTCTTGGCGAGGTCAATCAAGTTGTGCTTGGTTGATAACCAACGGAGCAGTGGTGTAACGGTTCCAGGGTTCGAATCGTGTCTGATTTGAAGCCGGATCGCCAATGTCGAGTTCTCCACCAATCGAACCTATCGCTACCTCTCGGAAGATCGGGCCGTCCCTCATCAATTGGTATCAGATATTTCAGGTTTCCCGCGAGGTATAATCTCGTTTGCCCTTAGATTCATATTTGTTCATTACCTAGAGTCCACAAAAAGCCTACAAAAATATTTCAATTTCCGCTGTCCTCTCGCCCTTTGTGCCTGGTGACACCAAATTCTTGCACGCGCAAGAGTATGACAGGTGGACCCAGCCAGCAGAAAAGGAAGGATTCGGCAAGCAATCGGATGGCTATTTGGTCTTCAGGGTTTCGGTGCATGCTTGTGCGGTCGGCTATTTTTACAAGACGGTAGCTCCATTCGGGAGATGGAAGTTGCAAAATAAAACCGACTTGCATAAGAAGACACGTGACGATGGAGGATGCCGAAGAATTTGGAAGTAGAATTTGTATCTTTCCATATTTTATTATGCAAATCGTAATTGTTTAGGACTCATGTTTCGTCCAGGGTATAAATATAAACCCTCGACCATTGTAAAATTGTTCACAACCATATCAATACAAACCGGCTCCGTGCCACCTTCGAGTCCTTAGTCGTGTCGTCGAGTTCTTCGAGAGGAATCATCGATCCGTCGACCTCCGTAAGTACCGACAACCTTGCCATCATGTCTAGTATCATGCGGTGGATTTAGATATGGTGCAAGTAGTCTCGTATGTTAAGCTTAGTATCGTGCGGCGGATTTAAGGTTATGACGGGAAGTTTTTGCTTATGCCTTGTATCGTGCGGCGGATTAAGTCATGAGTAAAAATAGTTATCGGCTCTATTAGATTTGGCAGATCCAATAGATTCATTAAGTTATCATGTGTTATATGTTTTATTTATTTAATTCTTGTAACACTCTTTTGCCCAATCTAGATTGATCTTTGTTCGGCCTTGTCGCATGAGTTTGCTTGTGCTCTCTTTTAATCATAATATCATGATGGCTGAATCAACTTTCAGTCTAGGTTGTTACATGTTGCGGGTTCATGCATATCAATCATGGTTAGGCTTTAATGAAACTAGGTATCGTGCGGCAGATGCAGGTTTTAGATTAGTTTAATCATTCTTGCTTGTTTGTTCCTTCTTCATGGACCCCAATTCGGCTGGTTTGCCGATGTTGGTTAAGCTTACACGAGTAATGAGCCTTTATAGATCTGTTCAAATATATACATGCTTTTAGCTTGTTATAATTAGATTGTATCATGCGGTGGATTAATCTAATTATAAGAAGTGGTGTAGGCTTATAGCAAGTGGTATCATGCGGTGGATTAGCTTCGCTTGAGTTTACGCCTGACCGGTTTATGAAGACTAAACGTGCGGCAGATTAGTTGGATTAGCCTATGCATGTGTTATTTGAATAGATCTATATTTGCAAGTTACCTGTTTATAATATCTTTAATTTGTTCAAGAATGTCTTTCTTTACATATGCATTCGGTAGTTAATATGCTTTACATGCTCTGTTCTCATACTAGCCGAATGACTTTATAAACATGCTCTGACAGACAGCTTCTATAGCTGTGTGCTGTCGTGATTGGCTTCCAAAGCCGTACATATGAAACTGTCTGGTTTTATCCGGCATGTTCCAAAGGTATTCTCACAGTTTTTTCCCTTGTTGGTTTTCAGGTCAAACCGACTGGCACGTCTCCGGATTCAGCATATTCCGGGTACCCGATTGAAGCTAGCTTTTCGGCTTGCTATGTGCTTGGCGTGAGGTGTCACGTTTTGCGTCAACAATGCCTTTGCAATTTCGTTTCAGATTCACATTGTTGAGTTTGTGTCCGTGGTCGAGTCTTGTTGCTGGTTTAGGGTTGTGTTCGTCGTCGTAGTTCAACGTGCCCGTTGCTGTTTCTTTGTTTTCCGCCGCTATCCCATCCACCGTTCCTAAACAACAAGTCGAAGCCACCACATTACTCGACTTGCCCCGCTAGCCGCCTTGTGTAAATTCTCGCCGCCGCGCAAACCCTAGATAGGTTGCCAATCGCTCTAATTTTTGGCCTGCATCGCAGCCCTCCTTACATCATCTGGCATCTACCTACTGCTGTTAGTCACACGGACGCTTGCCCTTGTGATCGTTGTTGGATTTTAGGGTCGCTTCACCCTAACTGTCGCTGCCGAGTTGTCCTAACTGTCGTTTTCGTGTTGTGCCTTTCCAAAACCATAACTTGAGGTACCTTCAGTAAAACAGGCATAACTTTTCGCTTGTTTGTCAGAAAAATCTGAATTTTTTTTTGGAGATTCTTGACACCGTTTGGAGCCGACCAAATTGGCTTTGCCCTGTTTGGTTCCCTCAAAATTGCCAAAAAAATTCGGGAAAATAAATAAAAAAAATTGACAAGGTTTGTGCACGCTTTTCAGAGAACTTGCTGATTTTGTGTAGACCACATCCCATTTCAGTTGTAGGTGCCCATTTTTTTGGTTGCATCTTTTGTGATCCTTGTTCAGGGAAAAATATAAAAAAATAATGAAAAATAAAAAAGTTTGATTCCTACTAGTACCTTTTTGGAAAATCAAGGGAAAATTCAGGAAAAAGGAAAAATCAGTGCTCTTTGCTTGTTCTGTGAGTTCTTTCCATCGTTCTTTGTTTCATATTGTTGCGCTACGTCTATACACGTCTTAGTCAGCAATTGTGACTTGTGCTTTGGATACTTATTGAACTTTGCTAATCTGTATTCGTTAATTGCTAATCCTTGCTGTCATATTGTGCCTACCAATAGCTCCACATATACTTCTGTCAGCACAGGTTCATCTTGCAACTGTTACCCACGCTCAACAACAGATTGCTTCGTCATTTTGGTTTGATCTTGTTTGGCCTTGGTAAGAATACAGGCAAGACGGTGGTAAGCCGCTTGTGATTTTGCATTCCACTTTCACCACCACCACCACCACCACTTGGTTCCTTTTAGTTGATAGGGATAATACTTTGCTGTTGTCTTTTTCTATCTTCTAACGATGGCAGGAATTCCGGCGGACTTCAATGAGTGCGTGTCCAAAGGCGAGCTTACAACATTCATGAATGAACAACACAACCTCATGACCGAGCTGACGCGCAACGTGAACAATCTGGTCAACCGCATTGAACAGCTTGAACAACGCCCTCAACCTCATCGTGATGACGAAGATGCGGATGCTTTTGGTGATGACGATGCGGATGCTGACGCTGGTCCACGTCGCCGCCTCAACTTCAATCGTCGCGGTATGGGAGGTAATAATCATAATAATGATCCTTTTGCTAAAATTAAATTTAGCCTACCTCCTTTTGCTGGTAATATGGATCCAGAGATATATTTAGATTGGGAACTTGCTGTTCAACAAAAATTTGATTCTCATAATGTTCCTGCTGAGCATAGAGTTAGACTTTCTACTAGTGAGTTTACAAATTTTGCTTTATTCTGGTGGAGTGATCTTTGCAATGCTAATAAAGCTGCTGCTGTGCCTCAAACTTGGAATGCTTTAAAGTAACGTATGAAATCTCATTTTGTTCCTCCTTATTACCAACGTGATTTACGTTTGAAACTGCAAACTTTAAAACAAGGTGATAAAGGGGTAGAGGCATATTATCAAGAATTGCTTATTGGTTTAGCACATTGTGGTATACATGAAGATGATGACGATGCTAGTGCTAGATTCTTTGGTGGTTTGAATCGTGATATCCAGGATATTCTTGATTACAAAGATTGGAATAGGTTCAGCCAATTATATCATCTTGCTCTTAAAGCTGAACGAGAAGTACAGGGACGCAAACAACACCAATCTTTCAGGTATAACAATGGGAGGTCTTTTCAGCAACGTTCCGAGTCGGAGACGCCCACGCTTCCTGCAGCACCACAACCATCTACACCTTCAGGGGTAAGTAAATTGTCTAATGTGCAGATTCCACAACTCAAGAAAGGTGCCACTTCGGGTGCTTCTACTAGATCTTCCTCGTCCAGCTCTACCATCATTTGCCACCGATGCAAAGGCATGGGACATGTCATGAAGGATTGCCCCAGTCGTCGTGCTTTCATTGCTACCGAGGATGGATATGTAAGTACTAGTGATGTTGAAGATGATTTAGCTCTTGCTACTAACATTGCTGCAGATTCCACCGAGGACAATCAAGACACGGAGACCATCACCATTGATTCTGTGGCTGCTGCTGCAGACTATCCTAGTCTTCTTGTGCGGCGAGTGTTGAGTACATGTGTGGGACATGAAGAAGAGATGAAGATCCAACGCCACAATTTGTTCCACATGTATCTCATTGTGCAGGGTTGTCGTGTTCTCACCATCATTGATAGCGGGAGTTGCAACAACTTGGTGATTTCAGATTTGGTTGAGAAGCTTGGCTTGACCACACGACAACATTCATATCCGTATAAACTTCAATGGTTCAATAATAATGGTATGACTAAGGAGCTTGGAGATGACATGGAGTCGCGGACGACTCTAATTCTAGAAGGAGGGGATGATGAGGACATCGCCAAGATGGAGTCGAGGACGACTCCAATTCAAGAAGGGGAGGATGATGAGGACATCGCCACGCTGGACACACCGACGCCATGGTCTTCCCCAAGTTGCAATCCGTTTCCAACTCAGCTACCTCGTCACCCTCGGTATTCAGGAGCAGTCCCGGGTAAAATCAACGCCCCGGACGCATACGGACTCCGTTTTCGACGAACCAGATATGCTTGGAAAGATAATTTGATAAGCTAATCAATGACTTTGGAATCACGTCAAAATACATCTGGAGTCAACGGGAATCATCGAAACAAGTCAGCATCCAGAATCTGCCAGGGTGCTGCGTCACCTTATTTTGGTCCGTTGGGCCGTGTATCGTCTTAGAGCCCATTAGGGGGCGCGTCCAGCGTAGATGACGTCCTAAACCCTATAATTAGCCGCCGTCGTCGTCGTTAGGTCTTGGGTTTTGTTTAAAGTTTAGTTTTCTATCGAGAAACTGAATCGTTCATTATAACTGTGGTGTCGAATCCTTTTACAGTGATCCAAGGCCCCCGTTCTTGATCTCCTCCACTGTGTCGATTAGTCCTTTGGAACCGAGTTCTTGAACCCCTCTATTGATATTCGCATAATTCATATTTGCAATTTCAGATTGCGTATTTTTTACCTTCTTGCTTGTGTTCTTCGATTTGCTTGTGTTCTTCGATTCGCTTGCAGGATTAGCCTTCTTGGCGAGGTCAATCAAGTTGTGCTTGGTTGATAACCAACGGAGCAGTGGTGTAACGGTTATAGGGTTTGAATCGTGTCTGATTTGAAGCCGGATCGCCAACGTCGAGTTCTCCACCAATCGAACCTATCGCTACCTCTCGGAAGATCGGGCCGTCCCTCATCAAGTGGCTCATCCGCAGTCAAACGGCCAAGTTGAAAGAGCAAACGCCCTCATCCTAGTCGGCCTAAAACCAAGATTATTTGATCTTCTAAGGGACCGCGGCGGTAAGTGGGTAGAAGAATTGCCTAAAGTAGTCTGGGGGCTAAGGACACAGCGAAGCAGAGCAACAGGACAGACTCCCTTCTTTCTGGTCTACGGCACAGAAGCAATCCTCCAAGCAGATTTAATTTGGAAGTCCCCACGAATAGAACAATATAATGAAGGAGAGGCTGATGATACAAGGCGCTTAGAAGTCGACAGTCTTGAAGAGACCCGAATAACATCGCTCTTTCAATCAGCAAGATATCTCCAAGGGATGAGGCGCTACTATGATAAGAACGTCCATCACCGCACCTTCCAAGTAGGCGACATGGTCCTGAAGAAGATTCAGAACACCACCGGACGCCACAAGCTTATGAGTCCATGGGAAGGACCCTACATAGTATCTAAAGTAACAAGACCCAAGTCATTTGAGCTAGTCACTGAGGATGGTTCTCCATTGCCAAATTCATGGAATATTGAGCATCTGAACAAATTCCATACCTAAGGATTATGCTACAGTTTCAACTCAGGGCAAATGTATCTATTTCTTGGATGTTAATAAAGTTTGGATTTCATCAGAAACAAGAACTTTATGAGTTTTCCTTTTTTGAGCAATTACATTTATCATGACTACTTAGTCGGATAAAAACACACAGCAAGCTCTAGCTATTACATCCCACCGACTAATATATAATATTACTCGGATAGATCCTTCTTGGTTCAGAGGCAACCATATTCGAGTTACGAGCTACGAGCTCAATACAACTCATTTGCTAGTACGGCTTAAAACCCGGCTACAAACCTATAGTAAATATGATATCTTATAGAAAAGATATTGGTTCCTATAAGGTACAACAAGGGGAGCAGTCCTCACCCTGCTGCTTATTACTCAGATGAAGGATAATCCGACTTCGCACTCAAGCTGCGACTACCAAGAGGATATGATTCGCCCGACAGGAACCGTCAGATCGGTCCTCAAGACGCGCTTGATCAAATTTATCCCTTGGAAGAGGGTACTAAGAGTAGTACTCGGGCACACTAAGTTCTCTAATAGGTCGCCTAAGACTATAAGAGAAACAATGTCACACGACCCAACCTCAAGTGCTAGAGAGCACTCGGATAGACCCGTCTAGTATGACGCCTGGTCATACATCTACTACAAACAAAATGACCCATTGACAAAGATACTCCTTGCAATGACGAGTTGACAACATACGACATTAACAAGACTCAAAAGTAATTTATACTTTGATTCTTTAACCATGGTGATATTCGTTCACAGGATACACAAAATTCTGGCCAAGGACCAAGAGGGACTACTACTCTACAAGATCTAGTATCTGAGAGTACTCCTCCGCCACGGCCTTGACCTCCTCCTAAGTGGCTGCATGGTCTTCATCACCCTTGCCGTCGGGCAGCCTCATGATGGACGTCAAGTCAAAGGATGGCATGTGAAGTCGCAGCGTTGCCAGAAGACCACACACCACCGAAGTCGCCATGTCTTTGATGTATTGCGTCAGCCGCCCGGGTGCAGCTTTGGCTCGATCAATCAAAGATTCTTCGGCTCCTTCAGGGCATGGTATTAAATCCAGAACCGGCTCCACGACTTGCTCTAATGCCTGCAAAGAATTTTGAGAAGTCTTCAAAGACTCTCGACACTCCTTCAGCTGCGCCTGAACTGCCTCCAGAGCTTCCCGCGACTCCTTTGTCGATTTCAAAGCCTGCAGCAGGTCTCGGTCAGCATCTTCTCGAATCAGTTTGGCTTCTTGAAGAGTAGTTTGCGCGTTAGCAAATACCTCCTCAAGTTCTGCCTCCTTCCGGTTGAAAGCATTTTGCCATCCGGCGGCTAGCTTCTGCGATTCTGAAGAACAAATAGATACCAACCGGATGAGAACCATAAATTGACAAGCAATAAGGACTCTGGAAAGCACTTCTAACTTACCATCAAGTTTCTTCTTGGAAGACTTCACGACCTCCTTAAGCTTTTTCTCCGAGGTGGCATGCTTGGCGAGTAGCTCAACCTCCCGGTTATTGGCCGCATCACGCTCTTCAACAACAATCTTGAGATTATTCTGAAGCTCGTTTATGCGGTTATGAAGCACTTGGGTGGCTACCCGCTGACTAATCTGATCCTGTGCAATATAGTCTCTCAGCTGCTGGTTCTCCTGGGAAAGTTCTTGACGGATCCGAGTGATCTGCTTGGTCACCTTCACGTCAAAACCCTGCGCAGAAATAATACTCTGAGTACCCGGACATGATAACAAAATACAAAGAGGATGTCAAAGAGTTACCTTAACAAATTCTTTGAGCGCCATGGCTGGCGCCATCACGCGTTCACTCAGCTCCTTCAGTCGGATAAGATCCGGGTTGTATCCCACAACTTCAAGTTTTGAGCCCTGGCGAGAGGACTCGGGGACACAATCGGACCCATTCCACGAAGGAACTGAAGCCTCAACTCCTCCTCCAGCACTGATCTTAGCTCGGACCATCTCCAAAGTGGGCTCATCAGGCTGTCGAGTACGGAAAAACCACTCGTTCATCACCCGGTCAAGCTCCAATTGAGCGGGAGAGCGAAAGATTGAATAAGGAACACCAACCTGAGGCAAGGGAGGCGCATCCACTTCAGGAACCACGTTGACCTGGGTACCGGATGGAGAGGAGTCTAGCAGGGTATTCACCTGACTACTGATAGGAGGGATGTTCAACTGGCTTTCCTCCTACGCTTCTGACTCTTCCACTGCCCGGACCTCAACTGCACCACTTGAGGATGCATCAATCTGCTTCACCTCCCTGCAACGGATGAGTGTTTACATTAATACCAGAAACATGCAAGCATCCTAATGAAGAGTAATACGACTCACTTGGCTAGCTTCAATGCACGCGGCAGTTTCAAGATCGGTTTCTTTGGCTGCGGGTCCGGTAGCGGAGCATCTTCAGGAGCAGCACCATCCGAAGTCCCTTGAGCCGTCTCGGTGTCTGTATCAAACAAAGATATAAGACAGGGGTTTATTAAACCCAACAGGAGACATAAAAGTACTCGAGTTTTCCCTTACCAGGAGCACTCGGATTACAGTGCTTTTGAGCCAATTCTGTTGATAAAAGAATTTTTTGACAAGCACGGCGATTACCAGTGCGAGCCTTCTTTGGGACTGGATCTTTGGCTTCCTGGAATGGACTCAGAGACCGCTTCCGGCTACTTTCGGCTTTGGGATCTAGGAATAGGACATCAGAGTCAGTTGAATCTGAGTCTAACCAGTCAAGATCACCAGGAGAGCTTGACTCATTATGAAGATCCTCTCTGCGGATAGGACCTTCAAGAGCGATGCCTCCGCCTTCCTCAGTCGCTGGGGGCAGGGGTGGACAATCATTGTTATTCCATCCTTGAGTCTATTAAAAAGAGGAAGAAGATAATGTTCAGTCAAAAGTGATATCTATTAAAGATACCAAACGACGGATATTACAAACTTCTTACTTCTAGAGGGGGATTGTTGGCGGAGAAAGTCGTCATCATCGGAACTAGATGTTCACGGCTCTTCAATAGCCGATTCATTCTCCTCAAAATCTCTTGATTGGGCAGCAACTGCTCGGCAGAATGCCGGCTCGGGTCCTTCACACCAAGATATTCGAAGCCAAAGTTGGCTCGTTGTTGCAGCGGATGGACTCGGTGTGCGATGAATTCTTGGATGACGGTATACCCAGTCAGACCACTCAGCTTCCAAGCCGCTATCATATCGATCAATGGTTGGACGACCTCTACCTCTTCAGAAGAAATCTTGTCTTTCCACTCTCGGGTCTTCTGAGGCGGCCACTGTAACACCCTAGTGTCAAGCACTGCATTAGTAATCACATTAGCTACTAAATTCCATAAGCAATGCATTGCATCATTTCATGTGCATATCAGTGTTTTTGTCTTTTGTTTGTATATTTGAAATTTGGTTTCAATAAGACTTGATTGTTTAAATAAATTTCTGTCTTGGCAACTAATTGTATAAAATAGATAATATTGAGTATAACACTTTCTATGTTGACACCTTGACCTAGATCAGTATAGATAAATTAATAAAAATGTGGGAATAAAAATGATTTATGGCTCAAAACTGGCTTTATTTATGTGTAGGTCAGAGAAATGATTTTCAGAAAATGTGTCTTATATGAAAGTTGTAGAGAAAATTATTTTGAGCAACTTTTGTTTTAGGGTCAAAGTCTAGTTTTGAGTTTTTGAAACTGTTTTCAAATGGTCAATGTTTGGAAGAAGTTTGGAAAAAGAAAAAGGGTTTTCTTTTCTTCCAGCGCAAAGCTTTCGGCCCATCCGGCCTTTCGGCCCGCCTCGTGCACGCGCCGGCCCGCTCGCTCGCGCCCCGCCTGCTCCCACGCGCGCCGCGCCGCCCCGGTCGCCCCGACCACACCGCGCCGCACGCCGGCGTTCGCGCCACGTGGCCGCCGCTTCCTGCCGAAGATCCGCGTCGGCCACTCCCCATCTGATCCACCTCCGCCTGATCACGCAAGCGATCCCGCTCGCCCACTCTCTCGCCGCCTCGCCTGCCGCGCTGCCCTCGCCCGCCGTGCCACCACTCGTCACACGCCGCGCCGGGCCCCGCCACTACCACCGGTCGTCCGTCGACCGGCCAAGCAAAGCCAAGCCCCCGCACTTCACTTCCTCACTCACTCGCTTGCTCCCGTTCGCTCTCACCCCTTTCTCTGCGCGCGAACATGAGCTCGAGCGCCACCCTCGCCGCGACCGCCACCTCAAGCCTCCCCTTCGCCGTTCTGGCCTTGCCAGAGCCCTTCGGCTCAATCCCTCGCGCCCACCATTTCGCCTCGTCCCCACACACACGGTGCGCGCGACCATTCTGCCGGCCAAGCTCCACCGGCGCCGAAACACGCCGCGCCCCCTTCGGCCACCGTTCGCCACCAAGGAGTCCGCGTCGCTGTTCCGCAACCACCGAGCCTCCGCTGAGCCCCATCTTCCCCAAAGCTCTTCACCGCACCAAAGCAAGGTGAGAACACGCTCCCACCTGGTCTCTACCACTCCCTAGCTCCCTCTTCTTCCCGGCCGAGCGCCATGGGCGCCGCCATGGCCCTCGCACGTGACCAAGCTCCCCTAGAGCTTCGCCAGCCAAACCGAGGCTCCTAGTAGCCATCCTAGGGTTCGCACAAGCTATAGCATGCACCAATTTAGCCGGAGACCGCCGGAGATGGCGTAGCCGAGCCTCACCACCGGCACCGTCCACCATTGCTCGTCGCCGGTGAGCTAAGGTCGTGCGCTGGCCAAACCAACACCACCACTCGATCCGCCTCGTCGAGGCGAACTCACCTAGCCCAACCCCACCGCCGGCGACTGCGGATACATAGGTGTATGCCGGGTCTCTGAGTGATGAGTGATTGTCAACTAGGATGATGCGCATGTTCTTCGGCTTGTGTTGTGCAGGTGTCGAGCACGGATGCAGTGATCGAAGGCGAGGTGAAGGTCAAGTTAAGACGGGTCGTGCCGATGGACCGGGTGTGATGAAGGATGGGCGTGCCGTGCGGCGGACGTGCCATGCCGATGGATCGAGCGGTGAAGGGCGGACGTGAGGCTTGGACTGAGGGACCAGAGTGCCTGAGGATCAGCTGTGGTGGCTGACAGCCTAGGACAGCGACGAGCGAAGACTTGCGGGGCACGGTGTTGCCTGAGTCGTGGACTCGGGGACATGTGTCGGTGGACGGGGTGCACGGGAGGTGCATCCCCTCTACGACGTCGGTTTGGTGGTAGAGCCAGGGAAAAACCATCGGATGGACGGTTTCCAGGTTTGGGCCTCAAAACCTGGGCGTGGACGGTTTCCGAGTTTGGCCACAAAACTCGGGCTGAGGGTTTCCGAGTTTGGCCACAAAACTCGGGCTGAGGACGGTTTCCAGGTTTGGGCCTCAAAACCTGGGCGCTGAGGGTTTGCTGAGTTTGGCCTCAAAACTCAGAAGCTGGTGGGCTGGTTTCCCGGTTTGGGCCTCAAAACCGGGGGTTGGCTGGAAAAGGCTGGTTTCCCGGTTTGGGCCACAAAACCGGGGGTGCAGAGCGAGGGCGGCACGTGGCGGCGATCCGGAGGTTGCGTCGCGGCAACGCTTCGGTTTGTGCGGGCGTGGCCGTCGGATACACCTACCACCGAGTTGGTCCAGAATAACCCTAGGGTTTAGCTGGTTCGCTCTGTAATTAGAATAGAGAGGGGTAGAGTAGGAAATAGACTTAGGCTAGTAGTAGGATAAGTATTCGGGAGACACCCTCCTCCCATCCATCTCAGTCATTTGCTCTTTCGCACTTAGGGTTTCCTGCTCTCCCATCCCTTGCTGTAGCTAGCTGAGATCCGCAGAGAGACTTGCCTCTGTGTACTGTTGATTCTGAGGAAGTGAGGCCGTATCCTCACTGTTGTAGCGTGTGGTAGCCACACGGTTGCAATTCGTGGTTGTGATTTGCGTTTTGTTCGTGTTCTTCGTGGGTTGTTTTTCTCCACGTTTTTCCCGTCGATCGATCTCTTTGCTCAGTGCATCTCTTGCAAATCCGTTTGAATAGAGTTGTTCTAGATCGTGAGGCACTTCTTTCCACCAAAGGAAATCTCCTCTAACCTCACGGTCTAGGAGATCGAGCGATTTTAGTTTTTGGATCGGTTTTTGCTCCCTTGCCACGAATCCTTCCGATTCCTCGATTAGGAGTTAGGTTCGAGCCATGATTCCCGTGGGATAGCTCACTAACATCCTTGGAACTCCTCACACCAAGTCTAAGCCTTAGTGCTTTCGATTCGGAGAAGATCGAGTGGATTTCGCGGAAGAACAGCACTGCGTCGGGGGCATCGGACGCTCGAGTTCTTGGCATCGGACGCTGACCCCTTTGGCATCGGACGCTCCGTTGCCACATGTCAGTCTCTGACATTTTCAAAGGGGCATCGGACGCTGCCACCGGACGCTCCGTTGTGCATCGGACGCGCCGGAGTGAGACCATCGGACGCTGAGAGTCTACTGTTCACAGCGTCCGATGGGTGTCCAGTAAGGTTTCTGCTTTGCACTTTTCGCATCGGACGCATCCGTTGGTTAGGCATCGGACGCTGCCAGCGTCCGATGCTGCTGTGACTGCGCAGTTTCATTCGCTGTTCGTTCGTGCGATCTCGGATTTGGTTTTGGGTTTTTGCGTTGGCTTTCTAGAGTTGTGTAGTGTCCCGCTGTGCTTCTTGGAAGCATCCACCCTACATCTAGGGTCGTGGACATTAGCAAGCTCTAAGGTTTGTCTTTCGGGGTGATTCTCGGGACAGTGGCTACTAGTTTCTGAAAGGAAATTTTGAAGCTCCCATTCACCCCCCCTCTGGTCGCTTTCTGGTTGCTTCTCGGTCCTTCAATTGGTATCGGAGCCAGTTAAGGATCTTCCACCTTAGCCGGTTCCAGATCCACAGAAGGCGACATGGATCGTGGCATGGGCAAACCGCCGTTCTTTGATGGGACGAACTATGCGTATTGGAAGATACGCATGTCTGTCTATCTTCAGAGCATGGGCTCTTCTGTTTGGGAGATTTGCAACAGGGATGATTACGTTGTCTTGGCTGCTCGTGTCTCTCAGCTCCAGATCGATGAGCACGAGGCCAATAGCCGGGCACGTAACGCTCTGTTCTCCTGTTTGAGCATGTCCGAGTTCGATCGTGTTTCTCACCTCCCCACGGCTCGCGAGATTTGGGCGACCCTCATGCGCTTCCATGAGGGAACCACTCAGGTCAAATCTCGCCTCTATGAGTCGCACAAGCGGGAGTATGAGAACTTTCGACATATGCCTGGCGAGAGCATAGAGAGTTTATTCGCTCGCTTTCAGGTCATTGTCAACAAGATGAGAGCGAACAAGGAGCTGTTGCCTTTTGACGATCATGAGAGGGCTTTGAAGCTTTTGCACACTCTTGATCGGTCGGTGTGGGACTCAAAGGCCCAGGCGATCATCGAATCGTCTAACTATGAGACCCTCACCTGTGACGAGCTCTTTAGTAAGCTCAAGTCTAGTGAGATTGATGCCATGTCGAGGGATTCTTATGAGAATCCTTCTGGCCCGACTATGGCTTTGGTTTCTGGCTCTTCTAACCCCTCTGGAGGTTTTGCTCTTTCGTCTCTCTTTTCTGTCACAGAGGACCAGCTTGAGTCGTTGGGGGATGACAAGCTGGCAATGCTCGCCAACCGGTTCACGCGGTTCCACAACAACCGCATGAACCGTCGCCGCGGTGGAGGACGCTCAGGATGCTATGAGTGCGGCGACCCCGACCACTTCATCGCCAACTGCCCCAAGAAGAAGCATTCATCTGGGAAGGGCGATCATGGGCACAAGTACGACTCCGGCAAGCGCAAGGAGAAGTACGTCCCCGCGAGGAACAAGCGGAGGGGCGGCTTCGACAAGGAGTACATCAAGAAGAAGTACTTGGAGAAGGCCCAGGCTGAGCAGCGTGCGTTCTTCGCCATGCTCAGCGACATCGACGACTCGGATGACGACTCCGCTTGCTCAAGCGACGACGAGTCCGAGAAGAAGAAGAGGATCGAGGACAAGCTGAACGGTCTCTGCTTCTTCGCCGACGACGACGGCTTCTGCACCATGGCACTTGGTGATGAGGTCAACGGCAAGCTGGAGCACTCCCCTCAGGACGACGACGACGACGACACCTCCCAGGTATCCCTCACCCACGATGAACTCTTTGCTGAGAATGAGAAGCTTACTGCCGCTCTCCTTAGTCAGGACAAGTTGCTTAGGCGTGCTGCTAGAGAGCGCAAGGAGTTTAGGCAGAAATGGGAGGACACGGTGAGAGAGCTTAAGTTTGCCAAGTCCACCGTGGTCGTGTCGGAGGAGGTTGAGTGTGAGATGTGCACCACGCACATGACTGACCTTCTCACTTTGAGAGGTAAGTATGCTGCGTTGGTAGGAGAGGTGGATGAGCTGAAGGCGAGACCTTCTCTGTTGGGTGCGTGCAAGACTTGTCCTGTCTTGCAATCTGAGCTGGCAGAGAAGAAAGCCAAGATTGTGTCTCTTGAGGAGGCCAACTCAGGTAGCACTTGTGTGACCAAGTGTGCTTTGTGTGAGGGTTTGGAGATGGAGATTGCGAATGTCAAGCATGGCAAGATGCAAACCGAGGAAGAAAACACATACCTTCGGACCATCTTGTCATGGGTCTCTTGTAGTGAGCCGCAGCTCGGGATGATGATCTCCCAATTTAAGCGAGCTGCTGGAGGTTCTGGTGTAGGTCTTGCTCAGGGTGTTGATCTTTCTGCTTTTGGGAAGATTGGAGAGTCGAGTGGTCTGAATCCTAGTGAGAAGCCCAACTCCACCACTACTCCCAAACTAACCAAGCTTCCACCCAAAGAGCCCGTCAAGCCTACCACCAAGGATGGGGTTTTTGAGGAACCTCCGAGAGCTCCACCCAAGAACCAAGTGTGGCATCCCAAACCCAACCATCTGAAAAACAAGCTGGATAAAATGCCACCTATCCAGGAGGAGTTGCCACAGAAGGGCAAAGTGATCCACACCCACAGCCATGAGTACCAACAACCCCCTTTGCGCGCGGTGAGGTATCATTGTGACTTCTGTGGGAGAGATGGACACTTGAGCGAGTTCTGCTTTAGGCGCAAGAGAGAGGCGCGCCGTGCTAGGGAGATGAACAATGCGGACATGTACCATCCCTTCCATGATGTACATGTGCCGAATGTTCAGAGGAGTGCTCCGAGGAGAGCAGCTAGGCCCAGAGGTCCAGAACCTCAAGTTTCCAGGCCTAGGAAGCAGAGAGCTCCGAGGAAAGATGCTAGGCCTAGAGGCGCAGTGCCTCAAGTTGCTAGGCCTAGGCCTCGTAGAGAGCGTGCCCGGCGGGAGCCTGCAGTTGTAGGCTATGGACCCCGTGGCGAAGGCTTTGTAGTTGAGCGTTTTTCCCCACCGCATTTTGAGTATCGCGATGGACGCTCCTCCCTTAGCGGACCACGTTTTCCTCTACGTGGTGATCGCTCCTCTCGTAGACGTGTTAGGAATGGTTTTTCTGCTAACCGTTCTTTTGAGCAGCCGGCCCAACACTGGTATTCCCCTTACTTCACTAACCCCAGTGTTGGACCGTATGCTCACCCTATGTCTTTTTATTGATGTGGGTAAAACGGTTGGAGGACATTTGGTTGGTGGATTCCGGTTGCTCGAGGCACATGACCGGAAACACCAAGTGGTTCTCCAGCCTTAGCCCTGTTGCCGGAAAGGAGGCGACAATAGCAAAGGTAAGGTATTGTCTCACGGGTCGGTGCGAGTTAATGAGCACTTTGTGTTGCGCGATGTTGCTCTTGTTTCTAACTTGCATTTTAACCTTCTTTCTGTTTCGCAACTTTTTGACGACGACTATGAGATTCGTTTTAAACCGAATCTCAGTCGTATTTTGGATCCTCAGGGCAATCTTGGGTGTTTGATTTCGCCCTTTGGAAAAGTCTTTCGTGCGAATTTCTCGGAGTCTTTTGGCACTTCTCGTTGTCTTGTGGCTGGACCTTCCTCCTCTGATCTTTGGAAGTGGCATAGGAGACTTGGACATTTGAGCTTTGACTTGCTTGCAAGGCTTAGTTCGCTTGGCCTAATCCGAGGATTGCCCAAGTTGCATATGGAGAAGGATATTGTTTGCCACTCTTGTAGACACGGGAAGATGGTTGCCGCTCCCCACCATCCAGTGACTCAGGTCATGACCAAGTGCCCTGGAGAGCTTTTGCACATGGATCTTGTTGGTCCGGCTCGGTTGAGCTCGGTTGGGGGGAAGTGGTATGTGCTTGTGGTTGTTGATGACTTTTCGAGATATTCGTGGGTCTTCTTTTTAGCTGAGAAGACCGAGACTTTCTCCTTTGCTCGCAATCTGATTTTGCGTCTTCAAAATGAGTTCCCTTTGAACTCGATGCGAGCAATTCGGAGTGATAATGGTTCCGAATTCAAGAATTCGGATTTTGAGAAGTTTTGTAACTCTTTGGGTGAAGGACCGAAAATGCTAAAGCAGGGCGACCAGAGGGGGGGTGAATGGGAGCCTAAAAATTTCTTCTCAGAAATTCCGGCCTCTGTCCCAACAAAATCAACCCCAAGAGCAAAGCCGACACACGCGATGTCCACGACCCAAGAGAATGGGTGGATGTTCCCTAGGAACACAGCGGGACACCACAAAAGCTCCCTCTTCCAAATCCACGCGAGTCAACTAGTGACAGGATGGAGTTTGGGGTAACCTCAACCTCCCCCGAGCAACGCGAGGGGGATTCAGGCTTTTTCGCAAAGCGGGAAGCCCGGTTTCTGTAGAGCACAGAGTCGGGAATCCAACGCAAAAAGCAGATCTCAAATCGGAGCTCGAACGCAAAAGATACGGGCGAAACGCGCAAAACACTGCACTGACCGGACTCTGAGGTGCGTCCGGTCAGTGTCGATCGGACGCGTCCGGTCAGAGAAAAACCTCTCTGGATGCTCTCTGTTCACGACCGGACTCACGGTGATCAAGCGTCCGGTCGTTACAATGAGCGTCCGGTCAAGCACCGAGGAGGCAATGAACAGTGCCTTCAGTGCGTCCGGTCCACGCGAAACCCTAGCGTCCGGTCAGAATCTCGCACAGTATTTCGCTCGGCCTTCAACGATCGGACGCACGGGATAGCGTCCGGTCGATATGAGGCGTGCGTCCGGTCAAGTCACGAAGGAGACGCAGAGAACGTGTTCAACGACCGGACTCACGACCAAGCGTCCGGTCGGTGCGACTCGTGCGTCCGGTCACCGCGATGCACCTCTGTTCATCCACCGAATCAACCCCGATCTCCCTCAAATCAAAAGCACTAGGGCTTCAACTTCGTGTGAGGGGTCACAAGGATGTTAGTGAGCTACTCCTAAGAGATCATGGCTCGAACCTAACTCCAAATCGGTGAATCGGAGAAAAAAGGATGAAGAACGGCAAGAACTTGATCCCAACACTAAATCCGCCCGATCTGTGAGTTCGTGAGGTATTAGAGAAATTCCTTCGGTAGAAAGAAGACTCTCACAAAGCTACACAAGATGGTTCAAACGGATTTGCGAATCTTCCCTCGAAACAAGAATTCTCGTGAAGAACGAAAGAGGGGAAAACGTGCAAACGCGAAGAACAAAATCGCAAGACAAATTAAAGCACGAATTTGATCCTTGGACTCAGAGGAATGGATGATTCATTAAGCACTTGGTGTACGGGCTACAAGCCACTCCAGCAGATCAAAGCTTGGATGGCGAAAAGCTCAAGAACAAGAGCCAACTCTCCCTAACCCTAGCCTACTCTCACAGGAACAAAATGAGAGAGACACCACCAGAGGATTGCCAAGGATGCGGCTGCCCTAGCAGCCCTCTCCATATATATAGGCGCACGTCCTAATGACCAAGGCGCCCTTACATTAAGCACTCATCCCAAATACCCCCCAGGGGTAAAACCGTCCAGACTTGACAGTCTTCATCCGACGGCCACGCCCGCACATCCGGTAGCTTCGCCTCGACGCGACCTCACCCGATGCCGCCACGTGCCGCCACTATCGACCGCCGCGCCTTCTCACCGATAGCTTCGCCGCAACGCAAGCCTCTCGGTGCCACCACGCGTCGACCGTCCTTTCGGACCAACCCCCTGGTTTTGAGGCCCAAACCAGGCAAACCGGCCACCCCGAGTTTTGAGGCCCAAACTCGGAAACCCGCCACCCCAGGTTTTGAGGCCCAAACCTGGAAACCGTCGATGGTAGCTTTTTGAGGCTCAGCTACCGAACCCGTACCGTAGACGGGATGTGGTTCGCACACCCCGACCACCGGCACCGATGCCGATGCATGTCCAGCCTCCACGCCGGGCACAACGCCTTCGCCTTCCTTCTTGACTCGGCCGACGGCACTTGCGCCGCACGCAAGCCCGTGTCCGACCTCCCGCCAAGCGACACGACTCCAGCGCCTTCCTCCCGACTCGGCCGATGCACCGCACATCCCCATGTGCTCTCGCTCGTCGATGCCACGTGCCAGCTACCACAGCTGGTCCTCTGGCCCTCTGGTCCCTCAGTCCAAGCCTCCCGTCCGCCTTTCACCGCTCGGTTCGTCGGCATGGCACGTCCGCCGCACGGCACGCCCATCCTTCACCGCACCCGGTCCGTCAGCACGGCACGGCTCAACTTGACCTTCACCTCGCCATAGACCACTGTCTCCGAGCTCCACACCTGCACATCAACACAGCCAAGAGACACATGTCGCACACACACACCAACCCAGAAACACCACACAACTCACACCACCGGTTAGTCATAAGCATTAAGCGCATAGCAAATAATGACTCAACCGGGTAAAAGCCTCAAACCTTCCTCAACACAGTCAATCATTCATCATATGTATTCTCAATCTCCCCCTTGATGAATGCATTGACTGACAATAAAATCAAAAAGGAAGGGTTTGAAGGCCAGTCTCACTCAAGTGCCCAAAAGCCAGGTAAAAGCAAACACAAGGCCACTTGAGAGAGGGAGGATCATGAATACTCCAAATAAAAGCTCTCGGTCCCAAAAGAAATGGGAAAAGCGGGCAAAGCCTCCACATAACCGAAGAGTCAAGAGAAGACAAGAGTTTCATGAATCCAAAAGGCACTCGAAAACCAATCTCAAAAATTGTCAAACAATCATCACAAAAAGAAACCAAGGTACTTATCCACTTGGATTCACTTGGGTTACTCCCCCTTACTTGGGTTTCTAAATTTCCCCCCCTTGCTTGGGTTTCTAAATTTCTCCCCCTTGATGATTGAATTGACAAAAAGCTAAGCACAAGAGATGGTTTGAGATACCAACACCGAAAGCTTGGTCCCCAAAGACATGGGCAACGGCTCGACGCAACCAAGCGAAGGATCGGAGCAACAACTCAACAAAGAGCAAAAGACTTGGTTCCCAAAGACATGGGCAACGGCTCGACGCAACCAAGTCAAAAATGAGCTAGTCCTCAAGAAGAGGCAGAAGAGGGCTCAACACCGCTAGCTCAAGGCTCGACACCAAATGAGGCTGAAACAGCGCATAAGAAGCAAAACTGCTAGTCCCTCAGATAGAGGCACAGAGGCTCAACACAACTAGCAGAAAATTTGATACCATTCAAAATCAGCCACAAATTGGTGAAAACAGCTAGTTCCTCAAGACAGAGGCAGAATGGCTCAACACAGCTAGCTGAGGGCTCCAATCCAATCAAAAATACCAAGCAAAAACTGCTAGTCCCTCAAGAGAGAGGCAAAACGGCTCAACACGACTAGCAGGCTCGATACCAATGCCTTACGGCCAAACATGCTCCCCACCAATTGAAAGCCAATCGAAGGACCGCAAGGAAGGTTCAATTCCAATTGAAAAAGCCCAAAGAAAAGGCTCAAGGTGAAATGGAGCACAAACACTCGGAGCACGTGGAGAAGCAGCAAGACAAAAGCAACTCCCCCTGAAAGCAAGCCTATATACAAAAGCTAGGCAATACAGCTCAAGACATCAATTGCATTCCATACCGGAAGATGGATACCAATTGGAACACATAAAAGAGCTATACCGAGTGAAGATACCAATTGAAGAAGAAACCAAAAGAGCTAAAATTCCCCCTCGCTCAAAGCTCTCCCCAAAATGCATGACTCTCCCCTTTGTGCCAACACTCAAGCTCCCCCTTGAAAACAGCTTCTCCCCCTTGACAAAAGGGAACATGCTGAGGGGTTTGACATTTTTCACAAAATTGACACAAACACAAGACAAGTCATCCAAAAGCATATGGGGGCAGTGAGAAGCATTAAAAGAGCCCGAAACCAATTGAAGGTGACCACAAAGAATATCGGAGCTGGGGGTATGCACACTAAGCTAAAAATGCATGAAATGCACAATGCAACAGCTTCAAGTGTATAGCAATCAGAATGAAAAGATGCTCAAAAAGAGTGCTGCCCTGAAAATGTAGCAATCAATACAAATGCTAGCTAAGGCTCAAACTGATCAAATGAATACGAAATATGAACAATTAAGCATATGAGCAGTTTTAAGCCATTCGAAAAGGTGTTCACCACTAAAATAGCACTTAGCATGGATAGACAGGAAATCAACCAAGTGCTAACTCAGGTATAAAAGGTGAACTACCCCTAGCAAAGTTCAATCATCATGCAATAGAATGAAGCATAGACTTGTGTTATTTTTTTTTCAAATTTTATTGGAGTTTTGCAGCGGTATTAACACAAGTTCATATTAAAGCATGTGATTGCGAGAGGTTGAAAGCATGGTCATTGCCTAACTTTTCAACCGGGCTAAGCCTATGCAAGAAAAGCAATCAGAAGCTTAAAGCACCGGTTTCGGTCTTACACTACACGGCTCAAGTTTAACTCAAATGTGCAATGAGAAACAGTCTCGATACCGTGAGGTGCTGACACATGCAATCCCATCTCGATCTTTTCATTTCACTAATACTTGGATCAAGATTTTAAGCACAATGTACATATGAACAATCCAAGCAAGTGAATGACTCAGTGCAAGAGACATAGCAACCTAGCATACAAAAGATAGCATAAGTGATCTCAACACATCCTACCCATGCTAGTTGCCAATCTCAATGGTGAACAAATTAAAGGTTTCATAGTTGATTAGTCAAGTTCACCATTTGCAAAAATAGCTTAGCTCATAACATGTATCAAGTGATCAAAAAGAGCCTAAGCTACAAGCATCATCATGAATAAACAGGGCATACCAAAAAGAGCATAGTCTCATTTTCATTACTATATACATGAAGCTCTAAAATGCAAGATGTACATGATGAAATGCATGCAAAAGCTAGTCTATCAAAAACTAAGCAAAAACTAGCCTAAGAGTAAAGACCCAAAACAAAAGGGGGTATCGGAGAAGACCAACTAAGATACAACAAGCAAAATGCTTCCCCAACTAAAAGGGAAACACACATCCAGCTCACAAGCGAAGAGCCAGGAAATGCTCAAGCGACAGGCAGCAAAAATCCACATCGGAAAGACCACACAGCAGAAAAGGGGTCGAAGAAGAAGTGTACCAAAAAACCGAACTCAGAAGTGTGTCGGAGGTACCTCATGAAGCACATGACCGCCTGCTGGTGTGATGCCCGAGGGGACGCCTGATGCTGCTGAACTCCGGGGCGCCTGCCTCGCCGAAGTCGCCTCCCCCTCGCCTGATGCTGTCGCTCCCCCAGGTGCTGCTAGTGCTCGCTAGAGAGCTGCTCGAACGGAACCCTAAGTCGTGGAAGAAGTGGGATCGGGTCCGTGAGCCGAAATGCTCTCTCCAGGCTCCTGTTCTCCTGCACACTCAAAAGCAGAAGAAAACACAAGGCATTGTCTCGTCCAGTGTGACCTCAAGGTCTCCACGAAAAACGGTTAGTCACATAAAAGCATAAGGTAAGCTCTCAACAAAAAGAGGTCTACCCATGAATGATACCGCAAGGAGATATGAATCCAAACTAGACAAGACTACCATGCAACAGGATAAAGCACTATGGAGCAGAATGCATCCTAAGGACATGATTAACTCAAACGCAGCCTAAACCTCAACACATGCTACAATGCAAGATAATGATAGCAATAGATCCAAAAGCATGTAACATGATAAAATCGAGGAAAGACTAGTGCTCAAACTAATCATATCAACAGGATACATGTAGCTAACCAAAAACTAGCACCTGAAAAGTGACACCTAATGAACATCACACCTCTACAA
This sequence comes from Coix lacryma-jobi var. lacryma-jobi, assembly GCA_009763385.1. Classification (NCBI taxonomy): domain Eukaryota; kingdom Viridiplantae; phylum Streptophyta; class Magnoliopsida; order Poales; family Poaceae; genus Coix; species Coix lacryma-jobi. The sequence goes on along the minus strand of CM019822.1, from coordinate 53,377,712 downwards.
GTAAAGCTCATGGAGAGGTATGGTAAAACATGGCATAATGTTCATAAGGATCACAGACTAGCATGAAAAGTGGATAATCCACAAAAGCTATACACAAAGCTAGCAAGACATGATATACAAGATAGCACATGCTAGACTAAAGCAAAACATGATACAAAAGAAAATGTACATGTAAAAGCTATACAAGTAAGCACATGAAGAACCATCTCATACCACAAGACATAAATCATGGATGAACAAGGTATGAGTGTATAAGAAAGCTCACCAAGCTATACAAACCTCTTTGGAGGCAAATCTAAGCGGGATGCAGAGAACCATCAAAACTTGATCACATCTAAAAGATCAAGCTCCATTCGGCGCATGTCCTCCACCCCGCGTCCTCATATCTACACACAAGAGGACAAAGTAACCCGAGCCTTGGATCCTGAAGGGTTAGCAAGCATGTACTTGGGAATCCAGGACTTGGTCACAAGTCTCAACTTCTCATGTGGGTTAGCATGATGCAAATGCTGGTTCAAAAGCGATTTTGAAACACCCTTGGAAGCATTCCTCAAAAGGACAACTCGAGGAGAAGAACGAGTCGTACCACGGGAAAAGAGGCAAACATCTTCCAAGGTCTTTGTAGAAGAACCAATAGAAGCATCATGAACAGCATGACGTGGACGAAGAGAAGAAGCACTAGAAGCATGTCCACGACCATGACCTATCCCACTAGAAAAGGAGTCATAAATCCCATCAACAAAAATGGGCTTCTTACTAGGAGCACAAGCGTTCATGCCATGAGACGGGCTATGAATCACCATCTTCCTAGAAGAGCGAGCTTGGCGCAAACGTTTGGCACGCCGATAGCAAAAGCTTTCTTGATGCCCATCTTTCTCACAAAAAGAGCAATGGTACAAAGGCCTACTGGCAGGCACACCATTCTCCGACAAGTGAGAAGTCCCTTGGGACTTAGAACAAGAAGCATCAACCACCAACTTGGTGCCAATGCTAGGAGCACACGTGCCATGAGAAAGGCTACGCGGCTTCCTAAAAGCCTTAGCTCGAATTCGCCGCTCGTGCTTGACACGGCGAAAACAAAAATCGAATGAATGTCCATCCTTCTTGCAAAAGGTGCAATGGAAAACCGGATTGGGAGGACGAGTCCCAAAAATATGAGGAGCACCCTTGTCAAGAGAAGTCCCTTGGACATCACTCGAAGAACTAGCAAGGTTAGGAGTAGCTATGAAAGAGCTATCCGAAACCTTGGCACTAGTGCTAACGTCTAAAAGACTCACGCGCAACACAAGAACTCAACTCCGGTTGCAAAGAAGCAATTTTAGAAGCATCAACATCGGAGTTGCAAGAAGTGCGTGACACAAACGACTTAGCACAAAGGCTCTTGCACCTTTTGGCTAAAACCTCATTCTCAAACATGAGGCGATCACAAGTACCACAAGGAGTGTTTTTCAGATTCTCCATCTCCTCCTTTATGCACTCGGCATATGTGGTACGCAAGAGCTCAACTTCACTCTCAAGGTTGGCACTCATATCATTGTGCTCAACCAACTTAGCGCTCATATCATCGCGCATTTGCTTCAAAACCAAAACTTCTTTTCCAAATCAATGCATGATGTGCACATGAAATCGGTGGAAGAAACATCACCATTCCCATCAAGCAAAGAATCATGAGTAGCACTAGAAGCATGGCAAGCATTTTTATTCAAAGAGCACAAGCTACAAGGCCTAGCATTTATTTCAATAATTTCAGCCCTAGCATGCTCAAGTTCATCTACACATGTGGTGTGAGTCAATTTTAATTCATTAATTTCAGCATGCAAAGACTCACATGAAGCACATGGTAAAGAAGCTTTTGACCTAAGCAAGGCTATTTCAGATTTAGCATAAACAAGGTCCTTGCGCAAGTCAAAGCAAACAAGACATGGTATAGAAGCATTTGATTTCAACATTTCATTTTCAGATTTTAAGCTAGCAAGAGAAAAGCATAGCTCATCATTCTTCCTAACCATGTCACTACAAGAGGTGCAAGGTAAAGAAGCACTAGACTTCCAATGAAAAAGGCCACATTTCAACCTAGCAATGGAGCATTTCAACTTCTTGATCTTTCTATGCAAGGTATCACAAAGCTCATCATATCTCAGGTTATCATCACAACAAGCTTCAAATCGTTGGGACAAGATCCCAAGACTAGCGAGAAGTGTACCTTTCTTGGCCTTGCCAAGTTCACGTATACGATCCTCCGTTGAATGCTCATCATCTCCTAGGAAGTCCAGCAAAGCTTCCACCTCACGTTCCACCTCAAGAGTCGTACTCCTCCTTCTTGCCAAAATGTCGTCCTCGATCATATGTCCAAGACTCAAACCTAAGGACAAAGACACACTGGAAGAAGAACTTGGTGCCATCTCGAAAAGCACCGTTAGTGTTAGCCAAAACACAAGCTCAACACCTCGACAAGCAAAGTCGGAAACAGAAACCGCTCTCAAAAAGGGTCGCCTTCGCGGATCCGGAACCGGTTAAGGTAGAGAGATCCTTAACTGGCTCCGATACCAATTGAAGGACCGAAAATGCTAAAGCAGGGCGACCAGAGGGGGGGTGAATGGGAGCCTAAAAATTTCTTCTCAGAAATTCCGGCCTCTGTCCCAACAAAATCAACCCCAAGAGCAAAGCCGACACACGCGATGTCCACGACCCAAGAGAATGGGTGGATGTTCCCTAGGAACACAGCGGGACACCCACAAAAGCTCCCTCTTCCAAATCCACGCGAGTCAACTAGTGACAGGATGGAGTTTGGGTAACCTCAACCTCCCCCGAGCAACGCGAGGGGGATTCAGGCTTTTTCGCAAAGCGGGAAGCCCGGTTTCTGTAGAGCACAGAGTCGGGAATCCAACGCAAAAAGCAGATCTCAAATCGGAGCTCGAACGCAAAAGATACGGGCGAAAACGCGCAAACACTGCACTGACCGGACTCTGAGGTGCGTCCGGTCAGTGTCGATCGGACGCGTCCGGTCAGAGAAAAACCTCTCTGGATGCTCTCTGTTCACGACCGGACTCACGGTGATCAAGCGTCCGGTCGTTACAATGAGCGTCCGGTCAAGCACCGAGGAGGCAATGAACAGTGCCTTCAGTGCGTCCGGTCACGCGAAACCCTAGCGTCCGGTCAGAATCTCGCACAGTATTTCGCTCGGCCTTCAACGATCGGACGCACGGGATAGCGTCCGGTCGATATGAGGCGTGCGTCCGGTCAAGTCACGAAGGAGACGCAGAGAACGTGTTCAACGACCGGACTCACGACCAAGCGTCCGGTCGGTGCGACTCGTGCGTCCGGTCACCGCGATGCACCTCTGTTCATCCACCGAATCAACCCGATCTCCCTCAATCAAAAGCACTAGGGCTTCAACTTCGTGTGAGGGGTCACAAGGATGTTAGTGAGCTACTCCTAAGAGATCATGGCTCGAACCTAACTCCAAATCGGTGAATCGGAGAAAAAGGATGAAGAACGGCAAGAACTTGATCCCAACACTAAATCCGCCCGATCTGTGAGTTCGTGAGGTATTAGAGAAATTCCTTCGGTAGAAAGAAGACTCTCACAAAGCTACACAAGATGGTTCAAACGGATTTGCGAATCTTCCCTCGAAACAAGAATTCTCGTGAAGAACGAAAGAGGGGAAAACGTGCAAACGCGAAGAACAAAATCGCAAGACAAATTAAAGCACGAATTTGATCCTTGGACTCAGAGGAATGGATGATTCATTAAGCACTTGGTGTACGGGCTACAAGCCACTCCAGCAGATCAAAGCTTGGATGGCGAAAAGCTCAAGAACAAGAGCCAACTCTCCCTAACCCTAGCCTACTCTCACAGGAACAAAATGAGAGAGACACCACCAGAGGATTGCCAAGGATGCGGCTGCCCTAGCAGCCCTCTCCATATATATAGGCGCACGTCCTAATGACCAAGGCGCCCTTACATTAAGCACTCATCCCAAATACCCCCCAGGGGTAAAACCGTCCAGACTTGACAGTCTTCATCCGACGGCCACGCCCGCACATCCGGTAGCTTCGCCTCGACGCGACCTCACCCGATGCCGCCACGTGCCGCCACTATCGACCGCCGCGCCTTCTCACCGATAGCTTCGCCGCAACGCAAGCCTCTCGGTGCCGCCACGCGTCGACCGTCCTTTCGGACCAACCCCCTGGTTTTGAGGCCCAAACCAGGCAAACCGGCCACCCCGAGTTTTGAGGCCCAAACTCGGAAACCCGCCACCCCAGGTTTTGAGGCCCAAACCTGGAAACCGTCGATGGTAGCTTTTTGAGGCTCAGCTACCGAACCCGTACCGTAGACGGGATGTGGTTCGCACACCCCGACCACCGGCACCGATGCCGATGCATGTCCAGCCTCCACGCCGGGCACAACGCCTTCGCCTTCCTTCTTGACTCGGCCGACGGCACTTGCGCCGCACGCAAGCCCGTGTCCGACCTCCCGCCAAGCGACACGACTCCAGCGCCTTCCTCCCGACTCGGCCGATGCACCGCACATCCCCATGTGCTCTCGCTCGTCGATGCCACGTGCCAGCTACCACAGCTGGTCCTCTGGCCCTCTGGTCCCTCAGTCCAAGCCCTCCCGTCCGCCTTTCACCGCTCGGTTCGTCGGCATGGCACGTCCGCCGCACGGCACGCCCATCCTTCACCGCACCCGGTCCGTCAGCACGGCACGGCTCAACTTGACCTTCACCTCGCCATAGACCACTGTCTCCGAGCTCCACACCTGCACATCAACACAGCAAGAGACACATGTCGCACACACACACCAACCCAGAAACACCACACAACTCACACCAACCGGTAGTCATAAGCATTAAGCGCATAGCAAATAATGACTCAACCGGGTTAAAAGCTCAAACCTTCCTAACACAGTCAATCATTCATCATATGTTTCTCATTGGGTTTAGAGCATCAGTTTTCTTCCCCCTACACACCCCCTCAGAATGGTGTTGTAGAGAGGAAGAATCGGACCCTTGTTGAGATGGCCAGGACGATGCTCGATGAGCATAGGACTCCTAGGCGATACTGGGCCGAAGCTATGAGCACTGCATGCTACATTTCCAATCGCATTTTTCTCCGAGCTTTTCTGAAAAAGACTTCTTATGAGTTGCGTTTTGAAAAACTGCCCAAGGTGAGTTATTTCGAGTTTTGGTTGCCATTGTTTTATACTCAAAAAGGGCAACTTGGACAAATTTGAGTCTCGTTCTTCTGACGGTGCATTTTTGGGTTATGGTACTCACACTCGCACATATCGTGTACTTAACCTTGATTCTAACCGAGTCATGGAGACATCAGATGTCACCTTCGACGAGACCATGGTTTGTCCCTCTTCTCGTTTGAGCGTGCAGGTGATCATGAGGTTGGTGAGCCTCTTTTTGATGACGAGGACGAGGGTGCTGAAGGTATGGATGATCCAGCACCCCCTCCAACTGCTGTGCCGCAAAGAGCGGCTTCTACGACGATCACGGCCCCGACACATCTTTTCCTGGGGGCCGTGGGATCCGCCACCCCGAGCGGTACCTTTTGTACCCGGGGAGGCACCAGCTGCTGTTGAGGGGGAGGCTACTTCAGCTCGGGAGGTGCCACGACACATCCAGCGCAGCATCCGCCTTAGCAGATGATCGGCAGCATTGACGAAAGGGTTACTCGGTCCAGGTCACAGCACATCTCTCACTTCGCTCATTCTGCTTTTGTTGCTAATTTTGAGCCCGAGATGTTGGACACGCTTTGACGGATCCGGATGGGTCAATGCCATGCATGAGGAGTTAGAAAATTTTGAGCGAAATCGGGTTTGGGTTCTAGTTCCACCTCCTCCTGAGTGTAAGCCTATTGGGACAAAATGGGTTTTCAAAAACAAGCAAGGAGAGGATGGCCACGTTGTTAGAAACAAGGCCAGGCTTTAGCAAAGGGTTATAGTCAAAAGGAGGGATAGACTTTGAGGAGACGTTTGCTCCTGTAGCTCGTTTGGAGGCTATTAGGATACTCTTGGCTTTTGCTGCATCCAAAGGTTTTAAACTCTTTCAAATGGATGTCAAGAGTGCCTTCTTAAACGGCTACATAGAAGAGAAGAGGAAGTGTATATTGAGCAACCCCCCGGTTTTGAAAATCCCAAGTTTCCAAACCATGTTTTTAAACTCCACAAAGCTTTATATGGTTTAAACAAGCCCTAGAGCCTGGTATGATAGGTTGAAAACCTTTTTGCTTGCTAAGGGTTTTAAAATGGGATGTGTAGATAAAACGCTCTTTCTCCTCAGGCAAGGCAAAGACACTCTCTTGGTCCAGATTTACGTGGATGATATCATTTTCGGTGGTTCTTCTCACGCTTTGGTTGCCAAGTTTGCAGATACTATGAGCAGGGAATTCGAGATGAGCATGATGGGCGAGCTGACGTTTTTCCTCGGGTTGCAAATCAAGCAATCCCAGGAAGGGACGTTCGTGCACCAGGGCAAGTACACCAAGGACTTGCTGAAGCGGTTCGATATGGGTGAGGCCAAGCCTCTTCCAACACCCATGTCGACAACGACTGCCCTGGATGCGGATGTGGATGGAGAAGCAGTGGACCAGAAGGAGTACCGCAGCATGATCGGGTCGCTCCTCTACCTGACGGCGACACCCGGATATCCAGTTCGCGGTGTGTCTGTGCGCGCGCTTTCAGGCGTCGCCGCGCACTTCTCACCGTCAGGCAGTGAAGCGCATATTCAGGTACCTTCGTTTCACACCTGAGTTCGGGATTTGGTATTCTGCTTCCTCCACCCTCTCCCTTTGCGGCTATTCCGATGCAGATTTTGCTGGTTGCCGTATTGAGCGCAAGTCCACTTCTGGGACTTGCCAGTTATTGGTTCTTCTCTTGTTTCGTGGTCTTCTCGCAAGCAGTCTAGTGTCGCCCAGTCTACCACGGAGGCTGAGTATGTTGCTGCGGCTAGCTGCTGTTCCCAGTTGCTTTGGATGATGGCCACTTTGCGTGATTTTGGTCTGAGTTTTACTCGTGTTCCTTTGCTTTGTGACAGCACGAGTGCTATTAGCGTTGCTAAGAACCCCATGCTTCACTCGAAGACCAAACACATTGATGTGCGCTTTCATTTCTTGCGAGACCACCAGGAGAAGGGTGATATCGACCTTCGCCATGTCGATACTCATCATCAACTGGCTGATATTTTCACCAAGCCTTTAACGAATCAACCTTTAATCGGTTGTGGGGTGAGCTTGGTGTGTATTTCCCCTTTTAGTTGGGGGAAACATTTGGATCTTGTATATTTGACTGACTCTTTTATCTTTCTTTTCTTTTGCATTTCAGCATACGCATTTACATTCTGAGCTTCATGTTTATAATCACTAGAATGTAACTATGTTCTATGTAGTATGCTCCGATGCTTATGTTGATGCTTGTAGCTTATGCTCTTTCTGATCACTAGTACATGTTGTGAGCTGAGCTATTTTGAAATGGTGAATTGCTTAATAACTTAAAATCTGAAAATGTTCACCATTGAGATATGCAACTAGCATGTGTAGGATGTGTTGAGTTCATTCGTGCTTTTCATATATGCTAGGTTGCTATGTCTCTAGTTCTGAGTCATTCACTTGCTTGGTATATACATATCATGTTTAAATTTTGAACCAAGTTTTAGTGAAATGAAAAGATCGAGATGGGATTGCTTGTCAACACATCACGGTATCGAGACTGTTTCTCATTGCACTTTGAGTTAAACTTGAGCCGTGTAGTGTATGACCGAAACCGTAGCTTTAAGCTTCTGATTGCTTCGGCATAGGCTTCGCTCGGTTGAAAAGTTAGGCAATGACAAGCTTTCAACCTCTCGCAATCACATGCTAATATTTGACCTTGTGTAATTTCACCGCTGCAACTCCGATCTAAAGTTGAATTCACAAGTGTATGTTTCTTTCTTAAGCATGATGATTGAACTTCGCTAGGGGTAGTTCACCTTGTATACATGTTTAGCACTTGTTTGGATTCCTGTCTATACATGTGTAGTGCTATTTTGATGGTGACTATCCTTTTGACTCAAAACTACTCACTTGCTCATATGCTTCATATTTCGTTTGTGATCAGTTGAGCCTTTGCTATTTGAGTGCTTAGTTGAGTCATTGGAGTTATACTGTTTAGAGCATTTTGCACTCTTTTGAATATATTGCCTGAAGCTGCTAACGTGCATTTCTGACTTCATATGCGTGTTGGAAGGGGGAGTTTCTTGCCTTGATGCCTTTTCTTGATTGGTGCATTTTCTGATGGGGAGAGTCTTTTACTTGATTAGTGCATTTTCAACTAAGGGGGAGAATTTGCAAATCATTCGTGCTTCCCGAGTGTTCATTTGAGGGGGAGTTCCCAGGGGGTGCATGTCTCCTGGATGTTCAACTAAGGGGGAGTTTGAGCTTTGCTGTCTCTTATTGGCCGAAAGGCATTGGTTTCGAGCTTTCGTTGCTAGTTGTGTTGAGCCTCTGTGCCTCTATCTTGAGGGACTAGCATTTTGCTTCGAGTTTCATTCGGCCTCAATTGGTTTTGAGCTCTTTTCTCTGGAGTTTCCAATTGGTATCTGCTAGCGGTGTTGAGCCTGTTCTACCTCTTCTTGAGGGCTAGCTTTGCTTTGCTTGGTTGCGTCGAGCCGTTGCCCATGTCTTTGGGGACCAAGTTGTCTTGCTCTTTCCACTTGACCTTCTTCGGCTTTGCTATGCTTTTGGGTCATTTGGTCGAGTTCTCTCTTCTCCTTCTTCCTTCTTCTCTTTCTATTATGATTTGTTTTGGTAGTTGACAATGCACTCATCAAGGGGGAGATTGCGGATACATAGGTGTATGCCGGGTCTCTGAGTGATGAGTGATTGTCAACTAGGATGATGCGCATGTTCTTCGGCTTGTGTTGTGCAGGTGTCGAGCACGGATGCAGTGATCGAAGGCGAGGTGAAGGTCAAGTTAAGACGGGTCGTGCCGATGGACCGGGTGCGATGAAGGATGGGCGTGCCGTGCGGCGGACGTGCCATGCCGATGGATCGAGCGGTGAAGGGCGGACGTGAGGCTTGGACTGAGGGACCAGAGTGCCTGAGGATCAGCTGTGGTGGCTGACAGCCTGGGACAGCGACGAGCGAAGACTTGCGGGGCACGGTGTTGCCTGAGTCGTGGACTCGGGGACACGTGTCGGTGGACGGGGTGCACGGGAGGTGCATCCCCTCTACGACGTCGGTTTGGTGGTAGAGCCAGGGAAAAACCATCGGATGGACGGTTTCCAGGTTTGGGCCTCAAAACCTGGGCGTGGACGGTTTCCGAGTTTGGCCACAAAACTCGGGCTGAGGGTTTCCGAGTTTGGCCACAAAACTCGGGCTGAGGACGGTTTCCAGGTTTGGGCCTCAAAACCTGGGCGCTGAGGGTTTGCTGAGTTTGGCCTCAAAACTCAGAAGCTGGTGGGCTGGTTTCCCGGTTTGGGCCTCAAAACCGGGGGTTGGCTGGAAAAGGCTGGTTTCCCGGTTTGGGCCACAAAACCGGGGGTGCAGAGCGAGGGCGGCACGTGGCGGCGATCCGGAGGTTGCGTCGCGGCAACGCTTCGGTTTGTGCGGGCGTGGCCGTCGGATACACCTACCACCGAGTTGGTCCAGAATAACCCTAGGGTTTAGCTGGTTCGCTCTGTAATTAGAATAGAGAGGGGTAGAGTAGGAAATAGACTTAGGCTAGTAGTAGGATAAGTATTCGGGAGACACCCTCCTCCCATCCATCTCAGTCATTTGCTCTTTCGCACTTAGGGTTTCCTGCTCTCCCATCCCTTGCTGTAGCTAGCTGAGATCCGCAGAGAGACTTGCCTCTGTGTACTGTTGATTCTGAGGAAGTGAGGCCGTATCCTCACTGTTGTAGTGTGTGGTAGCCACACGGTTGCAATTCGTGGTTGTGATTTGCGTTTTGTTCGTGTTCTTCGCGGGTTGTTTTTCTCCACGTTTTTCCCGTCGATCGATCTCTTTGCTCAGTGCATCTCTTGCAAATCCGTTTGAATAGAGTTGTTCTAGATCGTGAGGCACTTCTTTCCACCAAAGGAAATCTCCTCTAACCTCACGGTCTAGGAGATCGAGCGATTTTAGTTTTTGGATCGGTTTTTGCTCCCTTGCCACGAATCCTTCCGATTCCTCGATTAGGAGTTAGGTTCGAGCCATGATTCCCGTGGGATAGCTCACTAACATCCTTGGAACTCCTCACACCAAGTCTAAGCCTTAGTGCTTTCGATTCGGAGGAGATCGAGTGGATTTCGCGGAAGAACAGCACTGCGTCGGGGGCATCGGACGCTCGAGTTCTTGGCATCGGACGCTCCGTTGCCACGTGTCAGTCTCTGACATTTTCAAAGGGGCATCGGACGCTGCCACCGGACGCTCCGTTGTGCATCGGACGCGCCGGAGTGAGACCATCGGACGCTGAGAGTCTACTGTTCACAGCGTCCGATGGGTGTCCAGTAAGGTTTCTGCTTTGCACTTTTCGCATCGGACGCGTCCGTTGGTTAGGCATCGGACGCTGCCAGCGTCCGATGCTGCTGTGACTGCGCAGTTTCATTCGCTGTTCGTTCGTGCGATCTCGGATTTGGTTTTGAGTTTTTGCGTTGGCTTTCTAGAGTTGTGTAGTGTCCCGCTGTGCTTCTTGGAAGCATCCACCCTACATCTAGGGTCGTGGACATTAGCAAGCTCTAAGGTTTGTCTTTCGGGGTGATTCTCGGGACAGTGGCTACTAGTTTCTGAAAGGAAATTTTGAAGCTCCCATTCACCCCCCTCTGGTCGCTTTCTGGTTGCTTCTCGGTCCTTCAGCGACCTCGCCGACGGCGAGTAATCGCCAGTCAAACTTTTCCCCTGCTCGGCTTTCACCGACAGGTGGGCCCGTTGACCCGGCCGACCCCGCACATCAGCCACTCTTGGTCCATGGGCCGAGTCTACGCAAGTTGGGCCGGGAGTTTTCAAATGTTTTTCCTTTTTCCTTTTATGTTCCAGAAAAGCTTGTTTAATTTGTGTAGCACGTTTTAATGATCCAAATGAAGTGCTTCTAGTTTTGTTAGCTTGTTCATGAGTAGATCTACCAGAGAAAAATATGAAAGTATTTTTGGTAACAGTTTATGGTACTATTTGTATTTATTTTAGTTTATGTGCTTTTTGATAAATAAATAGGTTCATATGTTTTCTGGTTGAATTAATTCATGGCAAAAATTGTGTATGTTTCTTATCTGATTATGTGTCCGTGAAAAATTTATGAGGACCTATTTCTGTAGAAAAAGTATATGTTTAGATTTAAATTCCTTTTTAGTTGTTTTCTTAAAATAATTGTTAAAGTGAAATATATGTGGAAATTAAACATGGGAAAATTCATGTAGTCTCTGTATGTTGTATTCAAGCTGAAAAAAATGCTAGGTATGGGTTATTGTATGGAAAAATAAGAAGTTGTAGTACAAGTGTACTTTTCTGTGTTGTACTTAGAAAATTCATGCAGAAAATAATACAATGTTTCTGTTCATGGAACTCTCTTGATAAATATAAAATATGGAGTAGAATCTGGGAAAAATATAAAAATGAGGATTGCACCCTTTTCCAGTAGGGTTGCAGCTCAAAGGGTTGATTTATGGTTAAACTTGTTTATCTTATGTAGAATTATGTGTTCATGCTTAAGTAGTAAATTTTTTGCAGTAAGGTTGTAATAGGTAGATGAAGCTAGGAAAAATATGAAATCTGCTGTTTGCCACTTTTCAAAAGGAAAGTTAGTTCAAAGCACCCTTTTGGCAGTTTATTTCATCTTTTTGTATCTACCATTGAGTAATTTATCTCTTCATGAAATCTGTGCAGTAAAGTCCCGTTAGTGTAAGTTGTATACTGGAATTTTTGTGGATTTTTCTGAACTCAGAAAAATGCACTTGTTGTTCAAACCTAGATTTCTTTTGAATTAGTAAATAGGAAATAGTCAAAATAATAGTTTTATTTAATACAGTCATTAAGTGCTTTCCTCAATGTCAAAAGTTGTTCAACAAGTTGGTTTTGTTGGTTTGCAAGAAATGTTTACATTTCATACCACTGTAATTGCACCACGCATTATTTATTTATATACCGCATTGCAATAGGATCGACAGCCCCGGAGACCGAACAAGAGCCGGAGACAAACGCCGAGTAGGAGATTCTGGAAGTGCCCAGGAGTGAGGAAGCCAAACCCGCAGCGAAAACTAACTTGCCCGAGTGCCCCTCTCACGAGGCATCGGTCTTCTCCCAAGGCAAGCCCCGGAGCATTCTAAGTCTCCCAGTATTTACAATTAATTTAATTGAGTATTTTATATTGTGATGCATTAGGTATAGGAGTTGATTGAATCCTACTTGCTGCATTACCATTTCTTGGCTATTGTTTATATCTACCTTGTTACCCTGTTACTTATGCAAATGTAGAATTGCTTAGCCTGCTTAATAAAGTAGTAAAGGAAGGATGTTCCCGTAATACCCCTGGTGGGTATTTACCGGATCACGGTTGGCTATATTTGCTATCGTGGAAAAGAACCTGAGTAGTAATGAAATATGGTCAACTGGAAGGCAAGGCACCAAGTTGGAACTTGGGGGCAGCTCGTCCGTTGGATCGTGTAGGTTTGTATCGATGTTGGCCCTCGTTCATTTTTGAAAGCGCCCTTTTACTTAGGGTTGTCGGTGCCATAATCGCCGACCCCGAAGCCGGTTAGACACCGTTCGGGCCGGTCTCAACCCGTGTCGCACCCTCTAGTATAGAAACACGATCTGCCTCGGAATGGCCATCGTATAGTTCCAATTGGGTGGTTCGTGCTGTGAGCCGCGACGATTACCACCACGAACAGTATCGAGCGGTTACCCAATGCATGGACCCGACGGGGAAAGTGTGGGTTTGTATTAAAGGTTTCTCGCCAGCTGGTTTGTAATTCGATTCGAGTCGCCATCTCCCCCGGTTACTGGAAACTATGTCGAGCTTCACCACGATACAACTCCATGTTATGTTTAAGGTTCAACTAAAATGTGGATAAGTCAACATGATATGGTTTATACTATTGCTTGCTAGATTCAAGTGGTTGATGTAGATCAGGTGCAAACCTAGACTGAAAAATAGGCTTAAAATTGGACTGCCCATCGATATAACTAAATGATACTTTCCTTAACTTGAGCTTTTCGCAAGTAAATTCCCAGCTCCACCAAAAAGGCCTTGCATACCCTTGGTCTCTTTTATTTTCTGTTGGACAGGTATGTCTAGCTGAGTACATTCCAGTACTCAGGGTTTATCCCATTTATTGCAGATGGCCAGGTCTACTTCGGCTATTGTAAGCACTGCCTCTACCCCATGGAGGGTGATGAGGAATAGGCCCCGGGCAGGGTCATCTAGAAGCTTCTCCTTTGCTTTTGCTGGACTGAGACTGTTGGTGGCACATTATTTGAAAAAGGAGGAGTGAGTTATCAAAAACAATGTTTTATTTGGACCACGTGTGTGGTGGTCGTGTTTTAAACTTATTTAAGCTTCTGCACTTTTTAAAACTCAGTGTTGTAATAACTTTTTTTTAAGATTTCGCACTCTGATGTTAATTTTGATTTCGATTACCGACTGTTGTATCTTTGCGAATGTGGTACTTGAACGATGCGATCCTGTATGATGTGAGTTGATTGAAATCCTTCGAGATTTCTGGACTACCGGAGTTATATGGGTTCAAGTATGAGTCGAGGTCAGCTGATTTGACCAAGATGGTACTTGAGCTCTTATAATTTGGACGGTTCCGCCACAGCCACCCATCATGACGACGAAGGGCCGGCGGCGGGTTGGCTATATAAAACCATCCGCTAGCCCATTCCCGGACGGATTCCGACAACACTACAGAAATTTATTGAGAAGCTACTTCTAGCCTAAGCTGGATACTAGCTCCGCTGACTACTTCTACACTCGCATCACTGGGCTGACATTTTACCCAGAAGAAATAGCGAAAGAGGGTAAAAGAGGGGCAAATCCCCAGAAATGCCACACAAAGATGGGAGAAAATTGCGATATGGAAGCAGGCATTTGGAGTAATATGATTGAGGGTCAAACCATAGTAATGCAGTAGTCCCCTCAAGAAATCACATGCCGGAAGTCCCAGCCCACGCTCGACGAAGGACTTGAACATCACGATCTCCGTGTGTTGGGGGCTGGAGCGCGATGATCAGTGGGCACCCTCCACCCGTCTATTGGCTGCGATCGGAGCAACCCTAACTGCGCCAAGAACGCCAACTCCGATTCTCTGGTGTCCGGCGCTTTCCAAGCCAGAACATCTGTAGGAGGGCACGGGTGGCGTGGTCTCCCGCCGGTGGTTTTCTCCTTCTTCTCCTGATGACATTGCTTCTTTGGACCCATGTTGATGACAAAGGTTTTCCTACGCATCAACTATTGGATTGGCTCTGGAAATTTTTGCTCCGAAGGCTAGGACTTGATGAAAGAGTGACGAATTCATGAGCCAAATAGCGGCTTATTATAGATCTGTTTGCGGCAACCCTTCGGTTTTTGCGAACGACGTTACGGAACCATCCAAAACCCTAACGGCTGGGGGACGTTCTGGATGGCGTCAGTGTCAACAAACGGAACATCTTGCAAAACAGACAATGCCATTCTTTCACAAGATACATTTAGTACTCGGAATCAAAGACACAGGACTCGGAAAATATTCCAAGTACCCGGATCTTATTAATTATTACTCGGAATTACAACAGAGATATACGGTTACACCTTAAGATACAACAGCTTCCAGTACAAGCATAATCAGGATGTAAAACGCTACTCTAGTGTAATCAAGGTACAAAGTCTTGATGCGCAGCACACCAAGGCCTGGGTTCAGTGAGACGCAGTAAAGCAGACACAGAACCTTGGGTAGACACTATCTTTTCAGTGCATCCCAAGGTGGGTTTAAGGCTCTACCCCAGTACACAAGGAACTTGATAGTCAGCCTTAACCCTAACGCCTTTTGACAACCTGTGACCCCGAGGTTGCCCGCGATGCGGGAGTCACAAGAGTTCTTCGAGGCGCACCTCTGTATCCCTCTGCTCGCGACCACTTGGAAACCACCCTGACGGATGATCCCTTCACAAGAGTTCTTCTGGGCACATCAACTATCCTACATAAGGAAGATACCCGGGGGCTCGGACATTTCTGCTACAGATACTATAACACTCATGAGAGTAAGAGAAGTCATATACTCAGGAAGTTGTGGCTTCCCTGCTTCCTAGGCAGGGTATTTATAGGTGATTGCTCTTGGTCTATGGACATAGTTTACAGATACAAGCAGGCAGAGATCAATAAATACACTTTTGTGCGTACTGTTACACATGTGAAGTCTGGCACTAGTAATGGGTTCGCTTCACGTGCATACTTCAAGAGTAAACGGACAAAAGTGTTGCAGATGCACAAAACGACAAGAATCATCAATATGGATAGGTGACACAGTCACTAGTCAATTATTGTTATCCTTGC
This sequence comes from Coix lacryma-jobi var. lacryma-jobi, assembly GCA_009763385.1. Taxonomy (NCBI): domain Eukaryota; kingdom Viridiplantae; phylum Streptophyta; class Magnoliopsida; order Poales; family Poaceae; genus Coix; species Coix lacryma-jobi. The sequence goes on along the minus strand of CM019822.1, from coordinate 53,362,223 downwards.
GATAGTTTTTATTCAGTGGGGGTGAAAAGGGATGTTTGATGAAAACATTACCCACCTGAAGCCGAATATTTATTACTCGGATGGATTAAACAATCGATCAGTGTCATGATTTAGCCTCTTGCAACCGTTACGCATTACCGGGATAATATATTGAAGACCCCAAGTACCGACTACTCGAGTACTCGGAACTCAGGCTCGGGGGCTGCAGGGTATATATCATAAAGGAAATGTTTTTTTAACCAAGGATTACTCGGAAAAAGGTTCAAAGATCCTCAAAGTTATTAAAAATAACAAGAGGCTCGGGGGCTACACCCTATGGGTGCACTTTTCTGAAAAAGTGCACACCATGGAGTTCTTTCATCTACAGAGCACTTCAAATTTTTTTCAGGACATTACTTGTTGATTCCCGGAGGAAACCAGAAGATAACATTTTAGAGAAATATTGATGAGCTCGGGGGCTTGACGGACCAGAATGTCAGAGACATCATCAGAAGATGATTACTCAGACCAGCTCTGGACATCGCGAGAAGATCCGAAGACATGCTACGAAGTAGACATGGATTAGGACTCTCATTGTAACTTAGTTGAGTTGTAAAGGAAGTCTTGTAATTAGAATAGGACTCCTATGTTGTAACCAACTAGGACTCGGTTAGCGCTAAGCTTCACCCGATTATATAAGGGGAAGCGGGCGCCGACCCCTATCATTGAATCTTAGATCATAACACAAGGCACACGCCGCCACTGGACGTAAGGTATTATGCTATTAAGCGGCCTGAACCAGTATAAATTGTTGTCCCTGTGTACTCGCCGAGTTCTACGAACGTCGATCCCCACCGAACAAATCATTTGGGAATCACCAAGACGAGTTGCCGGTTAACAAACACCGACAGACGCTTCTGAGGTATCATCCTCTTCTCTTGTTGATCGTCTCACCGGTGAGCGCGACGCCTTAGCTGACATAGTCCTCGACCAAGACAAGCAACTTAAGCGTGCCATTAGAGAACGCAACGAGTTCAAGGCTAAAATGGCAGAGGCACTTAAGGAGCTTGAGAGTGCTAGGACCGAGGTGAAGGTGATCGAGGAGGAGGAGTGTGATGAGTGCACGATGCATATGACCAACTTTGCCACCATGCAAACCAAGTATGCCTCTTTGATCGAGGTGTATGATGAGCTAAAGGGTAGGCTAGACTTGGTTGGTGAGTGCAAAGTTTGTGTCTCCCTGAGGAAGGAGCTAGAGGAAGTGAAGGCAAGGTCTTCTTTGCTGGTTGCGTGCAAGGCCTGTCCAGGCTTGCGAACTGAGTTGGCAGAGGTTAGTGCCAGGCTTGCCGAAGCTATGAATGCCAGCTCAGTTAGCACCTTGTCCGCTCCTTGTGAGCGATATGCGGTGATGGAGCTTGAGATTGCCAACTGTCGGCATGACAGGATGCAAATCGAGGAGGAAAACACATACCTTCGGTCCATCCTAAGTTGGGTGTCATGTAGTGAGCCGCAGTTGGGCATGATGATCAGTCAGTTCAAGAGGGGAACTGGCGGTCCGGGAGTAGGTTTTGCTTCAGGTGGTGAGGGCTCTAGTGTCTTTGGCAAAATCGGTGAGTTTAGTGGAGTAGACCCGAGTGAGAAACCATCCACTCTCCCTAAGCTTATCAAGATCACCCCACCTGAACCACCTAAGCCTATCACCAAGGATGGTATCCTTGTTGAGTCTCCCAAGGCTCCACCTCGCAAGCAAGTGTGGGTTCCCAAACCTAACCATCTTAGGAACACACTAGACACCCTTCGTAGCCACTCTAGTGACCCCCTTCCGAAGGGCAAGAAGCCAGCCAAGGTGAACAACCCCCGCAACCAAGCAAACCAACAACCCAAGAGAGTGGTGAGGTTTGAGTGCGAGTACTGTCACCGCGAGGGTCACATGCTGAGTTTTGCTTTCAGAGGAAGAGAGCGGCTAGGAGGGATATGGAACTGAACAACCAGGCCAGGCACCACCCTTTCCATGGTGTGCAAGGTCAGGGAGTTCAGATGCAGGGCACTAGGCCTAGAGGAGCACCCCCACAGGCGGCTAGGCCCCTGGCAACTAGACCACGGGGTGGTGGTCGTGCCCGTCGCGGTTTCGGTCGTCGTCAATACGATCGTGAACCGGGTGTAAGAGGCTTTGCTGCTCCGTCCCATAGCGGACCACCTTTCCAGCATGGTGGTGATCGCTTTGCTCAAATGGGACATGTTGGTGAGGTTGGAGGTTTTCCGTCCTATAGCGGACGACCTTTTCAGTATGGTGGTGATCGCTATCCACCCATGGGACGAGGACAGTTTGGTGTTCCTTCTAACACTTTTTCTGGGCCTATGACACAGCACTGGTATCCTTCTCAATATACTAACCCCAGTGTTGTGTCATATGCTCACTTCTTGCCTTTCTATTGATGCAGGAACTTCGGTTGGAGAACATGTGGCCCATGGATTCCGGGTGTTCACGCCACATGACCGGAAAGAAGGAATGGTTCTCCAGCCTAGACCCCGTGGTGCACAAGGAGTACATCACTTTCGGGGATAGTGGTAGAGGTGAGGTTGTTTCTCATGGAGCTATTCGGCTCAATGAGAATTTCGTTCTCAAGGATGCTGCTTTGGTTTCTAACTTGTATTTTAACTTGCTTTCTATTTCGCAACTTCTTGAAGATGATTTTGAAGTGTGTTTTAAGAAAGGCCTTAGTCGAGTTTTGGATTCTCGGGGAGACCTTGTTTGTTCGGTCATCCCATTTGGCTGTGTTTTCAGAGCCGATTTTTCTCGTTCCTTCGGCTCTGCTACTTGTTTGATGGCTGGTCCTTCTTCTGATTTGTGGAAGTGGCATAGGAGGCTTGGTCACTTGAGTTTTGACTTGCTTGCAAGACTTAGCTCACTTGGCTTAATCCAAGGATTGCCTAAGCTTATGTTTCAGAAGGACCTTGTTTGCCATCCTTGTCGTCACGGGAAGATGGTTGCTGCTTCTCACCCACCTGTTAATCAGGTGACGACCAAGCAACCCGGCGAGCTTTTACACATGGACACCGTTGGTCCAGCTCGGGTTTGCTCAGCGGGTGGGAAGTGGTACGTTCTAGTGATCGTTGATGATTTTTCGAGGTACTCTTGGGTGTTCTTCATGGAGGCTAAGGATGAAGCTTTTTCTTTTGCTCGAGATCTTATTTTGAGATTGAAAACGGAGTTTGCCCTGATACTATTAGAGCTATTCGTAGCGATAATGGTACAGAGTTTGCCAACTCGCAGTTTACCACTTTCTTTTCTTCTCTTGGAATCAAGCATCAGCTATCTTCTCCTTATGTCCCCCAGCAGAACGGTGTTCTTGAGCGCAAGAACCGGAACCTTGTTGAGATGGCCAGGACGATGCTCGATGAGCATAGGATTCCTAGGCATTTTTGGGTCGAGGCGATCAACACCGCTTGCCATGTTTCAAATTGCATCTTTCTTCGAGCTTTCATGAAGAAGACTTCTTATGAGTTGCATTTTGAACGGGTACCCAAGGTGTCTCATTTTCGGGTGTTTGGGTGCAAGTGCTTCATCCTGAAGCAAGGAAATTTGGACAAATTTGAATCTCGTTCTGCTGATGGTGTGTTTCTTGGTTATGCTTTGTATTCTCGTGCTTATCGTGTTCTTAACCTTGAGACTAACCGGATAGTGGAGACCTGTGAGGTCACATTCGACGAGACTATGCCTTGTGTTTCTTCTGCGTTTGATGTTGCAGGAGATCAGGAGATGGGAGAGACGATCTTTGTGGAGGAGGAGCAGGAAGACGCCGATTGGGGTGATCCCGAGCCAACTCCACTGGCTGCCCCATTCGACCCAACGACGACGACGTCTGCTCGAGGACCCGATCCCACTACTTCCGCTACTTGGGGTCCCCTTGAGCCACCTCTCCAGCAAGCACCGACTGCACCTGAGGGAGCGATAGCATCTGGCGAGGGGAGGCGACTTCGATGAGGCAAGCGCCCCGAAGCGTCCAGCAGATCCACCCTCCGCAGCAGATGATCGGCGGCATCGACCAGCGAGTCACACGGTCGCGAGCGTATGAGATCTTACACTTTGCTCATTCTGCATTTGTTGCTTCTTTTGAGCCCAAAGATGTTGGACACGCTCTTTCTGATCCTAATTGGTTTAATGTCATGCATGAAGAATTATAAAATTTTGAGCGAAACCAAGTTTGGACCCTAGTTCCACCTCCACCAGAATGCCACCCTATAGGTACCAAATGGGTTTTCAAAAACAAACAGGGTGAGGATGGGATGGTAGTAAGGAACAAGGCTAGGCTACTAGCTCAGGGTTTTTGCCAAAAGGAGGGGATCGATTATGAAGAAACCTTTGCCCCTGTAGCTCGTTTAGAAGCCATTAGAATCCTTTTAGCCTTTGCTGCTTCGAAGGGTTTTAAGCTTTATCAGATGGATGTTAAGAGTGCTTTTCTAAATGGGTATATAGAGGAAGAGGTTTATGTGAGACAACCTCCTGGTTTCGAGAGTCCCAAGTTTCCAAACCATGTTTTCAAACTTACAAAAGCTTTATATGGTTTGAAACAAGCCCCGAGAGCATGGTATGATCGTTTGAAAACCTTTATGCTTTCCAAGGGTTTAAAAATGGGACGAGTAGATAAGACTATGTTTCTCCTCAGGCAAGGCAATGACACCCTTTTAATTCAGATTTACGTGGATGATATCATATTTGGTGGCTCTTCTCATGCACTTGTTGCCAAGTTTGCAGATACAATGAGCAGGGAGTTTGAGATGAGTATGATGGGTGAGTTGACCTTCTTCCTCGGGTTGCAAATCAAGCATACCCGAGATGGGACGTTCGTGCATCAAGGCAAATACACGAAGGACATCCTGAAGAAGTTTGACATGGGCGAGGCCAAGCCTCTTACGACGCCCATGGCGACGACTGTTGCGATGGATGCGGACCAGGACGGAGAGGCGGTTGACCAGAAGGAGTACTACAAGAGCATGATTGGCTCACTCCTGTACTTGACGGCGACGAGGCCAGACATATAGTTTTCTGTGTGTTTGTGTGCTCGCTTTCAGGCGTCCCCTCGCACTTCTCACAAGCAAGCGGTCAAGCGCATCATGAGGTACCTCCGATACACTCCTGAGTTCAGACTTTGGTACTCTTCTTCTTCGACCCTTTCGCTTTGTGGTTACTCCGATGCGGATTTTGCTGGCTGTCGGCTTGAGCGCAAGTCTACTTCTAGGACTTGTCAATTTCTTGGCTCTTCACTGGTTTCGTGGTCTTCTCGCAAATAGTCAAACGTAGCCCAGTCTACTACTGAAGCCGAGTATGTTGCCGCTGCTTCTTGCACTTCGCAGCTTTTATGGATGGTTGCTACCTTGCGTGATTTTGGTCTAGATTTCAGTCGGGTCCCTTTGCTTTGCGACAGCACTTCTGCCATTAGTGTAGCAAAGAACCCTGTTCTTCACTCCAAGACCAAGCACATCAATGTCCGCTTTCACTTTCTTCGTGATCACTACGAGAAAGGCGACATTGATCTTAGGCATGTAGACACCCATAACCAGGTTGCGGATATTTTCACCAAGCCTTTGGATCTCTCAACTTTTGCTAGGTTGAGAGGTGAGCTTGGTGTGTGTTTCCCCTTTTAGATGGGGGAAGCATTTTGTTTGATGTACTGTAGACTGACTTTCTGATCTCTTTTTGTTTTGGATCTTGAGTCTGTTTAGTCTTGTTTTGCTCCGATACTAACTTCTGCATGCATTTCATCATGTTTACATCTTGCTTTTTTCGAGCTTCATGTTTATTCCTTAGAATGAACTTATGCTCTGATTAGTGCATGTTTCGATGATATATGGTGATGTTTGTAGCTTAGGCTCTCTTTGATCACTGATACATATTGTGAGATAAGCTATTTTTTAGAATGATGAACATTGTTGGCACAAAATATGGCGCACTGTGCCTCACACACAGCAAGCCAGAAAGCGTGGCTTCAATCGGGTGCCCGGGCGATTCAAAATCCGGAAACGTGCCAGTCGGTTTGACCTGAAAACCAACAAGGGATAAAACTGTGAGAGTAAAACTAGAACATGCTGGGTGAGACCAGACAGTTCCATATTTACGGCCCTGAAGCCACTTTCGACGACATACAACTATAGAAGCTGTCTGCCAAACATGTTTATAGAATTATTCGGCTAATATAGAAGAAAGCATATGAAAGCATTGATTACCGAATATACATATAGAAAAATACATGCTTTAAACAGATAAGAATGAATTACGAATCAATGTATAACCAAAATCGGCAAACCAGCCGAATTGGGGTCCATGAAGAAGGAACATGCACATAAACATGATCAAACTAATCTAAAATCTGCATCTGCCGCACGATACCTAGTTTTATCAAAGCTCAAGCATGATTGACATGTATGAACCCACAACACGTAACAATCTAGATTGGAAATTAATTCGGCCATCATGATCATGCAATTATTAAGATACAAATAAACTTGTAAAGCAAGGCCGAACAAAGTCAATCTAGATTGGGCAAAAGAGTGTTACAAAATTAATTAAATCATGCAACACCAAATAACTTAATGAATCTATTAGATCTTGCCAAATCTAATAGAGCCGATAACTATCTCGCTTTTGCTAAACATATCAATTAAACGCCTGCTGCAAGGTATTTACTCATAAGCATAGCATAAGCAAAGAGTTCTTGATTGTCGACACAGATCCGCCGCACGATCTTTGAAAATAAACAAGACTACTTGCATCACATCTAAATCCACCGCATGATACTAGACATGATAACAAGGTTGTCGGGACTTACGGAGGTCGACGGATCGATGATTCCTCTCGAAGAACTCGACGACACGACAAAGGACTCGAAGGTGGCACAGGGCCGATTTGTATTGATATAGTTGTGAACCGTTTTACAATGGTCGGGGGTTTATATTTATACCCTGGGCGAAACATGAGTCCTAGAAGACTACGATTTACATAATGAAACTTGGAAAATACGAGTCTTATTTCTATTTTCCCCTCGGCGTCCCCTATTGTCAGGTGTTTTCTCGTGCAAGCTGGCTTCACTTGCCATATTTGCTTCCCGAATAGAATCATCCTTTTACAAGATAGCCGACCGCACCTGCACCTGCTAATACTCCGAGAACTAAACGTCCGCTTAGTTGTTTGCCGAATGCCCTTCTCACTGCCGGCTGGGTCCATTCGTCATTTTCTTGGTCCATTTGATCAACCGATCTTTCTGGATCCTGCCGATTCCTCAAATCGTAGCTATCTTCAGTAAAATCCGGCTCATTCCTTTCTTAGTCCAAATTTTGGTGTAAACACAGGCCCCCCTAGTTTGAAGTATGAATACTTCATGCTTCGAACTATTTCCTGCAGATGAATTTTCCTTTCGGCCGATATCATCTTATTATTTCACAAAAACATTATCAGCTTGATACCTCATTTCTTGATGAGAAGATGAGCTCAGATGCAAAGCCATCGGCAATTCCAGCAGTTCATCAATGAATCGACAATAAAATTCCATCTAGCCGATATCCTTATTTAAAATCACTTTGTATTTCTTTTGCTGCCAATCAGCTTTCGGGGCATAAAGAGCTGACGTGCGTGCGTGAATGACTGCTGGCAATAACATTATCCCATTCCAAACTTTACCTAAACATGTGAACTTTGAAGTGTCTACCACACCATCTTGGGTAGTTGAGGAATGGAACGGATTAGAATCTAATCATCTGTATTCCTCCTGCTCAGGAAACTTGGGTTTTTTGAAAGATTTTTTCAAATTAAAACATAGCATTGCTCCTCAAATGATTCTCTCAGATCGCTCAATATTTTATGGTTCCTCACCGAGGCACCATTTTGCCTCTTTCCAACTTATCTCTAAAAAGTTTATGTGGAGTTTAGGTATGGATAAATATGCAGCATACTTACTTCACATGTATTGTGAAGTTAAATTCCAGATCCAAGGAGAGTAGTGTCATACTCTTAGATCAAGATGTGCACGTGTATAAAATATTTGGTGGCTAGCCTAATTCTACTATGCTCTCTTTGAAACATATTTCTCTTTGTAGAACATTTTTGCGAGAACATGGGTCACCTTTATTTTCTTTGTTTTCCTTTTTTTCTTTTCTTTAACTTTCATCTCCCCTTTTTCTTCTTTTTTTTGCATGACCCATGTCTCTTTCTGCAGCAAACTTTTGAGAGAAATATTGTCAAGAACTTGGAGCATTTATTCTGATAAAACCTAACAAACATTTTTTCGTCTTCTCCTAACGTAGGAGTAAACTTTTTGAGGTGGATGAAAGCATGTTCTTGCGTACTTCTGATGTAGAAGCAGCATACATATGTGGCGTGTACGTGATCTTGATCTTGGGAGTACGATAAATCTCTCAACAAGGGTCAACAAGACTTGACAAAACTCAATACAAAGTAAGCAACTTATGTGGTAGGTTTTCTAATGAGACTAACATATGGCTTTGGTAGGAAATTCAGCATCATTAAGGAGACAAGCTATTGATTTTAAATTTTATAAGAAAAATTCCCAAGTACTTTGCAAAAAAGGAAGCAAGACTTTCATCATACCGTATCTCATTCATCAACTTCTTTGATGATATGCTTTCCCTATAACAGATTGTTCACAAGTAATAGGAAAAGCAAGAAATAAAGAATATGTGAGCCAAGCATGGGAACATGTACCTCCACTTGAGCCGATGAAAGCCTTTGCGTGAGATCCCTTTATAATGACGTCCTCATTAGTGCACTTATCGGCTGCTGCATCTATAATCTTTATATGCTTCTGCTCTGACCTGATCTCGTAGTGAAGGATCAGATTAGTGACCAGAGGGGGGGTGAATGGGAGCCTCAAATTCAACTTGTGAATAGAGTGGCCCTTGTCCCAGAAAATCACCCCAAAAGCAAAGACTCGAGACGACCGGAGAGTTCACGACCTACAAGTAGGTGGATACCCTAGGAGATGTCCTAGTGGTACAGCGGAACCCCCGGAGAAACACCAAAGCCAACTGCCAAAACCCCAGAGCAAAACTGCACAAACAGCAGAATCGCGGACTGTCCGGGGTCAGGGTCCCGGACTGTCCGCCGTTAAGTCCCGGACTGTCCGCGAGTGGGAGCCGGACTGTCCGCCGGTCAAAACGCAGAAACCAAACAGTGCTACAAGTCGGTTGGACAGGTCCCGGACTGTCCGCGGGTTTGTACCGCGGACTGTCCGCCGTTCACTCGACAGTGAACAGTCAGGGGACTGCGCCTGACTGACCTGGCCGAGACCCGATGCGCGGACTGTCCGCCGTTAGGGGCGCGGACTGTCCGCCAATGCCCAAAAAGCACAAAGTTGCTCGGGTTCAAAACCAAATTCGAATCGATCTCAACCAAATCGAAAGGAACTTCGATCAAACTCCTCCCAGGTGTTCCTCTATGTATTGGCGTGCTAATCCTAAGAAATCATCGCACCAAACCAAGTCAATCAAGAGAAATTCGTGGATCACCGTAAAGGGGGAAGAACGAAGACCGAACACGAAATCGACCCGATCTATGGATTCGTGAGGTTAGGGGAGAAACCCTTCGGTGGAAAGAAGGGGCTCACGACCAAGAACGAATTGATTCAAGTGGAATCGAAAATCATCTCGCGGAGAAGGAGAACGAGGCAAATCTCCGTGAGATGAAAAACCGAAACGCGAAGAACACCAACACAAACGCGAATCAATTCGATTTCAGCCGAAATTCCTCCACACGAGGAGACAACGAGAATACGGTCTCGTTTCCTCAAAAGATCCAAATACACAGAGGTATGATTCCCGTCTCTGCGGATCGCTTGCAGTGAGGTATGATTAGAACCTAAGCAGCGGGCTAGACAGAGAGAGCTCAGGAACAAATGACTGCAAGGATAGGGAGAGAGGAGGGGTGCCTCTCTTATTTATAGCCTAAAACAATAATCCCCTTCTACTCCTAGATACAGAGCGAACTGGCCAACCCTAGGGGTATCCCGGTCCAACTCTGCTGATTGCCGATCCGACGGCCACGCGCCCATCTCATCCTTAGCTTCGCCTTGACGCAAGCCTCAGGATGCCGCCACGTGCCGCCCCGTCGACCGCCGCACCTACCTCGCGAATAGCTGCGCCGCCGCGCCAGCCTCTTCACACCGCCACGTGTCGACCGTCCTTTTTGCGGACCTCCCCCCGGTTTTGAGGCCGAAACCGGGAAACCTGGGCCTTCCCCCGGTTTTGAGGCTGAAACCGGGAAACCTGTCCTCAGGCTGAGTTTTGTGTCCCAAACTCAGAAACCCGCGCGCCCAGGTTTTGAGGCCCAAACCTGGAAACCATCCACGCCGAGTTTTGAGGCCCAAACTCGGAAACCGGCCACCCCGAGTTTTGAGGCCCAAACTCGGAAACCATCGAGGGTAGCTTTTCGAGGCTCAGCTACCGAACCCATGCCGAAGACGGGATGTGGTTCGCACACCCCGAGTTCCAGCACCGATGCCGGAGCATGTCCAGCCTCCACGCCGGGCACAGTGCATTCGCCATCCTTCTCGGCCTCCCGCCAAGTGTCACGACGCCATCACCTTCCTCCCGACTCGGCCGATGCACCGCACATCCCCATGTGCTCTTGCTTGTCAACGCCACGTGCTAGCTACCATAGCTGGTCCTCAGGTCTCCCGGTCCGTCGGTCCAAGCTCCACGTCCGCCCTTCACCGCTCCCGGTCCGTCGGCACGACACATCCTTACTTGACCTTCACCTCACCTTCGACCACTGCCCGAGCTCCGCACCTGCACATCAACACAGCCAAGAGACATGTTGCTCGTTGATCGATCACTCATCACTCAGGAAAGGAACCTCAAGGGCACATATCAACCTTGTGTTCTCAATCTCCCCCTTGATGAGTGCATCGTCAACTCATAGTAACCGTAACCAAAATAAAAGAAAAGCAGAATTAGATAGAAGGAGAAAAACTCACTCGAGATATCCAAAAGCCAGAGAAAAGGCCGAAGAAGAACAACTCGAGATAAGCAAAGCTTGGTCCCCAAAGACATGGGCAAAGGTTCGACACAACCAAGCAAAAGATCGGAGCAACAACTCATCAGAGAGCAAAACTCGATCAAAATCAGAGCACAAGACTTGGTTCCCAAAGACATGGGCAACGGCTCGACGCAACCAAGTCAGAAACAAGCTAGTCCTCAAGAGGAGGTAGAAAGGGCTCAACACCACTAGCTGAAAGCTCGATACCAAATAAAGACTGCTTAAGAAGCAGCTACTGCTAGTCCCTCAAGATAGAGGCACAGAGGCTCAACACAACCAGCAGTAAGCCCGATACCGATCAAGAACCATCAAAACATGATGAAAACAGCTAGTCCCTCAAGACAGAGGCACAGAGGCTCGACACAACTAGCTAAAAAGATCGATAAAAATCGACTCGGAGCAGGCAGAAAAACTCCCCCTCACTGAAAGAACTCCCCCTCAGCAAGTGAAGCATAAATTGCAAATTGACACCATCGGAAACATTCTCCCCCTTGGGGGCAAATTGCAATCAAAAGAGAGGGGAAAAAGACTCAAGTAAGTAAAACGGAGCGAGGTCATGCCTATCAGAGTCAAGCAAATGCACATGAGTTAAAAATGCAAGTTAGCAGCTTCAGGTATATACTCGAAAGAGTGAAAGAATGCTCTAAAGAGTGCTGATCCGACTATAAAGCAACATGCAAAAGTGCTAGCAAAGGCTCAAACTGATCACCGAATACAAGATATGAATGCATAAGCTAAGTGAGCAGTTTTAAGCCGTTCAGAAAGGAGTTTCACAATCAAAAATAGCACTGAACATGTAGAGACTGGAAGTCAAACAAGTGCTAAACATGTATACAAGGTGAACTACCCCTAGCACAGTTCAATCATCATGCTATAGAATGAAACATAGACTTGTGTTTTCAGATTTTATCGGAGAATTTGCAGCGGTTATTAACACAAGTTTAAGATCAGCATGTGATTGTGAGAGGTTGAAAGCTTGTCATTGCCTAACTTTTCAACCGTGCTAAGCCTGTGCATATGCAATCAGAAGCTTAAAGCATCGGTTTCGGTCTTACACTACACGGCTCAAGTTTAACTCAAGGTGCTATGAGAAACAGTCTCGATACCGTGATGTGCTGACAAAGCAATCCCATCTCGATCTTTTCAATTCACTAACACTTGGTTCATTTTAAATAGAATATGAACAGTCCAAGCAAGTGAAAAACTCAGAACTAGAGACATAGCAACCTAGCATATATGAAATAGCACATGTAACCTCAACACATCCTACACATGCTAGTTGCTAATCTCAATGGTGAACATGTATCAAGTTTTAAGTTCATTAAGCATGTTCATCATTCTGAAAAGTAGCTTTAGCTCACAATATGTATTAGTGATCAAGGAGAGCCTAAGCTACAAGCATCATCATATATCATCGAAGCATACACTAATCAGAGCATAAGTTCATTCTCAAGAATATAGACATGAAGCTTAAAAATGCAAGATGCACATATGATGAAGTCAGAATCGGAGCCAAAACAAAACCAAAAAGACTCAAGACCCAAAAACAAAAAGGATCAGAAAGTCAGTCTATGGTACATCAAAAATACTTCCCCCATCTAAAAGGGGAAACACACACCAAGCTCACCTCTCAACCTAGCAAAAGTTGAGATATCCAAAGGCTTGGTGAGAATATCCGCAACCTGGTTATGGGTGTCTACATGCCTAAGATCAATGTCGCCTTTCTCATAGTGATCACGAAGAAAGTGAAAGCGAACATCGATGTGTTTGGTCTTGGAATGAAGAACAGGGTTCTTTGCTACACTAATGGCAGAAGTGCTGTCGCAAAGCAAAGGAACCCGACTGAAATCTAGACCGAAATCACGCAATGTAGCAACCATCCATAAAAGCTGCGAAGCACAAGAAGCAACGGCAACATACTTGGCTTCTGTAGTAGACTGGGCTACGTTCGACTGTTTGCGAGAACACCACGAAACCAGTGAAGAGCCAAGAAACTGACAAGTCCCAGAAGTAGACTTGCGCTCAAGCCGACAGCCGGCAAAATCCGCATCGGAGTAACCACAAAGCGAAAGAGTCGAAGAAGAAGAGTACCAAAGTCCGAACTCAGGAGTGTATCAGAGGTACCTCATGATGCGCTTGACTGCTTGCTTGTGGGAAGTCCGAGGGGACGCCAGAAAGAGAGCGCACAGACACACAGAAAACTGTATGTCCGGCGGCCAATCATGCTCTTGTACTCCTTCTGGTCAACAGCCTCTCCGTCCTGGTCCGCGTCCATCGCAGCAGTTGTCGCCATGGGCGTCGTAAGAGGCTTGGCCTCGCCCATGTCGAATTTCTTCAGGATGTCCTTCGTGTACTTGCCTTGATGCACGAACGTCCCGTCTCGGGTTTGCTTGATTTGCAACCCGAGGAAGAAAGTCAACTCACCCATCATACTCATCTCAAACTCCCTGCTCATAGTATCTGCAAACTTCGCAACAAGCGCGTGAGAAGAGCCACCAAAGATGATATCATCCACGTAAATCTAGACTAACAGGGTGTCATTGCCTTGCTTGAAGAGAAACAAAGTTCTATCGACCCGTCCCATTTTAAAACCCTTGGAGAGTAAAAAGGTTTTCAAACGATCATACCACGTTCTCGGGGCTTGTTTCAAACCATACAAAGCTTTTGAAAGTTTATAAACATGGTTTGGAAACTTGGGATCCTCAAAACCAGGGGGTTGCCTAACATAAACCTCTTCCTCTATATACCCATTCAAGAAAGCACTCTTGACATCCATCTGGTTAAGCTTAAAACCCTTTGAAGCAGCAAAGGCTAGAAGGATTCTAATGGCTTCTAAACGGGCTACAGGGGCAATGGTTTCCTCATAACCTATCCCCTCTTTCTGGCAGAAACCCTGGGCTACTGGCCTAGCCTTGTTCCTCACTACCATCCCATCCTCACCCTCTTTGTTTTTGAAAACCCATTTGGTACTTATAGGGTGGCATTCTGGTGGAGGTGGAACTAGGGTCCAAACTTGGTTTCGCTCAAAGTTTTCTAGCTCCTCATGCATGGCATTTACCCAGTTAGAATCAGAAAGTGCGTGTCCAACATCTTTGGGCTCAAAAGAAGCAACGAATGCAGAATGAGCAAAGTGAGAGATTTCATACGCTCGCGACCGTGTGACTCGCTGGTCGATGCCGCCGATCATCTGACGCGGGGGGTGAAATTGCTGAACGCTCCGGGGTGCTTGCCTCGCCGAAGTCGCCTCCCCCTCGCCAGATGTTGTCGCTCCCTCAGGTGCAGCAGGTGCTCGCTGGAGAGGTGGCTCTAGAGGACCCCAAGAAGAAGACGTCGTGGGATCGGGTCCTCGAGCTGAAGTAGTCGTCGCAGGGTCGACGGGGGCAGCCAGTGGAGTTGGCTCGGGATCACCCCAATCGGCATTCTCCTGCTCCTCCTCCACAAAAATGGTCTCTCCCAGCTCCTGTTCTCCTGCAACATCAAAAGCAGAAGAAACACAAGGCATAGTCTCGTCAAATGTGACCTCGCAGGTCTCCACTATCCGGTTAGTTTCAAGGTTAAGAACTCGATAAGCGTGCGAATGCGATGCATAACCAAGAAACACGCCATCAACAGAGCGAGATTCAAATTTGTCCAAATTGCCTTGCTTCAGAATAAAACACTTACACCCAAACACCCGAAAATGAGACACCTTGGGTACCCGTCCAAAACGCAACTCATAAGATGTTTTCTTCATGAAAGCCCGAAGAAAGATGCGATTTGAAACATGGCAAGCGGTGTTGATCGCCTCGGCCCAAAAACGCCTAGGAGTCCTATGCTCATCAAGCATCGTCTTGGCCATCTCAACAACGGTCCGGTTCTTGCGCTCAACAACACCATTCTGCTGGGGGACATAAGGAGAAGAAAACTGATGCTCGATTCCATTAGAAGAACAGAAAGAAGCAAACTGAGAATTATCAAACTCAGTACCATTTGAAGGACCGAGAAGCTACCCGAAAGCGACCAGAGGGGGGGTGAATGGGAGCTTCAAAATTTCCTTTCGGAAACTCGATGCCTCTGTCCCAAAATTAACCCCAAGAGCGAACCCTCGAGCTTGCTAATGTCCACGACCCTAGAAGAAGGGTGGATGCTTCCTAGAAGCACAGCGGGACACTACACAACTCTAGAAAGCCAACGCAAAAGACGGGACTCGAATCCGTCAACGAGCGAGCGAACCGCGAATGAAACAGCGTGAAACAGCAGCGACCGGACTCTGGCCTGCGTCCGGTCAGCAGGGGCCGGACGCGTCCGGTCACACAATAACAGGTTTTGGACCTCTCTATTTCTGACCGGACTCTGGCGTACGGTGCGTCCGGTCAGCTACAGTGCGTCTGGTCAAAAGCCAACCAGCCTAGTGAACAGTGAGACCTGTGCGTCCGGTCACTAAATCAACAGAGCGTCCGGTCGAACACAGGAACACTGCACGTGATGTTCATCGACCGGACTCACGCGCAGTGCGTCCGGTCACCCCGATGGAGCGTCCGGTCAATGCGCAGCAGCACTGTTCGTCCACCGAATCGCCTCGATCTCACCCAAAACAAATCCTCTAGGGATCAAACTTGGTGAGATGAGTCACAAGGAGTGTAGTGAGCTATCTCTAAGAGATCATGGCTCGAACCTATCTCCAAAACGGTGAATCGAAGAATTTCGGGGGAAGGGAGAAAACTTGACCCGAAACGAAAAATCGATCGATCTCCTAGACCGTGAGGTTAGAGGATGATTCCTTCGGTGGAAAGAAGTGCCTCACGATCTAGAACAAACCAGTTCAAACGGAATTGCAAAAGACGAACTGAGCAAAGAGATCAAGCGACGGGAAAATCGTGGAGAAAAAGGATTCCGCGAAGAACACGAACAAAGCGCGAATCACACCCACGAATTGCAAGCCGAAGCGCAAACACCCGCTACGACAAGGAGGTTACGACCTCCTTTCCTCAAAATCAACAGAACACAGAGTTGCAAGTCTCTCTGCGGATCTCAGCTACAGCAGGGGATGGGAGAGTAGGAAACCCTAAGTGCAAAGAGCAAATGAGATGGCTAAAACTGAGATGGATGGGAGGAGGGTGTCTCCCTACTACTTATCCTAATTCTAACCTAAGTCTAATTCCTACTCTACCCCTCTCTATTCTAATTACAGAGCGAACCAGCTAAACCCTAGGGTTATTCTGGACCAACTCGGTGGTAGGTGTATCCGACGGCCACGCCCGCACAATACAAAGCGTTGCCTCGACGCAACCTCCAGATTGCCGCCACGTGCCGCCACCGCTCTGCACCCCCGGTTTTGTGGCCCAAACCGGGAAACCAGCCTTTTCCAGCCATCCCCCGGTTTTGAGGCCCAAACCGGGAAACCAGCCCACCAGCTTCTGAGTTTTGAGGCCAAACTCAGCAAACCCTCAGCGCCCAGGTTTTGAGGCCCAAACCTGGAAACCGTCCTCAGCCCGAGTTTTGTGGTCAAACTCGGAAACCCTCAGCCCGAGTTTTGTGGCCAAACTCGGAAACCGTCCACACCCAGGTTTTGAGGCCCAAACCTGGAAACCGTCCATCCGATGGTTTTTCCCTGGCTCTACCACCAAACCGACGTCGTAGATGGGATGCACCTCCCGTGCACCCCGTCCACCGACACGTGTCCCTGAGTCTACGACTCAGGCAACACATGACCGCATTTCTTCACTTGTCGTCGTCACAGGCTGCCAGCCACCACAGCTGATCCTCGGGCCTCTGGTCCCTCAGTCCAAGCCTCACGTCCGCCCTTCACCGCTCGGTACCTCGGCATGGCACGTCCGCCGCACGGCACGCCCATCCTTCACCGCACCCGGTCCATCGGCACGGCACGTCTCAACTTGACCTTCACCTCGCCGTCGATCACTGTATCCGTGCTCGACACCTGCACAACACAAGCCAAAGAACATGCGCATCATCCCAGTTGACAATCACTCATCACTCAGAGACCCGGCATACACCCATGTATCCGCAATCTCCCCCTTGATGAGTGCATTGTCAACTACTCACACAAATCATAATGAAAAGAAGAATAAGGAAGAAGGAGGAAGGAGAAGGAGAAAACTCAACCAAATGACCCAAAAGCATAGCAAAGCCGAAGAAGGTCAAGTGGAAAGAGCGAAAGAACTTGGTCCCCAAAGACATGGGCAACGGCTCGACGCAACCAAGTAAAGCAAAGCTAGCCCTCAAGAAGAGGTAGAACAGGCTCAACACCGCTAGCAGATAGCAATTGGAAACTCCAGAGAAGAGAGCTCAAACCAATTGAAGCCGAATGAAAATCGAAGCAAAATGCTAGTCCCTCAAGATAGAGGCACAGAGGCTCAACAC
Source organism: Coix lacryma-jobi var. lacryma-jobi (assembly GCA_009763385.1). Taxonomy (NCBI): domain Eukaryota; kingdom Viridiplantae; phylum Streptophyta; class Magnoliopsida; order Poales; family Poaceae; genus Coix; species Coix lacryma-jobi. The sequence continues at coordinate 53,344,837 of CM019822.1, read as the reverse complement.
AACTAGCAAAGAAAGCTCGAAACCAATGCCTTTCGGCCAAGCACGCTCTGAACCAATTGGAATGACTCCAAACTAAAAGAGAACCAATCGAAGACAAAATGCCCTGAAAATGTTTGCTAGTTCCTCAAGACAGAGGCAAAGGCTCAACACAACTAGCAAACTCCCCCTCGACAAGTGCAAGCAACTAGGAAAAAACCCCCTTAGGTCCAACATGAGAAGAGCACAAAGATTTGAGAAGAGCACAAAGATTTGAAATTCTCCCCCTTGACGAAAACTCCCCTTTAGTTGAACATCCAGGAGACACATGATTTGCAATTTCTCCCCCTTAGTTGAAAATGCACTAATAAAAAAAAGTCATCAAGGCAAGAAACTCCTCCTTCCAACATGCATATGAAGTCAGAAATGCAAGTTAGCAGCTTCAGGCATATAATCAAAAGAGTGCAAGAATGCTCTAAACAGTATAACTCCAATGACTCAACTAAGCACTCAAATAGCGAAGGCTCAAACTGATCACACATACGAAATATGAACATATGAGCATGTGAGCAGTCTGTAGCCAAAAAGATAGTCACCATCAAAATAGCACTACACATGTATAGACAGGAATCCAAACAAGTGCTAAACATGTATACAAGGTGAACTACCCCTAGCAAGGTTCAATCATCATGCATAGGAAAGAAGCATATACTTGTGATTTCATTTTTATATCGGAGTTGCAGCGGTGAAATTACACAAGTTTAATTTCAGCATGTGATTGCGAGAGGTTGAAAGCTTGTCTTTGCCTAACTTTTCAACCGTGCGAAGCCTATGCCGAAGCAATCAGAAGCTTAAAGCTACGGTTTCGGTCATACACTACACGGCTCAAGTTTAGCTCAAAGTGCAATGAGAAACCGTCTCAATACCGTGATGTGTTGACAAGCAATCCCATCTCGATCTTTTCAATTCACTAAAACTTAGTTCAAATTTTATACATGATATGAACAGACCAAGCAAGTGAATGACTCAGAACTAGAGACATAGCAACCTAGCATATATGAAAAGCACGAGTGAACTCAACATATCCTACACATGCTAGTTGCATATCTCAATGGTGAACATTTTCAGATTGTAAGTTATTAAGTAAATTCAACATTTCAAAATAGCTCAGCTCACAGCATGTACTAGTGATCAGAAGGAGCATAAGCTACAAGCATCAAAATAAGCATCAGAGCATACTACATAGAGCATAGTTACATTCTAGTGATTATAAACATGAAGCTTAGAATGTGAATGCGTATGCTGAAATGCAAAAGAAAAGAAAGACAAAAGAGACAGTCAAATATACAAGATCCAAAATGTTTCCCCCATCTAAAAGGGGAAACACACACCAAGCTCACCCCTCAACCGATTAAAGGTTGATTCGTCTAAAGGCTTGGTGAAAATATCAGCCAATTGATGATGAGTATCGACATGGCGAAGGTCGATATCACCCTTCTCCTGGTGGTCTCGCAGAAAATGAAAGCGCACATCAATGTGTTTGGTCTTCGAATGAAGTACGGGGTTCTTAGCAACGCTAATGGCACTCGTGCTGTCACAAAGCAAAGGCACGCGAGAAAAGCTCAGACCAAAATCACACAAAGTGGCCATCATCCAAAGCAACTGGGAACAGCAGCTAGCCGCAGCAACATACTCAGCCTCCGTAGTAGACTGAGCGACACTCGACTGCTTGCGAGAAGACCACGAAACAAGAGAAGAACCAATAAACTGGCAAGTCCCAGAAGTGGACTTGCGCTCAATACGGCAACCAGCAAAATCGGCATCCGAATAACCGCAAAGGGAGAGGGTGGAGGAAGCAGAATACCAAATCCCAAACTCAGGCGTGAAACGAAGGTACCTGAAAATCCGCTTCACCGCCTGACGGTGAGAGGTGCGCGGCGACGCCTGAAAGCGCGCACACAGACACACCGCGAACTGGATATCCGGGCGTGTCGCCGTCAGGTAGAGTAGCGACCCGATCATGCTGCGGTACTCCTTCTGGTCCACTGCTTCTCCATCCACATCCGCATCCAGGGCAGTCGTTGTCGACATGGGTGTTGGAAGAGGCTTGGCCTCACCCATATCGAACCGCTTCAGCAAGTCCTTGGTGTACTTGCCCTGGTGCACAAACGTCCCCTCTCGGGATTGCTTAATTTGCAACCCGAGAAAGAATGTCAGCTCGCCCATCATGCTCATCTCGAACTCCCTGCTCATAGTATCTGCAAACTTGGCAACCAAAGCGTGAGAAGAACCACCGAAAATGATATCATCCACGTAAATCTGGACCAAGAGAGTGTCTTTGCCTTGCCTGAGGAGAAAGAGCATTTTATCTACACATCCCATTTTAAAACCCTTAGCAAGCAAAAAGGTTTTCAACCTATCATACCAGGCTCTAGGGGCTTGTTTCAAACCATATAAAGCTTTGTGGAGTTTAAAAACATGGTTTGGAAACTTAGGATTTTCAAAACCGGGGGGTTGCTCAACATAAACTTCTTCTTCTATGTAGCCGTTTAAGAAGGCACTCTTGACATCCATTTGAAAAAGTTTGAAACCTTTGGATGTAGCAAAGGCCAAGAGTATCCTAATTGCCTCCAAACGAGCTACAAGAGCAAACGTCTCCTCATAGTCTATCCCCTCCTTCTGACTATAACCCTTCGCTACAAGCCTGGCCTTGTTTCTAACAACGTGGTCATCCTCTCCTTGCTTGTTTTTGAAAACCCATTTTGTCCCAATAGGCTTACACTCAGGAGGAGGTGGAACTAGAACCCAAACCCGATTTCGCTCAAAATTCTCAAGCTCCTCATGCATGGCATTGACCCAATCAGGATCCGTCATAGCGTGTCCAACATCTCGGGGCTCAAAATTAGCAACAAAAGCAGAATGAGCGAAGTGCGAGATTTGCTGTGACCTGGACCGAGTGACCCGTTCGTCGATGTTGCCGATCATCTGCTGAGGCGGGTGCTGGCGCTGGATGTGTCGTGGCGCCTCCCTTGTCGAAGTGGCCTCCCCTTCAACAGCAGCTGGTGCCTCCCCGGGTACAAATGGTACTGCTCGGGGTGGCGGATCCCACGGCCCCCAGGAAGAAGAGGTGTCGGGGCCGTGAGTCGTCGTAGAAGCCGCTCTTTGCGGCACTGCAGGTGGAGGAGGTGCTGGGTCATCTATCCCTTCAGCACCTTCTTCATCATCATCAAAAAGAGGCTCGCCAACCTCATGATCACCTGCACGCTCAAAGCGAGAAGAAGGACAAACCATGGTCTCGTCGAAGGTGACATCGGATGTCTCCATGACTCGGTTAGTGTCAAGGTTAAGTACACGATAAGCTCGAGTGTGAGTGCCATAACCCAAAAACACACCGTCAGAAGAACGAGACTCAAACTTGTCCAAGTTGCCCTTTTTGAGTATAAAACAATGGCAACCAAAAACTCGAAAATAACTCACCTTGGGTAGTTTTCCAAAACGCAACTCATAAGAAGTCTTTTTCAAGAAAGCTCGGAGAAAAATGCGATTGGAAATGTAGCATGCAGTGCTCATAGCTTCGGCCCAATATCGCCTAGGAGTCCTATGCTCATCGAGCATCGTCCTGGCCATCTCAACAAGGGTCCGATTTTTCCTCTCTACAACACCATTTTGTGGCGGTGTGTAGGGGGAAGAAAACTGATGCTCTAAACCCAAAGAGTTACAAAACCTCTCAAAATCCGAATTTTTAAATTCGGAACCATTATCGCTCCGAATTGCTCGCATCGAGTTCAAAGGGAACTCGTTCTGAAGACGCAAAATCAGATTGCGAGCAAAAGAGAAAGTCTCGGTCTTTTCAGCTAAAAAGAAGACCCACGAATATCTCGAAAAGTCATCAACAACAACAAGCACATACCACTTCCCCCCAACCGAGCTCACCCGAGCCGGACCAACAAGGTCCATGTGCAAAAGCTCTCCAGGGCGCTTGGTCATGACCTGAGTCACTGGATGGTGGGGAGCGGCAACCATCTTCCCGTGTCTACAAGAGTGGCAAACAAGATCCTTCTCCATATGCAACTTGGGCAATCCTCGGATTAGGCCAAGTGAACTAAGCCTTGCAAGCAAGTCAAAGCTCAAATGTCCAAGTCTCCTATGCCACTTCCAAAGATTAGAGGAGGAAGGTCCAGCCACAAGACAACGAGAAGTGCCAAAAGACTCCGAGAAATTCGCACGAAAGACTTTTCCAAAGGGCGAAATCAAACACACAAGATTTCCCTGAGGATCCAAAATACGACTGAGATTCGGTTTAAAACGAATCTCATAGTCGTCGTCAAAGAGTTGCGAAACAGAAAGAAGGTTAAAATGCAAGTTAGAAACAAGAGCAACATCGCGCAACACAAAGTGCTCATTAACTCGCACCGACCCGCGAGACAATACCTTACCTTTGCTATTGTCGCCGAAGGTTATGTACTCCTTTCCGGCAACAGGGCTAAGGCTGGAGAACCACTTGGCATTTCCGGTCATGTGCCTCGAGCAACCGGAATCCACCAACCAAATGTCCTCCAACCGTTTTACCTACATCAATAAAAAGACATAGGGTGAGCATACGGTCCAACACTGGGGTTAGTGAAGTAAGGGGAATACCAGTGTTGGGCCGGCTGCTCAAAAGAACAGTTAGCGGAAAAACCATTCCTAGCACATCTATGAGAGGAGCGATCACCACGTAGAGGAAAACGTGGTCCGCTGAGGGAGGAGCGTCCATCGCGATACTCAAAACGCGGTGGGGGAAAACGCTCAACTACAAAGCCTCCGCCACGGGGTCCATAGCCTACAACTACAGGCTCCCGTCGGGCACGCTCTCTACGAGGCCTAGGCCTAGGGACTTGAGGCTCAACACCTCTAGGCCTAGCGACTCTCCTCGGAGCTCTCTGCTGCCTAGGCCTGGAAACTTGAGGTTCTGGACCTCTGGGCCTAGCAGTACGTCTCGGTGCTTTCCTCTGAACATCCGGCGCATGTACATCATGAAAAGAATGGTACATGTCCGGGTTGTTCATCTCCCTAGCACGGCGCGCCTCTCTCTTGCGCCTAAAGCAGAACTCGCTCAAGTGTCCATCTCTCCCACAGAAATCACAATGATACCTCACCGCACGCAAAGGGGGTTGTTGGTACTCATGGCTGTGGGTGTGGATCACTTTGCCCTTCTGTGGCAACTCCTCCTGGATAGGTGGCATTGTATCCAGCTTGTTCTTTAGGTGGTTGGGTTTGGGATGCCACACTTGGTTCTTGGGTGGAGCTTTCGGAGATTCCTCAATCACCCCATCCTTGGTGATAGGCTTGACCGGCTCTTTGGATGGAAGCTTGGTCAGTTTGGGAGTAGTGGTGGAGTTGGGCTTCTCACTAGGATTCAGACCACTCGACTCTCCAATCTTCCCAAAAGCAGAAAGATCAACACCCTGAGCAAGACCTACACCAGAACCTCCAGCAGCTCGCTTAAATTGGGAGATCATCATCCCGAGCTGCGGCTCACTACAAGAGACCCATGACAAGATGGTCCGAAGGTATGTGTTTTCCTCCTCGGTTTGCATCTTGCCATGCTTGACATTCGCAATCTCCATCTCCAAACCTTCACACAAAGCACACCTAGCCATACTAGTGCTACCTGAGTTGGCCTCCTCAAGAGACACAATCTTGGCATTCTTCTCTGCCAACTCAGATTGCAAGATAGGACAAGTCTTGCACGCACCCAACAGAGAGGGTCTAGCCTTCAGCTCATCCACCTCTCCTACCAACGCAGCATACTTACCTCTCAAAGTGAGAAGGTCAGTCATGTGCGTGGTGCACATCTCACACTCAACCTCCTCCGACACGACCACGGTGGCCTTGGCAAACTCAAGCTCTCTCACCGTGTCCTCCCACTTCTGCCTAAACTCCTTGCGCTCTCTAGCGGCACGCCTAAGCAACTTGTCCTGACTAAGGAGCGCGGCAGTAAGCTTCTCAACCTCAGCAGAAAGCTCGTCGTGGGTGAGAGATACCTGGGAGGTGTCGTCGTCGTCGTCCCGAGGGGTGTGCTCCAGCTTGCTGTCGACCTCATCACCAAGCGCCATGGTGCAGAAGCCGTCGTCGTCGGCGAAGAAGCAGAGGCCGTTCAGCTTGTCCTCGATCCTCTTCTTCTTCTCGGACTCGTCATCGCTTGAGCAAGCGGAGTCGTCATCCAAGCCGTCGACGTCGCTGAGCGTGGTGAAGAACGCACGCTGCTCAGCCTGGGCCTTCTCCAAGTACTTCTTCTTGATGTACTCCTTGTCGAAGCCGCCCCTCCGCTTGTGCCTCGCGGGGACGTACTTCTCCTTGCGCTTGCCGGAGTCGTACTTGTGCCCATGATCGCCCTTCCCAGATGAATGCTTCTTCTTGGGGCAGTTGGCGATGAAGTGGTCGGGGTCGCCGCACTCATAGCATCCTGAGCGTCCTCCACCGCGGCGACGGTTCATGCGGTTGTTGTGGAACCGCGTGAACCGGTTGGCGAGCATTGCCAACTCGTCATCCCCCAACGACTCAAGCTGGTCCTCTGTGACAGAAAAGAGTGAAGAAAGTGCAAAGCCAGCAGAGGGGTTAGCAGAAGAGCCAGAAACCAAAGCCATAGTCAGGCCAGAAGGATTCACATAAGAAGCCCTCGACATGGCGTCAATCTCACTAGACTTGAGCTTACTAAAGAGCTCGTCGCAAGTGAGAGTCTCATAGTTAGACGATTCGATGATCGCCTGGACCTTTGAGTCCCACACCGATCGATCGAGAGTATGCAAAAGCTTTAAAGCTCTCTCATGATCGTCGAAAGGCAACAGCTCCTTGTTAGCTCGCATTTTGTTGACAATCACCTGAAAGCGAGCGAATAAGCTTTCTATGCTCTCGCCAGGCATATGTCGAAAGTTCTCATACTCCCGCTTGTGCGACTCGTAGAGACGGGATTTGACTTGAGAGGTGCCCTCATGAAAGCGCATGAGGGTGTCCCAAATCTCACGAGCCGTGGGGAGGTGAGAAACGCGATCAAACTCCGACATGCTCAAACAGGAGAACAAGGCGTTACGCGCCCGGCTATTGGCCTCGTGCTCATCTATCTGAAGCTGAGAGACACGAGCAGCCAGGACAACGTAATCGACCCTGTTGCAAATCTCCCAAATAGAAGAGCCCATGCTCTGGAGATAGGCCGACATGCGTATCTTCCAATACGCATAGTTCGTCCCATCAAAAAATGGCGGTTTGCCCACGCCGCGATCCATGTCGCCTTCTGTGGATCTGGAACCGGCTAAGGTGGAAGATGCTTAACCCGCTCCGATACCAATTGAAGGACCGAGAAGCTACCCGAAAGCGACCAGAGGGGGGGTGAATGGGAGCTTCAAAATTTCCTTTCGGAAACTCGATGCCTCTGTCCCAAAATTAACCCCAAGAGCGAACCCTCGAGCTTGCTAATGTCCACGACCCTAGAAGAAGGGTGGATGCTTCCTAGAAGCACAGCGGGACACTACACAACTCTAGAAAGCCAACGCAAAAGACGGGACTCGAATCCGTCAACGAGCGAGCGAACCGCGAATGAAACAGCGTGAAACAGCAGCGACCGGACTCTGGCCTGCGTCCGGTCAGCAGGGACCGGACGCGTCCGGTCACACAATAACAGGTTTTGGACCTCTCTGTTTCTGACCGGACTCTGGCGTACGGTGCGTCCGGTCAGCTACAGTGCGTCCGGTCAAAAGCCAACCAGCCTAGTGAACAGTGAGACCTGTGCGTCCGGTCACTAAATCAACAGAGCGTCCGGTCGAACACAGGAACACTGCACGTGATGTTCATCGACCGGACTCACGCGCAGTGCGTCCGGTCACCCCGATGGAGCGTCCGGTCAATGCGCAGCAGCACTGTTCGTCCACCGAATCGCCTCGATCTCACCCAAAACAAATCCTCTAGGGATCAAACTTGGTGAGATGAGTCACAAGGAGTGTAGTGAGCTATCTCTAAGAGATCATGGCTCGAACCTATCTCCAAAACGGTGAATCGAAGAATTTCGGGGGAAGGGAGAAAACTTGACCCGAAACGAAAAATCGATCGATCTCCTAGACCGTGAGGTTAGAGGATGATTCCTTCGGTGGAAAGAAGTGCCTCACGATCTAGAACAAACCAGTTCAAACGGAATTGCAAAAGATGAACTGAGCAAAGAGATCAAGCGACGGGAAAATCGTGGAGAAAAAGGATTCCGCGAAGAACACGAACAAAGCGCGAATCACACCCACGAATTGCAAGCCGAAGCGCAAACACCCGCTACGACAAGGAGGTTACGGCCTCCTTTCCTCAAAATCAACAGAACACAGAGTTGCAAGTCTCTCTGCGGATCTCAGCTACAGCAGGGGATGGGAGAGTAGGAAACCCTAAGTGCAAAGAGCAAATGAGATGGCTAAAACTGAGATGGATGGGAGGAGGGTGTCTCCCTACTACTTATCCTAATTCTAACCTAAGTCTAATTCCTACTCTACCCCTCTCTATTCTAATTACAGAGCGAACCAGCTAAACCCTAGGGTTATTCTGGACCAACTCGGTGGTAGGTGTATCCGACGGCCACGCCCGCACAATACGAAGCGTTGCCTCGACGCAACCTCCAGATTGCCGCCACGTGCCGCCACCGCTCTGCACCCCCGGTTTTGTGGCCCAAACCGGGAAACCAGCCTTTTCCAGCCATCCCCCGGTTTTGAGGCCCAAACCGGGAAACCAGCCCACCAGCTTCTGAGTTTTGAGGCCAAACTCAGCAAACCCTCAGCGCCCAGGTTTTGAGGCCCAAACCTGGAAACCGTCCTCAGCCCGAGTTTTGTGGTCAAACTCGGAAACCCTCAGCCCGAGTTTTGTGGCCAAACTCGGAAACCGTCCACGCCCAGGTTTTGAGGCCCAAACCTGGAAACCGTCCATCCGATGGTTTTTCCCTGGCTCTACCACCAAACCGACGTCGTAGATGGGATGCACCTCCCGTGCACCCCGTCCACCGACACGTGTCCCTGAGTCTACGACTCAGGCAACACATGACCGCATTTCTTCACTTGTCGTCGTCACAGGCTGCCAGCCACCACAGCTGATCCTCGGGCCTCTGGTCCCTCAGTCCAAGCCTCACGTCCGCCCTTCACCGCTCGGTACCTCGGCATGGCACGTCCGCCGCACGGCACGCCATCCTTCACCGCACCCGGTCCATCGGCACGGCACGTCTCAACTTGACCTTCACCTCGCCGTCGATCACTGTATCCGTGCTCGACACCTGCACAACACAAGCCAAAGAACATGCGCATCATCCCAGTTGACAATCACTCATCACTCAGAGACCCGGCATACACCCATGTATCCGCACCATTATCGCTACGAATAGCTCTAATAGTATCAGGGGGAAACTCAGTTTTCAACTTCAGAATCAAATCGCGAGCAAAAGGAAAAACTTCATCCTTACGCTCCCTAAAGAACACCCAAGAGTACCTCGAAAAATCGTCAACGATCACTAGAACGTACCACTTCCCACCCGCTGAGCAAACCCGAGCTGGACCAACTGTGTCCATGTGTAAAAGCTCACCGGGTCGCTTTGTCATCACCTGATTAACAGGTGGGTGAGAAGCAGCAACCATCTTCCCGTGACGACAAGGATGGCAAACAAGATCCTTCTAAAACTTAAGCTTGGGCAATCCTTGGATTAGGCTAAGTGAGCTAAGTCTTGCAAGCAAGTCAAAACTCAAGTGACCGAGCCTCCTATGCCACTTCCACAAATCAGAAGAAGGACCAGCCATCAAACATCTAGCAGAGCCGAAAGAACGAGAAAAATCGGCTCTGAAAACGCAGCCAAAAGGGACGATCCGACAAACAAGATCTCCCCGAGGGTCTAAAACACGACTCAGACCCTTCTTAAAACGCACTTCACAATCATCCTAAAGAAGTTGCGAAACAGAAAGCAAATTGTAATGCAAGTTAGAAACCAAAGCAACATCCTTAAGAACAAAGTTCTCATTGAGCCGAATAGCTCCATGAGAAACAACCTTACCTCTACTATTGTCCCCGAAAGTGATGTACTCCTTGTGCATCACGGGGCTAAGGCTGGAGAACCATTCCTTCTTTTCGGTCATGTGGCGCGAACACCCAGAATCCATGAGCCACATGTTCTCCAACCGAAGTTCCTGCATCAATAGAAATGCATGAAGGACCGAGGAGCTACCCGAAAGCGACCAGAGGGGGGGTGAATGGGAGCTTCAAAATTTCCTTTCGGAAACTAGATGCCACTGTCCCAAACTCAACCCCAAAAGCGAAACCTAGAGCTTGCTAATGTCCACGACCCTAGATGTAGGGTGGATGCTTCCTAGAAGCACAGCGGGACACTAGACAACCCTAGAAAGCCAACGAAAAAAAACGGAAATCAAATCCGTCAAGGAACGAACGAACCGCGAACGAAAACGCGCGAAACTGGATCGACCGGACTCTGCCTGCGTCCGGTCAGCTGGGACCGGACGCGTCCGGTCGTCAGAAATCAGCTCTGGGAGCTCTCTGTTCGGGACCGGACGCACGGTGCTCAAGCGTCCGGTCGTTCACTGAGCGTCCGATCACAAGAGACAAGGCACGGGAACAGTAACTCCGGCAAGTCCGGTCAGTCCCAACACCCAGCGTCCGGTCGAGCAAAACAAAACACCGAAAACGATCGGACTCACCAGAGCGTCCGGTCACCAGGCACTGGACGCGTCCGGTCGAGCGAAAACGGTTTTCGGAGCTCTCTGTTTGTGACCGGACTCACTGTCCTGGAGCGTCCGGTCACTTAGCAGTGCGTCCGGTCGATGAATCTCGAGCGTCCGGTCACCCCGCAGCCCCACTGTTCTTCGACCGATCCGACTCAAACTCACCCAAAACAAATCCTCTAGGGATCAAACTTGGTGAGTGAAGTCACAAGGAGGTTAGTGAGCTATCTCTAAGAGATCATGGCTCGAACCTAACTCCAAATCGGTGAATCGAAGAATTTCGGGGGAAGGGAGGAAAAGTGACCCGAAACGAAAAATCGATCGATCTCCTAGACCGTGAGGTTAGAGGATGATTCCTTCGGTGGAAAGAAGTGCCTCACGATCTAGAACAACTTGGTTCAAATGGAATTGCAAAATATGAACCGAGCAAAGAGATCAAGCGACGGGAAAATCGTGGAGCAAAAGGATTCCGCGAAGAACACAAGCAAAACGGAAATCACAGCCACGAAACCGAATCAAAGACACGAATCAAGTCATCGATCTGTGCTCCAAGGTGAGGATACGGCCTCACTTCCTCAAATCAACAGTACACAGAGTGGAGTCTCTCTCTGCGGATCTCAACTAGCTAAAGCAGGGGATGGGAGAGTGGAAACCCTAGCAAATGAAAGCACTAACTGAGATAGCTAAAACTGAGATTGAGATAGGGAGGAGGGTGTCTCCCCTAGACTACTTATACTAACCTAGCCTAAGCCTATTTCCTACTCTACCCCTCACTACTGTATTTACAGAGCGGACCAGCCTAACCCTAAGGCTATTCTAGTCCACCCGCTGGTGGTAGGTAGATCCGACGGCCACGCCCGCACGGTCTTCCGCGTCGCCTCCACGCAACCTTCAGATCGCCGCCACGTGCCGCCCTCGCTCTGCACCCCCGGTTTTGTGGCCCAAACCGGGAAACCAGCCTTTTCCATCAGCCCCCGGTTTTGAGGCCCAAACCGGGAAACCAGCCTCCAGCCCGAGTTTTGTGGCCAAACTCGGAAACCGTCCGCGCCCGAGTTTTGAGGCCCAAACTCGGAAACCGGCCCACGCCCAGGTTTTGAGGCTCAACCTGGAAACCGTCGCGCCCAGGTTTTGTGGCTCAACCTGGAAACCCAGCACCCAGGTTTTGAGGCCCAAACCTGGAAACCGTCCACCCGTTGGTTTTTCCCTGGCTCTACCAACAAACCGACGTCGAAGAGGGGATGCACCGCCTGTGCACCCCTTCTACCGACATGATCGCACTTCTCCGCTTGTCGCTGTCGCAGGCTGCCAGCCACCACAGCTGATCCTCCGGCCTCCAGTCCATCAGTCCAAGTCCACGTCCGCCCTTCACCGTCCGATACATCGGCATGGCACGTCCGCCGCACGGCACGCCCATCCTTCATCGCGCCCGGTCCGTCGGCACGGCACGTCGCAACTTGACCTTCACCCGCCATCGATCACTGTCTCCGTGCTCGACACCTGCACAACACAAGCCAAAGAACATGCGCATCATCTCCGTTGACAATCACTCATCACACAGAGACTCGGCATACACCCATGTATCCGCAATCTCCCCCTTGATGAGTGCATTGTCAACTCCACAACAAATCATGAATAAGAAGAAGGAGGTAGGAAGGAGTGAGAAGAGAAAACCCAACCAAATGACCCAAAAGCCGAACAAAAGCCAAAGAAGGTCAAGTGGATGAAGCGAAAACTTGGTCCCCAAAGACATGGGCAACGGCTCGACGCAACCAAGCAAAGCAAAGCTAGCCCTCAAGAAGAGGTAGAACAGGCTCAACACCGCTAGCAGATACCAATTTAAGATCGGAGGACAACAGAAGCAAAATGCTAGTCCCTCGAGATAGAGGCACAGAGGCTCAACACAACTAGCAAGAAAATCACTCCGAACCAATTGGAAATCAACCCAAACCAAATGGGAAAGCACACCAGACGATACCAATTGAGAGCCAAATGAAAAAGCTTATGAAAGCTCATGAAAAGTTAGGAACGTCTCATGAAAAGCTAGGAACGTTTGCTAGTCCCTCAAGACAGAGGCAACGGCTCAACACAACTAGCAAACTCCCCCTCGACAAATGCAAGCAACTAGGACAAATGATTCTCCCCTTAGTTGATCAACACAGGGGCATATGATTTGTATAAATTTCTCCCCCTAGTTGAAAATGCACTTATCAAGGCCAAAAGGTATCGGAGAAGCAACTCCCTTCACACAAACTCCCCCTGAACACAAGATCTCCTTCCAAAATGCATATGAAGTCAAAATGCAAGTTAGGAGCTTCAAGTATATAGTCAAAAGAGTGCAAAGATGCTCTAATCAGTATAGCTCCAACATCTCAATTAAGCACTCAAATAGCAAAGGCTCAAACTGATCACTTATACGAAATATGAAGCATATGAGCATGTGAGCAGTTTTAAGCCAAAAGGATAGTCACCATCAAAAATAGCACTAGACATGTATAGAAGGAATCCAAACAAGTGCTAAGCATATATACAAGGTGAACTACCCCTAGCAAAGTTCAATCATCATGCATAGGAATGAAGCATATACTTGTGATTTCAAATTCATATCGGAGTTGCAGCGGTAAAAGAATTCACAAGTTCATTTTTAGCATGTGATTGCGAGAGGTTGAAAGCTTGTCATCGCCTAACTTTTCAACCGTGCGAAGCCTATGCCGAAGCAATCAGAAGCTTAAAGCAACGGTTTCGGTCATACACTACATGGCTCAAGTTTAACTCAAAGTGCAATGAGAAACAGTCTCAATACCATGAGGTGTTGACAAGCAATCCCATCTCGATCTTTTCAATTCAACAATACTTGGTTCAGATTTTAAGCAAGTTATGAACAACCAAGCAAGTGAATGACTCAGAACTAGAGACATAGCAACCTAGCATATATGAAAAGCAGGAATGGACTCAACACACCCTACACATGCTAGTTGCATATCTCAATGGTGAACATTTTCAGATTTATGTACATTAGGCATAATTCACCATTCCAAAAATAGCTCGCTCATAACATGTAACAGTGATCAGAAAGAGCATAAGCTACAAGCATCATCATAAGTATCGGAGCAATACTAACAAGAGCATAATTACATTCTAGTGAATCTAGACATGAAGCTCAGAATGTAAATGCGTATGCCCGACACAAAACTGAAAGAAAGAAGATACCAATTGGAAAGACTCAAGAAACTCAAAAGAAAAGAGCCTCAAAATAAAAGAGTCAGTCTGTACATCTCAAAATGCTTCCCCCATCTAAAAGGGGAAACACACACCAAGCTCACCCCTCAACCTATTAAAGGTTGATTCGTCTAAAGGCTTGGTGAAAATATCAGCCAATTGGTGATGAGTATCGACATGGCGAAGATCGATATCACCCTTCTCCTGGTGGTCTCGCAAGAAATGAAAGCGCACATCAATGTGTTTGGTTTTCGAGTGAAGCACGGGGTTCTTAGCAACGCTAATGGCACTCGTGCTGTCACAAAGCAAAGGAACTCGAGTAAAGCTCAAACCAAAATCACGCAAAGTGGCCATCATCCAGAGTAACTGGGAACAGCAGCTAGCCGCAGCAACATATTCAGCCTCCGTGGTAGACTGAGCGACACTAGACTGCTTGCGAGAAGACCATGACACCAGAGAAGATCCAATAAACTGGCAAGTCCCAGAAGTGGACTTGCGCTCAATGCGACAACCAGCAAAATCAGCGTCAGAAAAGCCACAAAGCGAGAGGGTGGAAGAAGCAGAATACCAAATCCCGAACTCAGGCGTGAAACGAAGGTACCTGAAGATGCGCTTCACCGCCTGACGGTGAGAAGTGCGTGGCGAAGCCTGAAAGCGCGCGCACAAGCACACGGCGAACTGAATGTCCGGCCGTGTCGCCGTCAGGTAGAGCAGTGATCCAATCATGCTGCGGTACTCCTTCTGGTCCACTGCTTCTCCATCCGTGTCGGCATCCAGGGCAGTCGTTGTCGACATGGGCGTCGGAAGAGGCTTGGCCTCACCCATGTCGAACCGCTTCAGCAAATCCCTCGTGTACTTGCCCTGGTGCACAAACGTCCCCTCTCGGGATTGCTTAATTTGCAACCCGAGAAAGAAAGTCAGCTCGCCCATCATGCTCATCTCGAACTCCCTGCTCATAGTATCTGCAAACTTGGCAACCAAAGCGTGAGAAGAACCACCGAAAATGATATCATCCACGTAAATTTGGACCAAGAGTGTGTCTTTGCCCTGCCGGAGGAGAAAGAGCGTCTTATCTACACATCCCATTTTAAAACCCTTAGCAAGCAAAAAGGTTTTCAACCTATCATACCAGGCTCTAGGGGCTTGTTTCAAACCATATAAAGCTTTATGAAGTTTAAAGACATGGTTTGGAAACTTGGGATTTTCAAAACCGGGGGGTTGCTGGACATAGACCTCCTCCTCAATGTAGCCGTTTAAGAAGGCACTCTTGACATCCATTTGAAAAAGTTTGAAACCCATGGATGCAGCATAAGCCAAGAGTATCCTAATAGCCTTCAAACGAGCTACAGGAGCGAAGGTCTCCTCATAATCTATCCCCTCTTTCTGACTATAACCCTTCGCTACAAGCCGGGCCTTGTTTCTCACAATGTGGCCCTCCTCTCCTTGCTTGTTTTTAAATACCCATTTTGTCCCAATAGGTTTACAGTCAGGAGGTGGTGGCACTAGAACCCAAACCCGATTTCGCTCAAAGTTGTCTAACTCCTCATGCATGGCATTAACCCAATCCGGATCCGTCAATGCGTGTCCAACATCTCGGGGCTCAAAAGACGCAACAAAGGCAGAATGAGCAAAGTGCGAGATGTGCTGTGACCTGGAGCGAGTAATTCGCTCGTTGATGTCGCCGATCATCTGTTCAGGGGGGTGCTGGCGCTGGATATGTCGTGGCGCCTCCCGGGAAGAAGTGACCTCCCCCTCAACAGCAGCTGGTTCCACCCCGGGTACAAAAGGTACCGCGCGAGGTGGAGGATCCCACGGCCCCCAGGAAGAAGAAGTGTCGGGGCCGTGAGTCGTCGTCGAGGCCGCTCTTTGCGGCACGGCAGGTGGAGGGGGTGCTGGATCATCTATACCTTCAGCACCCTCTTCCTCATCATCAAAAGAGGCTCTCCAACCTCATGATCACCTGCACGCTCAAAACGAGAAGAAGGAGAAACAAGAGTCTCGTCGAAGGTGACATCTGAGGTCTCCATGACTCGGTTAGTGTCAAGGTTAAGTACACGATAAGCTCGAGTGTGAGTGCCATAACCCAAAAACACACCGTCAGAAGAACGAGACTCAAACTTGTCCAGGTTGCCTTTTTTCAATATAAAACAATGGCAACCAAAGACTCTAAAATAACTCACCTTGGGCTGGCGACCAAAACGCAACTCATAAGAGGTCTTCTTCAAAAACGCTCTCAGAAAAATGCGATTCGAAATGTAGCATGCAGTGTTCATAGCTTCGGCCCAAAAGCGCCTAGGAGTCCTATGCTCATCGAGCATCGTCCTGGCCATCTCAACAAGGGTCCGATTCTTCCTCTCTACAACACCATTTTGGGGTGGTGTATAGGGGGAAGAAAACTGATGCTCCAAACCAAGGCGGTTACAAAACTTCTCAAAATCCGAATTTTTGAATTCGGAACCATTATCACTTCTAATAGCTCGCATCGAGTTCAAAGGGAACTCGTTCTGAAGACGCAAAATCAGATTGCGAGCGACGGAGAAAGTCTCAGTCTTCTCAGTAAAAAAGAAGACCCACGAATATCTCGAAAAGTCGTCAACAACAACCAAAACATACCACTTGCCACCAACCGAGCTCACCCGAGCCGGACCAACAAGGTCCATGTGTAAAAGCTCTCCGGGGTGCGAGGTCATGACCTTAGTCACTGGATGGTGGGGAGCGGCAACCATCTTCCCATGTCTGCAAGAATGGCAAACTAGATCCTTCTCCATCGAAAGCTTGGGCAATCCTCGGATTAAGCCAAGTGAGCTAAGTCTTGCAAGCAAGTCGAAGCTTAAATGACCGAGCCTCCTATGCCACTTCCAAAGATCGGAGGAAGAAGGACTAGCCAAAAGACAGCGAGAAGAACCAAACGACTCCGAGAAATTCGCGCGAAAGACTTTCCCAAAGGGCGAAATCAGACATACAAGATCGCCCTGAGGATCTAAGATGCGACTAAGGTTCGGTTTAAAACGAATCTCATAGTCATCATCAAAGAGTTGCGAAACAGAAAGAAGGTTAAAATGCAGGTTAGAAACAAGAGCAACATCGCGCAACACAAAGTGCTCATTAACCCGCACCGTCCCACGAGACAATACCTTACCTTTACTATTGTCGCCGAAGGTTATGTACTCCTTTCCGGCGACCGGGCTAAGGCTGGAGAACCACTTGGCGTTTCCGGTCATGTGCCTCGAGCAACCAGAATCCACCAACCAAATGTCCTCCAACCGTCTCACCTACATCAATAAAAAGACATAGGGTGAGCATACGGTCCAACACTGGGGTTAGTGAAGTAAGGGGAAAACCAGTGTTGGGCCGGCTGCTCAAAAGAAGGGTTAGTGTAAAAACCATTCCTAGCACGTCTACGAGGGAAGCGATCACCACGCTGAGGAAAACGTGGTCCGCTAGGGAAGAAGCGCTCACCGCGGTACTCAAAACGCGGTGGGGGAAAGCGCTCAACTAAGCCTCCGCCACGGGGTCCGTTACCTGCAAAAGCAGGACCCCGTCGGGCACGCTCTCTACGAGATCTACGCCTAGGAGCCTGGGGCTCAACTGCTCTAGCGTCTCTCCTCGGAGCTCTCTCCTGCCTAGGCCTAACAAACTGAGGTGCTGGACCTCTAGGCCTAGTCTCCCTCCTAGGGGCTCTCATCTCCTGCCTAGGCCTGGGATCCTGACGTCCGGACCTAGCAGCTCTCCCCTGGGTCTTCGGTACATGTCCACCATGAGTTGGATGGTACATGTCCGGATTCTCCATCTCCCGAGCCCTGCGCGCCTCTCTCTTGCGCCTAAAGCAGAACTCGATCAAGTGACCATCTCTCCCACAAAAATCACACTGGTACCTCACCGCACGCAAAGGGGGTTGTTGGTGACCAGGGCTGTGGGTGTGGCTCACTTTGCCTTTGCCCTTCTGTGGCAACTCCTCACGAATGGGTGGCATAGCGTCAAGCTTGTTTCTGAGGTGGTTTGGCTTGGGTGCCCAAACTGGGTTCTTGGGAGGAGCTCTCGGGGGTTCCTCAACCACACCATCTTTGGTGATAGGCTTGGCTGGCTCTTTGAGTGGAAGCTTGGCAAGTTTGGGAGTAGTGGTGGAATTTGGCTTCTCACATGGTTTCAGACCACTAGACTCTCCAATCTTCCCAAAAGCTGAGAGATCAACACTCTGAGCAAAACCTACACCAGGGGCACCAACAGCTCGCTTGAATTGGGAGATCATCATCCCGAGCTGCGGCTCACTACTGGAGACCCATGACAAGATGGACCGAAGGTATGTGTTTTCTTCCTCGGTTTGCATCTTGCCATGCTTCACATTGGCAATCTCCATCTCCAGGCCCTCACACAAAGCACACCTCAAGACACAAGTGCTATCTGAGCTGGCCTTCTCTAAAGACTCAAGCTTGGCATTTTTCTCTGCCAACTCAGATTGCAAGACAGGACAAGTCTTGCACGCACCCAACAGCTGCGGCCTAGCACGGAGCTCATCCACCTCTCCAACCAACGCAGCATACTTACCTCTCAGAGTGAGAAGGTCAGTCATGTGCGCTGTGCACGACTCGCACTCCGCCTCCTCCGACACTACCACGGTGGACCGAGCGAACTCAAGCTCCTTCACCGTGTCCTCCCACTTCTGACTAAACTCCTTGCGCTCTCTAGCGGCACGCCTAAGCAACTTATCTTGGCTAAGGAGGGCAGCAGTCAACTTCTCAACCTCGGAGGAAAGCTCGTCGTAGGTGAGAGATACCTGGGAGGTGTCGTCGTCGTCGTCGTTCCGAGGGGTACGCTCCGGCTCGCCGTCGACCTCATCTCCGAGCGCCATGGTGCACAGACCTCCGTCGCCGGCGAAGAAGCACAAGCCGTTGAACTTGTCTTCCAGCTTCTTCTTCACGGACTCGTCATCGCTGGAGCCAGCGGAGTCGTCATCCGAGCCGTCGACGTCGCTGAGCGTGGCGAAGAACGCACGCTGCTCAGCTTGCTGCTTCTCCAAGTACTTCTTCTTGATGTACTCTTTGTCGAAGCCGCCCCGTTTCTTGTGCCTTGGGGGGACGTGCTTCTCCTTGTACTTGGAGTCGTGCTTGCGCCCATGTTCACCCTTGCCCGAGTGCTTGTTCTTCTTCTTGGGGCAGTCGGCGATGAAGTGGTCGGGGTCGCCGCACTCGTAGCATCCCGTGCGTCCTCCTCCTCGACGACGGTTCATGCGGTTGTTGTGGAACCGCGAGAACCGGTTGGCGAGCAAAGCCAACTCGTCATCTCCCAAAGACTCCAGCTGGTCCTCTGTCACAGAAAAGAGAGAAGAAAGCGCAAAGCCAGCTGAGGGGTTAGAGGAAGAGCCGGAAACCAAAGCCATGGATGGACGAGAAGGATTTTCAAAAGAAGCCCTCGCCATAGCATCGATCTCACTGGACTTGAGCTTACTGAAGAGCTCGTCGCAGGTGAGAGTCTCATAGTTCGGGGATTCGATGATCGCCTGAACTTTGGAGTCCCACACCGAACGATCAAGAGTGTGCAAAATCTTCAAAGCACGCTCATGATCATCAAAAGGCAACTGCTCTCGGTTAGCTCTCATCCTGTTGACAATCACCTGAAAGCGAGCGAATAAACTTTCTATGCTCTCGCCAGGCTGATGTCGAAAGTTCTCATACTCTCGCTTGAACGACTCGTAGAGTCGGGTTTTGACTTGAGAGGTGCCCTCATGAAAATGCATGAGAGTGTCCCAGATCTCCCGAGCCGTAGCGAGGTGAGAAACACGATCAAACTCACCCATGCTCAAACAAGAGAAAAGAGCATTACGGGCTCGGCTATTGGCATCGTGCTCATTGATCTGCTGTTGAGTCACACGAGCAGCCAAGACCACGTAATCAGGGGAGTTGCAAATATCCCAGATCGAAGCGCCCAAGCTCTGCAAATAGGCCGACATACGTATCTTCCAATACGCATAGTTCGTCCCATCGAAAAACGGCGGTTTGCCCACGCCGCGATCCATGTCGCCTTCGGTGGATCTGGAACCGGCTAAGGTGGAAGATCCTTAACCCGCTCCGATACCAATTGAAGGACCGAGGAGCTACCCGAAAGCGACCAGAGGGGGGGTGAATGGGAGCTTCAAAATTTCCTTTCGGAAACTAGATGCCACTGTCCCAAACTCAACCCCAAAAGCGAAACCTAGAGCTTGCTAATGTCCACGACCCTAGATGTAGGGTGGATGCTTCCTAGAAGCACAGCGGGACACTAGACAACCCTAGAAAGCCAACGAAAAAAAACGGAAATCAAATCCGTCAACGAACGAACGAACCGCGAACGAAAACGCGCGAAACTGGATCGACCGGACTCTGCCTGCGTCCGGTCAGCTGGGACCGGACGCGTCCGGTCGTCAGAAATCAGCTCTGGGAGCTCTCTGTTCGGGACCGGACGCACGGTGCTCAAGCGTCCGGTCGTTCACTGAGCGTCCGATCACAAGAGACAAGGCACGGGAACAGTAACTCCGGCAAGTCCGGTCAGTCCCAACACCCAGCGTCCGGTCGAGCAAAACAAAACACCGAAAACGATCGGACTCACCAGAGCGTCCGGTCACCAGGCACTGGACGCGTCCGGTCGAGCAAAAACGGTTTTCGGAGCTCTCTGTTTGTGACCGGACTCACTGTCCTGGAGCGTCCGGTCACTTAGCAGTGCGTCCGGTCGATGAATCTCGAGCGTCCGGTCACCCCGCAGCCCCACTGTTCTTCGACCGATCCGACTCAAACTCACCCAAAACAAATCCTCTAGGGATCAAACTTGGTGAGTGAAGTCACAAGGAGGTTAGTGAGCTATCTCTAAGAGATCATGGCTCGAACCTAACTCCAAATCGGTGAATCGAAGAATTTCGGGGGAAGGGAGGAAAAGTGACCCGAAACGAAAAATCGATCGATCTCCTAGACCGTGAGGTTAGAGGATGATTCCTTCGGTGGAAAGAAGTGCCTCACGATCTAGAACAACTTGGTTCAAATGGAATTGCAAAATATGAACCGAGCAAAGAGATCAAGCGACGGGAAAATCGTGGAGCAAAAGGATTCCGCGAAGAACACAAGCAAAACGGAAATCACAGCCACGAAACCGAATCAAAGACACGAATCAAGTCATCGATCTGTGCTCCAAGGTGAGGATACGGCCTCACTTCCTCAAATCAACAGTACACAGAGTGGAGTCTCTCTCTGCGGATCTCAACTAGCTAAAGCAGGGGATGGGAGAGTGGAAACCCTAGCAAATGAAAGCACTAACTGAGATAGCTAAAACTGAGATTGAGATAGGGAGGAGGGTGTCTCCCCTAGACTACTTATACTAACCTAGCCTAAACCTATTTCCTACTCTACCCCTCACTACTGTATTTACAGAGCGGACCAGCCTAACCCTAAGGCTATTCTAGTCCACCCGCTGGTGGTAGGTAGATCCGACGGCCACGCCCGCACGGTCTTCCGCGTCGCCTCCACGCAACCTTCAGATCGCCGCCACGTGCCGCCCTCGCTCTGCACCCCCGGTTTTGTGGCCCAAACCGGGAAACCAGCCTTTTCCATCAGCCCCCGGTTTTGAGGCCCAAACCGGGAAACCAGCCTCCAGCCCGAGTTTTGTGGCCAAACTCGGAAACCGTCCGCGCCCGAGTTTTGAGGCCCAAACTCGGAAACCGGCCCACGCCCAGGTTTTGAGGCTCAACCTGGAAACCGTCGCGCCCAGGTTTTGTGGCTCAACCTGGAAACCCAGCACCCAGGTTTTGAGGCCCAAACCTGGAAACCGTCCACCCGTTGGTTTTTCCCTGGCTCTACCAACAAACCGACGTTGAAGAGGGGATGCACCGCCTGTGCACCCCTTCCACCGACATGATCGCACTTCTCCGCTTGTCGCTGTCGCAGGCTGCCAGCCACCACAGCTGATCCTCCGGCCTCCAGTCCATCAGTCTAAGTCCACGTCCGCCCTTCACCGTCCGATACATCGGCATAGCACGTCCGCCGCACGGCACGCCCATCCTTCATCGCGCCCGGTCCGTCGGCACGGCACGTCGCAACTTGACCTTCACCCGCCATCGATCACTGTCTCCGTGCTCGACACCTGCACAACACAAGCCAAAGAACATGCGCATCATCTCCGTTGACAATCACTCATCACACAGAGACTCGGCATACACCCATGTATCCGCAATGCAGGAAGTGAGCGTATGGCACAACACTGGGGTTAGTATACTGAGAAGGATACCAGTGTTGTGTCAGAGGCCCAGAAAAAGTGTTAGAAGCAACACCAAACTGTCCTCGTCCCATGGGTGGATAGCGATCACCACCAAACTGAAAAGGTGGTCCGCTATGGAACGGAAAACCTCCAAACTCACCACTATGTCCCATCTGAGTAAAGCGATCACCACCATACTGAAAAGGTGGTCCGCTATGGGACTGAGCAGCAAAGCCTCTTACACCCGGCTCACGATCGTATTGAGGACTACCGGAACCGCGATGGGCACGACCACCACCCCGTGGTCTAGCTGCCTGGGGCCTAGCTACCTGAGGGGGTGCACCTCCAGGCCTAGCGCCCTGCCTCTGAACTCCCCGACCTTGCACACCATGGAGAGGGTGGTACCTGGCCTGGTTGTTCAGCTCCAACTCCTTCCTAGCGTCTCTCTTCCTCCGAAAGCAAAACTCAGCTAGGTGACCCTCACGGTGACAGTACTCGCACTCGAACCTCACCACTCTCTTGGGTTGTTGGTTCCTAGGGTTGCGAGGGTTGTTCACTCTGGCTGGCTGCTTGCCTCTCGGAAGGGGATCACTAGAGACGTCAGGAAGGGTGTCAAGTGTGTTCCTAAGATGGTTAGGTTTGGGAACCCACACTTGCTTGCGAGGTGGAGCCTTGGGAGGTTCATCAAGGATGCCATCCTTGGTGATAGGCTTGGGAGGCTCAGGTGGGGTGATCTTGGTAAGCTTAGGGATAGCAGATGGCTTTTCACTAGGGTCCACTCTACTAAACTCACCGATCTTGCCAAAGCTACTAGCGCCCTTCCCACCTGAAGCAAAACCTACTCCCGAGCAATCAGTTCCCCTCTTGAACTGACTGATCATCATGCTCAACTGCGGCTCACTGCATGACACCCAACTCAGGATGGACCGGAGGTATGTGTTTTCCTCCCCAGTTTGCATCCTGTCATGCCGACAGTTGGCAATCTCAAGCTCCAACCCCACGCATCGCTCACATGGAGCAGACAAGGTGCTAACTGAGCTGGCCTTC
The DNA here is from genome assembly GCA_009763385.1 of Coix lacryma-jobi var. lacryma-jobi. Classification (NCBI taxonomy): domain Eukaryota; kingdom Viridiplantae; phylum Streptophyta; class Magnoliopsida; order Poales; family Poaceae; genus Coix; species Coix lacryma-jobi. The sequence continues at coordinate 53,321,657 of CM019822.1, read as the reverse complement.
ACGGCTTCAGCAAACTTGGCATTAACTTCTGCCAACTCAGTTCGCAAGCTAGGACAAAGCTTGCACGCACGCAACAAAGAAGGCCTCGCCTTCACTTCCTCCAGCTCCTTCTTCATGGAGGCACACTCATGACACTCACTCACCAAGTCTAGCCTACTCTTCAGCTCATCATACACCTCGATCAAAGAGGCATACTTGGTTTGTAGGGTGGAAAAGTTTGCCATGTGTGTGGTGCACTCATCGCACTCCTCCTCATCGGTCACCCTCACTTCGGACTTAGCAAACTCAAGCTCCTTAAGCGCCTCTTTCATCTTGGCCTTAAACTCACCACGCTCTTGGAGAACCTCCTTGAGTCTCTTCTCCAACGCAAGGACTAACTCCGCAAAGCTATCGCGCTCATCAGTGAGAAGATCGACAAGAGAGGAATTTGATACCTCGGAGGCGTTGTCATCATCGTCGTCGCTGTTGGCGTCATCGGCGTCCTTCGCCTGGCACTTGGAGTCCTCTTCATCCAGGGCCATGGTGCACAAGCCCTTGGAAGAGTTGTCGAAGAAGCAAAGTCCGTTGAAGTGATCTTCAGTCTTGTGCTCGAACCCATCGTCGCTGGAGTCGCTGTCGGAGGACTTGTCGGTGTCGCCCTTGCCGGCGAAGAGTACACGCCGACTGGCGTCGAAAGCCCTCTCCAAGTCCTCTCGGCAAAAACTGTCCTGGTTCTTCTTCTTCTCGGGCTTGTACTCCGGCTTGCCCTTGCGCCTGAAGTTGCAAGTCTTGTCGGAAGATTTCTTGTTGTTCTTGGGACAGTTCGCCATTAAGTGGTCGAGATCACCACACTTCTAGCAGCCCTCGCGTGCGCCACCACGCCGGCGATTCAGGCGGTTGTTCTGAAACCGCGAGAACCGGGTGATGGCGAGGACGAGCTCGTCGTCGCCAAGCCCCTCCAACTGCTCCTCCGTGACTGTATGCAAAGAAGACAAAGCAACAAGAGGAGGTGAAGCGTTAGCAGAGAAAGTCGATCCACCCGTGCCTGAGACCAAAGCCATGGAATGTGAAGATGGGTTCTTTAGCTTGGCCTGAGTCAGGTGATCGATCTCGGTGGACTTGAGCTTGCTGAACAACTCATCCACGGTGAGGGTGTCGTAAGCAGGAGACTCAATGATGGTCGACACCTTCACCTCCCATACCCTCCGATCCAGGGCGCATAGCAACTTGAGAGCCCTCTCATGATCGTCATAGGGTAGATTGGCCCGATTGGCACGCATCTTGTTCACAAACGTTTGAAAACGAGCGAACATGGCGTCAATCATCTCTCCCTCCAACTGAACAAAGTTCTCGTACTCTCGCTTGTAGGTCTCGAAGAGTCTGGTCTTGACCTGAGCGGTCCCCTCGTGAAAGCTCTGAAGCTTCACCCAGATCTCTCGTGCTGTCTGAAGCTCAGAGACACGCTCGAACTCAGGAAGGGAGATGCTAGCCAAAAGAGCATTACGAGCCTTGGAGTTGGCCTCGTGCTGGTCAATCTGGATCTGACCCACACGAGCCGCAAGGACTACGTACTCAGCATTCTCACATATTTCCCAGACAAAAGATCCGATGCTGTTGAGATAAGCACGCATCCGTATCTTCCAGTAGGCATAGTTCGTTCCATCGAACCAAGGAGCCTTGTCGTTCCCTCGTTCCATGTCGCCCTTAGGATCCGAAACCGATTAAGGTAGAGAAGATCCTTAACCGGCTCCGATACCAATTGAAGGATCAGATTAGTGACCAGAGCGGGGGTGAATGGGAGCCTCAAATTCAACTTGTGAATAGAGTGGCCCTTGTCCCAGAAAATCACCCCAAAAGCAAAGACTCGAGACGACCGGAGAGTTCACGACCTACAAGTAGGTGGATACCCTAGGAGATGTCCTAGTGGTATAGCGGAACCCCCGGAGAAACACCAAAGCCAACTGCCAAAACCCCAGAGCAAAACTGCACAAACAGCAGAATCGCGGACTGTCCGGGGTCAGGGTCCCGGACTGTCCGCCGTTAAGTCCCGGACTGTCCGCGAGTGGGAGCCGGACTGTCCGCCGGTCAAAACGCAGAAACCAAACAGTGCTACAAGTCGGTTGGACAGGTCCCGGACTGTCCGCGGGTTTGTACCGCGGACTGTCCGCCGTTCACTCGACAGTGAACAGTCAGGGGACTGCGCCTGACTGACCTGGCCGAGACCCGATGCGCGGACTGTCCGCCGTTAGGGGCGCGGACTGTCCGCCAATGCCCAAAAAGCACAAAGTTGCTCGGGTTCAAAACCAAATTTGAATCGATCTCAACCAAATCGAAAGGAACTTCGATCAAACTCCTCCCAGGTGTTCCTCTATGTATTGGGGTGCTAATCCTAAGAAATCATCGCACCAAACCAAGTCAATCAAGAGAAATTCGTGGATCACCGTAAAGGGGGAAGAACGAAGACCGAACACGAAATCGACCCGATCTATGGATTCGTGAGGTTAGGGGAGAAACCCTTCGGTGGAAAGAAGGGGCTCACGACCAAGAACGAATTGATTCAAGTGGAATCGAAAATCATCTCGCGGAGAAGGAGAACGAGGCAAATCTCCGTGAGATGAAAAACCGAAACGCGAAGAACACCAACACAAACGCGAATCAATTCGATTTCAGCCGAAATTCCTCCACACGAGGAGACAACGAGAATACGGTCTCGTTTCCTCAAAAGATCCAAATACACAGAGGTATGATTCCCGTCTCTGCGGATCGCTTGCAGCGAGGTATGATTAGAACCTAAGAAAGGGGCTAGAGAGAGAGAGCTTAGGAACAAATGACTACAAGGATAGGGAGGGAGGAGGGGTGCCTCTCTTATTTATAGCCTAAAACAATAATCCCCTTCTACTCCTAGATACAAGAGCGAAGCGGCCAACCCTAGGGGTATCCCGTTCCAACTCTGCTAATTGCCGATCCGACGGCCACGCGCCCATCTCATCCTTAGCTTCGCCTCGACGCAAGCCTCAGGATGCCGCCACGTGCCGCCCCGTCGACCGTTGTGCCTACCTCGCGAATAGCTGCGCCGCCATGCCAGCCTCTTCACGCCGCCACGCGTTGACTGTCCTTTTTGCGGACCTCCCCCCGGTTTTGAGGCCGAAACCGGGAAACCTGGGCCTTCCCCCGGTTTTGAGGCTGAAACCGGGAACCTGTCCTCAGGCTGAGTTTTGTGGCCCAAACTCAGAAACCTGTGCGCCCAGGTTTTGAGGCCCAAACCTGGAAACCATCCACGCCGAGTTTTGAGGCCCAAACTCGGAAACCGGCCACCCCGAGTTTTGAGGCCCAAACTCGGAAACCATCGAGGGTAGCTTTTCGAGGCTCAGCTACCGAACCCGTGCCGAAGACGGGATGTGGTTCGCACACCCCGAGTTCCAGCACCGATGCTGGAGCATGTCCAGCCTCCACGCCGGGCACGGTGCATTCGCCATCCTTCTCGGCATGCCGCCAAGTGTCACGACGCCATCACCTTCCTCCCGACTCGGCCGATGCACCGCACATCCCCATGTGCTCTTGCTTGTCAACGCCACGTGCCAGCTACCACAGCTGGTCCTCAGGTCTCCCGGTCCGTCGGTCCAAGCACCATGTCCGCCCTTCACCGCTCCCGGTCCGTCGGCATGACACGTCCCTACTTGACCTTCACCTCACCTTCGACCACTACCCGAGCTCCGCACCTGCACATCAACACAGCCAAGAGACATGTTGCTCGTTGATCGATCACTCATCACTCAGGAAGGGAACCTCAAGGGCACATATCAACCTTGTGTTCTCACGTAGAAGGCTTGTAAGAGAACCTGAGGAACTGCTTGGTATGATCTTTGGGCCGCCAACGATCTTCATCTACTGTGACCCAGATTTTTTGGGAATAATCGTACACGAATTTAGGTCTGGTCAGCAGCAACGGTGTGCTTCACCGAGTTATCGGCTCTTCCAGTGGCCAATGGAGCTTTTGTAAAAGTCACTAACTGACCAATATCTAGTGGCAAACGATAGCACTGTACATATGGATTGTGTTCATGCACGAACAATTGTAGCTGCAATCTACCTTGCACCCATTAATACTTCTATTTTAATGAGCACAGGCTGGTGTCTCTTCGTCTTAGACCAGTTCATCCATCAGCCAGAACAACATCAATACCAATTATCTCTTTATCATAGGATTAGACATTGACAAATGGCCTCTAAATCCTTCCTTCCGAATTTATTCTTGTTGAATTGATAACCTTGATGCACCAAATTCAATCGATCTAAACTTCTGACTTTTCATCCACTTTAGCCGATTGGGAGCTGGCCCCCCAAGTCTATAATTATAATTGGACTTCCAAATTTCATAGACATCAGTCTCTTTCTTTATCAATTATATGTATGTGATTGAAGGACCGAGAAGCGACCCGAAAGCGACCAGAGGGGGGGTGAATGGGAGCTTCAAAATTTCCTTTCGGAAACTAGATGCCACTGTCCCAAACTCAACCCCAAAAGCGAACCCTAGAGCTTGCTAATGTCCACGACCCTAGATGTAGGGTGGATGCTTCCTAGAAGCACAGCGGGACACTAGACAACCCTAGAAAGCCAACCCAAAAGACGGAACTCAAATCCGATCAAGAACGAACGAACCGCGGACGAAACGGCGCGAAACAGCACTGACCGGACTCACTGGTGCGTCCGGTCGATGTCCACCGGACGCGTCCGGTCGAGAGAAAGCCGATCTGGGAGCTCTCTGTGTTGGACCGGACGCACAAGGCTCAAGCGTCCGGTCACAACCCTAGCGTCCGGTCAGAAGCAGACAGACACAGGAACAGTGCCCCTGGTGCGTCCGGTCACTGCCAGGATCGAGCGTCCGGTCGAGTGAGTCCGGTCAGCACACAGAAAACCCTGCGCGGTGTTCAAACACCGGACGCGTCCGGTCACCCCGATGACAGCGTCCGGTCACCCTGCAGCAGCCCCGTTCGAGCACCGATTCGCCTCGATCTCACCCAAACCAATTCCTCTAGGGATCAAACTTGGTGAGATGAGTCACAAGAAGGTTAGTGAGCTATCCCTAAGAGATCATGGCTCGAACCTAACTCCAAATCGGTGAATCGAAGAATTTCGGGGGAAAGGAGAAAAAGGACCCGAAACTAAAACTTGATCGATCTCCTAGACCGTGAGGTTAGAGATGATTTCTTTCGGTGGAAAGAAGTGCCTCACGATCTAGAACAACTCAGTTCAAACGGAATCGCAAAAGATGAACCAAGCACAAAGATCAAGCGACGGGAAAATCGTGGAGCAAAAGGATTCCGCGAAGAACACAAGCAAAACGGAAATCACAGCCACGAAACCGAATCAAAGACACGAATCAAGTCATCGATCTGTGCTCCAAGGTGAGGATACGGCCTCACTTCCTCAAATCAACAGTACACAGAGTGGAGTCTCTCTCTGCGGATCTCAAACAGCTAAAGCAGGGGATGGGAGAGTGGAAACCCTAGGTGCTAGGAAGCAAATGACTGCGCTAACTGAGATTGAGATAGGGAGGAGGGTGTCTCCCCTAGACTACTTATACTAACCTAGCCTAAGCCTATTTCCTATTCTACCCCTCACTACTGTATTTACAGAGCGGACCAGCCTAACCCTAAGGCTATTCTAGTCCACCCGCTGGTGGTAGGTAGATCCGACGGCCACGCCCGCACGGTCTTCCGCGTCGCCTCCACGCAACCTTCAGATCGCCGCCACGTGCCGCCACCACTCTGCACCCCCGGTTTTGTGGCCCAAACCGGGAAACCAGCCTTTTCCATCAGCCCCCGGTTTTGAGGCCCAAACCGGGAAACCCGCCTCCAGCCCGAGTTTTGTGGCCAAACTCGGAAACCGTCCGCGCCCGAGTTTTGAGGCCCAAACTCGGAAACCGGCCCACGCCCAGGTTTTGAGGCTCAACCTGGAAACCGTCGCGCCCAGGTTTTGTGGCTCAACCTGGAAACCCAGCACCCAGGTTTTGAGGCCCAAACCTGGAAACCGTCCACCCGTTGGTTTTTCCCTGGCTCTACCAACAAACCGACGTCGAAGAGGGGATGCACCGCCTATGCACCCCTTCTACCGACATGATCGCACTTCTCCGCTTGTCGCTGTCGCAGGCTGCCAGCCACCACAGCTGATCCTCCGGCCTCCAGTCCATCAGTCCAAGTCCACGTCCGCCCTTCACCGTCCGATACATCGGCATGGCACGTCCGCCGCACGGCACGCCCATCCTTCATCGCGCCCGGTCCGTCGGCACGGCACGTCGCAACTTGACCTTCACCCGCCATCGATCACTGTCTCCGTGCTCGACACCTGCACAACACAAGCCAAAGAACATGCGCATCATCTCCGTTGACAATCACTCATCACACAGAGACTCGGCATACACCCATGTATCCGCAGTGATTAGCCAAAAATACAATGCCGGATGCACAAATAATATTCATCGGCCTAGAAACAAGCAATGAAATATGTTGGCCATCATGCTAAACATACTAGATAATTGGAGCTCTAGTAAACCCCAAATCGATGGCCGCACGAAGTGTTGATATAATACGGATGATGGTGTCAGTCCTGTTATTCAATCTTGAGATCAGTATACTAGATGGCCAGCTTGTCAAATGAGCTTCAGATCCCAAGCATCAAGGCCATGTCTTTTCTGAATCTTCTTCAGTCGGCTGGTTTTATGCGTTGGCCCAGACAGAGTTGATGAATGTCTCTATTTGAATTGTTCTTCTATCTTGATCCTGACTAATATAAGCTGAGGCCATTTTGCTTGATCAGCTAGCTAACTGCCATAATACGACTTCAACTGCACTCCGAGATGCTTCACATGCTCAAGATACCAACATATTCTTCTTCAAATATCTTAACTCTGAGATATACCAAATACTTAATTCATCAAGCCAATCTGAGTAGCACTCGTAACTTTCAATACCACAATTGACGATTGAAATACTTTGGATCAATCATCCCTGATAGTCTTTTGTATTGATTGAGCAATTTCCTGGGCCGACCAGGAGTGAACCTCCTCTACACCGGTCGTCGCACAACCTGATGAATGCTGTGATAGAGCTTCCACCCTGTCATCCGTCCTTGATTTTGCCCCTCTGTTGTTTACTAAATTTGAGGGTCTTAAGGTTGTCTTGATGACATCAGGTAACCGATACGTCTCCGAAGGTACCTGCTTTGTTTTACTGATAACAGGCTTGTCATTGGATCAATATTATATCTCATATCTCCAACTTTCAAGCTGGTCGATCTTGCTAACGCCTGCATCTTGATGACAACTTGATAATATTTTTAAATAGCAGATACACTTCCAATCAGTGATGTCGATTGTCTTATTAAATGAACATAATCATGTGACCATCATCAGATAAGAGTGTGTCTTCTGGTCCCTTTCAACTAGAATTGGCCTCTCGGAGACGAGTATGACTGTCGACATCTTTCTCAATCTGATATTCCTAAAGTTGAAGACAATGTTATCTGGCTTATTGGCTGTTTACTAGGTGCACAAAAGCTAGAATAGCCGATTCAATCTGGATGTGACTTAGTTAGTGCACAAGCCACATTAATCTTCCCAATCCTCTCGTAGCTTTTTCTATATTATAGCATCCTTATCAACAGTATCTGATCATCTTGCCTTTGGTCGTACTATTTTCTAAAATCAGTTTAGCTGATGAGAACAAAGAATTTAGCCGATGTAGATGATGGGAGCAACCGATTCTTATGGATGCACTACGACTTTTCGCAGCAACAGAATCCTTTGTACGTGCAGAACTTTATCTTGAATAGCTAATCAATTTCACGTACTCTGGGAAACATATGGATGTATACACATTCTTGCATCTTGCTAACTTCTTCCACCATACAGCATCATGCATGTGTGGCACTGTAATGTGTCAATTCCTTCCCTTTAGCTTACGTGAAAAGATTCTCTAACCTCATAGCCGATTTCGTCTTACAAAGTGACCAACTCTCATTGGTTTGGACAGCAAATACTCATGTACGGGCATAATCTGTGTATTTAGCAATACCGAGTTGTTGTCGTGAGCATGATGGCATGGTGAACCAGGTTATCGGCAAATCCGGGAAGGTCGAAGAAATTTCAGTCGTTAACATGTTGCTGTTCAGCCGAACGCGGGTTTCAAGTCCGGCTATTATAATGTCTTGATTTATCATGCTTGGACATGTCAACAAAAGCTCGATTATCACTTGATTAATTCCATTAATCAAATAAACAATTCAGTCCCCTTGCCTCATCACCATGCCTTAATCAACTGTCGTGTGATATCTTGATTTTCGGCAAACTATATCAATGCTAGAAAAATATACTTTGAATATCCTTAATATTTGGGGCTGATTCTTCGCTTGACGATGATAACTCCAGCCGATTCCTGTATGCATATCGGTCAATTAGTATATTTTTCTTGTGTTGTTGTATCCACCGATTCCTTTCCTGAATAGCCGATTCCAAAGATGACATGTAGATAATTAGCTATCGACCAACTTCCCTCGGCATGACCCCTTAATACTCAATCGGCTATTTATAGCAGCATGCAAGTAAATCTGAATTTGGACTTCCTCTCTTTGAACATCTCCATGGAAATCTTCCTTTTATTTATCTCTTCATGTGCATACCATGCCATGATATATTTGGAGACCGATACATTCATGTCATGATGTATTTGAAGCCATTTTATTTTTAGGAGGAACCATATTGGCCAATTCTATCTTTAGGAGAAGCTCATTAGCTTCTTTAATTGGTTTCTATGTCCCTGCACGGAGCAAATCCACCCATGCATGCTATCTGCGCCTTTGTAGATGCCAAAAGGAGGGGATCAATTATGAAGAAACCTTTGCCCCTGTAGCTCATTTAGAAGCCATTAGAATCCTTTTAGCCTTTGCTGCTTCGAAGGGTTCTAAGCTTTATCAGATGGATGTTAAGAGTGCTTTTCTAAATGGGTATATAGAGGAAGAGGTTTATGTGAGACAACCTCCTGGTTTCGAGAGTCCCAAGTTTCCAAACCATGTTTTCAAACTTACAAAAGCTTTATATGGTTTGAAACAAGCCCCGAGAGCATGGTATGATCGTTTGAAAACCTTTCTGCTTTCCAAGGGTTTTAGAATGGGACGAGTAGATAAGACTATGTTTCTCCTCAGGCAAGGCAATGACACCCTTTTAATTCAGATTTACGTGGATGATATCATCTTTGGTGGCTCTTCTCATGCACTTGTTGCCAAGTTTGCAGATACAATGAGCAGGGAGTTTGAGATGAGTATGATGGGCGAGTTGACCTTCTTCCTCGGGTTGCAAATCAAGCATACCCGAGATGGGACGTTCGTGCATGAAGGCAAATACACGAAGGACATCCTGAAGAAGTTTGACATGGGCGAGGCCAAGCCTCTTACGACGCCCATGGCGACGACTGTTGCGATGGATGCGGACCAGGACGGAGAGGCGGTTGACCAGAAGGAGTACTACAAGAGCATGATTGGCTCACTCCTGTACTTGACGGCGAGGAGGCCAGACATATAGTTTTCTGTGTGTTTGTGCGCTCGCTTTCAGGCGTCCCTGAAGGACCGAGAATGCTACCAGAAAGTGACCAGAGGGGGGGTGAATGGGAGCTTCAAATTTTCCTTTCGGAAACTTGTTGCCACTGTCCCGAGAATCAACCCCAAGAGCAAACCTAGAGCTTGCAAGTGTCCACGACCCTAGATGTAGGGTGGATGCTTCCGAGAAGCACAGCGGGACACTACACAACTCTAGAAAACCAACGCAAAAGTCAGAAACCAAAACCGACAACACATGAGCAAACTGCGGACGAGACAGCGCAAAATAGTACTGACCGGACTCTGGCCAGCGTCCGGTCGGACGAAACCTGATTTCGGAGATCTCTGTGTTGGACCGGACTCACGGAGTCAGAGCGTCCGGTCGCAACACTAAGCGTCCGGTCGCACGAGCCAAAGAGGATGAACAGTGCGAGGAGCGAGTCCGGTCACTAGCAAGAAAGAGCGTCCGGTCAGCTACAGAAAAACTCTGCCTGACGTTCAACCACCGGACGCACGAGGCAGCGTCCGGTCAGCGCGTCAGTAGCGTCCGGTCACCCCGAGTTTCTACTGTTCATCCACCGATTCCATTCGATCTCACCCAAAACAAATCCTCTAGGGATCAAACTTGGTGAGAGGAGTCACAAGGAGGATAGTGAGCTATCTCTAAGAGATCATGGCTCGAACCTATCTCCAAATTGGTGAATCGAGGAAGTTCGGGGGAAGGGAGAAAAACTTGACCCGAAACCAAAATCGATCGATCTCCTAGACCGTGAGGTTAGTGGTGAATTCCTTCGGTGGAAATAAGTGCCTCACGACCTAGAACAACTTGGTTCAAACAGATTTGCAAAAGATGGACCGAGCTAAGAGATCGACCGACGAGAAAAACAAGGAGAAAAAAGATTCCGCGAAGAACACAAACAAAACGCGAATCACAGGCACCAAATTGCAACCGTGTGGCTACCACACGCTACAACAGTGAGATTACGGTCTCACTTCCTCAAAATCTTCAGTACACAGAGGTATGGTTCTCTGCGGATCTCAGCTAGCTACAGTAGGGGATTGGGAGAGCAGGAAACCCTAGAAGCAAAGAGCAAATGACTGAGATGGATGGGGAGGTGGGTGTCTCCCTCTACTTATCCTAATTCTAACTATTCCTAATTCCCACTCTACCCCTAACTACTTACAGAGCGAACCAGCTAAACCCTAAGGTTATTCTGGACCAACTCGGTGGTAGGTGGATCCGACGGCCACGCCCGCACAACTCGTAGCGTTGCCTCGACGCAACCTCCCGATTGCCGCCACGTGCCGCCACCGCTCTGCGTCCTTTTCCCGGACGTCGCACCCCCGGTTTTGTGGCCCAAACCGGGAAACCAGCCTTCACAGCCAACCCTCGGTTTTGAGCCCAAACCGGGAAACCAGCCCACCAGCGCCTGAGTTTTGTGGCCCAAACTCAGCAAACCCGCAGCACCCAGGTTTTGAGGCCCAAACCTGGAAACCGTCCTCAGCCCGAGTTTTGTGGCCAAACTCGGAAACCATCCGTGCCCAGGTTTTGAGGCCCAAACCTGGAAACCGTCCACCCGATGGTTTTTCTCTGGCTCTACCACCAAACCGAAGCTGTAAATAGGATGCACCGCCCGTGCACCCCGTCCACCGACACGTGTCCCCAAGTCCACGACTCAGGCAACACATGACCGCCAGTCTTCGCTCGTCGCTGTCCCAGGCTGCCAGCCACCATAGCTGATCCTCGGGCCACCGGTCCCTCAGTCCGAGCCTCAAGTCCGCCCTTCGCCACTCTGAAGGACCGAGAAAGCACTAGCAAGGCGACCAGAGGGGGGGTGAATGGGAGCTCAAACATTTCCCTCGAAACTTTGGCCAAATGTCCCAAAATCAACCCCGAGAAACTACGACCGAAACCGTGATGCCCACGACCCTTGGAAGAGGGTGGATGATCCCTAGGATCACAGCGAGGCACCACAAGAAGATAGCAAACCAAATGCCAAAAGCTCCGGCTCGAACACAACCCCAAAAACCAAGTCCCAAACGTAGATTGTCGGCTACGTCGAGAAACTCCTAAATACCTATGCTAACAAGTAGCAAAGATACCTAGAGAGGTTCCTTGGTCAACTCTAGGGCCAAACGAGAAGTCCGGAGGCCAAGCGTACAAGCCGGGAGAGCAAACGCACTAAACCGGAAGACACAGCAGGTTCCCGGACTGTCCGGCCCTGGGGTCTCGGACTGTCCGCCCCTACCGCGGACTGTCCGCGCTCTGGTGGCGGACTGTCCGCCGGTCAAGTGAGCAAAAACGCACTGCTGCTGAAAACCCACTGCTCGGTCCTGGACTGTCCGCACTTTAGCACGGCGGACTGTCCGCCGGTGACCTGAGCCAAAAACAGCAGAGACTGGCCGCGGCTGGACTGGACCAGCCCTGACGCGCGGACTGTCCGCGCCCTGAGTGGCGGACTGTCCGCGGTCACTCAGGGAGGGTGATTTTGTTCGCCCTTCACCCAAATCAATCCCAAATCGAATCAACTCACAATCCCACGTTCCCAAACTTGGAGAGGATGATCACGGAGTAGTTAGGAGACTATCCCCAAGAAATCATCCGCTCAAATCAACTCAAACACCGGGAAATCGAAAGGGGAGGAGTATGAACGAAAAAGCGCTACAAAAATGAAATCAACCCGATCTACTTGTTCGTAAGGAGATAGATAAATTCCTTCGGTGGAAATGATCTCCTTTCAAATACGAACAAGTTGATTCAAACGGATTTCACAAAGACGCACTAGAGAGGGAGATCGAGTGACGGGAAAATCGCGGAGAAACGAGGAACGCGAAGAACACGAATCAAAACGCGAATCAACACATCGATCTGCAACCGTGTGGCTACCACACGCTACAACAGTGAGGTTACGGCCTCACTTCCTCAAAATCTCCAGTACACAGAGGTATGGTTCTCTGCGGATCTCAGCTAGCTACAGCAGGGGATTGGGAGAGCAGGAAACCCTAGAGGCAAAGAGCAAATGACTGAGATATCGGAGGGGAGGAGGGTGTCTCCCTCTACTTATCCTAATTTCTAATTCCTACTCTACCCCTCTCTAATTACAGAGCGAACCAGCTAAACCCTAAGGTTATTCTGGACCAACTCGGTGGTAGGTGTATCCGACGGCCACGCCCGCACAACTCGTAGCGTTGCCTCGACGCAACCTCCCGATTGCCGCCACGTGCTGCCCTCGCTCTGCACCCCCGTTTTTGTGGCCCAAACCGGGAAACCAGCCTTTCCAGCCAACCCCCGGTTTTGAGGCCCAAACCGGGAAACCAGCCCACCAGCATCTGAGTTTTGAGGCCAAACTCAGCAAACCCTCAGCACCCAGGTTTTGAGGCCCAAACCTGGAAACCGTCCACCCGATGGTTTTTCTCTGGCTCAACCACCAAACCGACGTCGTAGATGGGATGCACCTCCCATGCACCCCGTCCACCGACACGTGTCCCCAAGTCCACGACTCAGGCAACACATGACCGCAAGTCTTCGCTCGTCGCTGTCCCAGGCTGCCAGCCACCACAGCTGATACTTGGGCCTCTAGTCCCTCAGTCCAAGCCTCACGTCCGCCCTTCGCCACTCTCGGTCCATCGGCACGGCACGTCTCTACTTGACCTTCACCTCGCCTTTGATCACTGTATCCGTGCTCGACACCTGCACAACACAAGCCAAAGAACATGCGCATCATCCCAGTTGACAATCACTCATCACTCAGAGACCCGACATACACCCATGTATCCGCAATCTCCCCCTTGATGAGTGCATTGTCAACTACCAACACAAATCATAATAGAAAGAGAAGAAGGAAGAAGGAGAAGAGAAAACTCGACCAAATGACCCAAAAGCATAGTAAAGCCAAAGAAGGTCAAGTGGACACAGCGAAAGAACTTGGTCCCCAAAGACATGGGCAACGGCTCGACGCAACCAAGCAAAGCAAAGCTAGCCCTCAAGAAGAGGTAGAACAGGCTCAACACCGCTAGCCAAAAACCAATCGAAAATATCAAAGAAAAAATGCTAGTCCCTCAAGATAGAGGCACAGAGGCTCAACACAACTAGCAAAGAAAGCTCGATACCGACTGTTACCAAAAAGAGATCGACACCAATTGAAAATATGAAAAGCAAATGCTAGTCCCTCAAGAAAGAGGCTAAGGCTCAATGCAACTAGCAAACCGCTCCAAACCAATTGAAAACGTCAAAGACTCAATCGGAAACAAACTCGAACTCCCCCTCGAATAGTGCAAACAACCAGGAAGGCTCCCCCTTAGCTGAAACGGAGGGTAATGATTTGCAATTTCTCCCCCTTAATTGAAAATGCACTTATCAAGAAATAAGGCTCCCCCTTCCAAAATGCATATGAGTCAAAATGCAAGTTAGGAGCTTCAGGAGTATACTCAAAAGAGTGCAAAGATGCTCGACAGAGTTCTGATCCGATGACTCAGAAAATGCGCAAAATGCTAGCAAAGGCTCAAGCTGATCACTAAGAATGAAATAAGAGCACAAAGAGCAGTTTTTAGCCAAAAAGGTATTCACCATCAAAATAGCACAGACATGTATAGACAGGAAGTCAAACAAGTGCTAATCATGTATTCAAGGTGAACTACCCCTAGCATAGTTCAAACATCATGCTGATACAAATTTAGGCATATACTTGTGATTTCAAATTTTAATCGGAGTTGCAGCGGTGAAATGACACAAGTTCAGAAAACAGCATGTGACTGCGAGAGGTTGAATGCTTGTTATTGCCTAACTTTCCAACTGTGCGAAGCCTATGCATAAGCAATCAGAAGCTTAAAGCAACAGTTTTGGTCATACACTACACAGCTCAAGTTTAACTCAAAGTGCAATGAGAAACAGTCTCAAAACTGTGAGGTGCTAACAAGCAAACCCATCTCGATCTTTCCAATTCACTTAACTTGGTTCAGATTTTAAATAGAATATGACATACCAAGCAAGTGAATGACTCAACACTAGAGACATAGCAACCTAGCATATATGAAAAGCACATGTGACTTCAACACATCCTACACATGCTAGTTGCATATCTCAATGGTGAACATTTTCAAGTTTTAAGTTCATTATCAAGTTCACCATTCAAAAATAGCTCAGCTCATAGTATGCACTAGTGATCAGAAAGAGCATAAGCTACAGCATCAACATAAAGCATCGGAGTAAAAACTACACAGAGCATAGTTACATTCTTCAGATTATACACATGAAGCTCAGAATGTAAAAGCGTATGCTGAAATGCAAAAGATGCACGAAGAAATCAAAAAGAAGCAAAAACAACTAAAAACAAAAAAGTCAGTGTATCATACAAAATCCAAAGTGTTTCCCCCATCTAAAAGGGAAAACACACACCAAGCTCACCTCTCAACCGATTAAAGGTTGATTGGTCCAAAGGCTTGGTAAAAATATCAGCAAGCTGATGATGAGTATCGACATGGCGAAGGTCGATATCACCCTTCTCATAGTGGTCTCGCAGAAAATGAAAGCGCACATCAATGTGTTTGGTCTTCGAGTGCAGCACGGGGTTCTTAGCAACGCTAATCGCACTCGTGTTGTCACAAAGCAATGGAACACGAGAAAAGCTCAGACCAAAATCACGCAAAGTGGCCATCATCCAGAGTAACTGGGAACAGCAGCTAGCCGCAGCAACATACTCAGCCTCCGTGGTAGACTGGGCGACGCTAGACTGCTTGCGAGAGGACCACGAAACAAGAGAAGAACCAATAAACTGACAAGTCCCAGAAGTGGACTTGCGATCAATACGGCAACCAGCAAAATCGGCATCGGAATAACCGCAAACGGAAAGGGTGGAGGAAGCAGAATACCAAATCCCGAATTCTGGAGAGAAGGATAAGTACCTCATAATGCGCTTGACCGCCTGACGGTGAGAGGTGCGCGGCGACGCCTGAAAGCGCGCAGAGGCACACCGCGAACTGGATGTCCGGGCGTGTCGCCGTCAGGTACAGCAGCGACCCGATCATACTCTGGTACTCCTTCTGGTCCACTGCTTCTCCCTCCTTGTCTGCATCCAGGGCTGTCGTGGTCGCCATGGGTGTTGGAAGAGGCTTGGCCTCACCCATGTCGAATTTCTTCAAAATGTCTCTGGTGTATTTGCCCTGGTGCACAAACGTTCCTTCCCGGGTTTGCTTGATTTGCAACCCGAGGAAAAACGTCAACTCGCCCATCATGCTCATCTCAAACTCCCTGCTCATAATGTCTGCAAACTTGGCAACCAAAGCGTGAGAAGAACCACCAAAAATGATATCATCCACGTAAATTTGGACCAAGAGAGTATCACTGCCTTGCTTGAGGAGAAAGAGCATTTTATCTACACATACCATTTTAAAACCCTTAGCAAGCAAAAAGGTTTTCAACCTATCATACCAAGCTCTAGGGGCTTGTTTCAAACCATACAAAGCTTTGTGAAGTTTAAAGACATGGTTTGGAAATTTGGGATTTTCGAAACCGAGGGGTTGTCTAACATACACCTCCTCTTCTATGTAGCCGTTTAAGAAGGCACTCTTGACATCCATTTGAAAAAGTTTGAAACCTTTGGATGCAGCAAAAGCTAAGAGTATCCTAATTGCCTCCAAACGAGCTACAGGAGAGGACTCAAATTTGTCCAAGTTGCCCTTTTTGAGTATAAAACAATGGCAACCAAAGACTCTAAAATAACTCACCTTGGGGAGTTTTCCAAAACGCAACTCATAAGAGGTCTTTTTCAAGAAAGCTTGAAGAAAAATGCGATTGGAAATATAGCATGCAGTGCTCATAGCTTTAGCCCAATATCGCCTAGGAGTCCTATGCTCATCGAGCATCGTCCTGGCCATCTCTACAAGGGTCCGATTCTTCCTCTCTACAACACCATTCTGTGGCGGTGTGTAGGGGGAAGAAAACTGATGCTCTAAACCCAAAGAGTTACAAAACTTCTCAAAATCTTGAATTCGAAACCATTATCACTCCTAATAGCTCGCATCGAGTTCAAAGGGAACTCATTCTGAAGACGCAAAATCAGATTGCGAGCTAGAGAGAAAGTCTCGGTCTTCTCAGCTAAAAAGAAGACCCACGAATATCTCGAAAAGTCATCAACAACAACAAGCACATACCACTTCCCACCAACCGGGCTCACCCGAGCTGGACCAACAAGGTCCATATGCAAAAGCTCTCCAGGGCGCTTGGTCATAACCTGCGTCACTGGATGGTGGGGAGCGGCAACCATCTTCCCATGTCTACAAGAGTGGCAAACAAGATCCTTCTCCATATGCAACTTGGGCAATCCTCAGATTAGGCCAAGTGAACTAAGCCTTGCAAGCAAGTCGAAGCTCAAATGTCCAAGTCTCCTATGCCACTTCCAAAGATCAGAGGAGGAAGGTCCAGCCACCAGACAACGAGATGTGCCAAAAGACTCCGAGAAATTCGCACGAAAGACTTTTCCAAAGGGCGAAATCAAACACACAAGATTGCCCTGAGGATCCAAAATACGACTGAGATTCGGTTTAAAACGAATCTCATAGTCGTCATCAAAGAGTTGCGAAACAAAAAGAAGGTTAAAATGCAAGTTAGAAACAAGAGCAACATCGCGCAACACAAAGTGCTCATTAACTCGCACAGACCCACGAGATAGCACCTTACCTTTGCTGTTGTCGCCGAAGGTGATATACTCCTTTCCGGCGACCGGACTAAAACTGGAGAACCACTTGGCGTTTCCGGTCATGTGCCTCGAACATCCGGAATCCACCAACCAAACGTTCTCCAATCGTTTTACCTACATCAATAAAAAGACATAGGGTGAGCATACGGGCCAACACTGGGGTTAGTGAAGTAAGGGGAATACCAGTGTTGGGCCGGCTGCTCAAAAGAACGGTTAGCGAAAAAACCATTCCTAGCACACCTACGAAGGAAGCGATCACCACGTTTAGAAGAACGTGGTCCGCTAAGGGAGGAGCGCTCACCGCGATACTCAAAACGCGGTGGGGGAAAACGCTCAACTACAAAGCCACTGCCACGGGATCCATGGCCTACAACTGCAGGCTCTAGCCGGGCACGCTCTCTACGAGGCCTAGGCCTAGGAACTTGAGGCACTGCGCCTCTAGGCCTAGCATCTCTCCTCGGAGCTCTCCTCTGCCTAGGCCTGGGAACTTGAGGTTCTGGACCTCTGGGCTAGCAGCACAACTCTGAACATTTGGCGCATGTACATCATGGAAAGGATGGTACATGTCCGCATTGTTCATCTCCCTAGCACGGCGCGCTTCTCTCTTGCGCCAAAAGCAGAACTCACTCAAGTGTCCATCTTTCCCACAATGCTCACAATGGTACCTCACCGCTCTCATAGGGGGTTGTTGGTACTCACGGTTGTGGGTATGGATCACTTTGCGCTTCTGTGGCAAACACTCCTCCTGGATAGGTGGCATCGTATCAAGCTTGTTCTTCAAGTGGTTGGGTTTGGGATGCCACACTTGGTTCTTGGGTGGAGCTCGTGGAGGTTCGTCAAACACCCCATCCTTGGTGTTAGGCTTGAGAGGCTCTTTGGGTGGAAGCTTGGTAAGTTTGGGAGTAG
The DNA here is from genome assembly GCA_009763385.1 of Coix lacryma-jobi var. lacryma-jobi. Taxonomy (NCBI): domain Eukaryota; kingdom Viridiplantae; phylum Streptophyta; class Magnoliopsida; order Poales; family Poaceae; genus Coix; species Coix lacryma-jobi. The sequence continues at coordinate 53,303,490 of CM019822.1, read as the reverse complement.
TGGTGGAGTTGGGCTTCTCACATGGGTTCAGACCACTCGACTCTCCAATCTTCCCAAAAGCAGAAAGATCAACACCCGGAGCAAAACCTACACCAGGACCTCCAGCAGCTCGCTTGAATTGGGAGATCATCATCCCAAGCTGAGGCTCACCACAAGACACCCATGACAAGATGGTCCGAAGGTATGTGTTTTCCTCCTCGGTTTGCATCTTGTCATGCTTCACGTTTGGAATCTCCATCTCCAAACCCTCACACAAAACGCACCTAGTCACACAAGTGCTACCCGAGTTGGCCTCTTCAAGAGACACAATCTTGGCATTCTTCTCTGCCAACTCAGATTGCAAGACAGGACAAGTCTTGCACGCACCCAACAGCGAGGATCTAGCCTTCAGCTCATCCACCTCTCCTACCAACGCAACATACTTGCTTCTCAAAGTGAGAAGGTCAGTCATGTGCGTGGTGCACATCTCGCACTCAACCTCCTCAGACACGACCACGGTGGACTTAGCAAAATCTAGCTCCCTCACCGTGTCCTCCCACTTCTGCCTAAACTCCTTGCGCTCTCTAGCGGCATGCCTAAGCAGCTTATCCTGACTAACCAAGGCGGCAGTAAGCTTCTCGACCTCAGCAGAAAGCTCGTCGTGGGTGAGGGATACCTGGGAGGTGTCGTCGTCGTCGTCGTTGTTCCGAGGGGAGTTCACCAGCTCGCCGTCGACCTCCTTGCCGAGGGCCATGGTGGAGAGGCCGTCGTCGGCGGCGAAGAAGCAGAGACCGTTCAGCTTGTCCTCGATCCTCTTCTCCTTCTCGGACTCGTCGTCACTTGAGCAGGCGGAGTCGTCATCCGAGCCGTCGACGTCGCTGAGCGTGGCGAAGAACGCACGCTGCTCAGCTTGGGCCTTCTCCAAGTACTTCTTCTTGATGTACTCCTTGTCGAAGCTGCCCCTCCGCTTGTGCCTCGCGAGGACGTACTTCTCCTTGTGCTTACCGGAGTCATACTTGTGCCCATGATCGCCCTTCCCAAATGAATGCTTCTTCTTGGGACAGTTGGCGATGAAGTGGTCGGGGTCGCCGCACTCATAGCATCCTGAGCGTCCTCCTCCGCGGCGACGGTTCATGCGGTTGTTGTGGAACCGCGAGAACCGGTTGGCGAGCATTGGCAACTCGTCATCCCCCAAAGACTCCAGCTGGTCCTCTGTGATAGAAAAGAGAGACGAAAGAGCAAAACCTCCAGAGGGGTTAGAAGAGCCAGAAACCAGAGCCATAGTCGGGCCAGAAGGATTCTCATAAGAAGCCCTCGCCATGGCATCGATCTCACTGGACTTGAGCTTACTAAAGAGTTCGTCGCACGTGAGGGTCTCATAGTTAGGTGATTCGATGATCGCCTGAACTTTGGAATCCCACACCGACCGATCAAGGGTATGCAAAAGCTTAAGAGCCCTCTCATGATCGTCGAAAGGCAACAGCTCCTTGTTAGCCCTCATCCTGTTGACAATCACCTGAAAGCGAGCGAATAAACTTTCTATGCTCTCGCCAGGCATATGTCAAAAGTTCTCATACTCTCGCTTGAACGACTCGTAGAGACGGGTTTTGACTTGAGAGGTTCCCTCATCAAAACGCATGAGGGTGGCCCAAATCTCCCGAGCCGTAGCGAGGTGAGAAACGCGATCAAACTCACTCATGCTCAAACATGAGAAAAGAGCATTATGTGCTCGGCTATTGGCATCGTGCTCATCGATCTGAAGCTGAGAGACACGAGCAGCCAAGACCACATAATCGGCAGAGTTGCAAATATCCCAGATGGAAGCACCCAAACTCTGCAGATAGGCCGACATGCGTATCTTCCAATACGCATAGTTCGTCCCATCAAAGAACGGCGGTTTGCCCACGCCGCGATCCATGTCGCCTTCTGTGGATCTGGAACCGGCTAAGGTGGAAGATCCTTAACCCGCTCCGATACCAATTGAAGGACCGAGAATGCTACCAGAAAGCGACCAGAGGGGGGTGATTGGGAGCTTCAAATTTTCCTTTTGGAAACTTGTTGCCACTGTCCCGAGAATCAACCCCAAGAGCAAACCTAGAGCTTGCAAGTGTCCACGACCCTAGATGTAGGGTGGATGCTTCCGAGAAGCACAGCGGGACACTACATAACTCTAGAAATCCAACGCAAAAGTCGGAATCCAAAACCGACAACACACGAGCAAACTGCGGACGAGACAGCGCAAAATAGTACTGACCAGACTCTGGCCAGCGTCCGGTCAGGGAGCACCGAACACGTCCGGTCGGACGGAACCTGATTTTGGAGCTCTCTGTGTTGGACCGGACTCACGGAGTCAGAGCGTCCGGTCGCAACACTAAGCGTCCGGTCGCACGAGCCAAAGAGGATGAACAGTGCGAGGAGCGAGTCCGGTCACTAGCAAGAAATAGCGTCCGGTCAGCTACAGAAAAACTCTGCCTGACGTTCAACCACCGGACGCACGAGGCAGCGTCCGGTCAGCGCGTCAGTAGCGTCCGGTCTCCCCGAGTTTCTACTGTTCATCCACCGATTCCATTCGATCTCACCCAAAACAAATCCTCTAGGGATCAAACTTGGTGAGAGGAGTCACAAGAAGGATAGTGAGCTATCTCTAAGAGATCATGGCTCGAACCTATCTCCAAATCGGTGAATCGACGAAGTTCGGGGGAAGGGAGAAAAACTTGACCCGAAACCAAAATTGATCGATCTCCTAGACCGTGAGGTTAGTGGTGAATTCCTTCAGTGGAAATAAGTGCCTCACGACCTAGAACAACTTGGTTCAAACGGATTTGCAAAAGATGGACCGAGCTAAGAGATTGAGCGACGAGAAAAACAAGGAGAAAAAAGATTCCGCGAAGAACACAAACAAAACGCGAATCACAGGCACCAAATTGCAACCGTGTGGCTACCACACGCTACAACAGTGAGATTACGGTCTCACTTCCTCAAAATCTTCAGTACACAGAGGTATGGTTCTCTGCGGATCTCAGCTAGCTACAGTAGGGGATTGGGAGAGCAGGAAACCCTAGAAGCAAAGAGCAAATGACTGAGATGGATGGGGAGGTGGGTGTCTCCCTCTACTTATCCTAATTCTAACTATTCCTAATTCCCACTCTACCCCTAACTACTTACAGAGCGAACCAGCTAAACCCTAAGGTTATTCTGGACCAACTCTGTGGTAGGTGGATCCGACGGCCACGCCCGCACAACTCGTAGCGTTGCCTCGACGCAACCTCCCGATTGCCGCCACGTGCCGCCACCGCTCTGCATCCTTTTCCCAGACGTCTCACCCCCGGTTTTGTGGCCCAAACCGGGAAACCAGCCTTCACAGCCAACCCCCAGTTTTGAGGCCCAAACCGGGAAACCAGCCCACCAGCGCCGGAGTTTTGTGGCCCAAACTCAGCAAACCCGCAGCACCCAGGTTTTGAGGCCCAAACCTAGAAACCGTCCTCAGCCCGAGTTTTGTGGCCAAACTCGGAAACCATCCGTGCCCAGGTTTTGAGGCCCAAACCTGGAAACCGTCCACCTGATGGTTTTTCTCTGGCTCTACCACCAAACCGAAGCTGTAGATGGGATGCACCGCCCCTGCACCCCGTCCACCGACACGTGTCCCCAAGTCCACGACTCAGGCAACAAATGACCGCAAGTCTTCGCTCGTCGCTGTCCCAGGCTGCCAGCCACCACAGCTGATCCTCGGGCCACCGGTCCCTCAGTCCAAGCCTCACGTCCGCCCTTCACCACTCTCGGTCCATTGGCACGACACGTCTCTACTTGACCTTCACCTTGCCTCTGATCACTGTATCCGTGCTCGACACCTGCACAACACAAGCCAAAGAACATGCGCATCATCCCTGTTGACAATCACTCATCACTCAGAGACTCGGCATACACCCATGTATCCGCAGTCCCCTCGCACTTCTCACAAGCAAGCGGTCAAGCGCATCATGAGGTACCTCCGATACACTCCTGAGTTCGGACTTTGGTACTCTTCTTCTTCGACTCTTTCGCTTTGTGGTTACTCCGATGCGGATTTTGCTGGCTGTCGGCTTGAGCGCAAGTCTACTTCTAGGACTTGTCAATTTCTTGGCTCTTCACTGGTTTCGTGGTCTTCTCGCAAATAGTCAAACGTAGCCCAGTCTACTACTGAAGCCGAGTATGTTGCCGCTGCTTCTTGCACTTCGCAGCTTTTATGGATGGTTGCTACCTTGCGTGATTTTGGTCTAGAATTCAGTCGGGTCCCTTTGCTTTGCGATAGCACTTCTGCCATTAGTGTAGCAAAGAACCTTGTTCTTCACTCCAAGACCAAGCACATCAATGTCCGCTTTCACTTTCTTCGTGATCACTACGAGAAAGGCGACATTGATCTTAGGCATGTAGACACCCGTAACCAGGTTGCGGATATTTCCAACAAGCCTTTGGATCTCTCAACTTTTTCTAGGTTGAGAGGTGAGCTTGGTGTGTGTTTCCCCTTTTAGATGGGGGAAGCATTTTGTTTGATGTACTGTAGACTAACTTTCTGATCTCTTTTTGTTTTGGATCTTGAGTCTGTTTAGTCTTGTTTTGCTCCGATACTAACTTCTGCACGCATTTCATCATGTTTACATCTTGCTTTTTTCGAGCTTCATGTTTATTCCTTAGAATAAACTTATGCTCTGATTAGTGCATGTTTCGATGATATATGGTGATGTTTGTAGCTTAGGCTCTCTTTGATCACTGATACATATTGTGAGCTAAGCTATTTTTTAGAATGATGAACATTGTTGGCACAAAATATGGTGCACTGTGCCTCACACACAGCAAGCTGGAAATCGTGGCTTCAATCGAGTGCCCGGGCGATTCAAAATCCAGAAACGTGCCAGTCGGTTTGACCTGAAAACCAACAAGGGATAAAACTGTGAGAGTAAAACTGGAACATGCTAGGTGAGACCAGACAGTTCCATATTTACGACCCTGAAGCCACTTTCGATGACAGACAACTATAGAAGCTGTCTGCCAAACATGTTTATAGAATTATTCGGCAAATATAGAAGAAAGCATATGAAAGCATTGATTACCGAATATACGTATAGAAAAATACATGCTTTAAACAGATAAGAATGAATTACGACTCAATGTATAACCAAAATCGGCAAACCAGCCGAATTGGGGTCCATGAAGAAGGAACGTGCACATAAACATGATCAAACTAATCTAAAATCTGCATCTGCCGCACGATACCGAGTTTTATCAAAGCTCAAGCATGATTGACATGTATGAACCCACAACACGTAACAATCTAGATTGGAAATTAATTCGGCCGTCATGATCATGCAATTATTAAGATACAAATAAACTTGTAAAGCAAGGCCGAACAAAGTCAATCTAGATTGGGCAAAAGAGTGTTACAAAATTAATTAAATCATGCAACACCAAATAACTTAATGAATCTATTAGATCTTGCCAAATCTAATAGAGCCGATAACTATCTCGCTTTTGCTAAACATATCAAATAAACGCCTGCTGCACGGTATTGTTAACACCAGATTTTCGCACGCACGAAGGTATGACAGATGGGTCCAGCCAGCAGAGAAGAGAAGGATTCGGTAGGCATTCGGGAGGCTGTTTGATCCTTAAGACTTTCGGTGAGTACTTGTGCGGTCGGCTATTTCGTGACTCAGTGGCCCCATTCGGGAGATGGATGATACAAGTAAAGCCAGCTTGCACGGGAAGATACGTGAAGATGGAAGACACCGAAAGGTTTAGGAATATGATTTATATTTTTCCTTATTTTAAGTCGTAATCGTCTAGGATTCGTGTTTCGTCCAGGGTATAAGTATAAGCCCTCGACCATTGTAAAACTGTTCACAACCATATCAATACAACCGGCCCCGTGCCACCTTTCGAGTCCTTAAGTCGTGTCGTCGAGTTCTTCGAGAGGAATCATCGATCCGTCGACCTCCGTAAGTACCGGCAACCTTGCTATCATGTCTAGTATCATGCGGTGGATTTAGATATGATGCAAGTAGTCTCGTATGTTAAGCTTAGTATCGTGCGGCGGATTTAAGCTTATGACGGGAAGTTTTTGCTTATGCCTTGTATCGTGCGGCGGATTAAGTCATGAGTAAAAATAGTTATCGGCTCTGTTAGATTTGGCAGGTCTAATAGATTCATTAAGTTATCATGTGTTATATGTTTTATTTATTTAATTCCTGTAACACTTTTTGCCCAATCTAGATTGATCTTTGTTCGGCCTCGTTGCATGAGTTTGCTTATGCTTTGCTAACCATAAGATCATGATGGCCGGATTATCTTTCAATCTAGATTGTTACATGTTGTGGGTTCATACATGTCGATCACGGTTAGGCTTTGATAGAACTGGGTATCGCGCGGCAGATGCAGGTTTTAGATTAGTTTAATCATGCTTGTTTGTATGTTCCTTCTTCATGGACCCCAGTTCGGCTAGTTTGCCGACTCTGGTTAAGCTTACATGAGTAATGAGTTTTTATAGATCTGTTCAGATATATGTATGCTTTTAGCTTCTTATAATTAGATCCTATCATGCGGTGGATTAATCTAATTATAAGGAGTGGTGTGGACTTATAGCACGTGGTATCATGCGGTGGATTAGCTTTGCTTGAGTTTATACTTGACGGGTTCATGAAGGCTAAACGTGCGGCAGATTAGTTGGATTAGCCTATGCATATGTTATTTGAATAGATTTATATTTATAAATTACCCTTTTACCCTTCTGTTATTCATGTGTTCGGCATTCAACATGTTTATGAGCTCCATCTTTATACTTGCCGAATGACATTATAAACCTGTTTCGGCAAACAGCTTTTATAGCTGTGTGCCGTCATGAGTGGCTTTCAAAGCCGTACATATGGAACTGCCTGGTCTCACCCAGCACGTTCTAAGGTATTCTCATATTTTTATCCCTTGTTGGTTTTCAGGTCAAACCGACTGGCACGCTTCCGGATTCGGAATACTCCGGGCACCCGATTGAAGCCAGCCTCGTTCGGCTTGCTGTGTGCCTGGCGCAGGGCGTCACGTTTTGCGTCAACACACTTTTTGGCACGCCTGGTGGGACCACTTCATTTCAAGATGCCTGAAATCAACGAAGATCAATCCTTCGATGTGACCACGGACGAGTTGCCACCAGAATCAAAGGATTTGGTGCAACGGGTTTGTGACGAATTCCAGCGCAAGTGGTTAGAGACTTTCTCCAAGAATAAAAGCGGCAAAGTCTATCAGAAGTAGACGTTCCCGAAGGTTGTTCCTCATCACCAACCTGAGCTGCCTGACGGTAGTGAAGAAGTGGCTCTCCAGAAGATGGCAGAAATGATGCATAGGATCGTATCAGGAGTAGTGACCAATCATCAATCGGCTTTCTTGAACACCTTTCGTGCCATCATGGTCGATACTTTCGGTCCAAACGCAGATAAGTACTTTGAAGAAGCTGCTGGTCCGGTGCAGGGACCGTTGTTGTTCCAAGTACATCAACGACGGAGGATTGCCGAAAACAGTGGAGCTGGCCCAAGCACAGGAGGGCTGGTTTCTTAGGAGATGCAACAACCTCCCCAGACCTATGGCCAGCTCGCGTTCAGCACAACGGGGAATGTCCCACAATCTGCTTCTAGAGTGTCTCCTGTGGCGAACAGGATACAAAGAGATATGTTTGGAGATGGGTATCGGGAGTTTATGGACTATAACTCGATCAATGCTCTTCCGAATCCAGGCTACAGGAGTTCGGTAGGACCACATACTGGGGGGCAAGCACAAACAACTCCTAATTCAAGTGTTGATCCCATCATGCACAAGATGGCTGATATGATGCAGAATCTGTTCGGCCTAAAGCCAAAGAATCAGACATATGCTTACAAGTCTCCCTACACTGAATGGTACAATCGGGTGGCTCTTTCTCCAAGAGTAAAACCTCCCACTGATTTCACCAAGTTTTTGGGTCATGATGATACCAGTACTATAGAGCACATCGGCCGATACTTGATGCAACTTGGGGAAGCATCTACAGATGAAGCTTGGAGGATTCGGTATTTCCCACTGTCGCTGACAGGACCAGCCTTCTCCTGGTTTGCTTCTCTGCCGGCGAATTCTATCAATACATGGGCAGAGTTAGAGCAGAAGTTCCATTCATACTTCTTTACCGGAACCAGTGAAAAGAAGTTGGTTGATCTTATGAGCCTAAGGATGAAGCCCGGTGAAACGCTGCAAGAGTATTTGCGCTGATTCAGGGAAACCAAAAATCTCTACTATTCCTTGAATTTGCCGGATGACCAATTGCCGGGAATAGCCATAGCTGGCATGTTGCCGGGTATCAAAGAAAAACTATTCGGCATGGAGTTTGATGACCTCGGGCAGTTGTCCCAAAGGCTGGCGACGATGAGCAATCAAGCTCAGGGATTCAGAAGGAATAATCAATACCAGAAGGGTGATGTGGCTGCCGGAATGTATCAGGCTTTCCTAGACGAAGCAGATGAATATGATAATGAAGATGAAGTGGCTGCAGCCGAGATAACCTGGTCTAAAGAGCCGACTCAAGTCAACCAACGGTGGCTGAGGCAACATAAAGGTACTTATGACTTTGATGTGTCCAAGTCAGATAAATTATTTGAGTACTTGCTGAAGGAGGGACGCATCAAGTTGCCGGAAGGTCATCCTATGCTGCATCCTGAGGGCGTCAAAGACAAGAAGTATTGTGGTTTCCACAATACTAAGTCCCACTCTATAAATGATTGCCGAGTGTTCAGAGTGCGGATTCAGAAGGCCATCCAGGACGGACACCTGAGGTTTGACGGAAAAATGAAAGTGGACGGTAGTCCTTTTGGATAGAATACCGTATCCTTCTCTGTTAGTATGATCAATGCAGCCGATTTTGGGGGTGAGGGTAAAATGAAAGTTTTAACTTCTGATAGAGCGAAGGAAGCTGGTACCGTTGACCCTAATCGGCAGATTACAAAAGGAGAGCTTCAGCAGAGAGTTCGGTTCCAAAATAGCCGAATTGAGACGGGTAACACCTCCAGACCCAGGGTCACGACGCGCATTTTGTTGAATAAGTGGCGTCGGGAACAGGAACAGTACCAAAAGCCGAGGTTTTATGAAGAACGGAAGTTCCTGGAGGAGCAACGAGGGTACAAAGAAGAGATGTACCGGGAAGAACGAGAAGATACGAGAGAGCAGGAACGGTTTCATTGGGAATGCTCATTTTTCCAGTATTGTTGGAACGAAGGCTTGAAGCTGCCTGTTAAAGACAACTGCCCCGAGTGCAATAATCAATACTCCGAGTTTAGGCAGTCTCGAGTCAACCGTCGATCTGTCCATGAAAGGCTTGGGCCCCGGATCCCTGAGGACAATCGGCGTATAAAAATAAATAGTTTCGGAGATCAGCAGGAAAGAAGGTTTGCCGATCCAAATTGGGCTCGCACTGGAGAAGAAGAGTACCGCGAGTACGTCTGGCAGAAGGGACAGTGGTGTCCAGCAGGTTTAAGGAGAAGCCAGAAGAGGAGAGTGCAGCGCTTAAGGAATAGAGAATTGGCACGAATGGACACCAGAGCAAAGCAAATCTGGCGTCCTAAGGGAAGGCCGGGTGAAGGTAATCGTTCGCTGATACGTGCATGGCATTCTTTTTACCGTCAGAGTTCATAGCCCCTGAGAATCAAGATGTCCAAGATGAGGCATATTCAGATTTCGATGAAAGTGAATTTCAGGACTTGTTGGCTCATCTCGTCTTGGCTCAAAGGGCAGTATTTGATAAACCGATCAGACATCGACACTTGAAGCCACTTTATATGAGACGGTATGTCAATGGCAAGCCACTGACTAAGATGTTCATTGATGGAGGGGCTGCTATAAATATCATGCCGTATACCACTTTTAGAAAGCTTGGCATGACAAGTGAAGATCTATTGAAGACTGACATGGTGTTGAGAGACTTTGCGGGCAATTCTTCTGATACTCGAGGGGCGGTCCATGTCGAGTTGATGATTGGGTCTAAAACCTTGATCACCACCTTCTTTGTCATTGATGGCAAGGGGGCATACAGTTTGCTGTTGGGAAGAGACTGGATACATGCAAATTGTTGTGTGTCGTCGACTATGCATCAGTTCCTCATCCAGTGGGTTGGAGATGATATCGAGATCGTCCATGCTGATGATTCGGTAAGTATTGCTAGTACAGAGCCAACCTACTAGGAGTACGAAGGTGTTGAGTGTTTCTCTGGAAGAGCTTGGGAAGCAGGTCCTGTAAACGTTTTTGACGAGGACCAACAGCCGATTCAGACAGTCGGCTCTCAGAGTAATTTTTAAATCCAATCAGTGGTGGTGGAGAAGAATTGAGGCCAAGAGTTTCGTGTCGGCTGACAAGGAATAAAGTGTTGATGATAAAGCCGAATTAGGATCAGTGTGTGCAAGTTTGGGTCTCGAGTATGTTCAAGGTCGATGGACGTTTGAAAAATTCTGTTTACTTCTCCATTGCCAGAAAAGGATCAGAAGAGATTTATACAAGGTGGCGTACAACGAAAGCCTTTAGTGAGATTGAAGATTCTATGAAAGGCACTTCTACAACTTGGTGATTATTTTGGGTTGTGCGTGACGGCCGATGACCTTGTAGTAGGGTCGGCCCTTATTTTTGAGGGTTTAAAAGATAAGATATATAGCAATTTACCTTAGCCGAAAATGTCAGACCCCAGGAAAGGGTATTCGGCTTGACAAATTTTTGATTTGTATGTTGAAGCTTCGGCACTGCTTGTTAAAAGCCGAACGTGTGGGAGTTATGTAAGTCGAGAGATGTTTTTATACAGCCAATGTAAGAGCATCGCCTTTAGCGGAAAAATGTTTCGCAAGTGTCAAGTTATAGCCGATATCTTATTTATATCGCCTTCAGTACAGATATTCATAACCTTGGTGACCCTAGCGTTTTTCAAGTTAGCAGGTTCATCGGGGAAAGAGAAAGGTGGAATGCAGTAAGTGCAATGTCGGGTGACATGACATGTTGAGAATGGGATTTAGTCGGCTAAGATGATGTCATACATTCGGCAAGCGTTCTTCTGAAGAAATGTTGTGAACGAGGAAAGTCATTGATAAACATTATTCAGAGAAGAGCAAGTTCATCTGCTGAAAACTTCATTTATAGATCTATCCTGGTACAAACTACTCTCGGAATAATTTATTCACAATGGATTGCGGGTCGATTGTCTCGGCAATGGCGGCTGCATGGCTATTATAGATCTCAAGGTTTTCAAATTCATCTGGATCCCCTGCGAAACCAACTGGTAGGAAGGAATAGTCTTCTTTGGTCCAGGAGCTCATCGCCGCTAACCCGAAAGAGACCCCGGCATGCACACCTTGGATGACGGCCTGATCAATGCGACCATCCAAAGCATCAAGACGGGCTTCGGCTGAATCTCCACGAGCATTCACCTTGAGAGCGATTCTGTTTGCTGCTGCTTTCAGACGGTCATTCTCTGCAAAAAGGGCTAACAAGGGGAAGGAACATATCAGGCATAGCAAGCTCAACCGGAAGAAGAGGACCAAATTTCTGCTAACCTGTGATGATGCTGCAGAGCTGTTTCCGTTGATCTGCCCATTCAGCTTCCTCGATACTATGCTTCTGAGATGCGGTTTCCAGTTCTTTCTGAGCCTTATCCTTTTCCTCGCGGTATCAGGGAACATTCAGATGGATCTGCTAAAATAAGTTATCAAGTTCGGGGTCCGATAGATTGAGAAGAGCTATTGGATTTACTGTTTCTGAAGGATCCTGAGCTTGGTTAGAGGGAGACATCATTCTGAAAGGAAGATGAATGATTGAATCGGGGATAGACAGGCAAGAAACGCTATTGCAAAGGGGGGAAGAAATGGGTTTTTACCCATAACACCGGCGAGTTGGTGCTTGGCTTCCTCCTGCTTCATCTCCGGTAGGTTGTCTACTGTGATGGTTGCTGCCTGCCATTAATGAGAATACAGGCAGAAGACTCTCTTTGGTTCGAGCTGGGGTCCGAGAGTTGGAAAGTCCACAAGTTGAATTATTTGGCTGAAGATAAGGTGGCAGTCTGTATGGAATCATATTTATAGGACTTTAGTTTGCACGCTAAAAGACCAAGCGTTGGATTAGAGCTTTTCGCAGCTTATGGGCCGTTATTGGGCCAGGCCAGGTCTTTTGACGACTAAAGAGAATCATGACTCTGAAGTCAGAAAGCCGATGGGATTCGGCTAAAAGCTGTTCAGTTTTGAATGATCGTTTACCGATTGACGCTGAAGACGGGAGAACTGAAGGGACAATATCCTGGTGCCACCATGAGTCAAAAAACTGAGAGAATAATTCAAAAGACCCCAAGTCTGGGGTAGCCAATTATGACGGTTGCTTGCAAAGCAAAGATGATTGAGCATAATTGTTAATAATAGCTGATAAAATGTGCATCACTACTTAAATGGGCAGAGAGTCAGTGGCTGATGCGTGGAACAAAGCGCATATTGATCTCAAAGGATCAACCATGAGTTGATGGACGAAGATTTTATTTACAGAAAGGAAAGCAAGTTACAATAGGAAGTCAGTTTGTCCATTCTATTATGTTCCTAATCGGGAGATCAAAGTCAAAGGAATCGGCTAGATCTGTTCCAGCTTCTTTCATGTCATCAACAGAGTGTGCCACCCTGAATTCTAGTCCTCGCTCGCAAACGTCGAAGTGACGGTAGTCAGCACCGGAGTGGATCCGAACAGCGTTGAAGGCGAGTGCTGCGCCGTAACCCATGCCAGCCCTGGAGATGTCGGGGAGAACCCGTTTGACCTCGTTCACCCGCCTCAGAGCCGATGTGCCTGGCACATTGGCTGTAACGGCAAGATCGGCAATGGCGGCTTCGAGGGAGTGAAGCTTAGCCTCCAGAGCTGAAGAGGAGGAAGGATCAGTTAAACAGGAAAGAAGAATAGGGAAAGAACAGTGGAAGATTACTTACCGATAGCCTGTTCTTGAGCGGCATCACGCTCTCGAGAGATTCGGGTAATCTCCCGATTCCTCCTTTCTAGATCAAATTGAAGATCTGTGACCTTCTGAGTCAGGGCCTCGGGAAAATCGTCATCGATCCTCCTAAACAAGAACAACAATGTGAGGGCGACTGGTTCATCTTCAAGCAAAAATGATTAGGAGATAACCTTCTCCTAGAAGTACTGGGAGCCCCGAGCTCGAGGTTATTACGGCTTGCCTCAGAAGACATTTTGTGTCTGATTGATGGTGAGGAAGAAGAAGAATTTCTGGCTTTGAGATAGAAGCAGGGGAGTTCAAAATGCATAAAGCCGGAGTAAGGAGAAAGGGGAGTTTAAAGGATCCCAAGTGCATCGGGAGATGAATCGGTAGGTACGGTAATTATGACGAGTGAAGACGGATGCTCCTAGAGGTTCCACGTCAATGCGAAAAGGAAAAGAAATTTTGGAATAATCATTTATCCCAAAATTAGGGGGCATGTGTTAACACCAGATTTTCGCACGCACGAAGGTATGACAGATGGGTCCAGCCAGCAGAGAAGAGAAGGATTCGGTAGGCATTCGGGAGGCTGTTTGATCCTTAAGACTTTCGGTGAGTACTTGTGCGGTCGGCTATTTCGTGACTCAGTGGCCCTATTCGGGAGATGGATGATACAAGTAAAGCCAGCTTGCATGGGAAGATACGTGAAGATGGAAGACACCGAAAGGTTTAGGAATATGATTTATATTTTTCCTTATTTTAAGTCGTAATCGTCTAGGATTCGTGTTTCGTCCAGGGTATAAGTATAAGCCCTCGACCATTGTAAAACTGTTCACAACCATATCAATACAACCGGCCCCGTGCCACCTTTCGAGTCCTTAAGTCGTGTCGTCGAGTTCTTCGAGAGGAATCATCGATCCGTCGACCTCCGTAAGTACCGGCAACCTTGCTATCATGTCTAGTATCATGCGGTGGATTTAGATATGATGCAAGTAGTCTCGTATGTTAAGCTTAGTATCGTGCGGCGGATTTAAGCTTATGACGGGAAGTTTTTGCTTATGCCTTGTATCGTGCGGCGGATTAAGTCATGAGTAAAAATAGTTATCGGCTCTGTTAGATTTGGCAGGTCTAATAGATTCATTAAGTTATCATGTGTTATATGTTTTATTTATTTAATTCCTGTAACACTTTTTGCCCAATCTAGATTGATCTTTGTTCGGCCTCGTTGCATGAGTTTGCTTATGCTTTGCTAACCATAAGATCATGATGGCCGGATTATCTTTCAATCTAGATTGTTACATGTTGTGGGTTCATACATGTCGATCACGGTTAGGCTTTGATAGAACTGGGTATCGCGCGGCAGATGCAGGTTTTAGATTAGTTTAATCATGCTTGTTTGTATGTTCCTTCTTCATGGACCCCAGTTCGGCTAGTTTGCCGACTCTGGTTAAGCTTACATGAGTAATGAGTTTTTATAGATCTGTTCAGATATATGTATGCTTTTAGCTTCTTATAATTAGATCGTATCATGCGGTGGATTAATCTAATTATAAGGAGTGGTGTGGACTTATAGCACGTGGTATCATGCGGTGGATTAGCTTTGCTTGAGTTTATACTTGACGGGTTCATGAAGGCTAAACGTGCGGCAGATTAGTTGGATTAGCCTATGCATATGTTATTTGAATAGATTTATATTTATAAATTACCCTTTTACCCTTCTGTTATTCATGTGTTCGGCATTCAACATGTTTATGAGCTCCATCTTTATACTTGCCGAATGACATTATAAACCTGTTTCGACAAACAGCTTTTATAGCTGTGTGCCGTCATGAGTGGCTTTCAAAGCCGTACATATGGAACTGCCTGGTCTCACCCAGCACGTTCTAAGGTATTCTCATATTTTTATCCCTTGTTGGTTTTCAGGTCAAACCGACTGGCACGCTTCCGGATTCGGAATACTCCGGGCACCCGATTGAAGCCAGCCTCGTTCGGCTTGCTGTGTGCCTGGCGCAGGGCGTCACGTTTTGCGTCAACAGGTATTTACTCATAAGCATAGCATAAGCAAAGACTTCTTGATTGTCGACACAAATCCGCTGCACGATCTTTGAAAACAAACAAGACTACTTGCATCACATCTAAATTCACCGCATGATACTAGACATGATAACAAGGTTGTCGGGACTTACGGAGGTCGACGGATCGATGATTCCTCTCGAAGAGCTCGACGACACGACAAAGGACTCGAAGGTGGCACGGGGCCGATTTGTATTGATATGGTTGTGAACCGTTTTACAATGGCCGGGGGTTTATATTTATACCCTAGGCGAAACATGAGTCCTGGAAGACTACGATTTACATAATGAAACTTGGAAAATACGAGTCTTATTTCTATTTTCCCCTCGGCGTCCCCTATTGTCAGGTGTCTTCTCGTGCAAGCTGGCTTCACTTGCCATATTTGCTTCCCGAATAGAATCATCCTTTTACAAGATAGCCGACCGCACCTGCACCTGCTAAAACTCTGAGAACTAAACGTCCGCTTGGTTGTTTGCCGAATGCCCTTCTCCCTGCCGGCTGCGTCCATTCGTCATTTTCTTGGTCCATTTGATCAACCGATCTTTTTGGATCCTGCCGATTCCTCAAATAGTAGCTATCTTCAGTAAAATCCGGCTCATTCCTTTCTTAGTCCAAATTTTGGTGTAAACACAGGCCCCCCTAGTTTGAAGTATGAATACTTCATGCTTCGAACTATTTCCTGCAGATGAATTTTCCTTTCGGCCGATAGAATCTTATTATTTCACAAAAACATTATCAGCTTGATACCACATTTCTTGATGAGAAGATGAGCTCAGATGCAAAGCCATCGGCAATTCCAGCAGTTCATCAATGAATCGACAATAAAATTCCATCTAGCCGATATCCTTATTTAAAATCACTTTCTATTTCTTTTGCTGCCAATCAGCTTTCGGGGCATAAAGAGCTGACGTGCGTGAATGACTGCTGGCAATAACATTATCTCATTCCAAACTTTACCTAAACATGTGAACTTTGAAGTGTCTACCACACCATCTTGGGTAGTTGAGGAATGGAACGGATTAGAATCTAATCATCTGTATTCCTCCTGCTCAGGAAACTTGGGTTTTTTGAAAGATTTTTTCAAATTAAAACATAGCATTGCTCCTCAAATGATTCTCTCAGATCGCTCAATATTTTATGGTTCCTCACCGAGGCACCATTTTGCCTCTTTTCAACTTATCTCTAAAAAGTTTATGTGGAGTTTAGGTATGGATAAATATGCAGCATACTTACTTCACATGTATTGTGAAGTTAAATTCTAGATCCAAGGAGAGTAGTGTCATACTCTTAGATCAAGATGTGCACGTGTATAAAATATTTGGTGGCTAGCCTAATTCTACTATGCTCTCTTTCAAACATATTTCTCTTTGTAGAACATTTTTGCGAGAACATGGGTCACCTTTATTTTCTTTCTTTTCCTTTTTTTCTTTTCTTTAACTTTCATCTCCCCTTTTTCTTCTTTTTTTTGCATGACCCATGTCTCTTTCTGCAGCAAACTTTTGAGAGAAATATTGTCAAGAACTTGGAGCATTTATTCTGATAAAACCTAACAAACATTTTTTCGTCTTCTCCTAACGTAGGAGTAAACTTTTTGAGGTGGATGAAAGCATGTTCTTGCGTACTTCTGATGTAGAAGCAACATACATATGTGGCGTGTATGTGATCTTGATCTTGGGAGTACGATAAATCTCTCAACAAGGGTCGACAAGACTTGACAAAACTCAATACAAAGTAAGCAACTTATGTGGTAGGTTTTCTAATGAGACTAACATATGGCTTTGGTAGGAAATTCAGCATCATTAAGGAGACAAGCTATTGATTTTAAATTTTATAAGAAAAATTCCCAAGTACTTTGCAAAAAAGGAAGCAAGACTTTCATCATACCGTATCTCATTCATCAACTTCTTTGATGATATGCTTTCCCTATAACAGATTGTTCACAAGTAATAGGAAAAGCAAGAAATAAAGAATATGCGAGCCAAGCATGGGAACATGTACCTCCACTTGAGCCGATGAAAACCTTTGCGTGAGATCCCTTTATAATGACGTCCTCATTAGTGCACTTATCGGCTGCTGCATCTATAATCTTTATATGCTTCTGCTCTGACCTGATCTCGTAGTGAAGGATCCGATTAGCGACCAGAGGGGGGTGAATGGGATCCTCAAATTCAACTTGTGAATAGAGTGACCCTTGTCCCAGAAAATCACCCCAAAAGCAAAGACTCGAGACGACCGGAGAGTTCACAACCTACAAGTAGGTGGATACCTAGGAGATGTCCTAGTGGTACAGCGGAACCCCCGGAGAAACACCAAAGCCAACTGCCAAAACCCCAGAGCAAAACTGCACAAACAGCAGAATCGCGGACTGTCCGGGGTCAGGGTCCCGGACTGTCCGCCGTTAAGTCCCGGACTGTCCACGAGTGGGAGCCGGACTGTCCGCCGGTCAAAACGCAGAAACCAAACAGTGCTGCAAGTCTGCTGGATAGGTCCCGGACTGTCCGCGGGTTTGTACCGCGGACTGTCCGCCGTTCACTCGACAGTGAACAGTCAGGGGACTGCGCCTGCCTGACCTGGCCGAGACCCGATGCGCGGACTGTCCACCGTCAGGGGCGCGGACTGTCCGCCAATGCCCAGAAAGCACAAAGTTGCTCGGGTTCAAAACCAAATTAGAATCGATCTCAACCAAATCGAAAGGAACTTCAATCAAACTCCTCCCAGGTGCTCCTCTATGTATTGGGGTGCTAATCCTAAGAAATCATCGCACCAAACCAAGTCAATCAAGAGAAATTCGTGGATCACCGTAAAGGGGGAAGAACGAAGACCGAACACGAAATCAACCCGATCTATGGATTCATGAGGTTAGGGGAGAAACCCTTCGATGGAAACCCGTCTTTGCGGATCGCTTGCAGTGAGGTATGATTAGAACCTAAGCAGGGGGCTAGAGAGAGAGAGCTTAGGAACAAATGACTACAAGGATAGGGAGAGAGGAGGGGTGCCTCTCTTATTTATAGCCTAAAACAATAATACCCTTCTACTCCTAGAAACAAGAGCGAAGCGGCCAACCCTAGGGGTATCCCGGTCCAACTCTACTGATTGCCGATCCGACGGCCACGTGCCCATCTCATCCTTAGCTTCGCCTCAACGCAAGCCTCAGGATGACGCCACGTGCCGCCCCGTCGACCGTCGTGCCTACCTCGCAAATAGCTGCGCCGCCGCGCCAGCCTCTTCACGCCGCCACGCGTCGACCGTCCTTTTTGCGGACCTCCCCCCGGTTTTGAGGCCGAAACCGGGAAACCTGGGCCTTCCCCCGGTTTTGAGGCTGAAACCGGGAAACCTGTCCTCAGGCTGAGTTTTATGGCCCAAACTCAGAAACCCGCGCGCCCAGGTTTTGAGGCCCAAACCTGGAAACCATCCACGCCGAGTTTTGAGGCCCAAACTCGGAAACCGGCCACCCCGAGTTTTGAGGCCCAAACTCGGAAACCATCGAGGGTAGCTTTTCGAGGCTCAGCTACCGAACCCGTGCCGAAGACGGGATGTGGTTCGCACACCCCGAGTTCCAGCACCGATGTCGGAGCATGTCCGGCCTCCTCGCCGGGCACAGTGCATTCGCCATCCTTCTTGGCATGCCGCCAAGTGTCACGACGCCATCACCTTCCTCCCGACTCGGCCGATGCACCGCACATCCCCATGTGCTCTTGCTTGTCAACGCCACGTGCCAGCTACCACAGCTGGTCCTCAGGTCTCCCGGTCCGTCGGTCCAAGCTCCACGTCCGCCCTTCACCGCTCCCGGTCCGTCGGCACGACACGTCCCTACTTGACCTTCACCTCACCTTCGACCACTGCCCGAGCTCCGCACCTGCACATCAACACAGCCAAGAGACATGTTGCTCGTTGATCGATCACTCATCACTCAGGAAGGGAACCTCAAGGGCACATATCAACCTTGTGTTCTCACGTAGAAGGCTTGTAAGAGAACCTGAGGAACTGCTTGGTATGATCTTTGGGCCGCCAACGATCTTCATCTACTGTGACCCAGATTTTTTGGGAATAATCGTACACGAATTTAGGTCTGGTCAGCAGCAACGGTGTGCTTCACCGAGTTATCGGCTCTTCCAGTGGCCAATGGAGCTTTTGTAAAAGTCACTAACTGACCAATATCTAGTGGCAAACGATAGCACTGTACATATGGATTGTGTTCATGCACGAACAATTGTAGCTGCAATCTACCTTGCACCCATTAATACTTCTATTTTAACGAGCACAGGCTGGTGTCTCTTCGTCTTAGACCAGTTCATCCATCAGCCAGAACAACATCAATACCAATTATCTCTTTATCATAGGATTAGACATTGACAAATGGCCTCTAAATCCTTCCTTCCGAATTTATTCTTCTTGAATTGATAACCTTGATGCACCAAATTCAATCGATCTAAACTTCTGACTTTTCATCCACTTTAGCCGATTGGGAGCTGGCCCCCCAAGTCTATAATTATAATTGGACTTCCAAATTTCATAGACATCAGTCTCTTTCACTATCAATTATTTGTATGTGATTAGCCAAAAATACAATGCCGGATGCACAAATAATATTCATCGGCCTAGAAACAAGCAATGAAATATTTTGGCCATCATGCTAAACATACTAGATAATTGGAGCTCTTGTAAACCCCAAGTCGATGGCCGCACGAAGTGTTGATATAATACGGATGATGGTGTCAGTCCCGTTATTCAATCTTGAGATCAGTATACTAGATGGCCAACTTGTCAAATGAGCTCCAGATCCCAAGCATCAAGGCCATGTCTTTTCTGAATCTTCTTCAGTCGGCTGGTTTTATGCGTTGGCCCGGACAGAGTTGATGAATGTCTCTATTTGAATTGTTCTTCTATCTTGATCCTGACTAATATAAGCTGAGGCCACTTTGCTTGATCAGCTAGCTAACTGCCATAATACGTCTTCAACTGCACTCCGAGATGCTTCACATGCTCAAGATACCAACATATTCTTCTTCAAATATCTTAACTCTGAGATATACCAAATACTTAATTCATCAAGCCAATCTGAGTAGCACTCGTAACTTTCAATACCACAACTGACGATTGAAATACTTTGGATCAATCATCCCTGATAGTCTTTTGTATTGATTGAGCAATTTCCTGGGCCGACCAGGAGTGAACCTCCTCTACACCGGTCGTCGCACAACCTAATGAATGCTGTGATAGAGCTTCCACCCTGTCATCCGTCCTTGATTTTGCCCCTCTGTTGTTTACTAAATTTGAGGGTCTTTCTCAATCTGATATTCCTAAAGTTGAAGACAATGTTATCTGGCTTATTAGCTATTTACTAGGTGCACAGAAGCTAGAATAGCCGATTCAATCTGGATGTGACTTAGTTAGTGCACAGGCCACATTAATCTTCCCAATCCTCTCGTAGCTTTTTCTATATTATAGCATCCTTATCAACAGTATCTGATCATCTTGCCTTTGGTCGTACTATTTTCTAAAATCAGTTTAGCTGATGAGAACAAAGAATTTAGCCGATGTAGATGATGGGATCAACCGATTCTTATGGATGCACTATGACTTTTCGCAGCAACAGAATCCTTTGTATGTGCAGAACTTTATCTGGAATAGCTAATCAATTTCACGTACTCTGGGAAGCATATGGATGTATTGCGGATACATGGGTGTATGCCGAGTCTCTGAGTGATGAGTGATTGTCAACTGGGATAATGCGCATGTTCTTTGGCTTGTGTTGTGCGGGTGTCAAGCACGGAGACAGTGATCAGAGGCAAGGTGAAGGTCAAGTAGAGACGTGCCGTGCCGATGGACCGAGAGTGGCGAAGGGCGGACGTGGGGCTTGGACTGAGGGACCGGTGGCCCGAGGATCAGCTGTGGTGGCTGGCAGCCTGGGACAGCGACGAGCGGAGACTTGCGGGCACGGTGTTGCTTGGGT
Organism: Coix lacryma-jobi var. lacryma-jobi; assembly: GCA_009763385.1. Classification (NCBI taxonomy): domain Eukaryota; kingdom Viridiplantae; phylum Streptophyta; class Magnoliopsida; order Poales; family Poaceae; genus Coix; species Coix lacryma-jobi. Next base: position 53,282,503 of record CM019822.1, on the reverse strand, counting down.
CGAGGACCTGGGGACACGTGTCGGTGGACTGGGTGCACGGGCGGTGTATCCCCTCTATAGCTTCGGTTTGGTGGTAGAGCCAGAGAAAAACCATCAGGTGGACGGTTTCCAGGTTTGGGCCTCAAAACCTGGGCGCTGATGGTTTCCGAGTTTGGCCACAAAACTCGGGCTGAGGACGGTTTCCAGGTTTGGGCCTCAAAACCTGGGTGTTGCGGGTTTGCTGAGTTTGGGCCACAAAACTCAGGCTTGGTGGGCTGGTTTCCCGGTTTGGGTCTCAAAACCGGGGGTTGGCTGTGAAGGCTGGTTTCCCGGTTTGGGCCACAAAACCGGGGGTGCGACGTTCGGGAAAAGGACGGCGGAGCGGTGGCGGCACGTGGCGGCAATCGGGAGGTTGCGTCGAGGCAACGCTACGAGTTGTGCGGGCGTGGCCGTCGGATCCACCTACCATCGAGTGGGTCCAGAATAACCTTAGGGTTTAGCTGGTTCGCTCTGTAAGTAGTTAGGGTAGAGTAGGAATTAGGAATAGTTAGAATTAGGATAAGTAGGGGGAGACACCCACCTCCCCATCTATCTCAGTCATTTGCTCTTTGCTTCTAGGGTTTCCTGCTCTCCCAATCCCCTGCTGTAGCTAGCTGAGATCCACAGAGAACCATACCTCTATGTACTGGAGATTTTGAGGAAGTGAGGCCGTAACCTCACCGTTGTAGCGTGTGGCAGCCACACGGTTGCAGATCGATGTGTTGATTCGCGTTTTGTTTGTGTTCTTCGCGTTCTTCATTTCTCCGCGATTTTCCCGTCACTCGATCTCTCTTCCTACTGCGTCTTTGCGAAATCCGTTTGAATCAACTTGTTCGTTTTTGAAAGGAGATCATTTCCACCGAAGGAATTCATCTAACTCCTCACGAACAAGTAGATCGGGTTGATTTCATTTTCATGGCGCTTTTTCGTTCTTGATCTTCCCCTTTCGATTTTCCGGTGATTGAATCGATTTGAGCGGATGATTTCTTGGGGATAGTCTCCTAACTACCTCGTGATCATCCTCTCCAAGTTTGGGATCAAGGGATTTTGGTTTGGATCGATTTGGAGAAGATTTGAGTTGTGGGCGACCAAAATCGCCCTTTCTGGACACTCGCAGACAGTCCGCCGTTGGAGGCGCGGATAGTCCGCGCGTTGGGCTCCAGCCTGTTCAGTGGCTGCGCGGCTCGGGCACTTTGGTCCGGAGTGACCTGCAGACAGTCCGCCGGTCTAACTCGTGTTGGATACACACTTGCTCACCTTCGCTCTCGTGCGAGGATAAGGCGAAGGTGGCCAAGTGTCAAAGGCAGAAACGAAGGTTTACGAAACAAAGACTATTATCGTAGCTCTATTCCCCAAAAAATCTTGTCCCTTACACTGTTCACCCCTTGGTATTTATAGGGAATACCAAGGGTCACGGGACTAATTACGAAAGGGTACAACAAAGATTCCCTGCCTCCACGCAGGGAGGAGGGGCAAAGAAGTAAAAACATAGTTACAGCGGAAACCCTAACCGGCCCCTTTCCGATGCGCCGCCACCTGGTTCTGTTCACCTTCGGGAGAGAAGGCCGAAGGTTTGACCTTCGGCCGTGCTCGCCGGTTCTTTGACTTCGCTTGCCTTCGGGCCAACGCACAATCGTCGCTTGCTTGAACCTCCGCTTCAAACGGGGTGGCTTTGTGAGCCAGCGAGGGTTGCCTGCAGTGCGGCTGTCGACTTAGACCTGCATGGAACGCAACAAGGCGACGAGGGTTGAACCCACGTCCGAGGGTCAGGGTAACGATCCCGAAGTGGAGAGGGACCTCGCAAGGACATACAGATTTATCGAGGGTTATTCTTTGGACACCAGCTCGAGCGGCGCCTCTGCCGAGGGTCCTTTTCCCCAACAACTCGCGGACAGTCCGGAAGCCGACCAAGGGACTTGCAGCAACATTGCTGTTTGGTCCATTCGGCCGGCGGACAGTCCGCCACCAAGTCGCGGACAGTCCGCTGTAGGGGCGGACACTCCGGGTCCCCAGGGCCGGACAGTTCGGGACTTGCCTGAAGGTTGCGTTTTAGTGCGTTTGCTCTCCCGGCTACTTCGCTTGGTTTCCGGACTTCTCGTTTGGCCCTAGAGTTGACCAAGGAACCTCTCTAGGTATCTTTGCTACTTGTTAGCATAGGTATTTAGGGATTTCTTGACGTAGCCGTCTATCTACGTTCGGGACTTGGTTTTTGAGGGACGAACTTGCTCCGGTGCTTTTGCCATTTGGTTTGCTATCGCTTTGTGGTGCCTCGCTGTGATCCTAGGGATCATCCACCCTCTTCCAAGGGTCGTGGGCATCACGGTTTCGGTCGTAGCTTCTTGGGGTTGATTTTGGTACAATTGGCCAAAGTTTCGAGAGAAATTTTTGAGCTCCCATTCACCCCCCCCCCTCTGGTCGCCTTGCTAGTGCTTTCTCGGTCCTTCAATTGGTATCGGAGCAAGGTTAAGGATCTTCCACCTTAGCCGGTTCCAGATCCACAGAAGGCGACATGGATCGCGGCGTGGGCAAACCGCCGTTTTTCGATGGGACGAACTATGCGTATTGGAAGATACGCATGTCGGCCTATCTGCAGAGTTTGGGTGCTTCCATTTGGGATATTTGCAACTCTGCCGATTACATTGTCTTGGCTGCTCGTGTGACTCAGCATCAGATCGATGAGCACGATGCCAATAGCCGAGCACGTAATGCTCTTTTCTCATGCTTGAGCATGAGTGAGTTTGATCGTGTTTCTCACCTCGCTACGGCTCGGGAGATTTGGGCTACCCTCATGCGCTTCCATGAGGGAACCTCTCAAGTAAAAACACGTCTCTATGAGTCGTTCAAGCGAGAGTATGAGAACTTTCGACATATGCCTGGCGAGAGCATAGAAAGTTTATTCGCTCGCTTTCAGGTGATTGTCAACAGGATGAGGGCTAACAAGGAGTTGTTGCCTTTCGACGATCATGAGAGGGCTTTGAAGCTTTTGCATACTCTTGATCGGTCGGTGTGGGATTCCATGGTTCAGGCGATCATCGAATCGCCTAACTATGAGACCCTCACGTGCGACGCGCTCTTCAGTAAGCTCAAGTCCAGTGAGATCGATGCCATAGCGAGGGCTTCTTATGAAAATCCTTCTGGCCCGTCGATGACTTTGCTTTCTGGCTCTTCTGCTAACCCCTCTGGAGGCTTTGTTTTGCATTCTCTTCTTTCTGTCATAGAGGAGCAGTTGGAGTCTTTGGGAGACGACGAGTAGGCTTTGCTTGCCAACCGGTTCTCGTGGTTTCACAACAACCGCATGAACCGTCGCCGCGGAGGAGGACGCTCGGGCTATTTCGAGTGCGGCGACCCCGACCACTTCATCGCCAACTGTCCCAAGAAGAACAAGCATTCTGGGAAGGGAGATCATGGGCACAAGTACGACTCCGGCAAGCGCAAGGAGAAGTACGTCCCCGCGAAGCACAAGTGGAAGGGCGGTTTCCACAAGGAGTACATCAAGACCAAGTACTTGGAGAAGGCCCAGGCTAAGCAGCGTGCTTTCTTCGCCACGCTCAGCGACGTCGACGACTCGAACGACAACTCCGCTTCCTCAAGCGACGATGAGTCCGAGAAGAAGAAGAGGATCGAGGACAAGCTCAACGGCCTCTGCTTCTTCGCTGATGACGAGGGCTTCTGCACCATGGCCCTCGGCAAGGAGATCGACGGCGACACTCCTCGGAACGACGACGACGACGATGACACCTCCCAGGTACAATGATTGGAGAACGTTTGGTTGGTGGATTCCGGTTGCTCGAGGCACATGACCGGAAATGCCAAGTGGTTCTCCAGTCTTAGTCCAGTCGCCGGAAAGGAGTATATCACCTTCGGCGACAATAGCAAAGGTAAGGTCTTGTCTCGTGGGTCGGTGCGAGTTAATGAGCACTTTGTGTTGCGCGATGTTGCTCTTGTTTCTAACTTGCATTTTAACCTTCTTTCTGTTTCGCAACTTTTCGATGATGACTATGAGATTCGTTTTAAACCGAATCTCAGTCGTATTTTGGATCCTCAGGGCAATCTTGTGTCTTTGATTTCGCCCTTTGGAAAAGTCTTTCGTGCGAATTTCTCGGAGTCTTTTGGCATTTCCCGCTATCTTGTGGCTGGACCTTCCTCCTCTGATCTTTGGAAGTGGCATAGGAGACTAGGATATTTGAGCTTCGACTTGCTTGCAAGACTTAGCTCACTTGGCCTAATCCGAGGATTGCCCAAGTTATCCATGGAGAAGGATCTTGTTTGCCACTCTTGTAGACATGGGAAGATGGTTGCCGCTCCCCACCATCCAGTGACTCAGCTCATGACCAAGCGCCCTGGAGAGCTTTTGCACATGGACCTTGTTGGTCCGGCTCGGGTGAGCTCGGTTGGGGGGAAGTGGTATGTGCTTGTTGTTGTTGATGACTTTTTGAGATATTCGTGGGTCTTCTTTTTAGCTGAGAAGACCGAAACTTTCTCCTTTGCTCGCAATCTGATTTTGCGTCTTCAGAACGAGTTCCCTTTGAACTCGATGCGAGCTATTAGGAGTGATAATGGTTCCGAATTGAAGAATTCGGATTTTGAGAAGTTTTGTAACTCTTTGGGTTTAGAGCATCAGTTTTCTTCCCCCTACACACCGCCCCAGAATGGTGTTGTAGAGAGGAAGAATTGGACCCTTGTAGAGATGGCCAGGACGATGCTCGATGAGCACAGGACTCCTAGGCGATATTGGGCCGAAGCTATGAGCACTGCATGCTACATTTCCAACCGCATTTTTCTCCGAGCTTTCTTGAAAAAGACTTCTTATGAGTTGCGTTTTGGAAAACTGCCCAAGGTGAGTTATTTTCGAGTTTTTGGTTGCCATTGTTTTATACTCAAAAAGGGCAACTTGGACAAATTTGAGTCTCGTTCTTGTGACGGTGTGTTTTTGGGTTATGGCACTCATACTCGAGCTTATCGTGTACTTAACCTTGACACTAACCGAGTCATGGAGACATCAGATGTCACCTTCGACGAGACAATGGTTTGTCCTTCTTCTCGTTTTGAGCGTGCAGGTGATCATGAGGTTGGTGAGCCTCTTTTTGATGACGAGGATGAGGGTGCTGAAGGTATGGATGATCCAGCACCCCCTCCACCTGCTGTGCCGCCAAGAGCGGCTTCTACGACGACTCACGGCCCCGACACTTCTTCTTCCTGGGGGCCGTGGGATCCGCCACCCCGAGCAGTACCTTTTGTACCGGGGCAGGCACCAGCTGCTGTTGAGGGGGAGATCACTTCTGCACGGGAGGCGCCACGATACATCCAGCGCCAACACCCCCCTCAGCAGATGATCGGCAACATTGACGAACGTGTCACTCGGTCCAGGTCTCAAATCTCTCACTTTGCTCATTCTGCATTTGTTGCTGATTTTGAACCCCGAGATGTTGGACATGCTTTATCTGATCCAGATTGGGTCAATGCCATGCATGAGGAGTTGGAAAATTTTGAAAGAAATCGGGTTTGGGTTTTGGTTCCTCTTCCTCCTGATTGTCATCCTATTGGGACAAAATGGGTTTTCAAAAACAAACAAGGAGAGGATGGCCATGTTGTGAGAAACAAGGCCAGACTAGTTGCCCAGGGGTATAGTCAGAAGGAGGGGATAGACTATGAGGAGACTTTTGCTCCTGTAGCTTGTTTGGAGGCAATTAGGATACTCTTGGCTTTTGCTGCATCCAAAGGTTTCAAACTTTTTCAAATGGATGTCAAGAGTGCCTTCTTAAACGACTACATAGAAGAGGAAGTGTATGTGAGACAACCCCCCGGTTTCGAAAATCCCAAGTTTCCAAACCATGTTTTTAAACTTCACAAAGCTTTATATGGTTTGAAACAAGCCCCTAGAGCCTGGTATGATAGGTTGAAAACCTTTTGCTTGCTAAGGGTTTTAAAATGGGATGTGTGGATAAAACGCTTTTTCTCCTCAAGCAAGGCACTGATTCACTCTTGGTCCAGATTTACGTGGATGATATCATCTTCGGTGGTTCTTCTCACGCTTTGGTTGCCAAGTTTGCAGACACTATGAGCAGGGAGTTTGAGATGAGCATGATGGGCGAGTTGACGTTTTTCCTCAGGTTGCAAATCAAGCAATCCCGAGAAGGGACGTTCGTGCACCAGGGCAAGTACACCAAGGACATCCTAAAGAAGTTCGACATGGGTGAGGCCAAGCCTCTTCCAACACCCATGCCGACCACGGTGGCCCTGGATGCAGATGTGGATTGAGAAGCTGTGGACCAGAAGGAGTACCGGAGTATGATCGGTTCGCTGCTCTACCTGACGGCGACACGCCCGGACATCCAGTTCGCGGTGTGTCTGTGCGCGCGATTTCAGTCATCGCCGCGCACTTCTCACCGTCAGGCGGTCAAGCACATAATGAGGTACTTATCCTTCACTCCAGAATTTGGGATTTGGTATTCTGCTTCCTCCACCCTCTTGCTTTGCGGTTATTTCGATACCGATTTTGCTGGTTGCCGTATTGATCGCAAGTCCACTTCTGGGACTTGCCAGTTTATTGGTTCTTCTCTTGTATCGTGGTCTTCTCGCAAGCAGTCTAGTGTCGCCCAGTCTACCACGGAGGCTGAGTATGTTGTTGCGGCTAGCTGCTGTTCCCAGTTACTCTGGATGATGGCCACTTTGCGTGATTTTGGTCTGAGCTTTTCTCGCGTTCCTTTGCTTTGTGACAGCACGAGTGCTATTAGCGTTGCTAAGAACCCCGTGCTGCACTCAAAGACCAAACACATTGATGTGCGCTTTCATTTTCTGCGAGACCACTATGAGAAGGGTGATATCGACCTTCGCCATGTCGATACTCATCATCAGTTGGCTGATATTTTCACCAAGCCTTTGGACCAATCAACTTTTGCTAGGTTGAGATGTGAGCTTGGGGTGTGTTTCCCCTTTTAGATGGGGGAAACATTTTGGATCTTGTATCATAAACTGACTTTTTCGTTTCTTTTTGTTTCTTCAATTTTTCGAGTTTTGCATTTCTTCATGCATTTCATCTTGCATATTTACATTCAGAGCTTCTTGTATATAATCTTTAGAATGTAACTATGCTCTGTGTAGTGTATGCTCTGATGCTTTATATTGATATGTGTAGCTTATGCTCTTACTGATCACTAATACATGCTATGAGCTGAGCTATTTTAAATGGTGAACTTGCTTAATGAACTTAAAACCTGAAAATGTTCACCATCGAGATGTGCAACTAGTATGTGTAGAATGTGTTGAAATCACTTGTGCTTCTCATATATGCTAGGTTGTTATGTCTCTAGTTCTGAGTCATTTACTTGCTTGGCCTGTTCATATACGGCTTTAAATTTGAACCAAGTCAAGTAATTTGGAAAGATTGAGATGGGACTGCTTGTCAACACATCGCAGTTTCGAGACTGTTTCTCATTGCACTTTGAGTTAAACTTGAGCTGTGTAGTGTATGACCGAAACTGTTGCTTTAAGCTTCTGATTGCTTCTGCATAGGCTTCGCACAGTTGAAAACTTAGGCAAGACAAGCTGTCAACCTCTCGCACTCACATGCTGAAATTTAAACTTGTGTAATCTAACCGCTGCAACTCCGATAAAATCTGGCTACACAAGTCTATGTTTCATTCTATAGCATGATGATTGAAATTTGCTAGGGGTAGTTCACCTTGTATACATGTTTAGCACTTGTTTGACTTCCTGTCTACACTTGTCTAGTGCTATTTTGATGGTGAATTCCTTTTTGGCTAAAATTTGCTCACTTTGCTCACATGTTCATACTTCGTAATTGGTGATCAGTTTGAGCCTTTGCTAGCATATGTGCTTCAGTTGCGTCATTGGACTTATATTGTGTAGAGCATCTTTGCATTCTCTTGACTATATTCCTGAAGCTGCTAACTTGCATTTTGACACATATGCATTTTGGACGGGGGAGAACTTCTCTTGTTGGTAGGAGAACCTCTCTTGTTGGCATTTTTGATGGTGCATTTTCTGAGGGGGGGGAAATTGCTTTCGGTTCCTTATGCTTGATGGTGCATTTTCAACTAAGGGGGAGAATTTGCAAATCATATGCTTCCTTGAGTCCAACTAAGGGGGAGTGTTTTAGTTGTGTGCACTAAGGTTTTGGTTTCGAGCCTTCTTGCTAGTTGTGTTGAGCCTCTGTGCCTCTATCTTGAGGGACTAGCATTTTGCTTCGATTTTTCAAATTGCTATTTGATAGCGGTGTTGAGCCTGTTCTACCTCTTCTTGAGGGCTAGCTCTGTTTTGCTTGATGTTCAGTTGATTTTCCAATTGGTGTCGAGTTTTCCTGCTAGCGGTGTTGAGCCTGTTCTACCTCTTCTTGAGGGCTAGCTTTGCTTTGCTTGGTTGCGTCGAGCCGTTGCCCATGTCTTTGGAAACCAAGTTGTTCTGCTCTTTCCACTTGACCTTCTTCGGCTTTGCTATGCTTTTGGGTCATTTGGTCGAGTTTTCTCTCTCTCTTTCTTCCTTCCTTCTTTCTATTATGATTTGTGTTGGTAGTTGACAATGCACTCATCAAGGGGGAGATTGCGGATACATGGGTGTATGCCGAGTCTCTGAGTGATGAGTGATTGTCAACTGGGATAATGCACATGTTCTTTGGCTTGTGTTGTGCAGGTGTCAAGCACGGAGACAGTGATCAGAGGCAAGGTGAAGGTCAAGTAGAGACGTGCCGTGCCAATGGACCGAGAGTGGCGAAGGGCGGACGTGAGGCTTGGACTGAGGGACCGGTGGCCCGAGGATCAGCTGTGGTGGCTGGCAGCCTGGGACAGCGACGAGCGGAAACTTGCGGGCACGGTGTTGCTTGGGTCGAGGACCTGGGGACACGTGTCGGTGGACTGGGTGCACGGGCGGTGCATCCCCTCTACACCTTCGGTTTGGTGGTAGAGCCAGAGAAAAACCATCGGGTGGACGGTTTCCAGGTTTGGGCCTCAAAACCTGGGCGCTGATGGTTTTCGAGTTTGGCCACAAAACTCGGGCTGAGGACGGTTTCCAGGTTTGGGCCTCAAAACCTGGGTGCTGCGGGTTTGCTGAGTTTGGGCCACAAAACTCAGGCTTGGTGGGCTGGTTTCCCAGTTTGGGCCTCAAAACCGGGGGTTGGCTGTGAAGGCTGGTTTCCCGGTTTGGGCCACAAAACCGGGGGTGCGACGTCCGGGAAAAGGACGGCGGAGCGGTGGCAGCACGTGGCGGCAATCGGGAGGTTGCGTCGAGGCAACGCTTCGAGTTGTGCGGGCGTGGCCGTCGGATCCACCTACCATCGAGTTGGTCCAGAATAACCTTAGGGTTTAGCTGGTTCGCTCTGTAAGTAGTTAGGGGTAGAGTAGGAATTAGGAATAGTTAGAATTAGGATAAGTAGGGGGAGACACCCACCTCCCCATCTATCTCAGTCATTTGCTCTTTGCTTCTAGGGTTTCCTGCTCTCCCAATCCCCTGCTGTAGCTAGCTGACATCCACAGAGAACCATACCTCTGTGTACTGGAGATTTTGAGGAAGTGAGGCCGTAACCTCACCGTTGTAGCGTGTGGCAGCCACACGGTTGCAGATCGATGTGTTGATTCGCGTTTTGTTTGTGTTCTTCGCGTTCTTCGTTTCTCCGTGATTTTCCCGTCACTCGATCTCTCTCCCTACTGCGTCTTTGCGAAATCCGTTTGAATCAACTTGTTCGTTTTTGAAAGGAGATCATTTCCACTGAAGGAATTCATCTAACTCCAAACGAACAAGTAGATCGGGTTGATTTCATTTTCGTGGCGCTTTTTCGTTCTTGATCTTCCTCTTTCGATTTCCCGGTGATTGAATCGATTTGAGCGGATGATTTCTTGGGGATAGTCTCCTAACTACCTCGTGATCATCCTCTCCAAGTTTGGGATCAAGGGATTTTGGTTTGGATTGATTTGGAGAAGATTTGAGTTGAGGGCGACCAAAATCGCCCTTTCTGGACACTCGCGGACAGTCCGCCGTTGGAGGCGCGGACAGTCCGCGCGTCGGGCTCCAGCCTGTTCAGTGGCTGCGCGGCTCGGGCACTTTGGTCCGGAGTGACCTGCGGACAGTCCACCGGTCTAGCTCGCGGACAGTCCGGGAGCCGACCAGGGGACTTGCAGCAACATTGTTGTTTGGTCCATTCGGCCGGCGGACAGTCTGCCACCAAGTCGCGGACAGTCCGCAGTAGGGGCGGACAGTCCGGGTCCCCAGGGCCGGACAGTCCAGGACTTGCCTGAAGGTTGCGTTTTAGTGCGTTTGCTCTCCCGGCTACTTCGCTTGGTTTCCGGACTTCTCGTTTGGCCCTAGAGTTGACCAAGGAACCTCTCTAGGTATCTTTGCTACTTGTTAGCATATGTATTTAGGGATTTCTCGACGTAGCCGTCTATCTACGTTCGGGACTTGGTTTTTGAGGGACGAACTTGCTCCGGTGCTTTTGCCATTTGGTTTGCTATCGCTTTGTGGTGCCTCGCTGTGATCCTAGGGATCATCCACCCTCTTCCAAGGGTCGTGGGCATCACGGTTTCGGTCGTAGCTTCTTGGGGTTGATTTGGGACAATTGGCCAAAGTTTCGAGAGAAATTTTTGAGCTCCCATTCACCCCCCTCTGGTCGCCTTGCTAGTGCTTTCTCGGTCCTTCATGTATACACATTCTTGCATCTTGCTAACTTCTTCCACCATACAGCATCATGCATGTGTGGCACTGTAATGTGTCAATTCCTTCCCTTTAGCTTACGTGAATAGATTCTCTAACCTCATAGTCGATTTCGTCTTACAAAGTGATCAACTCTCATTGGTTTGGACAACAAATACTCATGTACGGGCATAATCTGTGTATTTAGCAATACCGAGTTGTTGTCGTGAGCATGATGGCCTGGTGAACCAGGTTATCGGCAAATCCGGGAAGGTCGAAGAAATTTCAGTCGTTAACATGTTGCTGTTCAGCTGAACGCGGGTTTCAAGTCCGGCTATTATAATGTCTTGATTTATCATGCTTGGACATGTCAACAAAAGCTCGATTATCACTTGATTAATTCTATTAATCAAATAAACAATTCAGTCCCCTTGCCTCATCACCATGCCTTAATCAACTGTCGTGTGATATCTTGATTTTTGGCAAACTATATCAATGCTAGAAAAATATACTTTGAATATCCTTAATATTTGGGGCTGATTCTTCGCTTGACGATGATAACTCCAGCCGATTCCTGTATGCATATCGGTCAATTAGTATATTTTTCTTGTGTTGTTGTATCCACCGATTCCTTTCCTGAATAGCCGATTCCAAAGATGACATGCAGATAATTAGCTATCGACCAACTTCCCTCGGCATGACCCCTTAATACTCAATCGACTATTTATAGCAGCATGCAAGTAAATCTGAATTTGGACTTCATCTCTTTGAACATCTCCATGGAAATCTTCCTTTTATTTATCTCTTCATGTGCATACCGTGCCATGATATATTTGGAGACCGATACATTCATGTCATGATGTATTTGAAGCCATTTTATTTTTAGGAGGAACCATATTGGCCAATTCTATCTTTAGGAGAAGCTCATTAGCTTCTTTAATTGGTTTCTATGTCCCTGCACGGAGCAAATCCACCCATGCATGCTATCTGCGCCTTTGTAGATGCCATGTACACTCAGTTGATCAGCAGCTATCCCGTGCATACACGTTGAGTCGGCTGTTTTCATGCATATTCGGCAATTGGTCATCTCTAGCAATCAGTTTGTACAGTCATATTCTTCTCGTATAATAGCCGATGGAGTTAAGGGAAACAACCAATTCTTATTTATGCAGGCCTTTGACAATCAAACAGGAATTGTGGTCCCACTGGGCGTGCCAAAAAGTGTGTTGGCACAAAATATGGTGCACTGTGCCTCACACACAGCAAGCCGGAAAGCGTGGCTTCAATCGGGTGCCCGGGCGATTCGAAATCCGGAAACGTGCCAGTCGGTTTGACCTGAAAACCAACAAGGGATAAAACTGTGAGAGTAAAACTGGAACATGCTGGGTGAGACCAGACAGTTCCATATTTACGGCCCTGAAGCCACTTTCGACGACATACAACTATAGAAGCTGTCTACCAAACATGTTTATAGAATTATTCGGCTAATATAGAAGAAAGCATATGAAAGCATTGATTACCGAATATACGTATAGAAAAAGACATGCTTTAAACAGATAAGAATAAATTACGAATCAATGTATAACCAAAATCGGCAAACCAGCCGAATTGGGGTCCATGAAGAAGGAACATGCACATAAACATGATGAAACTAATCTAAAACCTGCATCTGCCGCACGATACCTAGTTTTATCAAAGCTCAAGCATGATTGACATGTATGAACCCACAACACGCACCAATCTAGATTGGAAATTAATTCGGCCATCATGATCATGCAATTATTAGGATACAAATAAACTTGTAAAGCAAGGCCGAACAAAGTCAATCTAGATTGGGCAAAAGAGTGTTACAAAATTAATTAAATCATACAACACCAAATAACTTAATGAATCTATTAGATCTTGCCAAAACTAATAGAGCCGATAACTATCTCGCTTTTGCTAAACATATCAAATAAACGTCTGCTGCACGGTATTTACTCATAAGCATAGCATAAGCAAAGGCTTCTTGATTGTCGACACAGATCCGCCGCACGATCTTTGAAAACAAACAAGACTACTTGCATCACATCTAAATCCACTGCATGATACTGGACATGATAACAAGGTTGTCGAGACTTACGGAGGTCGACGGATCGATGATTCCTCTCGAAGAACTCGACGACACGACAAAGGACTCGAAGATGGCACGGGGCCGATTTGTATTGATATGGTTGTGAACCATTTTACAATGGCCAGGGGTTTATATTTATACCCTGGGCGAAACATGAGTCCTAGAAGACTACGATTTACATAATGAAACTTGGAAAATACGAGTCTTATTTCTATTTTCCCCTCGGCGTCCCCCATTGTCAGGTGTCTTCTCGTGCAAGCTGGCTTCACTTGCCATATTTGCTTCCCGAATAAAATCATCCTTTTACAAGATAGCCGACCGCACCTGCACCTGCTAAAACTCCGAGAACTAAACGTCCGCTTGGTTGTTTGCCGAATGCCCTTCTCAGTGCCGGCTGGGTCCATTCGTCATTTTCTTGGTGCATTTGATCAACCGATCTTTCTAGATCCTGCCGATTCCTCAAATCGTAGCTATCTTCAGTAAAATCCGGCTCATTGCTTTCTTAGTCCAAATTTTGGTGTAAACAAACATACTTAATGAACTTAAAATTTGATATATGTTCACCATTGAGATTGGCAACTAGCATGTGTAGATTGTGTTGAGGTTTCTTATGCTATACATATATGCTAGGTTGCTATGTCTCTAGTTCTGAGTCTTTCACTTGCTTGGACTGTTCATATTCTGCTTAAAATGAACCAAGTTTTAGTGACTTGAAAAGATCGAGATGGGATTGCTTTGTCAGCACAACACGGTATCAAGACTGTTTCTCATTGCACATTGAGTTAAACTTGAGCCGTGTAGTGTAAGACCAAAACCGATGCTTTAAGTTTCTGATTGTATATGCATAGGCTTAGCTCGGTTGAAAAGTTAAGCAATGACAAGCTTTCAACCTCTCGCAATCACATGTTGAACTTAAACTTGTACTAATGACCACTGCGAATTCTCCGATAAAATCTGAAAACACAAGTCTCTGTTTCATTCTATAGCATGATGATTGAACTTTGCTAGGGGTAGTTCACCTTGTATACATGTTTAGCACTTGTTTGACTTCTTGTCTATACATGTTCAGTACTATTATGATGGTGAACCCTCTTTCTGAACGGCTTAAAACTGCTCACCTGGCTTATGCTTTTCATATTTCGTATTTGGTGATCAGTTTGAGCCCTTACTAGCACTTTTGCTTGTTGCTTAGTAATCGGATCAGCACTCTTTAGAGCATTCATTCACTCTATCGATTATATACCTGAAGCTGCTAACATGCATTTTTTGACTCATGCATTTGCTTGACTCCGATAGGCACAGCTTAGCTCTGTTTTCTATTGATTGAACTCGTTTCCTTCTCTTTTGTTTGCAAATTGCCCCCAAGGGGGAGAATTTTTCCAAGGGAGAGTATGTCTTGATGTGCTAACAATTTGTAATTTATGTTTCACTTGCTGAGGGGGAGTTTTTTGAGTGAGGGGGAGCTTTTCTGTTTTGCTCCGAGTCGGTTTTTATTTTGGTATTGATCTTTCAGCTAGTTGTGTCGAGCCTATGTGCCTCTGTCTTGAGGGACTAGTTGTTTTCACTATTTTATTTTGGTGATTTTTGATTGGTATCAAGCTTTCAGCTAGTGGTGTTGAGCCCTTTCTGCCTCTTCTTGAGGACTACCTTGATTCTGACTTGGTTGCGTCGAGCCGTTGCCCATGTCTTTGGGAACCAAGTCTTGTGCTCCGATTTTTTATCGAGTTTTGCTCTTTCATGAGTTGTTGCTCCGATCTTTTGCTTGGTTGTGTCGAACCGTTGCCCATATCCTTGGGACCAAGCTTTGCTTATCTCGATTTGTTCTTCTCCGGCCCTTCTCTTAGCCTTCAGCCATCTCGAGTGAGATTTCTTCTTCTACCTACTTCTGTTTTTGTTTTCATTTTGATTACAGTTTCTATGTGAAGGACCGAGAATGTAATAGCAAGGCGACCAGAGGGGGGGTGAATGGGAGCACCAAAATTTCTCTCGAAACTTTGGCCTTTGTCCCACAAATCAACCCCAAAAACTTCGATCGAAACCTTGATGCCCACGACCCTTGGAAGAGGGTGGATGATCCCTAGGATCACAGCGGAGCACCACAAAGCGATAGCAAGCCAATCGGCAAAAGCACCGGAACAAGTTCAACCCCTAAAACCTAGTCCCGAACATAGATTGAAGCCTACATCGAGAAATCCCTGAATACCGATGCTAACAAGTAGCAAAGATACCTCGAGAGGTTCCTAGGTGAACAATAGGGCCAAACGAGAAGTCCGGAAACCAAGCGAAGAAGCCGGGAGAACAAACGCACAAAACCGGAGGCTTCAGCCAAGTCCCGGACTGTCCGGACTGCAGGTCCCGGACTGTCCGCGGCTACTGCGGACTGTCCGCTAGCCGATCTCGGACTGTCCGCCAGCGAAAATCGCCAAACAGCAACTCTGCTGGAACCTCCCTGCATGACTCCCGGACTGTCCGCGAGTCCCAACGGCGGACTGTCCGCGGTTCAAAAATCACATGCCCAGCAGCGCGGAGTCAGGCCACTGGTCTGACCGACCCCGACGCGCGGACTGTCCGCAATAGAACTGGCGGACTGTCCGCGGATGAACAGAGAGGGCGATTTCGTTCGCCCTTCTCCCAAATCCTCCCAAAATCGAATCAAATCACAATCCCACGTTCCCAAACTTGGAGAAGATAATCACGGGGTAGTTAGGAGACTATCCCCAAGAAATCATTCGCTCAAATTGATTCAATCAACGGGAAATCGAAGGGGAAGGTGTATGAAGCGAAAAAGCACCACGAAAACAAAATCGACCCGATCTACTTGTTCGTGAGGAGTTAGATGAATTCCTTCGGTGGAAATGATCTCCTCGCTATAAAGAACAAGTTGATTCAAGTGGAATTTGAAAAGATGCAGTAGGGAGGGAGATCGAGTGACGGGAAAAACGCGGAGAAACGAAGAACGCGAAGAACACGAACCAAAACGCGAATCAACACATCGATCTGCAACCGTGTGGCTACCACACGCTACAACAGTGAGATTACGGTCTCACTTCCTCAAAATCTCCAGTACACAGAGGTATGGTTCTCTGCGGATCTCAGTTGCTACAGCAGGGGATTGGGAGAGCAGGAAAACCTAGAAGGCAAAGAGCAAATGGCTGAGATAGAATGGGAGGAGGGTGTCTCCCTCTACTTATCCTAATTCTAATTCCTACTCTACCCCTCACTAATTACAGAGCGAACCAGCTAAACCCTAGGGTTATTCTGGACCAACTCGAAGATGCTGGTGATCCGACGGCCACGCCCGCACAACTGGTAGCGTTGCCTCGACGCAACCTCACCGATTGCCGCCACTTGCCGCCACCGCTCCGCTCGTCCTTTTCCCGGACTTCGCCCCCGGTTTTGAGGCCCAAACCGGGAAACCAGCCTTCACGACCAACCCCCGGTTTTGAGGCCCAAACCGGGAAACCAGCCGTCCATCGCCTGAGTTTTGAGGCCCAAACTCAGAAACCCGCAGCACCCAGGTTTTGAGGCCCAAACCTGGAAACCGTCCTCAGCACGAGTTTTGTGGCCCAAACTCGGAAACCATTAGCGCCTAGGTTTTGAGGCCCAAACCTGGAAACCGTCCACTCGATGGTTTTTCTGTGGCTCAACCACCAAACCGAGCCGTGGAGGGGATGCACCACCCGTGCACCCCGTCCACCGACACGTGTCCCCAGGTTCTCGACCCAAGCAACACCATGCCCGCAAGTCTTCGCTCGTCGCTGTCCCAGGCTGTCAGCCACCACAGCTGATCCTCGGGCCACCGGTCCCTCAGTCCAAGCCTCACGTCTGCCCTTCGCCACTCTCGGTCCATCGGCACGGCACGTCTCTACTTGACCTTCACCTTGCCTCTGATCACTGTATCCGTGCTCGACACCTGCACAACACAAGCCAAAGAACATGCGCATTATCCCAGTTGACAATCACTCATCACTCAGAGACTCGGCATACACCCATGTATCTGCAATCTCCCCCTTGATGAGTGCATTGTCAACTACCAACACAAATCATAAAGGAATAGAGGAAGGAAGGAAGAAGGAGAGAGAACTCGACCAAATGACCCAAAAGCATAGCAAAGCCGAAGAAGGTCAAGTGGAAAGAGCAAGACAACTTGGTTCCCAAAGACATGAGCAACGGCTCGACGCAACCAAGCAAAGCAAAGCTAGCCCTCAAGAAGAGGTAGAATAGGCTCAACACCGCTAGCGGGAAAGCTCGATACCAATTGAAAAATCAACTGAAAATCAAGCAAAACAGAGCTAGCCCTCAAGAAGAGGCAGAACGAGCTCAACACCGCTAGCGAGGAAGCTCGATACCAAACGAAGAAAGCTTGATACCAACTGAAGAGCATAACAGCAAAGGTGCTGGTCCCTCAAGAAAGAGGCAAAGGCTCAACACAACTAGCTACCAAAAATGCTCCGAAACAACTATTACCAGCTCGAAAACTCCCCCTCAAATAGTGCACATAACCAAGAGGTCGAACACAGAGAGCACATATGATTTGTCAATATTTTCTCCCCCTTAGTTGAAAATGCACCATCAAGCAAATTTCTCCCCCTTGACAGAATAACTCCCCCTTCCAAAATGCATATGAGTCAATATGCAAGTTAGCAGCTTCAAGAATATAGTCGATAGAATATGAAGATGCTCGACAAAATGCTGATCCGATGACTCATCAATATGCACATAATGCTAGCAAAGGCTCAAACTGATCATCAAATACGAAATATGAACATGTGAGCAACATGAGCAGTTTTTAGCCAAAAAGGTATTCACCATCAAAATAGCACCAAACATGTATAGACAGGAAGTCAAACAAGTGCTAAACATGTATACAAGGTGAACTACCCCTAGCACAGTTCAACCATCATGCTATAGAATGAAACATAGACTTGTGTATCCAAATTTTATCGGAGTTGCAGCGGTTAGATTACACAAGTTCAATTTTAGCATGTGATTGCGAGAGGTTGAAAGCTTGTCATTGCCTAACTTTTCAACTGTGCGAAGCCTATGCAGAAGCTTAAAGCAACAGTTTCGATCATACACTACACAGCTCAAGTTTAACTCAAAGTGCAATGAGAAACAGTCTCGAAACTGTGATGTGCTGACAAGCATTCCCGTCCCGATCTTTCCAACTCACTTAACTTGGTTCAATTTTATTTCAGAATGTGAACATACCAAGCAAGTGAATGACTCAGAACTAGAGACATAGCAACCTAGCATATATGAAAAGCACGAGTGAATTCTACACATGCTAGTTGCATATCTCAATGGTGAACAGTTTCAAGTTTTATATTCATTAAGGAGGTTCACCATTCAAAAATAGCTCGGCTCACAACATGCATTAGTGATCAGAAAGAGCATAAGCTACAAGCATCATCATAAAGCATCGGAGCATACACTTACACAGAGCATAGTCACATTCTAAGGATTATATAAATGAAGCTCTGAATGTAAATATGCAAGAAGAAATGCAAAGATGCATACCAATTGAAAAAGAAAAGAGTCAGTTTATGATACAAGAGTCAAAATGTTTCCCCCATCTAAAAGGGGAAACACACACCAAGCTCACCTCTCAACCTAGCAAAAGTTGATTGGTCCAAAGGCTTGGTGAAAATATCAGCCAACTGATGATGAGTATCGACATGGCGAAGGTCGATATCACCCTTCTCATAGTGGTCTCGCAGAAAATGAAAGCGCACATCAATGTGTTTGGTCTTAGAGTGCAGCACGGGGTTCTTAGCAACGCTAATAGCACTCGTGCTGTCACAAAGCAAAGGAACACTGGAAAAGCTCAGACCAAAATCACGCAAAGTAGCCATCATCCAAAGCAATTGGGAACAGCAGCTAGCCGCAGCAACATACTCAGCCTCCGTGGTAGACTGGGCGACACTAGACTGCTTGCGAGAAGACCACGAAACAAGAGAAGAACCAATAAACTGACAAGTCCCAGAAGTGGACTTGCGATCAATCCGGCAACCAGCAAAATCAGCATCAGAATAACCGCAAAGGGAGAGGGTGGAGGAAGCAGAATACCAAATGCCAAACTCAGGAGAGAAGCATAAGTACCTCATAATGCGCTTGACCGCCTGACGGTGCGAGGTGCGCGGTGACGACTGAAATCGCGCGCAAACACACACCGCGAACAGGATGTCCGGGCGTGTCGCCATCAGGTATAGCAGCGACCCAATCATACTCCGGTACTCCTTCTGGTCCATAGCTTCTCCATCCACATCCGCATCCAGGGCCGCCGTGGTCGGCATGGGTGTTGGAAGAGGCTTGGCCTCACCCATGTCGAACTTCTTCAGGATGTCCTTGGTGTACTTGCCCTGGTGCACGAACGTCCCCTCTCGGGATTGCTTGATTTGCAACCCGAGGAAGAACGTCAACTCTCTCATCATGCTCATCTCAAACTCCCGGCTCATAGTGTCTGCAAACTTGGCAACCAAAGCATGAGAAGAACCACCAAAAATGATATCATCCACGTAAATCTGGACCAAGAGAGTGTCATTGCCTTGCTTGAGGAGAAAAAGCGTTTTATCCACACATCCCATTTTAAAACCCTTAGCAAGCAAAAAGGTTTTCAACCTATCATACCAGGCTCTAGGGGCTTGTTTCAAACCATATAAAGCTTTGTGAAGTTTAAAAACATGGTTTGGAAACTTGGGATTTTCAAAACCGGGGGGTTGTTTCACATACACCTCTTCTTCTATGTAGCCGTTTAGGAAGGCACTCTTCACATCCATTTGAAAAAGTTTTAACCCTTTGGATGCAGCAAAAGCCAAGAGAATCCTAATTGCCTCCAAACGAGCTACAGGAGCAAAAGTCTCCTCATAGTCTATCCCCTCCTTCTGACTATACCCCTGGGCTACAAGTCTGGCCTTGTTTCTCACAACATGACCATCCTCTCCTTGTTTGTTTTTGAAAACCCATTTTGTCCCAATAGGGTGACACTCAGGAGGAAGAGGGACCAAAACCCAAACCTGATTTCTCTCAAAATTTTCTAACTCCTCATGCATGGCATTGACCCAATCTGGATCAGATAAAGCGTGTCCAACATCTCGGGGTTCAAAATCAGCAACAAATGCAGAATGAGCAAAGCGAGAGATTTGTTGTGACCTTGACCGAGTGACACGTTCGCCGATGCTACCGATCATCTGTTGAGGCAGGTGTTGGCGCTGGATGTGTCGTGGCGCCTCCCGAACTGATGTAGCCTCCCCCTCAACAGCAGCTGGCGCCTCCTTAGGTACAAAGGGTACCGCTCGAGGTGGCGGATCCCACGGCCCCCAAGTCGAAGAAGAAGGGTCGGGGCCGTGAGTGGTAGTAGAGGCCGCTCTTTGCGGCACAGCAGGTGGAGGTGGTGCTGGGTCGTCCATCCCTTCAGCGCCCTCTTCCTCATCATCAAAAAGAGGCTCGCCAACCTCATGATCACCTGCACGCTCAAAACGAGAAGAAGGACAAACCATGGTCTCGTCGAAGGTGACATCTGATGTCTCCATGACTCGGTTAGTGTCAAGGTTAAGTACACGATATGCGCGAGTATGAGTGCCATAACCCAAAAACACACCGTCAGAAGAGCGAGACTCAAATTTGTCCAGGTTGCCTTTCTTAAGTATGAAACAGTGGCAACCAAAGACTCTAAAATAACTCACCTTGGGCAGTTTTCCAAAACGCAACTCATAAGAAGTTTTTTTCAAGAAAGCTCGAAGAAAAATGCGATTGGAAATGTAGCATGCAGTGCTCATAGCTTCGGCCCAATATCGCCTAGGAGTCCTATGCTCATCGAGCATCGTTCTGGCCATCTCTACAAGGGTCTGATTCTTCCTCTCTACAACACCATTCTGTGACGGTGTGTAGGGGGAAGAAAACTGATGCTCTAAGCCCAAAGAGTTACAAAACTTCTCAAAATCTGAATTCTTGAATTCAGAACCATTATCACTCCTAATAGCTCGCATCGAGTTCAAAGGGAACTCATTCTGAAGACGCAAAATCAGATTGCAAGCAAAGGAGAAAGTCTCGGTCTTCTCAGCTAAAAAGAAGACCCACGAATATCTCGAGAAGTCATCAACAACAACAAGCACATACCACTTCCCCCCAACCGAGCTCACCCTAGCCGGACCAACAAGGTCCATGTGCAAAAGCTCTCCAGGGCGCTTAGTCATGACCTGAGTCACTGGATGGTGGAGAGCGGCAACCATCTTCCCATGTCTACAAGAATGGCAAACAAGATCCTTCTCCATAGACAACTTGGGCAGTCCTCGGATTAGGCCAAGTGAGCTAAGCCTTGCAAGCAAGTCGAAGCTCAAATGTCCAAGTCTCCTATGCCACTTCCAAAGATCAGAGGAGGAAGGTCCAGCCACAAGACAACAAGAAATGCCAAAAGACTCTGAGAAATTCGCATGAAAGACTTTTCCAAAGGGCGAAATCAAACACACAAGATTGCCCTGAGGATCCAAAATACGACTGAGATTCGGTTTAAAACGAATCTCATAGTCATCATCAAAGAGTTGCGAAACAGAAAGAAGGTTAAAATGCAAGTTAGAAACAAGAGCAACATCGTGCAACACAAAGTGCTCATTAACTCGCACCGACCCACGAGACAATACTTTACCTTTGCTATTGTCGCCGAAGGTGATAAACTCCTTTCCGGCGACTGGACTAAGACTGGAGAACCACTTGGTGTTTCCGGTCATGTGCCTCGAGCAACCGGAATCCACCAACCAAACGTTCTCCAATCGTTTTACCTACATCAATAAAAAGACATAGGGTGAGCATACAGTCCAACACTGGGGTTAGTGAAGTAGGGTGAATACCAGTGTTGTGCCGGCTGCTCAAAAGAACGGTTAGCAGAAAAACCATTCCTAGCACGCCTACGGGAAGAGCTATCACCACGTAGGGGAAAACGTGGTCCGCTAAGGGAAGAGCGTCCATCGCGATACTCAAAACTCGGTGGGGGAAAACGCTCAACTACAAAGCCACCGCCACGGGGTCCACAGCCTACAACTGCAGGCTCCCGCCGGGCACGACCTCCTCGCGGCCTAGGCCTAGGAACTTGAGGTTTTGGACCTCTAGGCCTAGCAGCACGCCTCTGAACATTCGGCACATGTACATCATGGAAAGGATGGTACATGTCTGTGTTGTTCATCTCCTTTGCACGGCGCGCCTCTCTCTTGCGCCGAAAGCAAAACTCACTCAAGTGTCCATCTCTCCCACAGTGCTCACAGTGGTACCTCACCGCTCTCATAGGGGGTTGTTGGTACTCACGGTAGTGGGTGTGGATCACTTTGCCCTTCTATGGCATCAGCTCCTCCTGGATAGGTGGCATCGTGTCAAGCTTG
This sequence comes from Coix lacryma-jobi var. lacryma-jobi, assembly GCA_009763385.1. Lineage (NCBI taxonomy): Eukaryota > Viridiplantae > Streptophyta > Magnoliopsida > Poales > Poaceae > Coix > Coix lacryma-jobi. The sequence goes on along the minus strand of CM019822.1, from coordinate 53,260,360 downwards.
TTTTTCAGGTGGTTGGGCTTGGGATGCCATGTCTGTTTCTTGGGTGGAGCTCTCAGAGGTTCAACGAACACACCATCCTTGGTGTTGGGCTTGAGAGGCTCTTTTGGTGGAATCTTTGTAAGCTTGGGAGTAGTGGTGGAGTTGGGCTTCTCACATGGGTTCAGACCACTCGACTCTCCAATCTTGCCAAAAGATGACACATCAACACCCTGAGCAAAGCCTACACCTGGACTTCCAGCAGCACGCTTGAATTGGGAGATCATCATCCCAAGCTGCGGCTCACCACTAGACACCCATGACAAGATGGTCCGAAGGTATGTGTTTTCCTCCTCGGTTTGCATCTTGTCATGCTTCACATTGGCTATCTCCATCTCCAAGCCCTCACACAGAACACACCTAGTCACACAAGTGCTACTCGAGTTGGCCTTCTCAAGAGACACAATCTTGGCATTCTTCTCTGCCAACTTGGTTTGCAAGCCTGCACAAGACTTGCACGCACCCAACAGCGAGGATCTAGCCTTCAGCTCATCCACCTCTCCTACCAACGCCACATACTTACCTCTCAAAGGGAGAAGGTCAGTCATGTGCGTGGTGCACATCTCACACTCGCCCTCCTCAGAAACGACCACGGTGGACTTGGCAAACTCAAGCTCCTTCACCGTATCCTCCCACTTCTGCCTAAACTCCTTACGCTCTCTAGCAGCACGCCTAAGCAGCTTATCTTGACTAAGGAGAGCGGCAGTAAGTTTCTCAACCTCAGCAGAAAGCTCATCGGGGGTCTCAGATACCTGGGAGGTGTCGTCGTCGTCGTCGTTCCGAGGGGTCTCCTCCAGCTCGCTATCGACCTCCTTGCCGAGGGCCATGGTGCAGAAACCCTCGTCATCGGCGAAGAAGTAGAGGCCATTGAGCTTGTCCTCGATCTTCTTCTTCTTCTCGGACTCGTCGTCGCTTGAGGAAGCGGAGTCGTCATCCGAGTCGTCGACGTCGCTGAGCGTGGCGAAGAATGCACGCTGCTCAGCCTGGGCCTTCTCCAAGTACTTGGTCTTGATGTACTCCTTGTTGAAGCCGCCCTTCCGCTTGTGCTTCGCGGGGACATACTTCTCCTTGCGCATGCCAGAGTCGTACTTGTGCCCATGATCCGCCTTGCCGAAGACTTGCTTGTTCTTCTTCGGGCAATTGGCGATGAAGTGGTTGGGGTCGCCACACTCGAAACATCCCGAGCGTCCTCCTCCGCGGCGACGGTTCATGCGGTTGTTGTGGAACCGCGAGAACCGGTTGGCGAGCAAAGCCAACTCGTCGTCCCCCATGAACTCCAACTGCTCCTCTGTGACAGAAAGAAGAGAGGAAAACGCAAAGCCTCCAGAGGAGTTAGCAGAAGAGCCAGAAAGCAAAGCCATCGACGGGCCAAAAGGATTTTCATAAGAAGCCCTCGCCATGGCATCGATCTCACTGGACTTGAGCTTACTAAAAAGCTCATCGCACGTGAGGGTCTCATAGTTAGGCGATTTGATGATCGCCTGAACCTTGGAATCCCACACTGACCGATCAAGAGTATGCAAAAGCTTCAGAGCCCTCTCATGATCGTCGAAAGGCAACAACTCCTTGTTTGCCCTCATCCTGTTGACAATCACCTGAAAGCGAGCGAATAAACTTTCTATGCTCTCGCCAGGCATATGTCGAAAGTTCTCATACTCTCGCTTGAACGACTCGTAGAGACGGGTTTTGACTTGAGTGGTTCCCTCATGAAAACGCATGAGGGTAGCCCAAATCTCCCGAGCCGTAGCGAGGTGAGAAACGCGATCAAACTCACTCATGCTCAGACATGAGAAAAGAGCATTACGAGCTCGGCTATTGGCATCGTGCTCATCGATCTGATGCTGAGTCACACGAGCAGCCAAGACCACGTAATCGGCAGAGTTGCAAATATCCTAGATGGAAGCACCCAAACTCTGCAGATAGGCCAACATGCGTATCTTCCAATACGCATAGTTCGTCCCATCGAAAAATGGCGGTTTGCCCACGCCGCGATCCATGTCGCCTTCGGTGGATCTGGAGCCGGCTAAGGTGGAAGATCCTTAACCCACTCTGATACCAATTGAAGGACCGAGAATGTAATAGCAAGGCGACCAGAGGGGGGTGAATGGGAGCACAAAAATTTCTCTCGAAACTTTGGCCTTTGTCCCACAAATCAACCCCCAAAAACTTTGATCGAAACTGTGATGCCCACGACCCATGGAAGAGGGTGGATGATCCCTAGGATCACAGCGGAGCACCACAAAGCGACAGCAAGCCAATCGGCAAAAGCACCGGAATAAGTTCAACCCCTAAAACCTAGTCCCGAACGTAGATTGAAGCCTACGTCGAGAAATCCCTGAATACCGATGCTAACAAGTAGCAAAGATACCTAGAGAGGTTCCTAGGTGAACAATAGGGCCAAACGAGAAGTCCGGAAACCAAGCGAAGAAGCAGGGAGAACAAATGCACAAAACCGGAGGCTTCAGCCAAGTCCCGGACTGTCCGGACTGCAGGTCCCGGACTGTCCGCGGCTACTGCGGACTGTCTGCCAGCCGATCCCGGACTGTCCGCCGGCGAAAATCGCCAAACAGCAACTCTGCTGGAACCTCCCTGGACGACTCCCGGACTGTCCGCGAGTCCCAACGGCGGACTGTCCGCGGTTCAAAAATCACTTGCCCAGCAGCGCGGAGTCAGGCCACTGGTCTGACTGACCCCGACGCGCGGACTGTCCGCGATAGAACTGGCGGACTATCAGCGGATGAACAGAGAGGGCGATTTCATTCGCCCTTCTCCCAAATCCTCCCAAAATCGAATCAAATCACAATCCCACGTTCCCAAACTTGGAGAAGATGATCACGGAGTAGTTAGGAGACTATCCCCAAGAAATCATCTGCTCAAATTGATTCAATCAACGGGAAATCGAAGGGGAAGGTGTATGAAGCAAAAAAGCACCACAAAAACAAAATCGACCCGATCTACTTGTTCATGCGGAGTTAGATGAATTCCTTCGGTGGAAATGATCTCCTCGCTATAAAGAACAAGTTGATTCAAGTGGAATTCGAAAAGATGTAGTAGGGAGGGAGATCGAGTGACGGGAAAAACGCGGAGAAATGAAGAACGCGAAGAACACGAACCAAAACGCGAATCAACACATCGATCTGCAACCGTGTGGCTACCACACGCTACAACAGTGAGATTACGGTCTCACTTCCTCAAAATCTCCAGTACACAGAGGTATGGTTCTCTGCGGATCTCAGTTGCTACAGCAGGGGATTGGGAGAGCAGGAAAACCTAGAAGGCAAAGAGCAAATGGCTGAGATAGAATGGGAGGAGGGTGTCTCCCTCTACTTATCCTAATTCTAATTCCTACTCTACCCCTCACTAATTACAGAGCGAACCAGCTAAACCCTAGGGTTATTCTGGACCAACTCGAAGATGCTGGTGATCCGACGGCCACGCCCGCACAACTGGTAGCGTTGCCTCGACGCAACCTCACCGATTGCCGCCACGAGCCGCCACCGCTCCGCTCGTCCTTTTCCCGGACTTCGCCCCCGGTTTTGAGGCCCAAACCGGGAAACCAGCCTTCACGACCAACCCCCGGTTTTGAGGCCCAAACCGGGAAACCAGCCGTCCATCGCCTGAGTTTTGAGGCCCAAACTCAGAAACCCGCAGCACCCAGGTTTTGAGGCCCAAACCTAGAAACCTTCCTTAGCCCGAGTTTTGTGGCCCAAACTCGGAAACCATTAGTGCCCAGGTTTTGAGGCCCAAACCTGGAAACCGTCCACTCGGTGGTTTTTCTGTGGCTCAACCACCAAACCGAGCCGTGGAGGGGATGCACCGCCCGTGCACCCCGTCCCTCAGTCCAAGCCTCACGTCCGCCCTTCGCCACTCTCGGTCCATCGGCACGGCACGTCTCTACTTGACCTTCACCTTGCCTCTGATCACTGTATCCGTGCTCGACACCTGCACAACACAAGCCAAAGAACATGTGCATTATCCCAGTTGACAATCACTCATCACTCAGAGACTCGGCATACACCCATGTATCCGCACTATGAGTTGACGATGCACTCATCAAGGGGGAGATTGCGAACACAAGGTTGATATGTGCCCTTGTGGTTCCCTTCTTGAGTGATGAGTGATCGGTCAACAGGCAACATGTCTCTTAGCTGTGTTGATGTGCAGGTGTGGAGCTCGGAGACAGTGGTCGAAGGTGAGGTGAACCTCAAGTAGAGACGTGCTGTGCCGACAGACCGGGAGCGGTGAAGGGCGGACGTGAGGCTTGGACCGACGGACCGGGAGACCTGAGGACCAGCTGTGGTAGCTGGCATGTGGCATCGACAAGCAAGAGGACATGGGGATGTGCGGTGCATCAGCCGAGTCACGAGGAAGGTGATGGTGCAGTGACACATGGCGGGAGGCCGAGAAGGAAGGCGAATGCACTGTGCCCGGCGTGGAGGTTGGACATGCTACGACATCGGTGCTGGAACTCGGGGTGTGCGAACCACATCCCGTCTATGGCACGGGTTTGGTAGTTGAGCCTCAAAAAACTACCGTCGACGGTTTCCGAGTTTGGGCCACAAAACTCGGGGTGGAGGGTTTCCGAGTTTGGGCATCAAAACTCGGCGTGGACGGTTTCCAGGTTTGGGCCTCAAAACCTGGGCTCGCGGGTTTCTGAGTTTGGGCCACAAAACTCAGTCAGAGGATAGGTTTCCCGGTTTCAGCCTCAAAACCGGGGGGAGGTCCAAAAAGGACGGCCGACGCGTGGCGGCGTGGAGAGGCTAGCGCGGCGGCGAAGCTATCCACGAGGAAGGCGCGGCGGTCGACAGGGTGGCACGTGGCGGCATCCTGAGGCTTGCGTCGAGGCGAAGCTAAGGATGAGGAAGGCGCGTGGCCGTCGGATCGTCAATCAGCAGGGTTGGACCGGGATACCCCAAGGGTTGGCCGCTTCACTCTTGTATCTAGGGGTAGAAGGGGACTATTGTTATTAGGCTATAAATAAGAGAGGTGCCCCTCCTCTCTATCCTGGCAGTCATTATTTCCTGAGCTCTCTCTCTCTCTAGCCCTCGCTTAGGTTCTAATCATACCTCGCTGACTGTGATCCGCAGAGACGGCTAATCATACCTCTGTGTATTTGGATTTTTGAGGAAACGAGACCGTAATCTCGTTGTCTCCTCGTGTGGAGAAGTTTCGGCTGAAATCATGATCGATTCATGTTTTGCTTGAGTGTTCTTTGTGTTTTAGTTTTGACCTTCATGGAGATTTGTCTCGTTCTTCCTCCCCGTGAGTAGGTCTGTGATTTCGTTTGAACCACTTTGTGCACGATCATGATTGTGATCTTTTGACCGAAGGAATTGATTTCTAACCACTTGAATCATCAGATCAATCGGTTTCTTTGTTGGATCAGTTTCTCTTCTCCCTTTCCCCCGAACTCCTTCGATTCACCGATTTGGAGATAGGTTCGAGCCATCATCTCCTAGGAGTTGCTCACTATACTCCTTGTGACTCCCCTCACCAAGTTTGAGCCCTAGTGGTGTCCATTTGAGGGAGATCGAGTTGAATCGGTGGACGAACAGCATGGTTTCGTGCTGACCGGATGCACGACTCGGGGCGATCGGACTCTGACCAGTGAGTCGGGTCATTGAAGGTTCAGCTGCTTCGTTTTGCATTGTTTTGACCGGACGCTTGATTTAGGTGCGACCGGACGTGACCCTAGCATTGTTCATTGCTTGGTGTCACTGACCGGACGCATAGTGTTGTGACCGGACGCTCAGCTCCCGTGAGTCCGGTCCAACACAGAGAGCTCTCAAAACGTGTTTCTACTGACCGGACGCGTCCGGTCGTTCCTGATCGGACGCAGTCAGAGTCCGGTCAGTGCAGTGTTGCACGATTTTGTCCCTAATTCGTTCGTTCGTTGTCGGTTTTGGTTTCCGGCTTTTGCGTTGGGTTTCTTGAGTTGCGTAGTGTCCCGCTGTGCTTCTGGGAAGCATCCACCCTACATCTAGGGTCGTGGACACTAGCAAGCTCGTATCTTGCTTTTGGGGTGACTTTCTGGGACAAGGGCCATCTATTTCTCGAGAAGAAATTTGAGGCTCCCATTCACCCCCCTCTGGTCGCTAATTCGGTCCTTCAATATCAAGATTCCCTATCACATCGAATCTTTAGACGCATGCATGGAGTATTTAATTTAGGTAAACAAAATAACTAATTGCACAGTTTATCTGTAAATGACGAGATGAATCTTTTGAGCCTAGTTAGTCCATGTTTGGACAAAGTTTGTCAAATAACAACAAAAGTGCTACATGAACTTTTCACCAAATTTTTTGCGAACTAAACATGGCCTAAGCATTTTTGGGCATGGGAGGACAATCCGTCAACCATAATTATAACACGGCCGGACTATAATATTTTGTCTGACCACCAAAGTTTACATTGAATCTGGTGGTTTAACCGAGGGCAATGGTGGACGGCGGCGCTGCGCGGCGGCGGACCGGCCATCTCTGGCAACGGTGAATCAATTCAGCACTACGACTATCTCTAGTAACTCAAATAGAAACAATTTGTCTGGATCTACGGGCTCAGGCTAGAACTACGGGCTCAGGAAGGAACTATGGGCTTAGGGTTTTCTCCCATCCATGGCGGTCGCCGCGGGCCGGTTTTCTCCCATCCAAGGCGGTCGTGGTGGCGGGTCATCCTAATGCCTTACCAGTTATGAACCGAGAAAGCTGTCAGCGATTTTAGAAGAATTTGTAATGTTTTTTTCTAAAATTTGGTAACAAACTTGATAAAATACATAAATTTGAAGATGAACATAGAAAACTCATCACTGGGTTGCATAGTTTTTAGAATATAATTAATTTACATTTACGATGAGCATATGATTGTGCTCATCCTCCATTTTCCTAATCTATTACAATAATATCTTAAAACTACTTAAAATACTACTTTCTACTACTTATTCATGATCCTCTCGGATCATCCTCCCCTTGCACGCTTGCGAGGAGGCTCGTCGTCGTCGTCGACGCCGCCGCCGTCGCCGCCGCCGTCGTCGTTGTCGTTGTTGCTGCCATCCTCGTCCTCGGCCTCATCGTCCCCGTCCCCGTCCCCGTCCTCGTCCCCGTCCCCGTCCCCGTCCTCGTCATCCTCGTCCCCGTCCTCGTCCTCCTCCTCCTCCTCGTCCTCCTCCTCCTCCTCTGGGTCCTCGTGCCACGGGGAGTTCGGGGGGGGGGAGAGTCAGTGGAGGAGGGCGCGAGGGATGACGACGCCGAGTCGGCGTCGGCGTCGTAAATGCTGAACTGAGGGGGGTCCTCGTCGGAGTTGGAGGTCGGGGGCGTGAGCCACTTGATCGGAGACCACGCCATTGCGGTTTGGATTGGGGCGAGAAAGGGCAGAGTATTGGTGGGGAATGGAGAGAAAAGGCCAGACGCCCTGTATTAATAGCCGCTGGGCCAAACAGGATAGTCCTTGATCTAACGGGTAGTCTGACATTTGCAATTATTTGACCAATGGATAATCCTTGGAGCATCCTTCCATGTGAAGGAGAAAAAAACCCTTTGTCCGACGTTTGGAAATTTTTGCCCAACGGATAGTCCTACTTGACGGTACAGCCTTGGAAGTTGAGTCGACTTATGGAAGTTGAGCCGACTCAAAAAAATAAAAAATAAAAGTAATTCGTAGTGACGCCTGTTGGGTTTTCTTGGATTAATTGTTCTTAAAAATTAGAATAAATAAAAGAAATTCGGTTACGCCTATTGGGCATTTCGCTCCTTATTTTTTATATAAAAAACTAAAGAAAAACAAATATGTGAGGCGAGGATTCGAACCCTGGGCTGCGCACTCGGTTGAGCCAGCCTTTGTCGGTTTGTGATGGCATAAGAGGACAGTCCGGGCCGGACCAATATCTTTGTCGGTTGTCTATGTGTCGAGGGTATCAAACGACAAGAAACTAGGGCCAAGATCCCTACTTAGATACGATGGTGTGCCCTATAATCCATGGCGTGTTAAGACAAGTTAGATGGCCATGAAAAAATTACGAAAATGAGCATATCTTACATGGAACAACTAGCAAGAACGAAAACGTAAAAGTAAATCAATATGTAGCCAATAATGGTTCTTCTTATTATGAGTACATGCCAAATATTTGTTGACACGAAAATTTGGACGAGGTGACAACACACTCGACCATGGTCCTCAGAAGCCGTGCAGAAACAAGGTCTTGACCTCTTGGACCTTCAAAGAATAGCGGTGCCGAATCTTGGTGACAACGACCGCGAACGTGCCAGTCAATTTGACCTGCATTGACAAGGACAAGAAAAAGATATTAAATTGTGGAACCTGCCGGTTTGATGCCAGACAGTCCCAAATTATGCGACTTCGATATAGCCATTATCACAGGATTTTGACTACAAAGTCAACTCCCAAGAAAGGATTAAAGCATTGATATAATTTGGAGCAAAAACGGCTATTAAGAGTATAATGAGAAACATTGTAAAAGGGAAAAAATCGATTAGCTTATCGTATGGAGAATATAAAGATCTATGTACGTGTTAGAACAACATAAAACCGATAGATCGGCTAATCGTATCGGCAATTCTATTTGTTAACAGTGGGGTGTTTCCATGCAGCCATAATAACAAATAGATCGATAAAATAACTTGAACATCGACAGTGGGGTGTCTCCTTGCAGGCATAATGATGACCAAGTTAGATCACGTCCGATGTGATAAACAGATCCATTAGCTTTAAGCCACTTAAACACGTACATTATGAAGAAAGAATAACTGGATCGACTATTTTAGCCGATACAGGGTCCATGAAGCACGAACAAGATCTATCTGTCCAAACTGTAGTCTAATCCGTGGTCAAATAAACTTACTCTAATATGCTTATCAGTGGGGTTCGGAAATATAGCCATAATATGCATATTAAACCAGATCTATTTTCTCTTAGATGAAACCGTAATTTGAACAAATATCTCAAACGCACAGCATGTAGCAATCAAGATTGGCAAAGTAGTCGATGAAGAGCTTAGATCGGCTATTTTCCTTGATATGAGCATGAAAGGACATTGGATAGCCGAAACTAAAAAGCTTTTAAGCTCAAGCTAATTTGTCAATCTTGATTGAGCAAGATATTGTTAACATGAAAATAAAACATTAAAAAGCATAAACAATATCGATAACTTGATGAATCTATTAGATTGCCAAAGCTAATAGAGTCGATAACTAGTCAAGATCAATTGAAGTAAGAGATTGATCAATGTAAAGACAGTCTTACAAAAGGCGAACTTAAACCGATAACTAACCCATGTCATGGCTAAACAAGAGTTTGGTCGATGCCAAATACAGCCTAATTGAACAATAACACGAGCCATTGGTGAAACTTACAAGCAAACCGGAGGTCGGTCTTAGCCGATGCAGTCCTGCCTGGTTGAAGATTCCGCCGAGTTCGACCTTACTCCTACTCCTAGGGTTTTGGCCGGTGGCCGAAAGTATTGATTGATTGGATGATCTCCTTACAAAAATCGGGTTTTAGCTATTTATAACCCGACAGACTCCTATTCTAACACGACTAGGATACATACTTATACAATGTCGATCCGAACCTGAACTCTTTGGCCGAGCCCGACACGTCTTCAAAGCTTGTCACGCCTGGCCCATATGAATTCTTCTGGTCACGCTTGGACCCACGCAAGCCTTTTTTATTTTTGGCCAATCTTTTTTTAACAAATCAGTCGATTGTACTTACAAAATAACAATTCCTTTCCGATCCAAAATCTGGTGTAAACACATGCCCCCCAATTTTGGGATGAAATTTATTTTATTCCAGAATTGCCACTCCTTTCCTTTTAGTCGATCAACTGAGTTTCCTTTCCAACTGTTGTTTCTCCTCAGAGTCAGTTTTCAAACCCTAACCTTTGAACAAATTCGCCGCCATAAAATCCTGAACAGAAAATCTTCAAGAATTCAAGTTCTAGTGCCTACGTAAATCAAATGGCGACTCAAGATTCCATCCCTGAGGTAAGAACTTTCGTCTCAGTATCTCCTCCTTTTGATGATCTCTCGCTCTGCATATTCCTCATATCGTTCAATCTTCAGGTGCTCCATGACCAAATCCTCATCCCCATACATGATATCCCAAATGATTTCTTTCTTGGTCCGGTAGGCAACCTCGACCCTACCAAAGTCATTATCGCCGAAACCCAAAGGATTCCCTTTAAGAATTTGGATTTGCAGCTAAAATATTAGGGAAAGACCCCTTTCAGGAACTGGTCGTCAATTATCCCGGGTTGGAGGGATTGGCTAACCAAAGTAGAAGCCAAGAAGAAGCCAGACTGGATTCTCCATAATTTGGACCAGTGCATCACTCTATCTTTATCTAATATGAAAAAGAATGAATCAATGTTGAAGGCCGCCTGCTATTTTTGGTCTGACACTTTCAATGCTTTCATGTTTAAGCAAGGGCCTATGACTCCAACTCTAGCCGACGTGCATATGCTAACCGGCTTGAATGTCACTGGATCCACCAACCCTTACAACCTTCAAGTCAAGCCTTCTATCAACCTTGGAAATCTCAAATCTGGTGGTTGGTCCGACTACATCGCTTCTTTCAACACTCCACAGAATTGTATCTCAGAAAGAGAGCACATAATTTTTTTGAATATGTGGTTGGAGAATTATTTATTCAGTGGGCAGAGTTGTGGCCCAACTTCCAATTTCTTAGCTTTAGCAGAGATACTGCCTGTGAATTCAAATGTCCCTCTGAGAAAATATCTTATGGGTGCCCTGTGTAGCATGCTGAACAAGGTATCTCAAAATCTGATGAAAAATAAGGGTATCCTATCAATAACTGGACCCTGGTGGTTACTTCAGCTTTGGCTTAACCTTCACTTCCATAGGTTGACAGTTCTAGATTTGAGGACTCTATCTTTCCCTTCATCTTATTCAGAGGACCAAGAAAAACAATTATCTGACAAAGCTAAGATGAGAAGGTGTACTTCCTTCGGAGAAGCTGCTACTATGATAACCATTGATGAATCAATCAGCTTCTTCTTCAAAACTTTCTATCGGGGTTTTTCAGCATCAACCTTTAATTGGTTTCAATATCCAGATATTGCAGAACTTGAAAACTCATACTCCTTCAGATTCCAGAAAGAATGTGATGATGAAGGTTGGAAAATTTTGTGTCAATTAATGAAACTTTGTCTCCTACCCACTGAAATTAGGCATGGCAGAGAAAAACCCCCAATGTCCTATGAATTTTATCACCCGGTCATAGCACCCAGACAGATAGGCTTTGGCCAAGTCCCTCCTGCCCTTTTCCTTGCTGACAAATTGAGACCGAGGGAAGCAGTACAGACTGCATTGGAGATGATTAAAGAGTGGAACTGCCAACCTTTTACTTCATCTTCTTTCAATGACTGGTGGAAGCAATGGAGCATCCATATTTTCAATGAAACTGTATCTACATACTGCTTAAAAGTGGATCCAGATTTTCAAGTAATTGATGAAGTATGCTTCTGCTCTTCCTTTTTTCCAAGTTTATATTTCTAACATTTAACCATCTGATACTTCTGTGAACACTTGCAAGATCTTATTAGCTTAAATCCTCCCAAAGTAAACTATAATATATGGTGTCCACATCCAAGAATTGGCTGTGATGCCCCTACCATAAAAACTTTGATGAAGAGGAAAGCTTCTGATACCCCTGATGACCAACCCCTCAGTACTTTCATAAAGGAGGTCGGTCCTTCCAAAGCCAAGAAATCCAAAACTGATAAGCTAAACATCAAAATCACAACAAAGAAAAAGAAGGACACTTCTGAAGGCGATCAGCCACTGATCAAAGATGTAACCATAGAAGTAAGAAAATTGTCTTCTCTTTTTCATTATCTAGCTTGAAACTTCTTAACTTATTTCTGGCTTCTTAATCTCTAGGAGCAGGTTGACACTCAAAATGTTGAATCTGAAATATTCCCTCTTCCTGATACTGACCAAGAACCTCCTCAACCAGGTATAATTTTAGCCGATAGCTCCATATTTGCAATAAATGATTTTGAAATCTAACAAAAACTTATTCAGATGTACTCCCTGAGACTTCATCGGCTGCCCTTAAACTTCAAACCATCCCATCTGATCAGGTACCTCAAATAACATCCTCTTCTTTTAACAGCTTCCTATTTATGATCACTCATACACTTATCTGTATAGGAACAAGGATAGTCCTCTTCCCCTGTCATCCCTTTTGATTTGGAAAATTACATGGATGAAAAAGAGACCCCTGTATCAGAATCTCCCAGAAGACTTTCTGAAGAGACCAAAGCTCGGCTCCAGCTGTTACTTCCTCTTTTGGAGGTCAATATAGCTGATTTGGTACAGGATGCAAAAGGAATCAGAGACATCTTTGATCTAATCAAAGATGACATACCGGATGATCTTAACAAAGCTCTGGTTCCTGTTCCCATATAGAGTTCCTTCGGCCAGATTTCATAGAAGCTAAAGCTAAACTCATGGCACGTGAAGCCCAGGTTGAACTTCCAAATAAGGAGCAACAATGCATCTCTGACATGGTATCTATGAAGGATGAAATAGATCAGCTGAACAATAACTCCACCGCTCTCATCGGCAATCTTTCTTCCCTGGAGTCTGACAGGGATCAACTGGCAGAAAGGCTTCGGATTGTTAACAAACAAATTGCATTGAACAAAGAAAATCTGGCCAAGATCCCAATTATGCTTCAGGATAAAAAGAAAAAGATGACATCTGTTCGCAATGATCTTCAATGTATCAAAAACAAGAAGAAACCAATTCTAGGTTCGAACGAAGAGGATCAAAAGAAAATAACTGACATAGACAACATCCGCTCAAATGCTCTGGATGTTTTGAAATCAGTGTTGAACATGTAACTTTACTTGATGACTAATGTCATGTAACTCTGACTTTTGATCTATCTTTGTATCTTCTTTGTCGATCATTCCTTTAACATTCGATGTTCATCAGTTATTCAGCCGATGCCATTCATATGTCTTAGTTGTTTTCAGCCGATCGGTACTCAAACAGTTTTTGCATCTGTTACTCAGTCGATTCACCGTAGGATTTAGATCTGAAGGCTCTCAAACTGATGCCTCTTTGCTTTCCCTATATTTTGCTTATAAATACAAAAACGTCGGCTTCCTGAACACACTACGCATCCATCGCCTCGTTCTTCGGCCTTTGCTTTCCTCAACCACCGACTGCCCCTCTTCTTCAGCCAGCAACCAAAATCCAATGGCGGACGATCGCGGCAAGCGCTCCGCCGAGGAGGAATCCGTCGATGGCCCTCTGGCGATCCGTTGTCATGTGCTCGGGTAATAATCCTTTCATGATCATCCCTTTCGTGTCCCAAAATTTCTCCTTTACTTAAGAAAAACCCTAACTTCTTCTTCCTCTCTTCGCAGTCCTTCCCCTCTGGCGGACGGCCAAGGTCCTAGCCGACTTCCGTCGGGCTATGGACTGGCACTGGATGAGGTTGCTTGGTCCTTCATCCGGGGTTACTCCAACACTCGGCGTCTTCTGGAAGCAGAACACCGCCGAGCCGCTCGTGCCGAGGAGGAACTAGAAATCCTCTGCGCCCGCCTCAACTGTTCTTTGGAGCACTTAGAGGCCTCCGACGCTAGGGTTGTCGATACAACACTTTCAAATCTTTTGATTCATTATCCTCGATTTGAATCAGTTACTTTTGTATAGTCATTCTGATTGATCTTTAGTGACTGCTTGTTTGAATATTTTAGCTGATTTGTTCTCATGTTTGACTAAATTGGCTATTTCTATTTTTATTCCCTTCTTATCTGAATGCAGAACTCCAGCACCAACTCGATTAGCTCCCGGGGCTGGCTACAACAATTGTCGATTTCGTGAATGCCCGAGGGGCAACGTTGAAGGCGCGCCTCGAGGATGTCGGGACGCACATCAGGGAGCTGGTTCTCCACGCCGTCAGCCATGGTGCCACCTTTGCCCTGGCCGGAGCAGAGCTCAACGGCGTTGAAATCTCCAGGGAAGTCGCTCCCTCTTTCGTCGGCACCAGAACAAGGGACGACTTCAGGGAGTTGGTGGAGGAGTTCGAGCCGCTGGGGCTCGCCGTGGCGGAGGTGACGCATCTGGCGGACCTCCTGAACAAGCTCCACCTATATTAGTTGTGCTTTATGTTTTTCCATAAACTTAGTCTTATCTGTCTGAACAAGCCGAACACTGTAACATGTTCCTGTATCGTCAGGCTTTTAAAATAAATCTGTACAAACGCTTGACACCTTTCATGTTGATACCATGTTTCGGAATTTCTCTGATTATCATTCCTTTATTTTTGTTCTAAAGGCGATGCTTCTTTAGCATCGGCTATTTCCCTATTACTAAAGGTGATACATTGTATCGGCTATTTTTACTCCAAAGACGATACCTTAGTATCGGCTATTGACTAATAAAACAGAAACAAAATCTTGTTTAAACTCAGAATTAAGCTTATCGCTAAAATACGTCGGCCTTGGTTCGTCAACGACCTCTAGTTCTTTGGCCGACGTAAAGCCTTTATCCATCCTGTTTTCGTCCTCATTGACTGAATAATCCATCAAATATATTTTTTAAAGCCGACTGCTTGGATCGGTTGTTGGCCATCGTTAAACATCTTGATGAAACCTTCTTCGTGAACCTTCCCAGAGAAGCACTCCACATTGTCGAAGTTCCAATCGTTAGGATCAGAATATGCAATGCTCACAGTTGAATCGGCTGGTATCACTTCTATAGTGTCTCTGATCCACTGTATCACATTTTGGTGCATGGTAGATGGAACACAACAATTAGCATGGATCCAATCTCTTCCAAGAAGTACGATGTATGAACCCTTTGCATCGACTACAAAGAAAGTAGTCGGCAAACTTTTGCTGCCAACTGTCAACTCAACACATACAGCACCTTTAGTAGCCGACACATTCCCAGCGAAGTCTGTCAACCTCATATCAGTCTAAGTTAAGTATTCTGTTGTCTTCCCAAGTTTACTGAAGGTAGCATATGGCATTAAATGGACAGCTACACCTCCATCAACTAACATCCTGCTTAGAGGTCTTCCATCGACAAAACCTTTCAAATATAAAGCCTTTAGATGGGAATGTTTCTCAGGCTTTTGGAATGTAGCTCCTTCTGCTTGATAAATCCACTAAGCTACCGTTTCCTCATTATCAGATTCCTCTTCTTGATCAGCAGTTCTGAACTCAGCAGGTAGCATGAACAGAGTAGATATATTAGCCGATGGTTCCCTCTTATCGGTTATCTGCTTCACCTGCCAGATTTTGGGTCTCTTCTTCTGAACATCATCATTCTTTAACCTTTGGACCTAACGTTTCTGACTTCTGGTCAAACCACCTGGACACCATTGTCCTTCTTGCCAAGGATGATCCTGATCAGCTAGCCTTACTCCAAGCCGATCATGAACATTTTCATTTTCTACGTGCCAATCTGTTCTTTCAAACCTTAGTCTCTCGTGTACAGATCGGCGGTTGTCTCTCGACTGCCTATACTCCCAATATTGCTCACTGCATTCTGGGCAATTACGAAGAGTAGGAAGCTTTAAGCCTTCATTCCAGCAATGTCTGAAGAAAGGGCAATCCCAATGACTTTTTCTTCCTCTCTGATACGCCTTTCTTCCTCTCGAGATCTTCTATATTCCTCCTCTTCAAGCCACTCTTGATACTCCTGCTCATCTCTCTGTCTATGCATTTGATTTCTTTCCTTCTGACGTTGCCACTTGTCCAACAGAATTCTGACATTTAGACGACTCCTTGCTTCACCAGCTCTTGAAGTTTCAGGTAAATCATGTTGATCAGTGCTCTTCTTCCCTTTCATCTCCTGATACTCCTTAGCTGTTAGTTGTTTTTTTGGATCGACTGTCCCAGCTGCCCTGGCTTAGTCAGAAGTCAACACTTTGATTTCACTTTGAAGTGCATGAGCTACCATGTTTGCTGGAAAGGGATGGTCGTTGATGCCCATACCCTTGGCTTTCTCTAAGCCAATCCTCCCTTTTGGTAATAGCTCTTTGGATTATATCTCTGAAAACTCTACAATCATTAGTGGTATGAGTACCAGAATTGTGGAATTTACAGTACCTTTTATTTTTGAGCTCCTCAGCCGATGGAATATTATGATTTCCAGTCAATTTGATTTGACCTTTCTCCAGCAAATAGTCAAATATTTTATCAGCTTTAGCGATATCAAAGATGTACTTCACATCCTTTTCAGTGCTTTTAGCCTTTGCCCAAGGCATGTATTCACTGTTCTGCCAAGCCCAGTCAACAGCAGCTACTTCATCTTCATTTTCATCACTTGTATCACCCTCTTCTTGTAAAAAGGAGCTCTCTGCATTATAGGCTTTCTTGGGCTTAAAGACTTGATTGTATTTGTTTTGGGCATCGATACTAGCCACTTTCTTGGCCAACTCAGCCATACTGGTGCAACCGAAACCAATCTTTTCTCTGATGGCTGGTATTAGCCCTCGAATTGCAATGCTCTGAATCTGACAATGTTAAGGTATAGCATTGATTTTTCATATCTCTGAACCTATGAAGATATTGGCATCCAGATTCATTGTTTCCCTGCCTTATATCAACTAGGTCCACAACTCCCTTTTCCAAAACTCCAGAATCAAAATATTTGTGGAACTTGTTCTCCAAATCTTCCCAGCTCTGAATGGAGTTAGGTGGCAAGGATGAAAACCACAAAAAGGCCGAACCAGATAAGGATAGAGGAAACATCCGGACTTTAAGCGTTGGCTCATCACCAACTTCCCCAAGTTGGACTAAGAACTGAGTTATGTGCCCCATAGTTGTCACTGTGCCCGTTCCTATGAATTTGGTAAAATCAGGAACTCTGTATCTTGGAGGGAAGACAACTTGATCATACCATTCTGGATATGGTTTCTTATAGCCAGTTAATGTATTTTTCGGTGTCAAACCGAATTGCTTCTGAACCATATCAGTGACTCTACTCATCAGCTGATCCACTTGATTCACCGGCCCTTGATAGCCGATGTTTTGCCCCCCCCCCCCAAAGCGTTGTTTTGATACCCTGGATTTTCATGAGCATCCAAAGTATAAAAATCTGACATGTAATGATATCCAGGAGGAATGTCACCAGGTGCTACACTTCCTTGATACGGTGGTGCATTGAAATCTTTGGTAATCCTCATTGCATGTGGAGTTATTTTTGTAGCCGATGAGTATATATTATTACTCATATTCGGCTGTTGCAATGGTTGCTGCGTCATGCCCCCAGGGCTAACTATCATTTGATTTCCACTACCATTGGGACTGTTCATCTGTGGACCCCTAGAAGTTCCAGCCCCCTGACTGTTCCCAACTGTATACGTCGGACCTCTTTTATCATTAACCAAGTTGAAAGCTTCTTTAATGGCATTTGAGAGACTGTTGAGGAATGTTTCATTATGAGCCAACAAGGTGGCAGACATAGCTCTGCCAATTGTTTCTTGCATGGCATTGTGCTGCACTTGAATCATTGGATCAACTTGACCCTCCAAAATCACCCTTGGAAGATGAGTCTTCTTTAGGATTTTCTTGTCTCTGGTTTTACTGAAACTTAACAAGGACTTGTTCTGGTATTCCTCAACACTCCTCTCCGCCAAACGTCTAAGCTCATCTGAGAGCTCATCCATTGTCACGTTCAAAACCTCATCGTTGTCGAACGTCATGATCAGACGACTATGGTCCCACTGGGCGTGCCAAAAGAATGTGTTGACACGAAAATTTGGACGAATTGACAACACACTCGACCACGGTCCTCAGAAGCCGTGCAGAAACAAGGTCTTGACCTCCTGGACCTTCAAAGAATGGCGGTGTCGAATCTTGGTGACAACGACCGCGGACGTGCCAGTCAATTTGACCTACAATTGACAAGGACAAGAAAAAGATATTAAATCGTGGAACCTGTCGGTTTGATGCCAGACAGTCCCAAATTATGCGGCTCTGATATAGCCATTATCACAGGATTTTGACTACAAAGTCAACTTCCAAGAAAGGATTAAAGCATTGATATAATTTGGAGCAAAAACGGCTATTAAGAATATACGGAAAAATATTGTAAAAGGGAAAAATCGATTAGCTTATCGTATGGAGAATATAAAGATCTATGTACGTGTTAGAACAACATAAAACTGATAGATCGGCTAATCGTATTGGCAATTCTATTTGTTAACAATGAGGTGTTTCCATGCAGCCATAATAACAAATAGATCGATAAAATAACTTGAACATCAACAAGGGGTGTCTCCTTGCAGCCATAATGATGACCAAGTTAGATCACGTCCGATGCGATAAACAGATCCATTAGCTTTAAGCCACTTAAACACGTACATTATGAAGAAAGCATAACTGGATCGGCTATTTTAGCCGATACAGGGTCCATGAAGCACGAACAAGATCTATCTGCCCAAACTGTAGTCTAATCCGGGGTCAAATAAACTTACTCTAATATGCTTATCAGTGGGGTATGGAAATACAGCCATAATATGCATATTAAACCAGATCTATTTGCTCTTAGATGAAACCATAATTTGAACAAATATCTCGAACGCACAACATGTAGCAATCAAGATTGGCAAAGTAGTCGATGAAGAGCATAGATCGGCTATTTTCCTTGATATGAGCATGAAAGGACTTTGGATAGCCTAAACTAAATAGCTTTTGAGCTAAAGCTAATTTGTTAATCTTGATTGGGCAAGATATCGTTAACATGAAAATAAAACATTAAAAATAATAAACAATATCGATAACTTGATGAATCTATTAGATTGTCAAAGCATAAACAATATCGATAACCTGAGCATTTTGCGGGTCGGGCCTGGTTCGGGCCGGGCTGAAAAAAAGCCCGGTTATGTCGGGTCGAAAAAATCCTTCCCATTACTATCCACGGGACGAGTCGGGCCTGCTATTTTCGGGCCGGGTCCGGGCCTGGGTGGGCCGCCCGTGTAATTTATAGTGTAAAATAGCTAAAATAAGCATTTCGAGCCGGGTTTGGGCCAAGAATTTTTTCCTGGGCAGCAAGATCTCTGCCCAGGCCCTGTCAAGTAAGTTTTGTGGGCGGGCCAAAACCCAGCGGGCCCGGGCCAGGCCTGCGGGCCTGGCCGGGCCGTGCTGAAAATGCTCAGGTCTAGTCAAGATCGACTGAAGTAAGAGATTGATCAATATCAAAACTGTCTTACAAAAGGCGAACTTAAACCGATAACTAACCCATGTCATGGCTAAACAAGAGTTTGGTCGATGACAAATACAGCCTTATTGAACAATAACACGAGCCATTGGTGAAACTTACAAGCAAACCGGAGGTCGGTCTTAACCGATGCAGCCCTGCCTGGTTGAAGATTCCGGCGAGTTCTACCTTACTCCTACTCCTAGGGTTTTGGCCGGTGGCCGAAAGTATTGATTGATTGGATGATCTCCTTACAAAAATCGGGTTTTAGCTATTTATAACCCGACAGACTCGTATTCTAACACGACTAGGATACATACTAATACAATATCGATCCGGACCTGAACTCTTTGGCTGAGCCTGACACGTGTTCAAAGCTTGTCACGCCTGGCCCATATGAATTCTTCTGGTCACGCCTGGACCCACGCAAGCCTCTTTTATTTTTGGCCGATCTTTTTATAACAAATCAGCCGATTGTACTTACAAAATAACAATTCCTTTCCGATCTAAAATCTGGTGTAAACAATATCAAGTATTCAAGTCCCATAGGCAAAGGCGAGAAAACAAGTCTTCCAAATCAAAGTTTTCTTAACATCGGTACTTCTGAGGGACGAGGACCAAGAGGAGGAGGACGACGAGGACGAGGACGAGGACGACGAGCCTCCTCGCAAGCGTGCGAGACGAGTAAATCCATACTGTTCCCTGAACTCCCATCTAACTATGGTAAAGGCACGTGAGGGTCGGTGGTGCCCTCTAACACACTAGTTTCGACACCCTCGTGAGCATCATGGGTCCTAGATGGTTCATTATTGGTGTTCTCTGAGACGTTAGCATCCACGACTTCGTGAACCTCATGGCTCGTGTCACCTGTAGCACACATTTATGATACAAAAAAATAGAAATGGTAACACAATGAACTCTAAATTTTATGTACGTAGCCATTTTGACATGCACTGGTTTATAGTCTCACCTGGAGCACCTGCTGGCGGAGAACTCGCATGATATTTGTCAATGACGCTCTTGTACTTTTCTCTAAACTGAAGGAGAGCTTCATGAATCTTTGAGGCTGTCTTATCTGAAGAAGCAACAATATGTTCACATCTATGACATAAATGATAAAAAATGAATTATAAAGTCACACATGTTGTTGTACCTGCCAACGGAGAAGGCATAGGACTTTCACTGATGTCCTTCTCGACAGCATCATCAACGGAGGTCCTCTCATCTAAAGTAGTTACTATTAATTTGATGAGATATATATTTTTTCATAATTAATTTGCAATAAAAAAATGGTAACATATGAATTATAAATGGTTGCACCTGGTGCCGAAGAAGGCATAGACAGGATCTTGTCGACAACATCATCACCCTCGGAGCCCTTCCCATCTAAAGGAGAAGCGATAGTATAACATTAAGAAGCATGTTAGAGTGCGCAGCGAAATCTGGCCTAGCTCGCTATACCCAGGAGCCGGCGCCCCTCGGGCCCAGGTCCATCAGAGCCCACAACATATTCAGGCATTATTAGGCCTAACTCAACCCAAAAGACTAGCCTGGTAGGTGAGGGTTGCCCCTGCCTTATCTGTCGTGCTCCCCCACCATCAATTACCGATGTGGAACTAAACCTAACAACAATCTCTCCTGTCACACATCAGACCCAACTCTTCACATCACACAACCCCGTGCGATATCCAGAAGATGTTTTCCAGGCCCCGAGTCCAACGCTCCATACCACACACAACTCGTGTGACCTCCGAAACGTTAGCAGGCTCCCCTGTCACATGTGACCCTTGAGATTTTCCAGGTTTTTCTGACCATGAGCTCTGATACCTCTTGTTAGAGTGTGCAACGGAATCTGGCCCAGCTCGCTATACCCATGAGTCGGCACCCCTTGGGCCCAGGTCCACCGAAGCCCACAACATATCCAGGCATTGGGCCTAACTCAACCCAAAATACTAGCCTGATAGGTGAGGGTTGCCCCCGCCTTATATGTCGTGCTCCCCCACAATCAAAATTACCATATCTAGAAGTATAAATTTGGTCTAACCTGTATGAGGAACATCTGTATCTGGTATATTTGAAGACGTCACCACAGTCCGAGGAGCTTCTAGAGCCAATAAGGGCTTTGGTAAAGGAGATGCACTGTTGACATCTCTTAGCATCACTTCAGACAACAGTGCCAGAAATGTAGATAGACAAATCTAACAGCATTACCTTTAGCGCTAGGCTGTCACCACTAGCAGCGACACTAGAGACGTGGATTGTATTTATGATCTTGCCCTTATAAAATATGAAATGAGATTATCTGCAAGCGCACAGATAAAATACATCCGCTGTAGCATTTCACCAAGGAGAGTTTCCATGGTATCATTATTTATAATGGAGCCATTGATATCATGAGTTAAGAGAATAACATGAGATAAACATCTACAACTATGACACACACATGTATGATTATGATAAGAGTTCCACTAGATCTATACTCAACACAGGAATCAATCATAAATGATAAATAAGATAAATGAAATAGAAGAGAGTAAACCATAAAGAGTTCCAACAGAGCATTCCCATCCAAGGTTAGATCGTAACTAGAACTAGAAAGAGATAGATTAACTTCCTAATATGGTTCTAACTATAGGTTATAGACTACGTCAATTAGTGCAATTAGGTTTCACAATCATGGTTATAATAACTTATATTTATACGCAGGAGACATCACGCATGGAGGATCAGATCAAGAGTCTATCTCCTCCGGGTGACCAGGTCTTGCTAGTCCTATATTCGGGGAGTGGACTACAAAGGACTCAACGAGGCTATAAGAGTCACCCTCGTGATCTACCACTTGCTGGCCCAGAATATAGGGTGCATTCGCAGGTAAACAACGTATAAGCACCACGCTTACACAATGTTGACCACTCACCAAGCGATCGACAGAATGAGAGCTATACGAACAAGAGCATAAACATAGAGATACCCTAGCTATGCTAGATATATAATCAAAGTAGACGATGAACATTATAATTATGAACACAAAATAGTAACAAGTCATGACAGGTATCAACTAGAACAATAACTAGAAGATGAATAAGAACTAGATGAACAATTAGAAGTAGATTAGAAGCACTAGGATGAACTAGAAAGGTAATTAGAACTAGATTAGAGCACAGAGATGAACTAGAGGGATTAGAAGATGAACTAGAACACAATTAGAACACAAAGATGATGAACTAGAAGACAATTAGACAATTAGAAGAACAATTATAAGAACAATGTTGATACAAGAGAGAAGACAAGGCTAATTACCTGGCTCCTCTTGACTAGATCCAGAATCCGAGCTTCCCTCAACTCTTCTAATTCTATTCTAGCTACGCCCTTGGATGGTGGAGCTCTTGGTTGTCTAGGCTATCTCTAAACTAAATGATTGATCAATGATCTAAGACTAAGATTAGATGATATGTCGGGGGGTCTGGGGTTTCTTATATAGCCCGGTGGGATGAACCACAGCCCTCGGATCAAACCGACCTTGAACAACGGCCAAGATACAAAGTAGAGGTCGGTTAGGTCACGCCGTACGAAGGAGGGGTGGCTTCCATGTGGGCTCAGGATGACCGGCCTAGGGTTGAGGCCGGCCGACCTCCCCCTGCATATAAGGATCTAAATGGAAGGCATGTTGTTGTGTACTTCCAGTGTTGAAGCAGCATATTTAGGTGGTGTGTACGTGATCTTGATTTTAACTGTATGACGAGTCTCTAAGGGTCAACACGATTTGACAATACTCAATGCATATGCAAGCAGTAAATATAAAGAGTAGACTTCCTAGTCTAACAGGCATGTATATCAGGTTGTGGTAGGAATTTCAAACACTCATCATAGAGGATCGCATCATGTAGCATTTTTTTAAGTTTTCAAAAGGATAAATCTCTAGAACTCTAGTATCACCAGGAACAAGATAAATAGCAGTTCAACCTTTTCATATTATACTAATCAAA
Organism: Coix lacryma-jobi var. lacryma-jobi; assembly: GCA_009763385.1. Taxonomy (NCBI): domain Eukaryota; kingdom Viridiplantae; phylum Streptophyta; class Magnoliopsida; order Poales; family Poaceae; genus Coix; species Coix lacryma-jobi. The sequence continues at coordinate 53,237,136 of CM019822.1, read as the reverse complement.
CACCTAGACTTAGGTCAAAACATTTGCAACCCACAAGTCTCAGATTTAAAGCAAATTTTCATGTTTAAACAATCTTATCCAAAACTCGGGAAAATTTAAGACTGAACACTAGGCACTTGAAAAGAATTAAGGCAGAGCAACTATTCATCATTTCCATCCAAATTTTATTTTATTATCCTAGAGCTCAATTATTCAGGGCAAACTTTTTATTCTAGATCATCATTGTTCATTTATTGACTCTAATATTAAACACACACTGTAATATATAAAATATAAAGACTAATAAAGATATAATATATAAAGACTAATAATAATAATAATAATAATAATAATAATAATAATAATAATAGTAATAGTAATAGTAATGACATACCTTAATAGCGAAGATAACGGCGGTGCGTCTCCTCCAAGCTAATCCCTTCGATAGCGTCAAGCCTTCATGTGCCCGAATATTTTTGTTCTTTTTCTTTTTATGGGTGAGCCTTCATGTGCTCACATATTTTTGGGGTTTTTGTTTTTAAGAGTGAGCCTTCATGTGCTCACATATTTTTGGTATTTTTTGTTTTTTATGAAATTTGAAAATATATAGATATTACCTCGGATAATGGAGGAGCCTTTTGCCCCAAGCTAGATGCTTGTGTGTTCGTTCTCTCGGTAGCGTCGATGTACTTCACTCCTCTGGTCCTGGTTGTTGTTTTAGTCTCTCCAGAGTGGATGAAGTTATCTGGCTTTCTCATTGATTCCTGCTAAACTCAAATAGACAACAAAGCTCATGGAACTGATTAAGTGTTAGTGGTAAAACCATTTATGTCTTATCGAGCCTCATAGATGTTTAAGCAAGCATGATTCAACAAGAGTTTTATATTTTTGGATTTTTTTTATATGCAGATGTAAAAAGTAAGAAACATTTTTTTGTGCCTCCATAGTAAACAGTTGAATATTCACATGGGGCTTAAAGAGTTTTTCTTTTTTAAATGCAATATGATAATGCAATATAATTTTTTTTATTTTCTTTTTCAGTGCAATGCAGAAATTAAAATGCTTATGGATGATGATGCAATTATTAAATATGATGCAATGAAATGACTATAGATTAAATATGATGATGTAGTAAATGATTAAGAATTAAATATGAGAAATATGCAGAAAACTAAATATGAGGATAACTACCGATTTTACCTTTTCGCGAAGGTTCGGATATTTAGGTCCGACGAACCGGACCTTCCCTTGGTTCAGACCTCCCAAGGTATGTTAGACATTTGGAAAGTTGTTTCTCATTGTTCCTCTTTAGGCGCTGTCTTTTTCTTCCATACTTTCTTGGTCTGAGTTTTTACTTCCTATGGTTCTCTGTCTTGAGGTGTCTCTTCTTCTTTCTTTTCTGGAATGGTGTCACTAGCTTCTTCTTTGTGATTGGCCTCTCCATTCTTGATGGTTTGTCTTCTTTGGCGTTGAGAGCGGCGTGTTTCACTTCTACTCTTCTTGGGTGCTTCATTAGGTATGTAGTTGATGAAGTAGCATCGTACCTTCTCTCTAGGAAAGTGAAAATGGATCTCCCCTTGCTTCATGTAGATGATTGCACTTGTAGTGTACAGGAACGGTCTTCCTAGGATGAGGTGGACATCATCGTCTTCTCCCATGTCGAGAACCAAGAAGTCTGTGGGGACTTCATGACCTCTAATTCTGACTACGACGTCTTCCACCATTCCTTCCGGAAATCGGAATGTTTGGTCTGCTAGCTTTACCTGCAAGTATGTTGGTTCCAGTGGTGCATCATGAAATAAATGTTTATATGTTACCGTAGATGTTGACACTTGAGCCGATGTCGCAGAACGTGTTGTAGAAGGTACTCTCCTTGATCATGCAGTCAATGGTAGGTACTCCTGGATCGTACAGCTTCTCAAGGCGTAGTGGAGGTTGAGTGGTATCTTTTGGTGGTTCAACAGTGTTGACCATCCATACTGGTTCTTGTTCTTGTGGCTTCGTCTTGTTCCTCCTCCTTCTAGTGTTGTTCTTCTTCTTCTTCGGGGCAGCAGGTGCATACTCGTACTCATATGGTGACTGTGGGTGTACACGAGTCTTGAGTGTGCAATTCTTGAAACTGAACCTCTCCTTCCTATTGTTGATCATGAAGCAGATCTTGGCGCTTTCGGTGTAGATGATGGCTTTAGTTGTACTTAAGATTGGTCTTCCCAAAATGATAGGTGCTCTTTCATCTCCTCATGTTTCCACAATCATGAAATCTACTAGGACAGGTGATTGTCCAACTTGTATTTGAACATCTTCAAGGATTCCCTTGGGGTAGCAAAGTGTCTGATCTGCAAGCTGCAAATACATGGTTGTGTACAACAATGGTTGACCATGAATTTTCTCATAGATTACCTTAGGCATAATGTTGACACTTGCTCCAAGATCACAGACGGCTTCGTCAAAGGTATAGGGTCCAATGGTGATAGGGATAACAGGTCTCCATGGATCTCCTTTCTTCTCGGGCAGATTCTCATCTCCCCATCCTCTATACTTTGGCATTGGCGGAGCTGTGAAGTAATCCCATGCATTGAAAATGTCTACAAGATTTGCAGTTTCTAATTCTTTTGGATTCCCCGGAATCTTACCTTTTTCAGTCACAGGTACAGAAGCGGCTAGCGGAGAAATTTGTGATTCTATCATCTTGTTAAAACTAAGCTGATTCTAAATAGCAGAAGTAAAGCTTTCCATTCTATTAGTAATGGCTTCAAGTATTTTATCATTGGAAGCTATCTTTCTGGACATATTATCAATAACTTTATTTTGATTAACAATCATTTCTCTTAAAGGCAGTTGGTTCAAGTTGTTACCTTGGTATTTACCTGAGTGGTTACCTTGGTAGTTGGGCCTCTATTGCTGATTCCATCCTTGATTCTATTGAGGACGATAGTTGTTGTTGTTGATGTAGTTCACATCCTCTTAGACTTCAGGACAGTTGCTTCATGTGTGGCCAGTGCCTCCACACTCTTCACAAGTTATGCGAGAATCGTGGATGTGCATGACTTCCTTCTTCTCATGGTGTCATTCGTGAAGCTTCTTTAAGAGTAGGTCCATCTGAGCAGACAGCATGTCTACTTCTTTGTGTTGATGCATTCCTCCTCTCTTCTTCGGTTGAGTGCGTTCTTCGTTCCATCCTCGGTTGGAAGCTATCTTCTCAACAAGAGTTGTTGCCTCTTTGATAGTGAGTGACAAGAATGATTCTCCAGCAGCTGCATCGATATTATCACGGGCACTCGAAGTGAGCCCATGGTAGAATGTCTACATAAGTAACCAATTCTCCATCCCGTGGTGTGGGCATTCTGATATGTTGTCTTGAAAGCGTCCTCATGCCTCTGGGACAGATTCATCATACTATTGTTGAAAAGTTGAGATCTTCGCTCGTAGGGCATTCGTCTTGCCTACGGGAAAGAACTTTGCTAGGAAAGCAGTGGAGCAGGTCTCTCATGTAGTGTTTTTGTCTTTGTTGGCATAGAACCATTGCTTCGCTCTTCCCAAAAGTGAGAATGGGAATAGGCGGAGGTAGATGGCGTCCTTATTGACTCCTTTGATAGTGAAGGTGTTGTAGATCTCCAGGAAGTGTTGGAGATGGGCATTCGCATCTTCATGTGCTTTCCCACAAAACTGGCTGGCTTGCACCATGTTGATCAGAGATGGCTTGAGTTCGAATCCCTCGGTTCCCACATTCACTGTTGGTCCAGTCCTGATGTTGGCAGTGGTTGGCGTAGACAAATCACGGAGAGTCTTGTCAGCCATGTCTTCTAACACTGGTGTTGAGCTACTTGCCTAAGTGTCTTCGGTCAACGTGGTTGGTGGTTTCCTGAGCTTGGCTTTGGCTTTGGCTTTTTGGATCAAAACTTTAGGATCGTCAACGTAGTTTTTCGGTCGATCAAATCCAGTCATACATCACTCTACAATAAGATATTCAAGAAAGTAGACAAAAGACAGGGTGAGCCTGTTTGAGTGAAGATCAATAGTGTGTCTTGATTATCATAAACATGTGTGTAAAGTTTTTCCTAAATATTCAACTTATGTCCTATTATCTCTTGTTCCTCTCTAAGAAACTTAGAAAACTCAATGATATGGCTCCAACAATGGGATTTCCTTAAGGGATTTCCCAAACAACAGGGAATGTGCTTTGGAATCACACATTTGGTTCCCCGGCAACGGCGCCAGAAATGCTTATTGACATCTCTTAGCATCACTTCAGATAACGGTGCCAGAAATATAGGTAGACAAATCTAATAACATTACCTTTAGCGCTAGGCTGTCACCACTAGCAGCGACACTAGAGACGTGGATTGAATTTATGATCTTGCCCTTATAAAATATGAAATGAGATTATCTGCAAGCGCACATATAAGATACATCGGTTGTAGCATTTCACCAAGGAGAGTTTTCAAGGTATCGTTATTTATAATGGAGCCATTCATATCATGAGTTAAGAGAATGACAGGAGATAAACAGCTACAACTATGACACACACATGTATGATTATGATAAGAGTTCCACTAGATCTATACTGAACACAGGAATCAATAATAAATGATAAATAAGATAAATGAAATAGAACAGAGTAAATCATAAAGAGTTACAACAGAGCATTCCCATCCAAGGTTAGATCGTAACTAGAACTAGAAAGAGACATATTAACTTCCTAATATGGTTCTAACTATAGGTCATAGACTATGTCTGTAACACCCCGGTGTTTAATTAAATAAAATTAAATAGAATTTAATTAGGAAAAAGGCCAAAATCCTAGATGGAGGAAAATATCTAACCAGATGTTTGTTGCATTCATGTCGTTGCACAGTTTTTATTGGGTGAAAAATAAAGTTTATTTAAACCCTAATAGGACGAATCTAATTTATTCTATTTAGAAAAAGAAATAAAAAGATTTACAAAAAGTTTGTAAAATCAAACTCAAGTTTTATTTGCAAAACCTTGGAAAAATATTTACAAAATATTTCAAAGTAATTTTGAATTTCAAACATATTTGAATTTGATTTGTAAAAGATTTAAAAAGAAAATAAAAAAAAAGGATTTGGCTTTGGGCTCCCTCTCCTCATTTTTCCCATCAGGCCAGCCCACACCTTTTGTCCTCCACATTCTCCTCCTAGCCCAGCTACACCAACCGGCCCGACAGCCCGCTCCCTCCCCTTTCCAGGCCAAGCCGGCTTGCCCTCTTCCTTTTCCCCCCACGCACGGCCTCGTGGGCCACAACCACCACAGCGTCGCGCGGCCCAGCACCGAGCACAATAGCCTCACCGCGCACGCAGCCAGCGCTGCAACACGGCTCCACCACCGACAGGTGGGCCCCACCTGTCAGGGTGATTATCTCCCTCCTCCCGCAACCACCAGCCACTCGCTCTCACCTTCCCTCCCCGCGTTCCCCGGCCCTGATCCGAAAGCAGCGGCTCACGCTGTCATCCCTACCTCCCTCGGCCCTATTAGAAGCCCTGGTCACCACGTGCGCCGCGCTACCCCGTCTTCCCTAGTCAAGTCGTGTTGTTTATAAAACTATTTTTTTACAAAACTTCGCCCTTTTTCCCACTTCTGTAGTCTATCTCTGCTAAAAATTCAAACTCAGTTTCAAAGTAGGTCCTCCAATAGTAAGATGCCCACCATGATTATTTGATCTCGTAGAACGTTGTATGACATATACCTGTGCTCTTGTTTGATTTGCTTCTTTATATTGACTGTAGCCTCCCCGAATCTCGGGACGAGATTCAACTTAAGAGGTAAGTTTGTAACACCCCGGTGTTTAATTAAATAAAATTATTAGAATTTAATTAGGAAAAAGGCTAAAAACCTAGATGGAGGAAAATATCTAACCAGATGTTTGTTGCATTCATACCGTTGCACAGTTTTTATTGGGTGAAAAATAAAGTTTATTTAAACTCAAATAGGACGAATCGAATTTATTCTATTTAGAAAAGGAAATAAAAAGATTTACAAAAAGTATGTAAAATCAAACTCAAGTTTTATTTGCAAAACCTAGGGAAAATATTTACAAAATATTTCAAGGTGATTTTGAATTTCAAACAGATTTGAATTTGATTTGTAAAAGATTTGAAAAGAAAAGAAAAGGAAAAGGATTTGGCTTTGGGCTCCCTCTCCTCATTTTTCCCATCAGGCCAGCCCACACCTTTTCTCCTCCACATTCTCCTCCCAGCCCAGCTCCACCAACCGGCCCGACAGCCCGCTCCCTTCCCTCTCCAGGCCAAGCCGGCCTGCCCTCTTCCCCCCCCCCCCACGCACGGCCCCGTGGGCCACAACCACCACAGCGTCGCGCGGCCCAACACCGAGCACAACAGCCTCACTACGCACGCAGCCAGCGCTGCAACGCGGCTCCACCACCGACAGGTGGGCCCCACCTATCACGGCGATTGTCTCCCTCCTCCTGCAACCACCAGCTGCTCGCTCTCACCTTCCCTCCCCGCGTTCCCCGACCCTGATCCGAAAGCAGCGGCTCACGCTGTCATCCCTACTTCCCTCAGCCCTATTAGAAGCCCTGGCTGCCGTGTGCTCCGCGCTACCCCGTCTTCTCCCCACGACTCAGGCTCTCCTGTTCACCACCGCCATTAACGAGCTCAAGCTCGAGCTCGTGTCCCCTCCGTGCAAGCCATCGTCGTCTCTCCCTCTATCCTCCATCGGAGCCGCGAGAACACAGCGAATCCAGGGGGCCCTCCTCGGTATAATTCGTCACCGAGCCTGCACTTCGCGGGCATCGCTAGGCCGTCCGCCGGCGAGCCGACGTCGTCGATCTCTTCCACTCCAGACCCTGCTTGGCGCCAAGGAGACCCTCGTCGTACTCGTTGTAAGCTCCTCCCCCTCCTGCATCTCTCCGCCTTGATCCTCGTGCCCTATAGCCACATCCGAGAGCGTCGGCGAAGCCGAACCATGGCGCCGCCGCTCTTGCCCCGCACCACCATTCACCCCGTTGCCACCGGCCGTCCTCTGTCGTGGCGCTAACCCCAGCCGAGTTCGCGAGGTCAAGAGCCACAGCCTATGCCAACCTTAAGGCTTGCAGTAGCCTCGGTGCCCTCTATCAGGCCTTCGGTGAGATCCCATGGTGCCCATGGCGGGACCAAGCCGAGCCACGCCGCACAGACCCCCAATACGGCGGCCAACTCCCTGCCCCCCTCGCCTCCTAAACCTCCTCCACAGACTAGCAGCGATGCCACGAACTCACTACGCAACCCCTTCGCTCGGATCTGTGGTCGTCTCACGTCTTCGACACGCTCGTCGGAGTTCCGAGCCTCGGATCGCTGCCGCCACCGACCACCGCCTTGCCCAAGCACTCTCCAGCAGGGAAAGACACCTGGGTGAGCTCGCCTTTACCTCCTCTCTCTCCCTGCGCTGTTGGTTCGGAAAACCGTGACCTGTACGCGAAGACAGTGTGCACCGGCGAGCTTCCCAACGGTGGACCCATGGCGCCACCGCACGCCACCAAGCACGGCCACGCACAGCACCACCGTCCTCCCCGAACCCTTTTTCGCGCCGTTAGATCGGGATCAGGCGGCCCAGATTAGATTCCCCGGTGAACCGGTATACACCGGATCCACCACACCGTGGACTCGGTCCACCGACGCCAGCTCAGCCGGCTCACAGGCCACGTGGAGCACCCAGCCAACTGCAGCGCGCCACGCAGTGCCACGCGAACGCCACGCCAGCCGCTCTGCTGCGTTCGCGCCCGTTTTGCAGAAAGACCCCCCCCCCCTCTTTTGGAATCAACCCGTCGTCCAGTTGCCCTGAGCACTGAGTCTGTGTTTTTATCGTTCTATCCCCATGCGGTTTCACGCAAATGAGGCCCAGTCCACCAGCCGATCCTTTTTCTATTTTTATTTATTTAAAATCAAAATTGAGTTTAAGCTATTTACAGTTTTGTCATCCAGATTCAAATGCCCATAACTTGCTCATTTTAACTCTGTTTCGACCCATTCAACTTGCGTTAGATTCGTGTCGTACGCAGTAGATCTGTTAGTTTACTATTTTTCTACTATTGATGTAATGTTATTTTTTTTACTTTGTTTGGGCCATGTTTGGTGTTTAATCCAGCGAGTGCGAGCTACGTGGAACCTCCAGAACAAGACTGTGTCCTTGTTGATTCGACCCAGCCTGAAGGCAAGTGTCCTTGAACATCTTGCTCCCGTATTTATTTTATTTTGAGTTAGAGTAGTTTAGATCCAGTAGATGCATGCAGTCTTAAATTGAATCCCATGATATGGTTTACTAGCACTTGATTATATTTATCCTTGTCACCTGGTTTGGGATGTGTTCGGTAGATGTTATGCTTAGCCCTGCAGTCATGGTTGGGATGGGATGGTTAATAATTAATTCTGATTAATGATCTATGGAACATGTGGGTTGGTTATTGTTGTAGTATGGTGATTAGGTAAATCCGGCAGGATGGACCGTACTGGTGGTTTTTGTGTCGTGGGACTCGGCAGCTGGATTTGGTTTTTGGTTCTGGGCTCGTGCTAACATATCCTCTCTGGATCCCTAGGACCCGGTTCTCGAAGCCTATAACCCGGCTTAACAGCAGAACCATGAGATCTGTATGGGCTGGACCTGGCTTGAAGGACCGAGAGTGCTACCAGAAAGCGACCAGAGTGGGGGTGAATGGGAGCTTCAAATTTCTTTTTAGAAACTTGTTGCCACTGTCCCAAGAATCAACCCTAAGAGCAAACCTAGAGCTTGCGAGTGTCCACTGCCCTAGATGTAGGGTGGATGCTTCTGAGAAGCACAGCGAGACACTACACAACTCTAGAAACTCAACGAAAAAGCCGGAAACGGAAACCGACAACGAACGAACCACGGACGAGAACGCGCAGACTGCACTTGACCGGACTCTGGCTAGTGTCCGGTCAGTGAGCACCGGACGCGTCCGGTCAAGCAAAGTCCAATTCTGGACCTCTCTGTTCGCGACCGGACTCATTGAAGAGATGCGTCCGGTCGAGAGTCGAGCGTCCGGTCACAAGAACAAAAACTCAATGAACAGTGCAAGTGTTGAGTCTGGTCGTTTATAGGTTGAGCGTCCGGTCAAGTCACAGGCGAAGACTCAGAGAACGTGTTCATCGACCGGACTCTAACCCTAGCGTCCGGTCAAACCGACTGGAGCGTCCGGTCACCCCGATTCTGTGTTGTTCGTCCACCGATTCAACTCGATCTCACCCAAAACGAATCCTCTAGGGATCAAACTTGGTGAGAGGAGTCACAAGGAGGATAGTGAGCTACTCCTAGGAGATCATGTTATCTTTATTTGCTATAGTATATTCTTTGGTTTTGAAGTATTATCATACACCTTTTAAATTAGGCATGGAGCTTAGTTTAACTGTTTTCATGAATTAAAGTAAGACATGGTGTCTGGTTTGATTCTTGAGCTAAAAGGTGTGCTGATTTTACCTCTAAAGGCTTTTAAATTAAGTATGGTGCTTAGGTTAAAATGCCTTCCTAGATCAAATTAGACGTGGTGTCTAGGTTGATTTCTGAATTAATAGTATGCTATAGTAGATATTGGATATTTTGTTGGACTAACCCCTGCAGGAAAATTTTTGATATCAATTTGGGAAAGTCCGGAGATGAACTCACACTGGAGATGAAGCAAGGCGTACAATGAACTTCAACAACTTTGCACAATGAAGACTCAGCTCATTCATCATGGATGAAAGAACTGTGAGTATCAAAGTTTATTTATTTTGTCTTCTACTGCAAGTTATCTTTTGCTTTGAATCATGTTAAAGTGCAGCCAACACATAAAATACTAGTCTATGCTAAAATAATCCTAAAAACATCTCCTTATTAGCATAGATGCAAAATACATATGTTGTGGACAACAACCCATACTTCAAATTCTTGCAACCCTTCGGGTATATATCCACTAACGTTATGCAGAAGAGAGATTTTGTTCATCCATGGTTTGGTCTGAACATTGAAGATCCAAAACCCAAACCATAGACACACAAACCTACTCTCAGATCACAAATGGTGCTAGCCTAGCTTTGATTCTTGCTTGGGCGCTGATGACAAACAGGATGCAATATGAGACAACCTATGGTTGTAATCATCATTGTCCAAGACATCAAGACAAGAAGTAGGAAGTTATCCTCTTTTCTAATCAAGAGCTAGCTTGGGAGACAAGATGGTACCACTACAGCAATAACAAGATCTACAAGTCAAACACATGAACAAGTTGTTGGGAGTCCATCTACATCACAAGCCAGCCTGTGAGAGACAATTTCGTTGTCTAGATGTGTTTCACAATCAAAGGGAGAAAGGAGAAAGCCACTTCATATTGATCTCCTACTCACCACTTTGATCAGTACAAACCACTAGAAGTTGTCCCAGTCAAAAAGAAGAATATGATCCACCACTCATTTTTGGAAGATCGTTCTTGAACACCATCAATGTTATCATCTTTGCCGGACCTGGAGAAGTCAACTTTTGGATCTTTCGCTACATCTTCAACATCTACATCACTTATGAGCAGCCAAAGAAGAACCAAGAGAAGACCTCGAAGGGAGAACCAACTGCCAAGAATTGAGGAGGGCATCATGAAGGATGAAGCCACTGCACCACAAGAATTAGAAGATGGATAGTACCTGAGCCAACAAATCAAGAAGAACAACCGATAAGATCTCCATCATCTAGACACTGTTGAGAGGACAAATCTCAGTTGTGACATTACAAGACTCTCATAGAGGCACTCGAGTAGCAGCTCTAAATTCAAGTCTCTTGCCAACCCAATAATTAAAGAAAAACAAGAAAGGTTGACAAGAGAAGAATGTGGAACTGTCCCTACATCCTCATAGTACAGAATTAATACAAGAAAGAGGGACGATCCTAGTCAGCATACTCGAGGAACAATGTGCCTTCACTGATAAGTTGACACATAGAGAAGGAAGGTCGATACCTATAAAGATGATTCCACTGTGATCTTCCTTCTCTCAAACATACTGTGAGACGAGCAAGAGAAGACAGGCTCGCTAGACAAGAGAAATTTCCACAAGGTGGTTCAGCACAAACACTTTCCAATTACAAAGTAACATTCAAGGTAAGTAACCATCACTTTAAAAACTTCTTCTTGATTCTAGTACGAACATAAATAAAGAACTAAACATGTTTAAGTTGCACCTCACTTGATCCAACCTAATCAACTCAACATGTTCAAGTCCTTTGATCTTTGCTCCTAGCTTTACTCTCTTGAATCTCACTGTCTTAACTAAATGAGCTAAAATGTTGTGCATCTAACCTTTGGAAGATGATATATCTCAATTATGAAAAGATCGACACTTTATGCATAGATTATCCTTCCTTGGGTTAAGTAATTTGATCTGTTAAATATTTTAAGAAGCTACTTTTATGCTCATCCTCTAATCATATCACTCATGTTAAGATTGAATAGAATACATAAACAACAGGTTTATCTTGTGCAGTGTGCCTAAGGTTAGAGAGGTATAAACAAAACTTTTGGTTCTGTTGGTGTTTTTCCACCAACAGAGCTCATGCACTTGATCTCTACCTTGTCTTTATGAGCAGGACACACTCTTGAGCAAAACATGGAGAAGTTTATCACTCCCAAATTCTACAGAGTGAAGGTCCTAGATCTGCAAGAACATGCACACTTGCGGATACATGGGTGTATGCCGGGTCTCTGAGTGTTGAGTGATTGTCAACTGGGATGATGCGCATGTTCTTTGGCTTGTGTTGTGCAGGTGTCGAGCCCCGATACAGTGATCGACGGCGAGGTGAAGGTCAAGTTGAGACGTGCCGTGCTGACGGACCGGGTGCGGTGAAGGATGGGCGTGCCGTGCGGCGGACGTGCCATGCCGAGGTACCGAGCGGTGAAGGGCGGACGTGAGGCTTCGACTGAGGGACCAGAGGCCCGAGGATCAGCTGTGGTGGCTGGCAGCCTGTGACGACGACAAGTGAAGAAATGCGGTCATGTGTTGCCTGAGTCGTAGACTCGGGGACACGTGTCGGTGGACGGGGTGCACGGGAGGTGCATCCCATCTACGACGTCGGTTTGGTGGTAGAGCCAGGGAAAAACCATCGGATGGACGGTTTCCAGGTTTGGGCCTCAAAACCTGGGCATGGACGGTTTCCGAGTTTGGCCACAAAACTCGGGCTGAGGACGGTTTCCAGGTTTGGGCCTCAAAACCTGGGCGCTGAGGGTTTGCTGAGTTTGGCCTCAAAACTCAGAAGCTGGTGGGCTGGTTTCCCGGTTTGGGCCTCAAAACCGGGGGTTGGCTGGAAAAGGCTGGTTTCCCGGTTTGGGCCACAAAACCGGGGGTGCAGAGCGAGGGCGGCACGTGGCGGCGATCCGGAGGTTGCGTCGAGGCAACGCTTCGAATTGTGCGGGCGTGGCCGTCGGATACACCTACCACCGAGTTGGTCCAGAATAACCCTAGGGTTTAGCTGGTTCGCTCTGTAATTAGAATAGAGAGGGGTAGAGTAGGAAATAGACTTAGGCTAGTAGTAGGATAAGTAGTCGGGAGACACCCTCCTCCCAAGTATCTCAGTCATTTGCTCTTTCGCACTTAGGGTTTCCTGCTCTCCCATCCCCTGCTGTAGCTAGCTGAGATCTGCAGAGAGACTTGCCTCTGTGTACTGTTGATTCTGAGGAAGTGAGGCCGTATCCTCACTGTTGTAGCGTGTGGTAGCCACACGGTTGCAATTCGTGATTGTGATTCGTGTTTTGTTCGTGTTCTTCGCGGAATCCTTTTCTCCACGTTTTTCCCGTCGCTTGATCTCTTTGCTCGGTTCATCTTTTGCAAATCCGTTTGAACCAAGTTGTTCTAGGTCGTGAGGCACTTCTTTCCACCAAAGGAATTTACCTCTAACCTCACGGTCTAGGAGATCGATCGATTTCGGTTTCGGGTCAAGCTTTTCTCCTTTCCCCCGAATTTCTTCGATTCATCGATTTGGAAGATAGGTTCGAGCCATGATCTCTTAGAGATAGCTCACTATCCTCCTTGTGACATCTCTCACCAAGTTTTATCCCTAGAGGATTCGTTTTGGGTGAGATCGAGTTGAATCGGTGGACGAACAGCAGGATTTCGGGGTGACCGGACGCTGGGTCGTGCTGACCGGACGCACCAGACCAGAGTCCGGTCGTTGAGCTCCCAGCGCGTTTTCTCTGTGACTTGACCGGACGCTAGGACTCGAGAGTGACCGGACGCACCCCTGGTACTGTTCACTGTTTTGTCTCTTTCTGACCGGACGCTCTGCTTGTGACCGGACGCACTGCTTCATAGAGTCCGGTCCAATACAGTAAGGGTCCAAAATCATTTTGGCTTGACCGGACGCGTCCGGTGGTGCCTGACCGGACGCAGGCAGAGTCCGGTCAAAGCTGTTCTGCACGTTTTCGTCCGCGGTTTGTTCGACCGACTTCCGATTTGAGATCCGCTTGTTGCGTTGGATTCCTGACTTCGTGCTCTTCAGAAATCGGACTTCTCGCTTTACAAAATAGCCTGAATCCCCCTCGCGTTGCTCGGGGGAGGTTGAGGTTACCCAAAACCCATCCTGTCACTAATTGACTTGCGTGAACTTGGGTGAGGAAGTTTTTGTGGTGCCTCGCTGTGATCCTAGGGATCATCCACCCTCTTCCAAGGGTCGTGGGCATCACGTTTTCGGCAGTAGCTCTTGGGGGTTGATTTTGGGACATTTGGCTAAAGTTTCGAGAGAAATTTTATTGGCTCCCATTCACCCCCCTCTGGTCGCCTTGCTTTTGCATTCTCGGTCCTTCAATTGGTATCGGAGCGGGTTAAGGATCTTCCACCTTAGCCGGTTCCAGATCCACGGAAGGCTACATGGATCGCGGCGTGGGCAAACCGCCGTTCTTTGATGGGACGAACTATGCGTATTGGAAGATACGCATGTCGGCCTATCTCCAGAGCATGGGCTCTTCTGTTTGGGAGATTTGCAACAGGGATGATTACGTTGTCTTGGCTGCTCGTGTCACTCAGCTCCAGATCGATGAGCACGAGGCCAATAGCCGGGCACGTAACGCCTTGTTCTCCTGTTTGAGCATGTCCGAGTTTGATCGCGTTTCTCACCTCCCCACGGCTCGCGAGATTTGGGCGACCCTCATGCGCTTCCATGAGGGAACCACTCAGGTCAAATCCCGCCTCTATGAGTCGCACAAGCGGGAGTATGAGAACTTTCGACATATGCCTGGCGAGAGCATAGAGAGTTTAGTCGCTCGCTTTCAGGTTATTGTCAACAAGATGAGAGCGAACAAGGAGCTGTTGCCTTTTGACGATCATGAGAGGGCTTTGAAGCTTTTGCACACTCTTGATCGGTCAGTGTGGGACTCAAAGGTCCAGGCGATCATCGAATCGTCTAACTATGAGACCCTCACCTGCGACGAGCTCTTTAGTAAGCTCAAGTCTAGTGAGATTGACGCCATGTCGAGGGCTTCTTATGAGAATCCTTCTGGCCCGACTATGGCTTTGGTTTCTGGCTCTTCTAACCCCTCTGGAGGTTTTGCTCTTTCATCTCTCTTTTCTGTCACAGAGGACCAGCTTGAGTCTTTGGGGGATGACGAGTTGGCAATGCTTGCCAACCGGTTCTCGCGGTTTCACAACAACCGCATGAACCGTCGCCGCGGAGGAGGACGCTCAGGATGCTATGAGTGCGGCGACCCCGACCACTTCATCGCCAACTGCCCCAAGAAGAACAAGCATTCGGGGAAGGGCGATCATGGGCACAAGTACGACTCCGGCAAGCGCAAGGAGAAGTACGTCCCCGTGAGGCACAAGCGGAGGGGCGGCTTCGACAAGGAGTACATCAAGAAGAAGTACTTGGAGAAGGCCCAGGCTGAGCAGCGTGCGTTCTTCGCCACGCTCAGCGACGTCGACGGCTCGGATGACGACTCCGCTTGCTCAAGCGATGACGAGTCCGAGAAGAAGAAGAGGATCGAGGACAAGCTGAACGGTCTCTGCTTCTTCGCCGACGACGACGGCTTCTGCACCATGGCGCTTGGTGATGAAGTCGACGGCAAGCTGGAGCACACCCCTCGGGACGACGACGACGACGACACCTCCTAGGTATCTATGACCCACGACGAGCTCTTTGCTGAGAATGAGAAACTTACTGCCGCCTTGCTTAGTCAGGATAAGCTGCTTAGGCGTGCCGCTAGAGAGCGCAAGGAGTTTAGGCAGAAGTGGGAGGACACGGTGAGAGAGCTTGAGTTTGCCAAGTCCACCGTGGTCGTGTCGGAGGAGGTTGAGTGTGAGATGTGCACCACGCACATGACTGACCTTCTCACTTTGAGAGGTAAGTATGCTGCGTTGGTAGGAGAGGTGGATGAGCTGAAGGCTAGACCTTCTCTGTTGGGTGCGTGCAAGACTTGTCCTGTCTTGCAATCTGAGTTGGCAGAGAAGAATGCCAAGATTGTGTCTCTTGAGGAGGCCAACTCAGGTAGCACCTGTGTGGTTAAGTGTGCTTTGTGTGAGGGTTTGGAGATGGAGATTGCCAATGTCAAGCATGGCAAGATGCAAACCGAGGAGGAAAACACATACCTTCGGACCATCTTGTCATGGGTCTCTTGTAGTGAGCCGCAGCTCGGGATGATGATCTCCCAATTTAAGCGAGCTGCTGGAAGTCCTGGTGTAGGTTTTGCCCCGGGTGCTGATCTTTCTGCGTTTGGGAAGGTTGGAGAGTCGAGTGGTCTGAACCCATGTGAGAAGCCCAACTCCACCGCTACTCCCAAACTGACCAAGCTTCCACCCAAAGAGCCCGTCAAGCCTACCACCAAGGATGGGGTGTTTGAGGAACCTCCGAGAGCTCCACCCAAGAACCAAGTGTGGCATCCCAAACCCAACCACTTAAAGAACAAGCTGGACACAATGCCACCTATCCAGGAGGAGTTGCCACAGAAGGGCAAAGTGATCCACACCCACAGCCATGAGTACCAACAACCCCCTTTGCGTGCGATGAGGTACCATTGTGACTTCTGTGGGAGAGATGAACACTTGAGCGAGTTCTGCTTTAGGCGCAAGAGAGAGGCGCGCCGTGCTAGGGAGATGAACAACCCGGACATGTACCATCCATTTCATGATGTACATGCGCCGAATGTTCAGAGGAGAGCACCGAGACGTACTGCTAGGCCCAGAGGTCCAGAACCTCAAATTTCCAGGCCTAGGCAGCAGAGAGCTCCGAGGAGAGTCCCTAGGCCTAGAGGTGTTGAGCCTCAAGTCCCTAGGCCTAGGCCTCGTAGAGAGCGTGCCCGACGGGAGCCTGCAGTTGTAGGCTATGGACCCCGTGGCGGAGGCTTTGTAGTTGAGCGTTTTCCCCCACCGCGTTTTGAGTATCGCGATGGACGCTCTTCCCTTAGCGGACCACGTTTTCCTCTACGTGGTGATCGCTCCTCTCGTAGACGTGCTAGGAATGGTTTTTCTGCTAACCGTTCTTTTGAGCAGCCAGCCCAACACTGGTATTCTTCCTACTTCACTAACCCCAGTGTTGGACCGTATGCTCACCCTATGTCTTTTTATTGATGTAGGTAAAACGGTTGGAGGACATTTGGTTGGTGGATTCCGGTTGCTCGAGGCACATGACCGGAAACGCCAAGTGGTTCTCCAGCCTTAGCCCTGTTGCCGGAAAGGAGTACATAACCTTCGGCGACAATAGCAAAGGTAAGGTATTGTCTCGCGGGTCGGTGCGAGTTAATGAGCACTTTGTGTTGCGCGATGTTGCTCTTGTTTCTAACTTGCATTTTAACCTTCTTTCTGTTTCGCAACTCTTTGACGACGACTATGAGATTCGTTTTAAACCGAATCTCAGTCGTATTTTGGATCCTCAGGGCAATCTTGTGTGTTTGATTTCGCCCTTTGGAAAAGTCTTTCGTGCGAATTTCTCGGAGTCTTTTCGCACTTCTCGTTGTCTTGTGGCTGGACCGTCCTCCTCTGATCTTTGGAAGTGGCATAGGAGACTTGGACATTTGAGCTTCGACTTGCTTGCAAGGCTTAGTTCACTTGGCCTAATTCGAGGATTGCCCAAGTTGCATATGGAGAAGGATCTTGTTTGCCACTCTTGTAGACACGGGAAGATGGTTGCCGCTCCCCACCATCCAGTGACTCAGGTCATGACCAAGCGCCCTGGAGAGCTTTTACACATGGACCTTGTTGGTCCGGCTCGGGTGAGCTCGGTTGGGGGGAAGTGGTATGTGCTTGTTGTTGTTGATGACTTTTCGAGATATTCGTGGGTCTTCTTTTTAGCTGAGAAGACCGAGACTTTCTCCTTTGCTCGCAATCTGATTTTGCGTCTTCAGAACGAGTTCCCTTTGAACTCGATGCGAGCAATTCGGAGTGATAATGGTTCCGAATTTAAAAATTCGGATTTTGAGAAGTTTTGTAACTCTTTGGGTTTAGAGCATCAGTTTTCTTCCCCCTACACACCGCCACAAAATGGTGTTGTAGAGAGGAAGAATCGGACCCTTGTAGAGATGGCCAGGACGATGCTCGATGAGCATAGGACTCCTAGGCGATATTGGGCCGAAGCTATGAGCACTGCATGCTACATTTCCAATCGCATTTTTCTCCGAGCTTTCTTGAAAAAGACTTCTTATGAGTTGCGTTTTGGAAAACTGCCAAAGGTGAGTTATTTTCGAGTTTTTGGTTGCCATTGTTTTATACTCAAAAAGGGCAACTTGGACAAGTTTGAGTCTCGTTCTTCTGACGGTGTGTTTTTGGGTTATGGCACTCACACTCGAGCTTATCGTGTACTTAACCTTGACACTAACCGAGTCATGGAGACATCCGATGTCACCTTCGACGAGACCATGGTTTGTCCTTCTTCTCGCTTTGAGCGTGCAGATGATCATGAGGTTGGCGAGCCTCTTTTTGATGATGATGAAGAAGGTGCTGAAGGGATAGATGACCCAACACCTCCTCCACCTGCAGTGCCGCAAAGAGCGGCTTCTACGACGACTCACGGCCCCGACACCTCTTCTTCCTGGGGGCCGTGGGATCCGCCACCCCGAGCGGTACCATTTGTACCCGGGGAGGCACCAGCTGCTGTTGAGGGGGAGGCTACTTCAGCTCGGGAGGCGCCACGACACATCCAGCGCCAGCACCCGCCTCAGCAGATGATCGGCAACATCGACGAACGAGTCACTCGGTCCAGGTCACAGCAAATCTCGCACTTCGCTCATTCTGCTTTTGTTGCTAATTTTGAGCCCCGAGATGTTGGACACGCTTTGACGGATCCGGATTGGGTCAATGTCATGCATGAGGAGTTAGAAAATTTTGAGCGAAATCGGGTTTGGGTTCTAGTTCCACCTCCTCCTGAGTGTAAGCCTATTGGGACAAAATGGGTTTTCAAAAACAAGCAAGGAGAGGATGGCCACGTTGTTAGAAACAAGGCCAGGCTTGTAGCGAAGGGTTATAGTCAGAAGGAGGGGATAGACTATGAGGAGACGTTTGCTCCTGTAGCTCGTTTGGAGGCAATTAGGATACTCTTGGCCTTTGCTACATCCAAAGGTTTCAAACTTTTTCAAATGGATGTCAAGAGTGCCTTCTTAAACGGCTACATAGAAGAAGAAGTTTATGTTGAGCAACCTCCCGGTTTTGAAAATCTCAAGTTTCCAAACCACATTTTTAAACTCCACAAAGCTTTATATGGTTTGAAACAAGCCCCTAGAGCCTGGTATGATAGGTTGAAAACCTTTTTGCTTGCTAAGGGTTTTAAAATGGGATGCGTAGATAAAACGCTCTTTCTACTCAAGCAAGGCAAAGACACTCTCTTGGTCCAGATTTACGTGGATGATATCATTTTCGGTGGTTCTTCTCACGCTTTGGTTGCCAAGTTTGCAGATACTATGAGCAGGGAGTTCGAGATGAGCATGATGGGCGAGCTGACATTCTTTCTCGGGTTGCAAATTAAGCAATCCCAAGAGGGGACGTTTGTGCACCAGGGCAAGTACACCAAGGACTTGCTGAAGCGGTTCGATATGGGTGAGGCCAAGCCTCTTCCAACACCCATGTCGACGATGACTGCCCTGGATGCGGATGTGGATGGAGAAGCAGTGGACCAGAAGGAGTACCGCAGCATGATCGGGTCGCTCCTCTACCTGACGGCGACACGCCCGGACATCCAGTTCGCGGTGTGTCTGTGTGCGCGCTTTCAGGCGTCGCCGCGCACCTCTCACCGTCAGGCGGTGAAGCGGATTTTCAGGTACCTTCGTTTCATGCCTGAGTTTGGGATTTGGTATTCTGCTTCCTCCACCCTCTCCCTTTGCGGTTATTCGGATGCCGATTTTGCTGGTTGTCGTATTGAGCGCAAGTCCACTTCTGGGATTTGCCAATTTATTGGTTCTTCTCTTGTTTCGTGGTCCTCTCGCAAGCAGTCTAGTGTCGCTCAGTCCACTATAGAGGCTGAATATGTTGCTGCGGCTAGCTGCTGTTCCCAGTTGCTTTGGATGATGGCCACTTTGCGTGATTTTGGTCTCAGCTTTTCTCGCGTGCCTTTGCTTTGTGACAGCACGAGTGCCATTAGCGTTGCTAAGAACCCCGTGCTTCACTCGAAGACCAAACACATTGATGTGCGCTTTCATTTTCTGCGAGACCACCAGGAGAAGGGTGATATCGACCTTCGCCATGTCGATACTCATCATCAACTGGCTGATATTTTCACCAAGCCTTTAGACGAATCAACCTTTAATCGGTTGAGGGGTGAGCTTGGTGTGTGTTTCCCCTTTTAGATGGGGGAAACATTTTGGATTTTGTATAGTAGACTGACTCTTTTTCTTTTGTCTTTCTTTTCTTTTGCATTTTAGCATACGCAATTACATTCTGAGCTTCATGTCTATAATCACTAGAATGTAACTATGCTCTATGTAGTATGCTCCGATGCTTATATGGATGCTTGTAGCTTATGCTCTTCCTGATCACTAGTACATGTTATGAGCTGAGCTATTTTGAAATGGTGAATTTATTTAATGTATATAAAATCTGAAAATGTTCACCATTGAGATATGCAACTAGCATGTATAGGATGTGTTGAGTCCATTCATGCTTTTCATATATGCTAGGTTGCTATGTCTCCAGTTATGAGTCATTCACTTGCTTGGTCTGTTCATATCATGTTTAAAATTTGAACCAAGTTTTAGTGAATTGAAAAGATCGAGATGGGATTGCTTGTCAACACCTCACGGTATCGAGACGGTTTCTCATTTTACTTTGAGTTAAACTTGAGCCGTGTAGTGTATGACCGAAACCGTTGCTTTAAGCTTCTGATTGCATATGCATAGGCTTCGCACGGTTGAAAAGTTAGGCAAAGACAAGCTTTCAACCTCTCGCAATCACTTGCTGAAATTAAACTTGTGTAATTTCACCGCTACAACTCCGATATAAAAATGAAATCACAAGTATATGCTTCATTCCTATGCATGATGATTGAACTTTGCTAGGGGTAGTTCACCTTGTATACATGTTTAGCACTTGTTTGGATTCCTGTCTATACATGTGTAGTGCTATTTTGATGGTGACTATCTTTTTGGCTAAAGACTGCTCACATGCTCATATGTTCACATTTCGTATGTGTGATCAGTTTGAGCCTTCGCTATTTGAGTGCTTAGTTGAGTCATTGGAGTTATACTGTTTAGAGCATTCTTGCACTCTTTTGATTATATGCCTGAAGCTGCTAACTTGCATTTCTGACTTCATATGCATGTTGGAAGAAGGAGTTTCTTGCCTTAATGACTTTTCTTGATTAGTGCATTTTCAACTAAGGGGGAGAAATTGCAAATCATATGTCTCCTGGATGTTCAACTAAAGGGGAGTTTTCGTCAAGGGGGAGAATTTCAAATCAAATCTTTGTGCTCTTCTCATGTTGGACCTAAGGGGGTTTTTCCTAGTTGCTTGCACTTGTCGAGGGGGAGTTTGCTAGTTGTGTTGAGCCTTTGCCTCTGTCTTGAGGAACTAGCAAACATTTTCAGGGCATTTTGTCTTCGATTGGTTCTCTTTTAGTTTGGAGTCATTCCAATTGGTTCGGAGCATGCTTGGCCGAAAGGCATTGATTTCGAGCTTTCTTTGCTAGTTGTGTTGAGCCTCTGTGCCTCTATCTTGAGGGACTAGCATTTTGCTTCGATTTTCATTCGGCTTCAATTGGTTTGAGCTCTTTTCCCTGGAGTTTCCAATTGGTATTTGCTAGCGGTGTTGAGCCTGTTCTACCTCTTCTTGAGGGCTAGCTTTGCTTTACTTGGTTGCGTCGAGCCGTTGCCCATGTCTTTGGGGACCAAGTTCTTTCGCTCTTTCCACTTGACCTTCTTCGGCTTTGCTATGCTTTTGGGTCATTTGGTTGAGTTTTCTCCTTCTCCTTCCTCCTTCTTCCTTATTCTTCTTTTCATTATGATTTGTGTCAGTAGTTGACAATGCACTCATCAAGGGGGAGATTGCGGATACATGGGTGTATGCCGGGTCTCTGAGTGTTGAGTGATTGTCAACTGGGATGATGCGCATGTTCTTTGGCTTGTGTTGTGCAGGTGTCGAGCCCCGATACAGTGATCGACGGCGAGGTGAAGGTCAAGTTGAGACGTGCCGTGCTGACGGACCGGGTGCGGTGAAGGATGGGCGTGCCGTGCGGCGGACGTGCCATGCCGAGGTACCGAGCGGTGAAGGGCGGACGTGAGGCTTCGACTGAGGGACCAGAGGCCCGAGGATCAGCTGTGGTGGCTGGCAGCCTGTGACGACGACAAGTGAAGAAATGCGGTCATGTGTTGCCTGAGTCGTAGACTCGGGGACACGTGTCGGTGGACGGGGTGCACGGGAGGTGCATCCCATCTACGACGTCGGTTTGGTGGTAGAGCCAGGGAAAAACCATCGGATGGACGGTTTCCAGGTTTGGGCCTCAAAACCTGGGCATGGACGGTTTCCGAGTTTGGCCACAAAACTCGGGCTGAGGACGGTTTCCAGGTTTGGGCCTCAAAACCTGGGCGCTGAGGACGGTTTCGGGTCAAGCTTTTCTCCTTTCCCCCGAATTTCTTCGATTCATCGATTTGGAAGATAGGTTCGAGCCATGATCTCTTAGAGATAGCTCACTATCCTCCTTGTGACATCTCTCACCAAGTTTTATCCCTAGAGGATTCGTTTTGGGTGAGATCGAGTTGAATCGGTGGACGAACAGCAGGATTTCGGGGTGACCGGACGCTGGGTCGTGCTGACCGGACGCACCAGACCAGAGTCCGGTCATTGAGCTCCCAGCGCGTTTTCTCTGTGACTTGACCGGACGCTAGGACTCGAGAGTGACCGGACGCACCCCTGGTACTGTTCACTGTTTTGTCTCTTTCTGACCGGACGCTCTGCTTGTGACCGGACGCACTGCTTCATAGAGTCCGGTCCAATACAGTAAGGGTCCAAAATCATTTTGGCTTGACCGGACGCGTCCGGTGGTGCCTGACCGGACGCAGGCAGAGTCCGGTCAAAGCTGTTCTGCACGTTTTCGTCCGCGGTTTGTTCGACCGACTTCCGATTTGAGATCCGCTTGTTGCGTTGGATTCCTGACTTCGTGCTCTTCAGAAATCGGACTTCTCGCTTTACAAAATAGCCTGAATCCCCCTCGCGTTGCTCGGGGGAGGTTGAGGTTACCCAAAACCCATCCTGTCACTAATTGACTTGCGTGAACTTGGGTGAGGAAGTTTTTGTGGTGCCTCGCTGTGATCCTAGGGATCATCCACCCTCTTCCAAGGGTCGTGGGCATCACGTTTTCGGCAGTAGCTCTTGGGGGTTGATTTTGGGACATTTGGCCAAAGTTTCGAGAGAAATTTTATTGGCTCCCATTCACCCCCCCTCTGGTCGCCTTGCTTTTGCATTCTCGGTCCTTCAACACTCAGCAAGATGCTGCCAGCTTTCATAATTAACGCTTCACTTCAAACTGCTAGACGAACAAAGAACATGAGTGACACCATATCAAGAGGCATAAACAAGAAGGAATGATGGAAGACGTCGTAGTCAGAATTAGAGGTCATGAAGTCCCCACAGACTTCTTGATCCTCGACATGAGAAGACGATGATGTCCACCTCATCCTAGGAAGACCATTCCTCTACGCTACAAGTACAATCATTTACAGGAGGAAATCCATTTTCACTTTCCTGGAGAAAAGGCACGATGCAACTTCATCAATTACATACCCAATGAAGCACCCAAGAAGAACAGAAGTGAAAGACGCCGCTCTCAACGCCAAAGAAGACAAACTATCAAGAATAGAGAGGTCAATCACGACGAAGAAGCTATCGCCACTGTCCTAGAAAAGAAAGAACAAGAGAAACCTCAAGACAGTGAACCACAGGAAGTGGAGATTCAGACCAAGAAAGTATGAAAGAAAAAGTCTGCACCTCAGAGGATTTAAAAGGCCAAGAAAAGCTGACGAGCAAGTGAATGCTCCATCCACTGTTGGAGCACTGTCTTAACAAACATCAATCAAAGCTCTAATAGAGGAAGGACATATCCAATACCAGTCTACTACATTGCAAGATCGAACGACTACGTCAACATTCGGCTTGGGGGAAGGCACCCCCATGTATCCACGTAAGTATCTTTATCCTCTTAAGTTTTTCATTCTATAAAGAAATTCAAAACACCAAAAATATGTGAGCACATGAAGGTTCACTCTTAAAAATGAAAACCCCAAAAATATGTGGGCACATGAAGGCTCACCCATAAAAGAAAAGAACAAAAATATGTGGGCACATGAAGGCTCACCATTAATTAAAAAAAGAGACAAAAATATATGAGCACATGAAGGCTCAACGCTATTAAGGGAACCAGCTTGGGGGAGACTCACCCCTGTTATCTTCGCGATTCAGGTATGTCTTTATTATTATTACTACTACTACTATTATTAGCTTTTATCTTAAAGTGTGTTAGATTAAATAAAATAGTGTGTCTAGTTTGTTTTAAGAAGTTGATGACCAAAGAAGAACCTGCTCTCTCTAATCTTTTGCATGGAAATGATGAATAGTTGCTCTATTTTCTTTCAAGTACCTAGCCTTCAAAGCATGAGTTCTCCTTATTAATAATGATGCCTTAAAATAAAATGAAATGCATGGTTGGCAAATACTTAATCTAAGGTCTAGGTAATTGGGATATGACATGTGATGATCTGAGCTGCTATTATCTTGTTCTAAACAACGCTAAAGTTCTGGAGATTTCTAAATATGAATATGACTAATAATTGCATTGAGTTAGATTAAGCTTTGTGACCCTGTGAGATGTTATCTTACGATTGAATTGAGATCACTTACACATTTCATCCATATTCCGCATAAATGCTCATGATTATCTGTTGCTATACTCTCTGAAGTTTCTTGGAAACATGTGGCTATGAAAAAAAAGAAAAAAAAGAGATTTGAGGAAATAAAAAGGGACAAGTGTCCGAAACCTCAAAAAGAAAGATCCCGAGGAAATAAAAAGGGACAAGTGTCCGGAACCTCGAAAAAAATGATGAATGAATATCATAAAAAAAGATGGGCATGTGCCCGCCAGTAGAATTAGCTTGATAGCCATGTGTCTCTGATAAACAGAAGAGATTGATATATTCAAAAGAGCATCCGCCTCCATTTTCCATACACATGCACTTCTTGATTCAATGGTTGGTTGACTTTCTCTTTGGATCCATTATTTAATTTGACAACATATGTATTAATGCTTTTGAAAATTGATTAAAACTCCGGGATAAAGGTGAAGTGAAGGAACTAGAGACATAGTACGTGCTTGATTTGATCGTTCAATCTCTCAATTATTCAAGATCTAAGGTAAAAGTAATAAGCCCCATGAAGAATAACATGATATGTTTCGGAGAATTTTTGTTTTACAGCAGGTGTACTTATTGGAAGTGAAGATATTGTAGCAACTCCTGATCCATTGTTAATTTTTTGTTTTGCTAAGGGACTAGCAAAGGGTAAGCTTGGGGGAATTGTTGACGCTGGTTATCTATCAAAATTAAAGGATAAATAAATATGAAAAGAGCATGAATTCAATCACCAACAAAGGTTTAGGGTTTTAATTGATAATATTCCACGAGTTTTGGTGAATTGTGATTCTACAGGGACTAAACCAGGAAACCAGCGCTGATTGCTTCCCCTAGAAGGAAACCGACGGGAGATAACGCAACCGCCACGTCAGGAAGTTTCTAGAAGACTCCAGAGGACACCAGAAGACACCAGGAGGTCGACCACCATGAGAGGATGACTGGTGGGACCGACCGGTCCCACCATGAGACCGGTCGGTCTCCCCCCGGGCCCACTGGCCTCCGTCTTCTGGAAGCTTCCTCCACCGACCTCTAGGATGCATCTTAGCCGTACCTTAAGTCGGTTTGATCCAACGACCGCGGTTGATCCCTCAGGGCTATATAAGCAGCCCCAGACCCCCCTCTCCAGGCATCTCCATCTTCATTATTCATCTCCACATCAGAAACTAGGGTTTCAATTAGAAGTAGAGGTCCCTCTAGATGAATCTCTTCTAGTTCATCTAGAATTAGATCTAGTTCATCTAGTTGTAATCAAGAGCCAGCTATCAAGTAGAAGACTAGATACCCCTCTAGTAGGATTAGAACCTAGTCTTATACTAGAACTAGAAGAGAGAGAGAGGAAGAGATCAAGAAGGAGCTCCGGCCTGTCGGATCAACTTCTTCATCTTGTACCTGCGGATTCAAGTTCATCTTCAACTTGCTTCAGCGATTGTTTCGGTAATCAACGTCTATATTTAAGTTTGAGCCATTGTTCTTATTATTCTTAAGGTTTATGACTCTCTTTTGAGTACTCTGATTCTAAGTTGCTCTAGAGTTAGAGTAGTTGGATAGTGTAAGCGTGGTGCTTAGACTTGATAGCTCATCATAAATGCCTCCTATAACGCCGGTAGTAGTGGTTGTTCGCAAGGGTGACTCTTATAGCCTTGTTGATTCTTCTATAGTCCACTTACCCGTGTGTAGGCTCGGTAGGATTATACATTTGCATAAAAGACTCATAATCTGTTTGTGACCTTTTATGGCAACTTCCCCACTAAGAATAATATAAACATATCACTCTTAAATTGGAATTAGATAGCCTTAGTGATCCCCTCTATGCTTCTAGATTCTCCGTCCTTGTTAGCTACTCAGGGGTTGGACTTAAAGACTTATCACTATCCGTTCCTTTGGGTTCGATATTAAAACTGGGTTACTCCGGTGAAGTGCTACATCGGTAGATCTTATCTGTGCGCTTGCGGATAAAGTAGAGTGTGCGTTAATTTATACCAACAAAGACATAGGGTGAGCATACGGTCCAACACTGGGGTTAGTGAAGTAGGAAGAATACCAGTGTTGGGCTGGCTGCTCAAAAGAACGGTTAGCAGAAAAACCATTCCTAGCACGCCTACGGGAAGAGCGATCACCACGTAGAGGAAAACGTGATCCGCTAAGGGAGGAGCGTCCATCGTGATACTCAAAACGCGATGGGGGAAAACGCTCAACTACAAAGCCACCGCCACGGGGTCCATAGCCCACATCTGCAGGCTCCCGCCGGGCATGTTCTCTTCGCGGCCTAGGCCTAGGAACTTGAGGCTTTGGGCCTCTAGGCCTAGTAGCACGCCTCTGAACATTCGGCACATGTACATCATGGAAAAGATGGTACATGTCAGTGTTGTTCATCTCCTTTGCACGGCGCGCCTCTCTCTTGCGCCCAAAGCAAAACTCACTCAAGTGTCCATCTCTCCCACAGTGCTCACAATGGTACCTCACCGCTCTCATAGGGGGTTGTTGGTACTCACGGTAGTGGGTATGAATCACTTTGCCCTTTTGTGGCATAAGCTCCTCTTGGATAGGTGGCATTGTGTCTAGCTTGTTCTTGAGGTGGTTTGGCTTAGGAGACCATGTCTGTTTCTTTGGTGGAGCTCTTGGAGGTTCCACAAACACTTCATCCTTGGTGTTAGGCTTGAGAGGCTCTTTTGGTGGAATCTTGGTAAGCTTGGGAGTAGTGGCGGAGTTGGGCTTCTCACATGGGTTAAGACCACTCGACTCTCTAATCTTGCCAAATGATGAAGCATCAACACCCTGAACAAAGCCTACACCTGGACCTCCAGCAGCACGCTTGAACTGGGAGATCATCATCCCAAGCTGCGGCTCACCACTAGACACCCATGACAAGATGGTCCGAAGGTATGTGTTTTCCTCCTCGGTTTGCATCTTGTCATGCTTCACATTAGCAATCTCCATCTCCAAAGCCTCACACAAAACGCACCTAGACACACAAGTGCTACCTGAGCTGGCCTTCTCAAGAGACACAATCTTGGCATTCTTCTCTGCCAACTCGGATTGCAAGCCCGCACAGGACTTGCACGCACCCAACAGCGAGGATCTAGCCTTAAGCTCATCCACCTCTCCTATCAACACAGCATACTGACTTCTCAAAGTGAGAAGGTCAGTGATGTGTGTGGAGCACATCTCACACTCCTCCTCGGTGACAACAACGGTGGACTTGACAGATTCAAGTTCCTTCACTGTATCCTCTCACTTCTGCCTAAACAACTTCCACTCTCTAGCAGCACGCCTAAGCAGTTTATCTTGACTCAGAAGAGCGGCAGTAAGTTTCTCGACCTCAGCAGAAAGCTCGTCGGGGGTCTGAGATACCTGGGAGGTGTCGTCGTCGTTCTGAGGGATCTCCTCCAGCTCGACGTCGACCTCCTTGCCGAGGGCCATGGTGCAGAAGCCCTCGTTGTCGGCGAAGAAGCAGAGGTCGTTCAGCTTGTCCTCGATCCTCTTCTTCTTCTCGGACTCGTCGTCGCTTGAGGAACCGGAGTCGTCATCCGAGTCGTCGACGTCGCTGAGCGTGGCGAAGAATGCACGCTACTCAGCCTGGGCCTTCTCCAAGTACTTCGTCTTGATGTACTCCTTGTTGAAGCCACCCTTCCGCTTGTGCTTCGCGGGGACGTACTTCTCCTTGCGCTTGTCGGAGTCGTACTTGTGCCCATGATCCGCCTTGCCGAAGACTTGCTTGTTCTTCTTCGGGCAATTGGCGATGAAGTGGTTGGGGTTGCCGCACTCTAAACAACCCGAGCGTCCTCCTCCGCGGCGACAGTGAAAGGTCCTTGTTTTGTTTTGGTAATTGAGTGACAACTTAGGTGGACTAATATGTGTTTGAAGTGAATTACACAGGTGATTAGTCCACAGGTGATCATGTGTGAGCAACATATGCCATAGAGGAGAAATGGCTTGGAATATGTCGCAAGGCTCACACATGTGAAGAAGTAGCTTAATGCACATGAAACATGACATGTGGTCATGTGGCTAAGATGGTGAAGATCAAGGCAAGACTTGGCTTGATGGACCGGTTGCGAAGGTGAAGGGCAAGTTGAGGCTTTGAAGCCGTTGGTACCGAGTGTCGGGAGGCTTAAGCAAGACTTGGCGCCGAAGGACCGAAGCGATGGTGAAGAGCAAGTGATGTCAAGATCGATGGACCATGGAGGCCATGTGATGATATGAAGTGGATCATATCATTTGATGAAGAGGTTGGTGCATGTGTTGCATCAACACATGGAGGAGATGGAATGGAATGCGCAAGGCAAAGGTATACTTATAGGGCATTTCATTTCACCGGTCATAGGTGTGTAGAGAAGATTATGACCGGGTTTAGGATATATGGCCGTACTATTAAGAGGAGCAAACTTGTTTGCATATCGGTCATCTAGTGCCACTTGAGCGATCTAACTTTGCGATGTTGTTAGGATCGAGTGGCATTATGAGTGAAAGAGAAAATCCTTTGAAAAATGATTGTGAAAATGCTAACACACATGCACATGTTGTTGTACACTTGGTGGTGTTGGCACATTTGCAAAGGAGAAGTTGTTGGAGTTGATTTGGAACAACAGAGAGAAAAAAAAAGGGAGTTTTCTGAGTATGGTCGGTAGTACCGCCCAGGGGGGCCGGTAGTACCGCCCATGGGTGCTGCGTGCAACCTTCTCTGTGTTGGGGCTGATTTGGCCTGGCGGTAGTACCGCCATAACCTCGGTACTACCGCCCGCGGTGGTAGCGACCAGAGGGTCGGTGGTACCGTGGCCCTGAAGGGTTTTGCAGGCTCTCTGTGTTGAGCTGAGTTTGGCCTGCCGGTAGTACCGCCATAGAGTCGGTACTACCGACCGTTCGAGGTTTCGAGGTGGAGGAGTTTTGGATGCTCTCTGTGTAGATCCAAAGTTGGCCTGTCGATAGTACCGCCATAGGGCCGGTACTACCGACCGTCGGTGGTACCGACCAGGAGTCGGTTGTTCGTTTTGGTCAACGCGCTGTGTGTAACGGCTAGTTCTGACACTGTCGGTACTACCGCCCAGGGGGGTCGGTACTACCGACCGAAGCGCAGGAAAGGGGAAACGGCTAGTTGGCCGCTCCCCTCTATAAATAGGGGTGGAGGCCGGCTGTGGGCCGGTTGCCGGAGCACTCCAAAGCCTTGGTGGCTTGTGTGGATGTGCTTGTGAGCCCTCTAACACACATATGCTTTAGTGCTTATCCGATTGTGTGAGAGAGTGATCCTAGTGCGTTGCTTTGAGAGATAGCATCGAGTGGCACTAGGTGTTCGAGTTGCAAGCCGGTGGTGCTTATTACTCTTGGAGGTTGCCACCTCCTAGACGGCTTGGTGCGTGTCTCCGTCGTGAAGCCCGCGTGAAGATTGTGCGTGGCTCCGGAGAAGCTTTGTGAGAGGCATTGTGCTCGCCCCGCGGGAGATCGCGAAGAGCAACTCTAGTGGAGAAGAGGCGTGAAGAGCACCAAGTGGTCCGACCGGATCAAAAGCTAGAGCTCTTAGTGAGCACTCCATCGTGGAGAGGTTGGCTTAGTGTCACCACTAGCGAGAGGATCGGCGGCAACCTTGGGCTTGCTTCAACGGGGACTAGCTTGGTGGCAACCAAGTGAACCTCGGGATAAAATCTTGTGTCCCCGTCCCTTGTTGCTCTTATTATTCTTGCTTCCTTGCATATTACGCTTGTTCTTGTGTTCTTCGTGTTCTTCCTCCCTCTATCACTCTATCTTAGGTTGGGAAGGCTCGATCCACATTTTGGCAAGGAATCAAGACGTGAGGAAGCTACAATCGTCATCTACAACATCTAGGGAAGTGGGGTAATTGCTAGATCTGAGATTGCATCTCACCCCCTTCGATTTCGTAGCTTCCTGCAGGTGCTCGGTAGTACCGGCTTGGAAGCCCGGTAGTACCGGCATCGGTAGTACCGGCCCTACAGCTCGGTAGTACCGACTGCCTGCTGTTTGCACTAGCTTGTATTGCAATATTTATTCTTGTGCTAGTGTTTAGTTGCTTAGTTTGTGTAGCTAAGTTGAGCTCTCTAATTTGGCTTGGGTAGCCTTGTTATTGAGCATTGCTAGTGAGCTTAGGCTTTGTGCTTTGCTTGCTAGATTGCTTAGGAGCTCCCCCGTGCTTGAAGTACTAGTTGCATAGGCTTGTGTGACCTTGCTTCTAGAATTGGTTAGGTGAGCTCTAGCTAGCCCGACACCTTATTTGCATTGATTAGGATCTTTTGTAAGGTGTCATAGAGTATAGGTAGAGGGGTGTAGTCTTGGCTAGACCGATAGTTTTAATTCCGCATTTGTTTCGGTTAGCCGCTCCAATTAAGTTTAATTTTAAAAGGGACTATTCACCCCCCCCCCCTCTAGTCCGCCATCTCGACCCTTCAGACGGTTCATGCGGTTGTTGTGGAACCGCGAGAACCGGTTGGCAAGCAAAGCCAACTCGTCATCCCCCATGAACTCCAGCTGCTCCGCTGTGACAGAAAGAAGAGAGGAAAGTGCAAAGCCTCCAGAGGGGTTAGCAGAAGAACTAGACAGCAAAGCCATCGACGGGCCAGAAGGATTTTCATAAGAAGCCCTCGCCATGGCGTCAATCTCACTGGACTTGAGCTTACTAAAGAGCTCGTCGCATGTGAGGGTCTCATAGTTAGGTGATTCGATGATCGCCTGAACCTTTGAGTCCCACACCGATCGATCAAGAGTGTGCAAAAGCTTCAAAGCTCTCTCATGATCGTCGAAAGGCAACAACTCCTTGTTAGCCCTCATCATGTTGACAATCACCTGAAAGCAAGCGAATAAACTCTCTATGCTCTCGCCAGGCATATGTCGAAAGTTCTCATACGCTCGCTTGTGCGACTCGTAGAGACGGGTTTTGACTTGAGTGGTTCCCTCATGGAAACGCATGAGGGTAGCCCAAATCTCCCGAGCCATAGCGAGGTGAGAAACGCGATCAAACTCAGTCATGCTTAGGCATGAGAAAAGAGCATTACGGGCTCGGCTATTGGCATCGTTCTCATCGATCTGATGCTGAGTAGCACGAGCAGCCAAGACCACGTAATCTGCAGAGTTGCAAATATCCCAAATGGAAGCACCCAAACTCTGAAGATAGGCCGACATGCGTATCTTCCAATACGCACAGTTCGTCCCATCAAAGAACGGCGGTTTGCCCACGCCGCGATCCATGTCGCCTTCTGTGGATCTGGAACCGGCTAAGGTGGAAGATCCTTAACCCGCTCCGATACCAATTGAAGGACCGAGAGTGCTACCAGAAAGCGACCAGAGGGGGGTGAATGGGAGCTTCAAATTTCTTTTTAGAAACTTGTTGCCACTGTCCCAAGAATCAACCCCAAGAGCAAACCTAGAGCTTGCGAGTGTCCACTACCCTAGATGTAGGATGGATGCTTCCGAGAAGCACAGCGAGACACTACACAACTCTAGAAACTCAACGCAAAAGCCGAAAACGAAAACCGACAACGAACGAACGAACCACGAACGAGAACGCGCAGACTGCACTTGACCGGACTCTGGCTAGTGTCCGGTCAGTGAGCACCGGACGCGTCCGGTCAAGCAAAGTCCAATTCTGGACCTCTCTGTTCGCGACCGGACTCACTGAAGAGATGCGTCCGGTCGAGAGTCGAGCGTCCAGTCACAAGAACAAAAACTCAATGAACAGTGCGAGTGTTGAGTCTGGTCGTTTATAGGTTCAGCGTCCGGTCAAGTCACAGGCGAAGACTCAGAGAACGTGATCATCGACCGGACTCTAACCCTAGCGTCCAGTCAAACCGACTGGAGCGTCCGGTCACCCCGATTCTGTGTTGTTCGTCCACCGATTCAACTCGATCTCACCCAAAACGAATCCTCTAGGGATCAAACTTGGTGAGAGGAGTCACAAGGAGGATAGTGAGCTACTCCTAGGAGATCATGGCTCGAACCTATCTCCAAATCGATGAATCGAAGAAATTCGAGGTGAGGGGAGAAAAGTGGATCCAAAACGAAAACCGATCGATCTACTTGTTCGTGAGGTTTGAGTTGAATTCCTTTGGTGAAAGTGATTACCTCACTGCAAAGAACAAGTTGATTCAAATGGTTTTGCAAACGGAGCAACGAAGAGAGAGAACAATCTACAGGAAAATCATGGAGAAAATGAAGAACGCGAAGAACAAGTTCAAAACGCGAATCGAACCACGAATTGCCAGCCGAAATTCGTCCCCATGAGGAGACAACGAGATTACGGTCTCGTTTCCTCAAAAAGCAAATACACAGAGGTATTGTTCACCGTCTCTGCGGATCTCAGTAGCTACAGCAGGGATGTGGGAGAGCAGGAAAACCTAGAAGGCAAAATAGCAATGGCAGAGATATCTTGGAGGGAGGGGAGGCCTCTCCCTATATAGCCTAATACATTTATTCCCCTTCTACCCTTACAGCTAATTACAGAGCGAACCAGCTAAACCCTAGGGTTATTCTGGACCAATTCGTAGTGGATGCTGATCCGACGGCCACGCCCGCACAACTGGTAGCGTTGCCTCGACGCAACCTCACGAATTGTCGCCACGTGCCGCCACCGCTCTGCTTGTCCTTTTCCACGGACTTCGCCCCCGATTTTGAGGCCCAAACCGGGAAACCAGCCTTCACGATCAACCCCTGGTTTCGAGGCCCAAACCGGGAAACCAGCCGTCCATCGCCTGAGTTTTGAGGCCCAAACTCTGAAACCCACCAGTGCCCAGGTTTTGAGGTCCAAACCTGGAAACCGTCCTCAGTCCGAGTTTTGTGGCCCAAACTCGGAAACTGGCCGCACCCAGGTTTTGAGGCTCAAACCTTGAAACCGTCCACCGGTGGTTTTTCTGTGGCTCAACCACCAAACCGAGCCGTACATGGGATGCACCACCCGTGCACCCCGTCCACCGACACGTGTCCCCAGGTCCTCGACCCGAGCCACACCATGCCCCACAAGTCTCCGCTCGTCGCTGTCCCAGTCTGTCAGCCACCACAGTGGATCTTCAGGCCACCGGTCCCTCAGTCCAAGCCTCACGTCCGCCCTTCACCGCTCCCGGTCCATCGGCACGGCACGTCTCTACTTGACCTTCACCTTGCCTTTGATCACTGTATTCGTGCTCGACACCTGCACAACACAAGCCAAAGAACATGCGTATTATCCCAGTTGACAATCACTCATCACTCGAGACTCGGCATACACCCATGTATCCGCATGGCTAATTAATTAGTTACCTCCAAGTTGAGGGTCTACACGGGGTTTGTTTTAGTCGCTCAAGAGGGGGCCCTGGGGGTCGTAGACCTTTGTATGAGGTGAAACCTTAGAGGTACGTGTGGAATGGACTTGGAGGGGGCTTTATAAAGGCCTTGCAGTGCAACCCGCTATGCACCTTGGCAGTGTTTAGCGTGACGGGAAATGCACGACTCATGGGTAACGATGTGCAACCTCTTCAGAGTGTAAAACTGATATATCATTCGTGCTCACGGTCACGAGCGGCTTGGACTTCTTCGCGATTAGTTTGTGGTTTGGTTCTGGTTCGTTAGAGAAGCCTTATGTGGTTATTAGTCTCATATGACATGGGTACAGAGGCTTCTTCTATGCAGGATACTGCTCGGTACGGGAGTGACTCCCAGGCTCGGACGCAGACCTGGTGTTATTACGGAAGGTAGCTTTCTATGTCGTGACATATGGAACTAATACACATAGGACTCTTGTAATGGCCTTGTGGGTGGCCTGATGGACTTCAGGTGTGGTTTGTCTGATGGACTTCAGTGTGGGTTGTGCTTGGTGTGACTCCAAGTGTCATTGCTTGGTGGACTCCAAGTGTTGGTTGCTCGGTGTGACTCCGAGTGTGGTTTTGCTCGGTGCGACTTCGAGTGTGGTTACAGTTACTGTTGGAGACTGTGGTTATAACCTAGTAAACATGTGCATAGGATTAATAGGATGTGTCACTTTAGGCGCTTGAGTCAAACTAAATCAGGCTATCTTTGTTATTAGCCTCATAAGCATATATTTCCTACACTTGCGGAGTATATTTCGATGTACTCACCCTTCCTCTTTGTCCCCATGCTACCCCACCCAGACGTTGGTGATTACAACGAGGAGCAAGAGTACCCAAAAGACGTTGGATTCGACCCCGATGACTTGTACTAGGATGGCGCAACCCCCGGTCGACCTTCCTATGGAGATGGCATCCAGTTTCCGCGAGTCTACATTAGAGTTAGACTGAGAGTCTATACTTTTCTTTTGGACCCGAGGGTCATTTTTGTAATAAAGTTCAATTATATTAATAAAGCATTGTTTTGATATTTACTATGATGTTGATATATGTATGAAAATTGATCCTGGCATACATATATTGTGCCCTCGATTTTGTTCTTAAAATCGGGGTGTGACAACATAAATTAATGCAATTAAGTTTAGCAATCATGGTTAGAATAACTTATATTTATACACAGGAGACATCACGCATGGAGAATCGGGTCGAGAGTCTATCCCCTCCGGGTGACCAGGTCTTGCTAGTCCTATATTCGAGGAGTGGACTACAAAGGACTCAACGAGGCTATAAGAGTCACCCTCGCGATCTACCACTTGCTGGCCCGAAATATAGGGTGCATTCGCAGGTAAACAACGTATAAGCACCACGCTTACACAATGTTGACCACTCACCCCGTGATCGACAGAATGAGTGATATACGAACAAGAGCATAAACATAGAGATACCCTAGCTATGCTAGACATATAATCAAAGTAGACGATGAACATTATAATTATGAACACGAAATAGTAACAAGTCATGAGAGGTATCAACTAGAACAAAAACTAGAAGATGAATAAGAACTAGATGTACAATTAGAAGTAGATTAGAAGCACTAGGATGAACTAGAAAGGTAATTAGAACTAGATTAGAGCACAGAGATGAACTAGAGGGATTAGAAGATGAACTAGAACATAATTAGAACACAAAGATGATGAACTAGAAGTCAATTAGACAATTAGAAGAACAATGTTGATACAAGAGAGAAGACAAGGCTAATTACCTAGCTCCTCTTGACTAGATCCAGAATCCGAGCTTCCCTCGACTCTTCTAATTCTATTCTAGCTATGCGCTTGGATGGTGGAGCTCTTGGTTGTCTAGGCTATCTCTAAACTAAATGATTGATCAATGATCTAAGACCAAGATTGGATGAGATGTCGAGGGTCTGGGATTTCTTATATAGCCCGGTGGGATGAACCGCAGCCCTCGGATCAAACCGACCTTGAACAACGGTCAATATACAAAGTAGAGGTTGGTTAGGTCACGCCGTACGAAGGAGGGGTGGCTTCCAGGTGGGCCTAGGCCGACCGGCCGGCCTCCCCCCACCGCCACCTGCCTCGTCCTTCGATCGGAAGTCTTCGGGTACCTTCCTTATTCGCCTAGTGTCCTTGCTCTGTTGGTTTGCGCAATGAGTCGTGGCGTGGTTGGATTCCTTGTCGTCTTCTTCCTTTCTGGTATTCTATAGTTGTTGGAATCTTGTCTCTCACACCCCTAATCTTTGTATGGATAATGCTTCTAGAGGGTTCCAGAGTTTTCCTGGTCATATTTATTGAGGACTCTCGCTTCAGGGCTCCAAATATGGCAAGTGGTATGTCCGTTGTGATCGTCTCGACGAGCTTGTCACAATGGTGTGCTCTGATTCTTCACTTGAGATACATTCTTATGATGAAATATTGAATATCCTGTAAAACAAGTGGAATCGACACAACTCGTGGAACTCGTTAGAATCAAACCCTATAGCTACACTCTTTGGATCATTGTGGGTCATTTATGAGGTTAGTTGACAGTTTAAAATAGGAGTTATCTACCATCAACATGCACCAATTGATCATGATAGTAAACTGGTTTCAATGTGAGTAGTCAATGGAAAGGTCTGCAGTGGTAGAGGCAGAAAACCATCGATCCCGTGGCTAGCAGGCAAAGTAGGTTGAGGGTCTCCCTGAGGTGGGGCAGCGACTTGCAAATTTGGGGGTGCAAGTACCACGACACTGTAGAGTTGACTAAAGCATCCACTAAACAGTGTGTACATATTAGCAAGTTGTGTCTGCTGATTTGTCAGGGCTTGAGAAGTAACCTGTGACTGCTGCCTCATCTGCTCTTGCAACATGATCATTGTTTCCTGTTGCTGATGTGAGTCAGTGACATGTCTCTCACTAGACTCAGTCAACACTCTAAGTATCTGTGTAAGCTCTGATGGCTACTGAACAACTGCTGGAGTGACCGGAGGGGCAGCTGTAACACGTGGCTCAACATCATCGTCAATGCTGAAACCGGACCCTGAGGCCTCGTTGGCATGTGCACCATGTGGTGGCGTAGGGAGGTACTCGCTGCCGTCTGACTCAGAATCTGTCTGTTTATCTGCATCAGCGTGCACATCATCTTCTACATCCATCAACCCTCCTAGTCCAGCCTCATGCTCTGCATGCACTAGGATGGTATCCCCTTCAGCCTGTCTCTATATCTGCTCCGCAGAGAACTGCTCATGAATAGCTTTGAGGGCACGTTGTCCACGACGACGGTCATCTCTCATCGCTGGATGGTAGGTCAGAAGTCTGGGCTCGGTCTCATTGTACTCCTCCTTACACCACTGTGCATACTTCTCACTAAGCATATACGAGATAATATGAGGGTATACCTGTTGTCGTCCAACACTAATAGCATCGGCAATGACATCCTCAATCTCACACAACATAAAGTCCATGAAGTCAAACTCCTCTCCGGTCCAAATGGAGAGGAGAAGCCACTACTGCAAGCTAGTCAATGACTCTCGATTGCCCCCATGAGGGAGGACTATCTTCCTCAGAGCCATGTGTAGAACTTGCACTTCTGGTAGCAGTCGGTCTGGTGTGCGTAGAGAGCCGTCAGCAAAGGGCTGCCTAAATAGCAGACGTATTTGTTGGTCCGTTGGGAAGGTACCTCTAGCTCTCCCACGTCGTGGGGGTCGACGTCCCTGTAAACAATCTCGTGCAGCCTCCTATCTGATCTGGCAACTCCAAGAGTTCTTCTCATATCGCTCACGTAAAATAGTGTCATATGATCCCTAACCATAAGCTGAATAAACCTCCGATGCGGATCTATCCACACTGTAGCATAGAATTGGCGTACCCAACAAACCACGACTCGATCAAGCTCGCTGAAAAGGCGAACGAAGCCATCAAACCTTTCAAATAGAGGGCGGATCGGTATGCCTGCAGCTCTCTCAAGCTCATCCCACCCAAGTCGCCTCTAGTCTGCTAGAGCAATGTTTCTGATATGATAGCTCTTGTGGAAACTCTCCTGAAGAACAGTCCAGAAAGTCGGGCTGGCATGACGCTCTCTGACATTAGGGAACCACCACTCAAGGCAGCAGAACCTCAGGGACATTATCTTCTTTGAGCTCATTATTGTAAAGTCATGGAATTTAGGTCTTGTATCCTCATCACTGTCATTTCTTCTTCTCCTCTTTATGCCAGTGTGGGCAGAAGTCAATCCTCCTCAAGTTCTAGGGCCCTCATGCCTATTCACATTTGGCACGCATGAGTTAGGTGCTAAAGGAGTAGTGTTGTGTCGAGAGTGGAAGTCCTCCATCATCTCAATCTGCTCCTGAGAGTAATCGGGGATGACTACCCCCTCTAGCATAACCTCATGCGTTTCCTCGCCCCTCTGTGCTAGGCGGCCAGATGCTCTTGTGCCCCTCTCTGGAATCCTCAATGCACCGCCACGACCTCAACCTCGCCTTGCCTCTTGCTGCGACATAGCCCTGGTGGCTGCTTCCTCTCTTTCTTGTCGCTTTTGTGCCTTACTCTTCTTCTTTGGATGTTCTTGGACAACCTTCTCCTTTCCCATTCGCGTCATCTACAAGTAAACAGCGTATAAGCATTTCATCAAACAGCTAACGTGCATGGTGATCGGGAGCAATGGCCTCACCTCGTCCCAGTGGATTTGTGGTGCACAGGATGGGACGAGACGGGACGGTGGCACGCGCGGCCTCAGCGCGGGGAACCGGGATGGCAGTGGTGAGAGCTAGCGCGAGGGCGACCTAAATGGCGAGGGGTCCGGGCGTGGGGTAGTATAGAGTTCGAGTAAAGTTGGGATAACAGCTCGGTCATAAACGTGCAAGGCCCGGCGTGTTTTCGATCCCGAGGGCCTCGGTATCGAAATGTGCAAGGACAAGGACCGTCCGTTGAACCAAAACTTGACAACGCCGGACGAATAGCTTTATGTCTGTATACTAAATTAGAAAACAAGGAAATGTGCATTCCTAGGACAGTTCGGCGAGGCAGGACTTGATCAGGCCGGACACAACGTCTCATGTCCGGCCACTCTAATTATTGCAAAAGGCCCAGGGATGCGCCATGCCACTAAACAGTAAGCAAAATAAAATAAAAGAGTTGAAAAATAAAATGAGAGTTACAGAAATCCAACACGAACCACATTAATCTAGATAGGAAAATTACAAACCATAATAATAACTTAGTTCATGCAACCACTACAAAAATAGTACCAACCATTACAAGTCCACTAGATAATCTATTGATTAGGTTCA
The DNA here is from genome assembly GCA_009763385.1 of Coix lacryma-jobi var. lacryma-jobi. NCBI lineage: Eukaryota > Viridiplantae > Streptophyta > Magnoliopsida > Poales > Poaceae > Coix > Coix lacryma-jobi. Next base: position 53,198,297 of record CM019822.1, on the reverse strand, counting down.
CAACATTATTGTTCCTGCCAACATAACAAGCTCTCAAGCTACACTTGACCACGTCTGGCCACATACTCGCCGAAGTCCACATCATTGATTTCATATCCGAGACTGTGACTGATGTGGAGGAGCGTGTTGAGTAGTGCTGCGGATACATGGGTGTATGCCGAGTCTCTGAGTGATGAGTGATTGTCAACGGAGATGATGCGCATGTTCTTTGGCTTGTGTTGTGCAGGTGTCGAGCATGGAGACAGTGATCGATGGCGGGTGAAGGTCAAGTTGCGACGTGCCGTGCCGACGGACCGGGCGCGATGAAGGATGGGCGTGCCGTGCGGCGGACGTGCCATGCCGATGTATCGGACGGTGAAGGGCGGACGTGGACTTGGACTGATGGACTGGAGGCCGGAGGATCAGCTGTGGTGGCTGGCAGCCTGCGACAGCGACAAGCGGAGAAGTGCGATCATGTCGGTGGAAGGGGTGCACAGGCGGTGCATCCCCTCTACGACGCCGGTTTGTTGGTAGAGCCCGGGAAAAACCAACGGTGGACGGTTTCCAGGTTTGGGCCTCAAAACCTGGGTGCTAGGTTTCCAGGTTGAGCCACAAAACCTGGGCGTGACGGTTTCCAGGTTGAGCCTCAAAACCTGGGAGTGGGCCGGTTTCCGAGTTTGGGCCTCAAAACTCGGGCGCTGAGGGTTTCCGAGTTTGGGCCACAAAACTCGGGCTGGAGGCTGGTTTCCCGGTTTGGGCCTCAAAACCGGGGGCTGATGGAAAAGGCTGGTTTCCCGGTTTGGGCCGCAAAACCGGGGGTGCAGAGTGGTGGCGGCACGTGGCGGCGATCTGAAGGTTGCGTGGAGGCGACGCGGAAGACCGTGCGGGCGTGGCCGTCGGATCTACCTACCACCAGCGGGTGGACTAGAATAGCCTTAGGGTTAGGCTGGACCGCTCTGTAAATACAGTAGTGAGGGGTAGAGTAGGAAATAGGCTTAGGCTAGGTTAGTATAAGTAGTCTAGGGGAGACACCCTCCTCCCTATCTCAGTTAGCGCAGTCATTTGCTTCCTAGCATTAGGGTTTCCACTCTCCCACACCCCTGCTTTAGCTAGTTGAGATCCGCAGAGAGACTCCACTCTGTGTACTGTTGATTCGAGGAAGTGAGGCCGTATCCTCACCTTGGAGCACTGATCGATGGGTTGATTTGCGTCCTTGATTCGAGTTCGTGGCTGTGATTTCCGTTTTGCTTGTGTTCTTCGCGGAATCCTTTTTGCTCCACGATTTTCCCGTCGCTTGATCTCTTTGCTCGGTTCATCTTTTGCAATTCCGTTTGAACCAAGTTGTTCTAGATCGTGAGGCACTTCTTTCCACCGAAGGAATCATCCTCTAACCTCACGGTCTAGGAGATCGATCGATTTTTCGTTTCGGGTCACTTTTCTTCCCTTCCCCCGAAATTCTTCGATTCACCGATTTGGAGTTAGGTTCGAGCCATGATCTCTTAGAGATAGCTCACTAACCTCCTTGTGACTTCACTCACCAAGTTTGATCCCTAGAGGATTTGTTTTGGGTGAGTTCTAGTCGAATCGGTGGACGAACAGTGAATTCGCGGGGTGACCGGACGCTTCATTCAACGACCGGACGCTGCTACAGTGCGTCCGGTGGTTGAACTCTGTCTGAGTTCTTTTGCTTGACCGGACGCTCTGTTCAAATCGACCGGACGCTCCCTTCAGTGAGTCCGGTCAGAAACAGAAAGGTTCCAGAAACGTTTTTCTGTGACCGGACGCGTCCGATGCCCAGTGACCGGACCCTCTGGTGAGTCCGATCGTTTTTCGGTGTTTCGTTTTGCTCGACCGGACGCTGGTTTTTGGAACTGATCGGACGCGCTGCTCGCACTGTTCCCGTGTTTTTGTCTCATCTGACCGGACGCTCAGTGAACGACCGGACGCTTGAGCTCCGTGCGTCCGGTCGCGAACAGAGAGCTCCCAGAGCTGTTTTCTGACGACCGGACGCGTCCGGTCCCTGCTGACCGGACGCAGGCCAGAGTCCGGTCGCTGCTGTATCGCGCGTTTTCGTTCGCGGCTCGTTCGTTCTTGATCGGATTTGAGTTCCGTCTTTTGGGTTGGCGTTCTAGGGTTGTCTAGTGTCCCGCTGTGCTTCTAGGAAGCATCCACCCTACATCTAGGGTCGTGGACATTAGCAAGCTCTAGGTTTCGCTTTTGGGGTTGATCTTGGGACAGTGGCATCTAGTTTCCGAAAGGAAATTTTTGAAGCTCCCATTCACCCCCCCTCTGGTCGCTTTCGGGTAGCTTCTCGGTCCTTCAATTGGTATCGGAGCAGGTTAAGGATCTTCCACCTTAGCCGGTTCCAGATCCACCGAAGGCGACATGGATCGCGGCGTGGGCAAACCGCCGTTTTTCGATGGGACGAACTATGCGTATTGGAAGATACGCATGTCGGCCTATCTCCAGAGCATGGGCTCTTCTGTTTGGGAGATTTGCAACAACGCCAACTACGTTGTCCTGGCTGCTCGTGTCTCTCAGCTTCAGATCGATGAGCACGAAGCCAATAGCCGGGCGCGTAACGCTTTGTTCTCCTGTTTGAGCGTGGGTGAGTTTGATCGCGTTTCTCACCTCTCTACGGCTCGGGAGATCTGGGACACCCTCATGCGTTTTCATGAGGGCACCTCTCAAGTCAAAACCCGACTCTACGAGTCGTTCAAGAGAGAGTATGAGAACTTTCGACATCAGCCTGGCGAGAGCATAGAAAGTTTATTCGCTCGCTTTCAGGTGATTGTCAACAGGATGAGGGCTAACAGAGAGCAGTTGCCATTTGACGATCATGAGCGTGCTTTGAAGCTTTTGCACACTCTTGACCGTTCGGTGTGGGACTCCAAGGTTCAGGCAATCATCGAATCGCCGAACTATGAGACCCTCACCTGCGACGAGCTCTTCAGTAAGCTCAAGTCCAGTGAGATTGATGCTATGGCGAGGGCTTCTTTTGAAAATCCTTCTCGCCCGTCCATGGCCTTGGTCTCCGGCTCTTCCTCTAATCCCTCAGCTGGCTTTGCGCTTTCTTCTCTCTTTTCTGTGACAGAGGACCAGCTGGAGTCTTTGGGAGACGACGAGTTGGCTTTACTTGCCAACCGGTTTTCGCGGTTCCACAACAACCGCGTGAACCGCCGTCGTGGAGGAGGACGCGCCGGATGCTACGAATGCGGCGACCCCGACCACTTCATCGCCGACTGCCCCAAGAAGAAGAACAAGCATCTGGGGAAGGGCGATCACGGCCACAGGCGCGACTCCAAGTACAAGGAGAAGCACGTTCCCCCAAGGCACAAGAAGCGGGGCGGCTTCGACAAAGAGTACATCAAGAAGAAGTACTTGGAGAAGCAGCAAGCTGAGCAGCGTGCATTCTTCGCCACGCTCAGCGACGTCGACGGCTCGGATGACGACTCCGCCAGCTCGAGCGATGACGAGTCTGAGAAGAAGAAGAGGATCGAGGACAAACTGAACGGCCTCTGCTTCTTCGCCGACGACGACGGCTTCTGCACCATGGCGCTGGGCGATGAGGTCGACGGCGAGCCGGAGCGTACCCCTCGGAACGACGACGACGACGACACCTCCCAGGTATCTCTCACCTACGACGAGCTTTCCTCCGAGGTTGAGAAGTTGACTGCTGCCCTCCTTAGCCAAGATAAGTTGCTTAGGCGTGCCGCTAGAGAGCGCAAGGAGTTTAGGCAGAAGTGGGAGGACACTGTGAAGGAGCTTGAGTTCGCTCGGTCCACCGTGGTAGTGTCGGAGGAGACGGAGTGCGAGTCGTGCACCGCGCACATGACTGACCTTCTCACTCTGAGAGGTAAGTATGCTGCGTTGGTTGGAGAGGTGGATGAGCTCCGTGCTAGGCCGCAGCTGTTGGGTGCGTGCAAGACTTGTCCTGTCTTGCAATCTGAGTTGGCAGAGAAAAATGCCAAGCTTGAGTCTTTAGAGAAGGCCAGCTCAGATAGCACTTGTGTCTCGAGGTGTGCTTTGTGTGAGGGCCTGGAGATGGAGATTGCCAATGTGAAGCATGGCAAGATGCAAACCGAGGAAGAAAACACATACCTTCGGTCCATCTTGTCATGGGTCTCCAGTAGTGAGCCGCAGCTCGGGATGATGATCTCCCAATTCAAGCGAGCTGTTGGTGCCCCTGGTGTAGGTTTTGCTCAGAATGTTGATCGTTCAGTTTTTGGGAAGATTGGAGAGTCTAGTGGTCTGAACCCATGTGAGAAGCCCAATTCCACCACTACTCCCAAACTTGCCAAGCTGCCACTCAAAGAGCCTGCCAAGCCTGTCACCAAGGATGGAGTTGTAGTTGAACCTCCCAAGGCTCCACCCAAGAATCCACGATGGCAACCCAAGCCCAATCACCTAAAGAACAAGCTTGACACAATGCCACCCATCCTAGAGGAGTTGCCACAGAAGGGCAAAGGCAAAGTGAGCCACACCCACAGCCCTGGTCACCAACAACCCCCTTTGCGTGCGGTGAGGTACCAGTGTGATTTCTGTGGGAGAGATGGTCACTTGAGTGAGTTCTGCTTTCGGCGCAAGCGAGAGGCGCGCAGGGCTCGGGAGATGGAGAACCCGGACATGTACCATCCAGCTCATGGTGGACATGTACCGAAGGCCCAGGGGAGAGCTGCTAGGTCCGGACGTCAGGGTCCCAGGCCTAGGCAGGAGATGAGAGCCCCGAGGAGGGAGACTAGGCCTAGAGGTCCAGCACCTCAGTTTGTTAGGCCTAGGCAGGAGAGAACTCCGAGGAGAGACGCTAGAGCAGTTGAGCCCCAGGCTCCTAGGCGTAGACCTCGTAGAGAGCGTGCCCGACGGGGTCCTGCTTTTGCAGGTAATGGACCCCGTGGCGGGGGCTTAGTTGAGCGCTTTTCCCCACCGCAGTTTGAGTACCGCGGTGAGCGCTTCTTCCCCAGCGGACCACGTTTTCCTCAGCGTGGTGATCGCTTCCCTCGTAGACATGCTAGGAATGGTTTTTACACTAACCCTTCTTTTGAGCAGCCGGCCCAACACTGGTTTTCCCCTTATTTCACTAACCCCAGTGTTGGACCGTATGCTCACCCTATGTCTTTCTATTGATGTAGGTAAGACGGTTGGAGGACGTTTGGTTGGTGGATTCCGGTTGTTCGAGGCACATGACCGGAAACACCAAGTGGTTCTCCAGCCTTAGCCCGGTCGCCGGAAAGGAGTACATAACCTTCGGCGACAATAGTAAAGGTAAGGTGTTGTCTCGTGGAACTGTGCGGGTTAATGAGCACTTTGTGTTGCGCGATGTTGCTCTTGTTTCTAACCTGCATTTTAACTTGCTTTCTGTTTCGCAACTTTTTGATGACGACTATGAGATTCGTTTCAAACCGAACCTTAGTCGCATCTTAGATCCTCAGGGCGATCTTGTATGTCTGATTTCGCCCTTTGGGAAAGTCTTTTGCGCGAATTTCTCGGAGTCGTTTGGTTCTTCTCGCTGTCTTTTGGCTAGTCCTTCTTCTTCCGATCTTTGGAAGTGGCATAGGAGGCTCGGTCACTTAAGCTTCGACTTGCTTGCAAGACTTAGCTCACTTGGCCTAATCCGAGGATTGCCCAAGCTTTCGATGGAGAAGGATCTAGTTTGTCATTCTTGCAGACATGGGAAGATGGTTGCCGCTCCCCACCATCCAGTGACTAAGGTCATGACTTCGCACCCCGGAGAGCTTTTACATATGGACCTTGTTGGTCCGGCTCGGGTGAGCTCGGTTGGTGGCAAGTGGTATGTTTTGGTTGTTGTTGACGACTTTTCGAGGTATTCGTGGGTCTTCTTTTTAGCTGAGAAGACCGAGACTTTCTCCTTCGCTCGCAATCTGATTTTGCGTCTTCAGAACGAGTTCCCTTTGAACTCGATGCGAGCGATTAGAAGTGATAATGGTTCCGAGTTTAAAAATTCGGATTTTGAGAAGTTTTGTAACCGCCTTGGTTTGGAGCATCAGTTTTCTTCCCCCTATACACCACCCCAAAATGGTGTTGTAGAGAGGAAAAATCGGACCCTTGTTGAGATGGCCAGGACGATGCTCGATGAGCATAGGACTCCTAGGCGCTTTTGGGCTGAAGCTATGAACACTGCATGCTACATTTCGAATCGCATTTTTCTGAGAGCGTTTTTGAAGAAGACCTCTTATGAGTTGCGTTTTGGTCGCCAGCCCAAGGTGAGTTATTTTAGAGTCTTTGGTTGCCACTGTTTTATATTGAAAAAAAGGCAACCTGGACAAGTTTGAGTCTCGTTCTTCTGACGGTGTGTTTTTGGGTTATGGCACTCACACTCGAGCTTATCGTGTACTTAACCTTGACACTAACCGAGTCATGGAGACATCAGATGTCACCTTCGACGAGACTCTTGTTTCTCCTTCTTCTCGTTTTGAGCGTGCAGGTGATCACGAGGTTGGAGAGCCTCTTTTCGATGACGAGGAAGAGGGTGCTGAAGGTATAGATGATCCAGCATCCCCTCCGCCTGCCGCGCCGCCGGGAGCGGCTTCGACGACGACCCGTGGCCCCGAGACGTCTTCTTCCTGGGGGCCATGGGACCCACCTCGCGCGGTACCTTTTGTACCCGGGGTGGAACCAGCTACTGTTGAGGGGGAGGTCACTTCTTCCCGGGAGGCGCCACGACATATCCAGCGCCAGCACCCCCCTGAACAGATGATCGGCGACATCGACGAGCGAGTTACTCGCTCCAGGTCACAGCACATCTCGCACTTTGCTCATTCTGCTTTTGTTGCGTCTTTTGAGCCCCGAGATGTTGGACACGCATTGACGGATCCGGACTGGGTCAATGCCATGCATGAGGAGCTAGAGAACTTTGAGCGAAATCGGGTTTGGGTTCTAGTGCCACCACCTCCTGACTGTAAACCTATTGGGACAAAATGGGTATTTAAAAACAAGCAAGGAGAGGAGGGCCACATTGTGAGAAACAAGGCCCGGCTTGTAGCGAAGGGTTATAGTCAGAAGGAGGGGATAGATTATGAGGAGACCTTCGCTCCTGTAGCTCGTTTGGAGGCTATTAGGATACTCTTGGCTTATGCTGCATCCATGGGTTTCAAACTTTTTCAAATGGATGTCAAGAGTGCCTTCTTAAACGGCTACATTGAGGAGGAGGTCTATGTCCAGCAACCCCCCGGTTTTGAAAATCCCAAGTTTCCAAACCATGTCTTTAAACTTCACAAAGCTTTGTATGGTTTGAAACAAGCCCCTAGAGCCTGGTATGAGAGATTAAAAACCTTTTTGCTAGCTAAGGGTTTTAAAATGGGATGTGTAGATAAAACGCTCTTTCTCCTCAAGCAAGGCAAAGATACTCTCTTGGTCCAAATTTACGTGGATGATATCATTTTCGGTGGTTCTTCTCACGCTTTGGTTGCCAAGTTTGCAGATACTATGAGCAGGGAGTTCGAGATGAGCATGATGGGCGAGCTGACTTTCTTTCTCGGGTTGCAAATTAAGCAATCCCGAGAGGGGACGTTTGTGCACCAGGGCAAGTACACGAGGGACTTGCTGAAGCGGTTTGACATGGGTGAGGCCAAGCCTCTTCCGACGCCCATGTCGACGACGACTGCCCTGGATGCCGACACGGATGGAGAAGCAGTGGACCAGAAGGAGTACCGCAGCATGATTGGATCGCTGCTCTACCTGACGGCGACACGGCCGGACATTCAGTTCGCCGTGTGCTTGTGCGCGCGCTTTCAGGCTTCGCCACGCACTTCTCACCGTCAGGCGGTGAAGCGCATATTCAGGTATCTTCGTTTCACGCCTGAGTTCGGGATTTGGTATTCTGCTTCCTCCACTCTCTCGCTTTGCGGTTATTCCGATGCCGATTTTGCTGGTTGTCGCATTGAGCGCAAGTCCACTTCTGGGACTTGCCAGTTTATTGGATCTTCTCTTGTATCGTGGTCTTCTCGCAAGCAGTCTAGTGTCGCTCAGTCTACCACGGAGGCTGAATATGTTGCTGCGGCTAGCTGTTGTTCCCAGTTACTCTGGATGATGGCCACTTTGCGTGATTTTGGTTTGAGCTTTACTCGAGTGCCTTTGCTTTGTGACAGCACGAGTGCCATTAGCGTTGCTAAGAACCCCGTGCTTCACTCGAAAACCAAACACATTGATGTGCGCTTTCATTTCTTGCGAGACCACCAGGAGAAGGGTGATATCGACCTTCGCCATGTCGATACTCATCACCAATTGGCTGATATTCTCACCAAGCCTTTAGACGAATCAACCTTTAATAGGTTGAGGGGTGAGCTTGGTGTGTGTTTCCCCTTTTAGATGGGGGAAGCATTTTGAGATGTACAGACTGACTCTTTTATTTAGAGGTTCCTTTCTTTTGAGTTTCTTGAGTCTTTCCAATTGGTATCTTCCTTCTTTCAGTTTTGTGTCGGGCATACGCATTTACATTCTGAGCTTCATGTCTATATTCACTAGAATGTAATTATGCTCTTGTTAGTATTGCTCCGATACTTATGATAATGCTTGTAGCTTATGCTCTTTCTGATCATTGTTACATGCTATGAGCGAGCTATTTTTGGAATGGTGAATTATGCCTAATATATATAAATCTGAAAATGTTCACCATTGAGATATGCAACTAGCATGTGTAGGGTGTGTTGAGTCCATTCCTGCTTTTCATATATGCTAGGTTGCTATGTCTCTAGTTCTGAGTCATTCACTTGCTTGGTTGTTCATAACTTGCTTAAAAATCTGAACCAAGTATTGTTGAATTGAAAAGATCGAGATGGGATTGCTTGTCAACACCTCATGGTATTGAGACTGTTTCTCATTGCACTTTGAGTTAAACTTGAGCCATGTAGTGTATGACCGAAACCGTTGCTTTAAGCTTCTGATTGCTTCGGCATAGGCTTCGCACGGTTGAAAAGTTAGGCAATGACAAGCTTTCAACCTCTCGCAATCACATGCCAAAAATGAACTTGTGAATTCTTTTACCGCTGCAACTCCGATATGAATTTGAAATCACAAGTATATGCTTCATTCCTATGCATGATGATTGAACTTTGCTAGGGGTAGTTCACCTTGTATATATGTTTAGCACTTGTTTGGATTCCTTCTATACATGTCTAGTGCTATTTTGATGGTGACTATCCTTTTGGCTTAAAACTGCTCACATGCTCCTATGCTTCATATTTCGTATAAGTGATCAGTTTGAGCCTTTGCTATTTGAGTGCTTAATTGAGATGTTGGAGCTATACTGATTAGAGCATTCTCTTTTGACTATATACTTGAAGCTCCTAACTTGCATTTTGACTTCATATGCATTGTGGAAGGAGATCTTGTGTTCAGAGGGAGTTTATGTGAAGGGAGTTGCTTCTCCGATACCTTTTTGGCCTTGATAAGTGCATTTTCAGCTAGGGGGAGAAATTTATGCAAATCATATGCTCCTGTGTTGATCAACTAAGGGGAGAATCTTTTGTCCTAGTTGCTTGCATTTGTCGAGGGGGAGTTTGCTAGTTGTGTTGAGCCGTTGCCTCTGTCTTGAGGGACTAGCAAACGTTCCTAGCTTTTCATGAGCTTTCATAAGCTTTTTCATTTGGCTTTCAATTGGTATCGTCTGGTGTGCTTACCCTTTTGGTTTGGGTTGATTTCCAATTGTTTCGGAGTGATTTTCTTGCTAGTTGTGTTGAGCCTCTGTGCCTCTATCTTGAGGGACTAGCATCTTGCTTCTGTTATCCTCCGATCTTCAATTGGTATCTGCTAGCGGTGTTGAGCCTGTTCTACCTCTTCTTGAGGGCTAGCTTTGCTTTGCTTGGTTGCGTCGAGCCGTTGCCCATGTCTTTGGGGACCAAGTTTTCGCTTCATCCACTTGACCTTCTTCGGCTTTTGTTAGGCTTTTGGGTCATTTGGTTGGGTTTTCTCTTCCCACTCCTTCCTACCTCCTTCTTCTTATTCATGATTTGTTGTGGAGTTGACAATGCACTCATCAAGAGGGAGATTGCGGATACATGGGTGTATGCCGAGTCTCTGAGTGATGAGTGATTGTCAACGGAGATGATGCGCATGTTCTTTGGCTTGTGTTGTGCAGGTGTCGAGCATGGAGACAGTGATCGATGGCGGGTGAAGGTCAAGTTGCGACGTGCCGTGCCGACGGACCGGGCGCGATGAAGGATGGGCGTGCCGTGCGGCGGACGTGCCATGCCGATGTATCGGACGGTGAAGGGCGGACGTGGACTTGGACTGATGGACTGGAGGCCGGAGGATCAGCTGTGGTGGCTGGCAGCCTGCGACAGCGACAAGCGGAGAAGTGCGATCATGTCGGTGGAAGGGGTGCACAGGCGGTGCATCCCCTCTACGACGCCGGTTTGTTGGTAGAGCCCGGGAAAAACCAACGGTGGACGGTTTCCAGGTTTAGGCCTCAAAACCTGGGTGCTAGGTTTCCAGGTTGAGCCACAAAACCTGGGCGTGACGGTTTCCAGGTTGAGCCTCAAAACCTGGGAGTGGGCCGGTTTCCGAGTTTGGGCCTCAAAACTCGGGCGCTGAGGGTTTCCGAGTTTGGGCCACAAAACTCGGGCTGGAGGCTGGTTTCCCGGTTTGGGCCTCAAAACCGGGGGCTGATGGAAAAGGCTGGTTTCCCGGTTTGGGCCGCAAAACCGGGGGTGCAGAGTGGTGGCGGCACGTGGCGGCGATCTGAAGGTTGCGTGGAGGCGACGCGGAAGACCGTGCGGGCGTGGCCGTCGGATCTACCTACCACCAGCGGGTGGACTAGAATAGCCTTAGGGTTAGGCTGGACCGCTCTGTAAATACAGTAGTGAGGGGTAGAGTAGGAAATAGGCTTAGGCTAGGTTAGTATAAGTAGTCTAGGGGAGACACCCTCCTCCCTATCTCAGTTAGCGCAGTCATTTGCTTCCTAGCATTAGGGTTTCCACTCTCCCACACCCCTGCTTTAGCTAGTTGAGATCCGCAGAGAGACTCCACTCTGTGTACTGTTGATTCGAGGAAGTGAGGCCGTATCCTCACCTTGGAGCACTGATCGATGGGTTGATTTGCGTCCTTGATTCGAGTTCGTGGCTGTGATTTCCGTTTTGCTTGTGTTCTTCGCGGAATCCTTTTTGCTCCACGATTTTCCCGTCGCTTGATCTCTTTGCTCGGTTCATCTTTTGCAATTCCGTTTGAACCAAGTTGTTCTAGATCGTGAGGCACTTCTTTCCACCGAAGGAATCATCCTCTAACCTCACGGTCTAGGAGATCGATCGATTTTTCGTTTCGGGTCACTTTTCTTCCCTTCCCCCGAAATTCTTCGATTCACCGATTTGGAGTTAGGTTCGAGCCATGATCTCTTAGAGATAGCTCACTAACCTCCTTGTGACTTCACTCACCAAGTTTGATCCCTAGAGGATTTGTTTTGGGTGAGTTCTAGTCGAATCGGTGGACGAACAGTGAATTCGCGGGGTGACCGGACGCTTCATTCAACGACCGGACGCTGCTACAGTGCGTCCGGTGGTTGAACTCTGTCTGAGTTCTTTTGCTTGACCGGACGCTCTGTTCAAATCGACCGGACGCTCCCTTCAGTGAGTCCGGTCAGAAACAGAAAGGTTCCAGAAACGTTTTTCTGTGACCGGACGCGTCCGATGCCCAGTGACCGGACCCTCTGGTGAGTCCGATCGTTTTTCGGTGTTTCGTTTTGCTCGACCGGACGCTGGTTTTTGGAACTGATCGGACGCGCTGCTCGCACTGTTCCCGTGTTTTTGTCTCATCTGACCGGACGCTCAGTGAACGACCGGACGCTTGAGCTCCGTGCGTCCGGTCGCGAACAGAGAGCTCCCAGAGCTGTTTTCTGACGACCGGACGCGTCCGGTCCCTGCTGACCGGACGCAGGCCAGAGTCCGGTCGCTGCTGTATCGCGCGTTTTCGTTCGCGGCTCGTTCGTTCTTGATCGGATTTGAGTTCCGTCTTTTGGGTTGGCGTTCTAGGGTTGTCTAGTGTCCCGCTGTGCTTCTAGGAAGCATCCACCCTACATCTAGGGTCGTGGACATTAGCAAGCTCTAGGTTTCGCTTTTGGGGTTGATCTTGGGACAGTGGCATCTAGTTTCCGAAAGGAAATTTTTGAAGCTCCCATTCACCCCCCCTCTGGTCGCTTTCGGGTAGCTTCTCGGTCCTTCAAGTGCACTCTCCCGTGCTTCACAAGATCGAGCACAAGGTCTACCAAGGATGGTCAGCACACGTAGGGGTGGACCTTAGCATAGTGATGCACTTGTCACAATCACACGATCCTAGAATTCCCTTGTGGTGAGTGTTGGCCCATCATATTTTCACTCAAAAGGACCCAACTGTGGTATGACCTGGCTCAGAGTGGCTTCAAAGCTACAAGCTGCATTGGTTAAGTCATACCTCTCAAACTACAATTGTTGAAAAAATAGATATGAGAATCATGCATATAGCTAGACATAACAATAAATACAGGTGTAAGATGTCAGATTCTTCCAAGGTGGTACTAAACCCACCAACCACAACCACATATAAGCCACTTGGGCACAACATGGGCCAACTTCACAACTACTACAGGCTACTAACGGGCGAGGGTGTTACTTTCAGCTTACCATATCATAGATGTTGTGTTGAACAATGTTTGCACAAAGACCCCTCACATCATTGGTGCCCTCGACGAGAGCTCGTAGCATCATCCCTGAAAATGAAGGGATATGGTACCCAACACGATGTAGAGCATTTAGATATGATTTCACAGCAAGTTTATCCGCCAAGAACTTGTAGGGGTTCTTGGGGCCCGTCTCATCGATTGCCACACGCTGACCATCCACACCCCACCTAACAGGGATGGTAAAGGTAATGTTGGTTTGAAAGCTCATGTCATCCCGCTCATCGATTCTATCAAACCGGACATCTTCAACCTCAAAATTGGGGAGTGACTCTTGTAGCCAGTAGATAGGATCAATTGTCTACGTTACATTTTAAAAACAAATATATCAGATGAAATAATTATTTAGTGCATGTCTTTATGGAAACATATCCATTTATTACAAAATATAGTATACGAAGTATGTTAATTACTTACTAGGCTTGGATACGGAGACCATGCACGTGGCAGGGTTGGAAAGAAACCATGGTTATGCACGTAGACCCATTCTAGCGGAGGCAGGTCTGCCATGTCTTTTTCTGAAATTAGAACACAAAAACGAATATTCATTTTGTACGTATCATATACATATACTGCAGATCTGGGATGCACGTTTGGTGGAGTATTTTCTCTCTATGAACGTGAATTGATCCACTAAGGGCATGTTTGGATCCCACCCACTAAACTTTAGTCACTAAACTTTAATGACTTTTAGTAGCAACACCCTTACTAAAAGGGACTAAAAGGAACTAAAAAGGCTTTTCAGTCCCTTTTAGTGGAGGTGTTTGTCATTTTAGCCACTAAAAGTGACTAAAGTTTAGTGAATAAATTTTAGTGGGTGGGATCCAAGCAGGCCCTAACTAGATCAATAAACAAATCGGTGAAAACAATATTGTCATTCGTGTCTTACTCGTTGTGCATGTGCCATTCGTCCTCACTAGTTAGTCGATCCACTAACTCGTTAAGAAGTAGATCGGAGAAGAGGACGTGAGTTACCAGATCAGGGGAAGGTCCAGGGAGACTGCACGTATGGCCAACGGTGCCGATCCGCCCTTGCCTCCTCGCCGCCGGTCGACGTCGGTCCAAGAACCGCGTCTGTTGACTGCGGTTAAAGGACATGTGAAATGTGAAATGTGTGATGGGGGCAAGTCGGTCGAGTAGTATTTTAGGGGCAGCGCACGTGCGGGCATCCGTTAATTTCCGGGGCGGTTACTTAAGACAACCGCCCTTGTAAATAACGTCCGGCCAGGCGTGGTTGTCCGGCATTTGTAAACACCGCACTGCCGGACCATCCTTCGTTCAACGTTTATTGTTTTAGCCTTTGTCCGTCCGCTCTAAGTTTCCAAGGTCGGACCAGCCTTCCAACGTATATTTTTTTCTAATTCTTAAGCAACCCCGTAGTAATAATTTGTTTAACCTTATGATAACCTAGTACTCTACGAATGTATTGTAAACGAAGTGCCAACAAAATATTACATTTAAAATAATCATACATAAAATGGCCCATTGTTTAAATATTACGTAACCTAGTGATACATAAAATAAAAATTAAGATGTTACAACTCTGCCTTCCATATCAGTACGCAAGTATGGAACAATATTTCATTTTTCGACCTGTGCTTCGATAACCTTGATCTTGTTTGGTAGGTCGGTGAAAAGTTGCATTTCGCAGTACTCATTGTGCTCCTCCAAATCCTATACACCGTCTACTCCTAGGATCCTCTGTTTCCCTGATATAGCCACATGTCTCTTTGGATTCTCAGGATCAGCATAATAGAGAACTTGTGCCACACGATCAGCAGGGACCCACGTGTGATCCTTGTAGCCTACATTATCAAGGTTGACACGTGTGAGTCCAAATTTGTCGACTTCCATGCCACTTGGGTGTTTGACCAATTGGCACCGAAACATGGTCATATGTATTCATACTCCAATTCCCATATGTCTTCTATGAAACCAAAGTGTGTGTGAACCTCCCCAAATGCATCGACATTTTCAATACAAACCCCCTGTTTTGACACACTGACTTCTGATCCTTTGCTTTGGTGTAGAATGTGTATCCATTAATATCATATGTCTGCCAAGATGTGACCTGGGATGATGGCCCAACTGCCAATGTCCGTATGGTTTCCCGTTCTGGTTCCCCTTCTGATAAGTCTTGTTCTCGAAGCCATTTGCCAAATAGATGTTTTTGCTCTCGAACGATCCATTGCTCCGACCGCCCTGGATGTTCTGCTCTTACGAGTGTCATGTGTTTTTTGATCAATGACTCTATTATTGTCAGATATTGCAACACACATGAGTGTGCTTCTTCCACTTGTTTTTATTCCTTGTCGATGAATGTTTTTCTACCCTTGCTGCCTTTCCCTGCCAACCTGCTACCCTTATGACGAGTAACGGGTAAACCAAGTGCACGTCTATCTTCTTCACGCAAGTAATCTTGACAGGCCTCTATGACTTCTTCGACACAATATCTCTCTATCATCGATCCCTCTGGGTGAGCATGATTGTGTACATATCGGTTTAGAATAGACATGAATCTCTCGTACAGCCACATCTCATGCAAGTACATAAGCCCGAGCCACCTAACTTGGTCAACCATGTGCATCATGAGGTGTGGCATTATATCAGAAAAGGATGGTGGGAAGCATTGCTCCATTTGGCCCATAGTTTCTGCCATGAAATGCTTCAAGTCACCTAATTCGTCCTCACGGATCTCCTTCCGTCCAATTTGGTTGAAGAAGTAGCACATCCTAGTTATGACCATCCTCGTGTATATGGGCTTTATTGCCCTAATAGCAATAGGAAGGAATACTGTCAACATCATATGACAATCATGAGCATTAAAATCGGTTAATGACAGGTCTTTCATCGAGACTAGTCTCTTGATGTTGGAGGAGAAACATGTAGGGAATTTTAAGCCCTTTAAGCTTACACGAATTGCTCTCTTCTCATCATTTGACAAGTTGTAGCTGGCTGCAGGAAGGTTGTATCTTCTATTCCCCAGGTCTTGTGGGTGAAGCTCTGGTCTAGATTGCAAACGTACTAGGTCCTCCCGTGACTTCAGTCCATCCTTTATCTTTGTCTTAATGTCCATCAATATCCCAATCACACTCTCAAATACATTTTTTTATGTGCATTCCATCGAGGGAATGGCGCACAACCAAATTCGGCCACTAAGGCAGGTATTTGAAGAAGATTGACATCTTCTTAAAGGGCATTCCTTCAATTGGAGTCGTATCTCTCTTGTTGATCTTTCCATCCTTTTTCTTTTTACCATAGGCGACTTTGATGCTCTTCATCATGTTAAACACGTAATGTCCATCACATCTATCTGGCGCATGCTCTGTCTCAATAGAACTACCAATGAAGTATTTCATCATCCTCTTGCTTCGGTACCTATGTCCTTCCACTAAGAATCATCATCCTCTTGCTTCGGTACCTATGTCCCACTAAGAAGCGTCGGTGACGCATGTACACTACCTTCCGGGATCCCTCTAGGAACTGAGTTGCAGTGGTAGTCAAGCATTCCGAGCACCCTAGGAATCCTTTGATCTGTCCTGAAAGCGAAAATTGTCCTAGGTAGTCAGTGATGGTAACAAAGATGATGGTTCTCAATGTGAAGGAACTCTTTGCAAGCTCAACCCACATTTTCACTCCCTCCTTCCATAGTGTCTCCATCTCTTACATCAATGGTTCGAGAAAAATATCTATGTCAATGTCTGGTGCTTTCGGTCCAGAAATTATCAGAGTCAGCAACAAATACTTTCTCTTATGGCACAACCATGGAGGGAGGTTGTAAATCGACAGGATAACTGGCCACGTGCTATGTGTGCTGGTCCTGTCACCAAATGGATTCATTCCATCTGTGCTCAAAGCGAACCTTACATTTTTGGGGTCTTCTTGGAATTCTAGGTACTTCGCATCAAAGTCCTTCCATTGTTGTGCATCAAATGGGTGATGTAGCACACCATCGCCCTTCTTGCGTTCATCTGAAGCCCACCATCGCATGAGCTCTGAGTCCCTGGGGTTTGAGAATAAACACCTCAAGCGATCAATCGGCGATAGATACCACATAACCAATGCTATGATTCTTCTTTGGTTAGTATCATCTATCGCTAGGGTGCTATTATCCCCTTCAGCATTATGTGCAGCATCTTTTTTCTTTCCACCCTTCTTTCTCTTTTGCCCAGAGGTAGGATCCATGTCTTCCTCAGTATAGTTGTTGTTCCTTTTGTATCGACTTGCACCACATGTTGGACAATTAATTAGGTCTTTGAAGACCTCACAATAAAGGATACAATGGTTCGGACATGCATGTATTCGTTGCACACCCATTGTAAGTGGACTGATAAGCTTCTTTGCTTGATATGTGTTGGTGGGCACAAAGTTTGGTTTAGGAAGCACAACAGCCAACAGAATCAATAGGTCGTTGAAGCTCATATCGGACCATCCGTACTTAGCCTTCAAAACCAGTATGTCCAGCACAAAACGTAGCAACGACCATCTTTTCTCACAACCCTTTTCCTCCGGGTATAAGCGCTCTTTCCTTGCCTTCTTTACTGTCGCCAAGTTATTTAGCCCTTTAATCAGCAATTCTTGTCCCACGTTGCATAGCATCTCTTCTAGGAAGTCATCATCTTCTTCTCCTTCTTCGTTGTCATCACCATCATCCTCTCCACGATATCCTTCTCCATCACCACAACCTTCATCTCCACCACCATCAAAGTCTTCTCTTTGCATCATGCATTACATCGTCGTTATCTCCCCTTACTTCTGGTGCATTTGTAGCTCTTGCCTCTATACTTCTCTCACCATGATGATCCCAAATCTCGTAGTTCTCCATGAAACCCCTTCTTATCAAGTGTAATCTTATTGTATTTGGATCTCGACACACTATACAGTTTCTACAGTCACAACAAGGACAATATATATCCTTTGTCTAATTAATCACAGCATGTCTTTTAGTGGCTTCAATAAAACCATTCACATCTTGTATGTTGGAAGCTTCGAATCTTCGTTTTGTGTACATCCATGACCGGTCCATATTTACCCTATATATATATATATATATATATATATATGTGTGTGTGTGTGTGTGTGTGTGTGTGTGTGTAAAGAAAAGATAAAAATATCCATGAGAAAACATATCATTTACATATATGATGAAGCATTTAATGTAAATTATTTATACAAATATTAGAAAAGGTATCAATTACATATATATATATATATATATATATATATGAAGCTAAACAAAAATTAGTGCCCAAATTGCTTCTATATTAAAAACAACATCCATACCATGTCTTTTCTGTAGATCTCGGTGTGCTGCAAAGTCAAATAAATGTTTCTGCAAAAATCAAAAAGGGTTTAAGGTTTACAGAAGCTCACCCCACAATCCCAACTCGTTTGAAGGTTGAAAGGGAAAAACCTCTCCCTCCCCTCTATTCTTGCTATTTCTTGCCTCCAAGTGAGCTGAATGAACAGCAGTGTTAGCTGCTTTTGTCACGATGAAGAAAAAAGGGTCTTGGAGCATGTTTTTTTTCTGGGGTGGTTGACTAAAGAAACCGCCTCTGATAACTCATTTACTGGGGCGGATCTCTTAAGAAACTGTTTTTGAAAACAAGGCTCTTCAGTGTCGGTTCACAAAGGACGACCGCACCTGAAAAACGATCTTTAGAGGCGGTTCACTTAAGGAAACCGTCCCTGAAAACGGGACCGTTTTCAGAGGCGGATTTCTTAATTGCACCGCCTCTAAAGATCTTTTTTTAGGGGCGGTTCATAAGCTGCAGTGTCCAACATAATGGTTAGAGGCGGTGTGCTATTTGAACCGCCTCTGTTAAAAATAGGTGGCGTCGCTGAAAACATTTTGTGTACTGACTTAAAATAGTATGATAAGTTTGGAACTAAAAAGGTAATTGGGCAAAGGAATTTAAAAAGATTTGCTTGGGTCATTTTCAAAACAATCAAGACTCAAGTTTTAATGCTGGAAGCACATTGTCCACATTGATTAAAATGGCAATACTGTTACTGAAGCTAGATATTCATTTCCTAATAGTGTCTCGTAATTTTGTTTACGCTATTCAAATTGTTACCAGCGTTGTAAGCCTTGACAGTATAGTCAGAATCCGAAGGCACAATATGTGGATATTTGGATATCTCTGCTACCATTTGACCAAACTGCAGGACAGACAATCCTTTCTTGTTGTTTTCCATGAGGCCATCAACATCAGTTTGAACCTGCACTCATTTGAAAACTGGAAATATAGAAATTAAACTTACAAATTGTGAGCGTAAATATTAAGTGTAGAAAGCAATTATGTTAACGGGAAAATGGTCCCAAAGCAGGAAGAGGCTGCAAAGGTGATTGAAAAAACAAAAGTGAAGCAAATTGACTTAAAAAGTAAACTGTCACTATGAGGAAAGGTATATATGAAAGAAAAATATGATCAGGTAGTCCAAACTGTGTACCAATGAAGCAGTCCCAAATTGCAAAGAGTTCTGCTAGGCTATCTCAATTGGTATGCTTGTTAATCTGAAGAAGTATGAGCTATGCACTAAAAAACAAACATCTCATTTATATGAGAGCCAAAATGTTATATGAATCTTGGTAGCTGTTATCATTCTTAGTGAGAAAGAGTGCAAAATGTATTTGAGCTACTGACTCTGTGAAACTAATTTCAGTATTCTGAACCGTTGGAGAATAAATTAAAACACTTTTCAAGGTATTTGTTGATGGGTCGCCACAAAATGCACACTATATGTGCTGGTACTAAATAGCAGTGCAAAGCAACTTTGATTTATTTAGTGAGCTTGAAATTTGTGACTGCTGGACAGTTCCATGTTGATAATAACCGATAAACCTGTTTAGTATACTGTTTCAACGATTTGCTATGGCTTTAAAATGAAAGTATACCGGGGAAACTATCCTAAGTGAGAATTCCTTGAAACCACTACCTATAATCCATCGCATAGTGGTACTTACCTGACTGGTCTAATTTCACAGGACCTTCATTAGTTCATTTTTGTTAACATACTTTCTTGGCCCCTTTGACCTTTCTTCGTGACGACATCAACCTGTTTTAACAAAGCACTGTGAACATTATTATTTTAGACACCATGTCCCCATTTAATCATATTATCTGCAGCACATGAATTGTAGAAGGAAGCAAAGTGAGCAGCGACCTGGAGCCTTACCGTGATGACCCGCCGGAGGACAGAGCTGACACTGTCACTGATGGTTTCCTACCGGACCCCGCGAACGCTCCCATAGGCATCGCTGATTCTCCACATTGGTCGCCACTGTGCAGGCGTGGAACACGTCCACTGCGCATGCCACAACAAAGAATAAGGAAGGGAAGTCGCAGATGGAGGGATCCAGTGAGGGGACGGACGGATCCAACTGCGGAGGCAGCAGATCCAGAGACGCGATGGGTTTCAGTCGCATAGGCCGACGCCACCGACGTCGCCCGTGGTAGGGCTGGCGCTCGGTGTCAGGGTCCGGAGAGGGAGGCCAGCCAGCCGCGGTAGGCCCGACGGCGAGGAGGCAACCAAGGGCGGGGCAGATGCGACACGAGGGAAAGGCGGAGGCGGCGCCGGAGGCATAGGGAGGCGCCCGAGAGAGAGGTATGCGTACTGGCCGGGGATTTAGCGGCGGAGGCGGAGGCGGAGCGCAAGACGACGTTGTATCCCGCGTACAGCTGAGGCGTCCTTTTTTTCTCCTCTTTTGCACCAGCGTGGGTGAGGTGCATCCTGGAAGGCAAGGAACATCGTGGAAGGTAGTGATCTGGTGACCATTGATGTCCAATCCAATGGACAGAAAAGCCTGTGACGTGGCCATTTCTGGGAGCCGGAAATGGTGTACATGAATAAGGGTAATGGTAGATATGCACCTAAGCAAGCTGCAGCCTCTTGGACATGCAAGACACCATAGGATCAAATAAAGCAAGTCAAAAAATAGACAGAAGGAAAAGGGAACACAATTTAGTGAACCAAAACTTCTTTATCTAGCAAAAATTTATATTGATGGGATGACAATGCTTACAATGAGATCATCCGAAGATTATTAAGCCAAATGCCATAGGGCACATGAACCATGGCAGCAGTCACGAGGCAATGCACAAAAGTGATGTGCTAACATCAAGGTAACAAGCGAGGTTACTCTAATGGCCTTGCTATGTTTTATACTCTAATGGCCTTGCTATGTAGCCTAAAAATAAAACATATCTAGAGGGGGGAGGGGGTGTTCTTGTAGTAGGCAAATATGAATTGAACTATTTATTCGTGTGATGCACAAACATGCATATACAAGGAGCAAAACATGGGACTGCAGCTTGCCGACTGATAAAGTTTACTAATGGAATGCATCTATGTTACCTAATACTCACGTCGACTAGGTACCAGAGAAGCAGAGACACATGATCTGATATGCCCTATTGTGCCATCTTTGATAGCTTAAGGCTCAGTTTAGACAAGTTAGAAGCAAATGACTCACAAACTATTAGAATAGAGATAATTGTGCTGCACTATTACAAAGGTATCTGTCCCCAATTTCAGGCCATGGCATGTTAAATGAAAATTCAGAATAATGGGTGAGATATGAAACTAACAGATGACTATATAAGATGGAATCACATACTGAAAGTGGACATGCTATCATTGGGATAAATCCTAATTACTATCTAAATGGGATTAATGACAACTTATGGATTTGTTTTGTAAACACACAATTTAATATTAGAAGCAATCTGCCAATATAAAAAAAACTAACTCTTGGACTAACCATATGAGAGAACTCACTAAAGTAACATTCACATAAACACAGAGCATGCATCAGCATCACCAAACAATCGATAACCACAAACAGTCACCACCAATGTTGGTGATCAACAAACAGAATAGGAGAGTCAAATAAAGGGAATGTAGTGTGCTACCTGACTCGACAAAGTTCATTTGTGAAGTTTATACGAAGAAGTCCGGCACATTGTGGAGGAAAAGTTGTTCCAGACAATATTTGGATTGCCGGTGGCATCCAATAGTTGAGTGGCCACTGCCAGCTCTTGTGATGATGGGGAGCGGTAGTCGCTGTAAGGAGTTGAGGAGAATCCAATGCTGCTTCTCTAGATAATGGGAGCAACAGAAGCCATCACTCGAGGAAAAGCGAAGGAACCGCCGCTATGAGAAAGCGGATGAGCCTCTGCTTGAGAACATCTTGACTGCACAAAAAAAAGCTCCTCATGACTTTTGAAGCAATCCATCCTCATTCTATTAATGTGCTTGTACAAAAACATATTTGGTCAAAATTCTCTTTTGTGAATGCATAAGGAGCTTGTGTATCAGAATCCAAGCAAAGATCATTATCAGGTCATCTATATTTTAAGTGTTTGTTGTCACCCAAAAACAATACAATAATACCGCTTTGGCATGGTAAGGATCAAACCAATAAAAAATTCAGTATCTTAGGTGTCAGATTCTACAAGTTCAGTTTTTTTGTTTATAAAATGTAGGCCTTTAGCAAGATCCTAATTCTTTCTGGAGATGCAGCAAGCTCCTCCAAAGTTTCTTTTAACAAATCCAAAGTATTTTTTTCTTGTGTGCAAAAGCAAAGTGAAAGTGTTTTCCTCCATCTGAACATTGTCGATATGACCAAATATACCTAATTGAGGATAGCAGCTGGTAGAACAAAATGTCAAAAGGGGGAGGCAAGCTCAAACGCGCAGATGGGAATCTAGATGTCAAAAGCATGCTATAAAAGACTTGATTCTTCGAATCAGATATAGCCTATATCAGAACAGTAACTCACTTGAATCTCAAGCATAAATGAAAAGCAAAACAGTTCAAGTCAGATCTAGCATCTCATGAGGCGAGGGAAGTACAATTGTTTAAGTAAATTTGCATCCAATTGGTTCGAATCTTGAAACAACCCCTATCATTTTGGTGGAATGATAAAGGGATGCATCCATCATTGCCCAAGAAAATAGAAATGTTTTTTTTTTCTGCCAAACCCACAGATCCGTGCAAGAAAGAACATCAACAGGCATTTAGCTAAATGGGAGGGGGGGCTTTTGTGAAAGATTCTGTTAAGCTCCGAAGAGAAACTCCCGGTAAGCTCAAACCTTTGCGCAAAGGAAACCAAGAAGCACGCAAAGCTTTAGTTTCTAGCTCAAATCTCGACCAGGATGTGCGGCCTCACCTGCAACCGTTAGCAATGGCAGCGAGCCCAGCAGTGCTGAAGCCCTCACAAGAGACGAGGTGTAGCACCTGGAAGTTTCGGAAGGAGGCAGCGATCATCTCGACGCAGTCGTCGGTGATGGCCATGCGCTTGAAGCTAATCTCCTCGAGCAGCGGCCAACCGTCGACGACGGCGGCGACCCACGGCGCAGCGGCGAAGCCGGGCGGCACGAGCCTGAAGTCCGCAAATGAATGGTCTATGCCGGTGGGTTGACGGGACGAAATCCTCTGCCGTCGCTTGCTTCGACAGCGTGGTGCAGTCACGAAATCTGAACCGGTGGTTGCGGATCCAACAGCTACGGGCTCCAACCAAGCTTCCAGGGCACGCTTCGTCAGCTGCGCTGGGCCTCGGCCCAACAAGAACATCACGCTGCTTGGTCATTTGGCATTGCAGCAAGCATTTTTGGCGCGAGGCCGCTGCTGTACGCGCCGTCTCCGTATTTTGGCGCGAGGAAAAAGAGGGGCGATCCTCTGGAGCTGAAGCTAGGTCAACCTTCGATGGCAGGTGTGTTGAACTTCTTTCTAATTTATTCCTATGCATCAGATTGCAAAGTGTGTTGCTCTTTTCTATTCTCACCAAGTTTATCCAGATTGCAATGGTTGGGTCCTAATTTGGTTGTTTTTGTCCTGTATACCAAAATAAAATCTGCATGTTTTAGATGAAAGATTGAAGGAGACATCAACTTGCCCACATTGAAATCAGATCTACATCTACAAATACGACATGGAAGAAAAAAGGTCTGTAATGCTATGGATGTTCCTTGTTCTCCACAAAATTAGATAGACTTCAGTTTCTTTACCACCAAATTAAATACGCATCTCATAATTATTTTTTTTCTTGCAGTAGGGACAGTTTGCTTCCTAAATTGTTACCTCAAGTTGGAATGGAGTTCAGTACTATAGATGAGGCTTCGATGTATTGGATTAGCTATGGAGGTCAAAATGGTTTTGAGGTTAGAAAAAGATATGCAAACAAAAGAAAGACAGATGGAAAGGTTCGGTCCTGCAGATATGTTTGTGCAGATGAGGGTCATAGAAAATAGGATAGAAGGGATCATGCAATAAAGTGTTCCAGAGCTGAAACTAGAACTGATTGTAAGGTTCGCATGGGACTTGTAATGGATCGAGAGAAGGAAAATTATAAGGTGTCTGATCTGATTTTGGAACACAATCACAACCTTCATTTGCCACAAACTTCGCATTTGATGGTGTTCCAGAGAAAAATTTCAGAGTTACAAGGTTTTGAAATTGAAATAGCTGATGATGCTGGAATTGGTCCTAAAGCTGCACATGAATTGGCTAGTCTCCAAGTTGGTGGCTCGGTTAATCTAAGTTACACACTTCGTGACCACAAGAACTATTTAAGGGGCAAGCGCCAACGAGAGATGACATATGGTCAAGCAGGAAGCATGCTTATGTATTTTCAAGATAAAATTGTTGAGAACCCATCATTTCAATATGCACTGCATATGAATCGGGAAGAACAAATAGCAAATATATTTTGGGTCGATGCTAAAATGCTCACTGATTATGCTTATTTTGGTGATGTCGTTAGTTTCGATACTACTTTTGGAACAAACAAGGAGAGTAGACCTTTTGGTGTTTTTGTTGGGTTCAATCATTTTAGAGAAACTGTTGTTTTTGGTGCTGTTCTCTTGTATGATGAGACATTTGAGTCATTTAAGTGGCTATTTGAGACCTTCCTGAAAGCACATAATGGCAAGCACCCTAAAACAATTTACACAGATCAAGATGCTGCGATGGGAAAAGCTGTTCATGAAGTGTTTTCAGAGGCATGGCATGGTCTGTGTACTTTTCATATTATGCAGAATGCTGTGAAACATTTAGCTGAACCAGAAAAGGATGAATCAAGTACTTCTTCTGAAGATGTAGTTGAGGGCACCGAGGAAGAATCAAATATCCTTGCAGATTTTAGTGCATGTATGTATGAATATGAAGATGAAGAAACATTCAAAAATGCATTTGACATTATGAGGACAAAGGTGAAGAAGCAAACTTGGTTGGATAGCATATATAAGGTGAAAGAAAAATGGGCTGAATGTTATATGAAAGATGTGTTCACTTTAGGGATGAGAAGTACACAGTTAAGTGAGAGTCTAAACAGTGAATTGAAGAGGCATTTCAAATCTGATTTTGATATCATTCGATTTCTTAAACATTTTGAAAGGGTGGTGGAAAGCAAAAGAAATAAGGAGTTGAATTCTGAATTTGAATCAAGAAAAAAATTACCTAGAATCAAAATGAGGACACCTATGTTATTGCAAGTTAGCAAGCTATACACTCCTATTATATTTGAGGCTTTTCAAAGTGAATATAAAAGATCCATGGCAGCGTACACTACAGCGTTGGAAGGCAACAATGAATATCTTGTCTCAATTGGGAGTCTTGATGAAGATTTTAGATATGAGAAGGAGTACAAAGTCATTGGTGATCCTCTACAACAAACTAGTACATGCAGCTGTAGGCAATTCAACAGACTTGGAATATTGTGTGGCCATGCTATAAAAGTCCTTGATTTGATGAATATCAAATCTCTCCCTGCTCATTATGTATTGAAGCGATGGACAAAAGAAGCACGTAGTGGAGCAGTACAAGATAACCAAGGTCGAAGTATAATAGAGAACCCGAGGTTAGATGAGACACTTCGGTACAAATCTATGACTCGCAAATTTCTTGGCTTGGCACAACGAGCTGCTAGCCATCCAGGGTGTTCCTTGATAGTTCATGACACACTTGATATCCTTAGCAAGAAAATTGAAGAAGAAATCAATAGCTGCACTACCCCAACTGTGGATCAAGTCACTGTTTCGACAAATGTTATTCCTGTAAGTAATTTGGTGAGTACAGCACGCTTAAAGAAAAAAGAGGTGGAAACAAAAACTTCGAAACGGAAAAGAACTTAGCTTGATAAGAAGCGCAAGTTTACAAAGAAGGGAACCAAAAAAAAGGAGAAAGGTTCAGTGGTATGCACTGCCACATAATATATTACATTCTCTGTATACTATAGATGTATCAATGGAAAGCTGTTATCTTACTATTATCTTACTCTTCTATTATTAGAAGGAACAAGAACCTGTTAAAGTGGCATTCGATGATGGTGTAGCCAAGAAAGGGATGTCTGAAGCTTACTGTGCAGAAAATGTTTGGCCTGGTACTTCTTGTCCCAAGGAAGGGTTGTCTGAACCTTACTTGGCCATTCATAGCTACTCTCAGTTGTTGACAGTAAGATTTTAAAACTATAATCTTTCATCTTTGTAGTGAGGATCTGGACAAAGTTTAATTATTGTTTTTTTATTTTGCAGGGAGCAATGACTAATGATCTTAATGTTGAATTCTAATAACAGAGTTAGTTCTGGAGAATAGCTTTTGGTATTTTGCTTGAAGTGCAAAGTTCAGTGTGCTTGAAGTGTAAAGTTTAGCCTGTTATGATAACAGATGCTGGAAAACAGTACTATATTTTGTCAAACCTCTGAACTTGCAAAAATCATTAATATATTCTGAACATGTCTCTGAACTTACAAAAAGGAGTACAATTTATTCCACAAATGCAGTCTGTACAACTTACTTATTTTTTCTGGTTTCTATACACAATATATTTGCATAAAATTGCTAGTTCTTGCACAAATTTCCTACATAAAATTGCTATTTTTTTCTGCATACTTTCAGTACATAACATAATGCTTACATACTATGGGTTACAAACATAGAGCCGCTGAACAACTAGCTAGAGAGGGTCGTGCCTCTCGAGTACATCTTCATAGCCAGAGCTTGTGCACCAAAGGAGCTCCACCTTGTCTGCGATAGAGTGGAGCGTCGAAATCTCACTAGCTAGCATGACCTGAGCACATCACTTGCAGACGACGAGCGACAACTGCCTGTATGACGGCCTAGACGGGAGCGCACCTGATGCCCCGTCTTGAGCTGTAGCCCCGGCCTCCGCGAGGGCCGCGCCTCTGTGCTGCGACGACGTTGTGGGTCGGAGCACCATGGCGGCGTGGGGCAGAGCGCATCTGCTGCGACGGCGGAGACGACGGGAGAAGGGGAAAGAGAGGTCCCTGCTGTTTATGAACGATGTGGGCTGGAATGGGCCGGCCAAATTAGCCTGCTACACAACTTGTATGAGGCTGACGTTGGATCCATAATGAATGGCTCAGATTTAGTGACTGCGCGGCGCCGTCGGAGGGAGCGACTGCAGAGGATTTTGTTCCGGGTTGACCGGGTGAGGGAAGAACCGAGCAGACGGGGTCTGGAATTGGAAACCGCAAAGAAATCGTGGGCGAGTCGGGAAGCTTAGCAGCTACTTTTTTTTTCTGGGGCCGGGCCTGAAGCCTCAGGCTCGAACGGAGAGTGCCTGCTAACAGGTTGATAGGTGCTGAATAGCTATTTGGTACCTAGGTACCATATAGTAATACTATATATATATATAAATTTTATATACTCCCGAGAGTAGATACTCCCACCTTCAATAATTAACATTGTGTATGGATGTATAATTATTTATCACCTTGAGTATGTTTACATACTTATTTTAAGATACTCGAAATCTTACTACCTGAAAAAAATTTAACATAGCCTATATTTTTTAATATATTACTATAAATATCATTACAGTACTATATAAAATAAGTATAACCATATACTTTATGTATACATACATACTCAACATAAATATTATTGTAGATATTTTAGTATGATTATATACTCCGCGTACATATACTTCGTTAGGCTATATACATCGTAAATCTAGAGATATACCACATAGGAGTAACTACTCCCAGGGAGTAGAAAATAATTAGGGTAAATTTTATATACTCCCGGGAGTAGTTACTCCCACCTTCAATAATTAACATTGTGTATGGATGTATACTTATTTATCACCTTGAGTATGTTATGCACAAGTTTAGCCGGATAATATTGTGTTATGCGTTTAGGATTATATATACAAAACGTTGTTCTTCAAAAACTACAGAGCATACAAATGATCATCATCATTTGGATGCAATGCTTCATTGCTGTCATAATGGTATTCGCCGTTGGGATTTATGACCTTGTTGAAAAGAAATTCTGCTATTGTCTCTTGAATTGTTTTCAAGTGGTCTTTTTCTATAACAACAATAGTAATAAATAAAATATACAATAAAAATTTATATATTTCGTACTTTGAGGATCTCATCAAGAGTTCTATTTGACTATGCAATGATGAATTCACAAACGCAGTATCCATATAAGTTGTTACCGGTTCCTGCCATAGACATCACTGTACGATAAAAAGATTACTCTCGTCATCCCGCGTGTGAAATGAATTGTTACATGAATTTTGAGTTACATCAAGTGGCGCTCTTCAATCCTTGCGGTGTTTTTCAATAAACTTTTTTCAAACCTTGTCCAATAAAACAAATTGGATTGTTACTTAATTATTATAGAGTTAAAAGAGCAGGAATCCATGTTTTTGTCTTGTCACACGTCTCCTTGTAACATATATACACAATTTCATTTTTCTATTTATTAATACATATATTTCTTCATTTATTAATATATAAAGCAATCGTGTACATATATATAAAACATTATTGGTGTACATATACAGAGATGAACATTATTGGTGTACATATAACTCATGTTTTTATCCATTTCTTTTTTAAAAAAACATCAACACATGATGCATGCATACACTACGGTGGCGTTGGAGGGACCGGCCGGGGTGGGCGTGCACCGTCGAGGCTGGGCGGCGTCGAGGACGGCCGGTGAGGAGGCGGCGTCGAGGTGGTCGTGTGGCCGGGCGGGGGTTGGTCGGTGGGGCACGGCGCGAGGATGAGGACGGCGACGTCGAGGCGAGGACGAGGATGGTGGCGTCGTACGTCAGCATCGGGGCTAACGATGTGTCGGGGCACGCACGCGGCAGGCGGCGGAGAAGGAGTGCGGCAGTGGTGGCGAAGTTGGCTACTCTGTCGTCGATCTTGAAGAGGAGAAGAAGAAGAGAGAAGCGCAGAGGTTATATATTGGAGGGACCTTTAGGCCCGGGTTGTACCACGAGTCGGGACTAAAGGCCCTTTAGTCTCGGCTCTTGGTACAACTCCGGACTAAAGGTCCCTTTGGGTGGGCTGTGAATCCTTTTGGGTGGGCTGTGAAAACCTTTAGTCCCAGGTGTGTTTACGATCCGAGACTAAGGGTACTAAAAATTAGGTTCCCACTAGTAACAGTTGTGCTTGGTTTTCTGTATCTTTTATTCTTTTATAAATATGTTGAATCATTTTAATTGCCCAGTAAATTAAATACTAGGCATAATGTTTTTTAAAAATAATTTAGATTCCTTTTGCTTTATTGTTCATAGAAAAAATTGTAACCTAGACTTTTTTATTTGTAAATATTAGACATAATTGTTACTAATATTTAGTATTTTATTAATGCAAAAATATAATATTTAGTTAAAATGGCTGGAACTTTTTATGGGCACTCGGTAAAGATTTTTGAAAAAAGACCGATATACCCGGCCTACTGCCTCCCCCCACCCGTCATTGGAAAAGTGTCAGACCCTGTGTTGACACCTCTTAGCGTCAGCAGAAAAGTCCGCAAGTACACGGAAGTATCGTTGTAGCACTTTACCCGGAAGTATTCAGGGTATCGTATTTTCCACAGGGAACGGTGTGCTATAGTCTCTTGGTCTAGTCCTCCCAGATAAGACAAGAAGAAGGGTAACGAGGGTAGCAAGGTTCTTCTAAGGAACAGGTCCTTACCTGATCAAGCTCAGCCAAACGTAGTCTGCTTCGGTCAACGGGTGGAGACTAGTTTCCCAATCTATACCGATACAGCTCTACCAGGAATCCCGAACGTGGGTGAATTACAAAGTACGGACAGGGTTGTCACCACCTGCCGCCTACCTCCTCAACCGTGGAGACCCAGGCAACCTACCTGCAACCACTTAGCCTAAACACCGCGTTTACGCTAAGGGTCACTACTCTAGCGGTAGCTAGGACTTGCGCCTTCTCGCTAAAGCACTCACCCGAGGGTGAACAATCGGTCCAGCTAGCTAAGAAAGCGATAAGCTAGAACAAAATAAGAACTTAGAACCAAAGTTGAACACGAACCTTTATACTTCAAGAAGTACTCAAGATCGTAGAGGTACAAGCGGAGTCATACCGACGACCCCGGTGTTCCTTTCGTGGAGGTAGCCGATAACTCTGGTACTTCTCCGACTCGCACTTACTCGCTCCCTATTCTAGTTAGCTACTAGAGCTAAGATATATGAGGCACTACTCCTTCTTCCATGGATCCCTCTTGAGATATGATTAATGAGCACTTGGATGCTTTGTGAGGAGGGTGCAGGCCTTCTTTTATAGGTGGAGGTGCCTTCGGGAATGAAGGACCTCTCCTTCTCTTTTGGAAAGTCCAAACCGACCTCAAACCGCTTTCAAGATGCGCTGCACCTGGACAGAAACCACGTGCACCGCCTTTGCAAAGGCGGTGGGACTCTCCCTGCCAAAATTGGCTGGAAACCACCTCAGCGACGGCCGCACCCCAGTCGGCCCAAATCGGCCCATCTTTGGTGGGTTGCTTCTTTTTTGCCTCTAGATGGGTCATGCAAAGTTTGGGCTCATCTGGAGTTGGTTTGATTTGGGTCTTGGCCTTTTTATCCTTCCAACAGGGCCCTGATTTGCCTAGTATTGGGCCTATTTCCCCTTGGGCTCATATCGGGTCCATTTACATGTCATATGTTGTATGTGTTGGAGCCCGTTTGTAGTCGTTTACGTGAATGCCCTCCTGCAATTGACCAAACACCAAAACTTGTGGAAATAGTTAGTTGTAAGCCCTATTTTATGTTTGATGTTGGTTTTATGCGAGTCTTGGCGGTTATAAAGTATGAGTTAAGGACCGCCAACACCCTGACAGGGAATTGGTTCTGTAAGGAAAATGGACCTTGGTCCATTTAACTTTGGATTTTGGTGCTTGACGATCAACATAACCAAATTGGACTAATGTGTTTGTTTTGTAGTCCAATAGGGTGCAAATGTGACTTGGACGAAGGCAATATGGTGATCAAATGATCAACACCTCAAGCAAGACCCTACAATATGTATTGAAGGCTTACAAAGATCAAGCAAAGTCCAAGACACAAGAAATAGAGGGCCGGACGCAAACAAAGTTGAGTCGCTCAAGTTGAGATAAGAGCTGATTGAATTGGAACTGTCTCATGATTTTGGATCTGCTCAAACTGGCATGACACTAGCATAAAGCTATAGAGATTTTCATTAGCTTTCTGAAAAGTCCAAGATCATCGAAATCGGAGTATGGAGCTAAGAGTTATGCCCAAAATACGAAAGTTTGTCTCGCTGAAAAAAGAGCATCGGACGTGTCCAATGCCGGAGCATAGGACGCTCTGATGCTCTCTAAAATCGGTCCAGAATGAACAGTATTATAGTAGAGACCGATGCAGCATTCGATGCCTGCACCGGAGCGTTCGATGCCCCCAAAAACAAGTCTAACAGCTAGTTTTCCAACGGCTACTCAACATATGAGCATTGGACGCGTCTGATGCCTTCACTGTAGCGTCTGATGCTCTACAGAAAGCTGTTTTCAGCCCCCAACAGCTCTATTTGCTTGGGAGCCTATATATACCACCTCTAATCAGCCAAAAAAGGTATGGAGGAGTGAGGAAACATACCAAGGGTGTTGCTACACCATATTAGTGCCTCCATATGCATAGTGCTTAGTGATTCACATGGTGATTAGTGTAGGTGTTTTGCGAAGTCCTACCTTAATTGTGTGCTTTACCTTTCCTAGCTTAGTTGATAGGCTAGTTGATAGGATTGGAACCTAGGTCGCATAACTCTTTTGCGGTAGAGATAGCAACACACCTAGCAAAACCATAGTTGCACAATTAGATAGTTTACTTTATTGCATAGGTTTTGACTAGGTGGTAATTAGAGGTGATAATTTAGAGCAAAGTTTTTTAGTTGCCTAATTCACCCCCCCTCCTAGGCATCACGGTCCTTTCAATTGGTATCAAAGCCGATTGGCTCATTTTTGGACCCTTGGCTTCACCGCCGTTGAGCCGACGCTATTAAGAGTGGTTGGGATAGATACCTCTAGGCCTCCACACTTTGACGGCACAAACTTCCCCTACTATAGTGCTAGAATGGCTTGCTACCTAGAAGCAGTTGATCTAGGTGGTTGGAGAGTCACCCGCGACATGATAAAACCCCTTAAGAATCACGAGAAGCCTACCGCGGGTGATGAAAAAGAGCTTCATTTTAATGCTAGAGCTAAAAATTGCTTGTTTGAATCTTTTAGCATGGATGTGTTTAACCAAGTTTTTACTTTACAAACATCTCATGAAATTTGGATAAAACTCCATGAGCTCCATGATGGCACAAGTAATGTTCGACAGCAAAAACATCACCTAGCTAAATCAAGTTATGATTCTTTAAAAATGAATGAAAATGAGCTTATTCGTGATATGTATTCTTGTTTGAATCTAATTATCAATAAGCTCAATTCTATTAGAATTACAAAGCTAGGTGATGCGGATATTGTGAGGAAGATCATCTCCATGCTACCAAAGAACAAGTATGCAACCATCATCACCATTCTCCACAACATGGAAGACTTGAGCACCGTGACCCCGGCCATTGTCATTGGCAAATTAGTGGCATTTGAGATGTCATGCAAGATGGGTCAAGAAGAAGCCACTTCATCAAGCAAAGGCATAGCTCTCACATGTGATGAGAAAATTGAGACAAGCTCAAGCTCAAGCTCCTCGAGTGAAGATGATGAAGAAGAGGATGATGATGATGAAGAATCAAGTGATGATGATCAAGCCTCCACCTCATCCAACTCCTCCTTAGATGAAGAAACAATCAAGCTAGTGCGTGGGGTGGAGAGGATGATCTGCAAGCTCAATGTCAAGGGTGTGTCCATCACAATTGAAGATTGTATCTTCACCAATCAAAGAAGAGAGCAAAGAAAAAATGGATGTTATCAATGCGGCAAGAGAGGGCATTTTGTGGAGGATTGCCCAACACAAAAGTCTACACCCAAGGACAAGAAAAAGAAGGGATGCAAGGCCAAAGCCCTCACCACCATCAAGACATGGGATGTTTCATCAAGTGAAGATGAAGTCCAACACAAGAGGCGCAGTCACAAGCACTCATCATCAAGCTCCTCGCATGTGTGCCTTATGGCACGAGGTAACACAAACTCTATCTGTAGTGATAGTGATAGTGATTATGAACTACTATTAACTATGCTAAGGCTTGCACTAGTCGACAAAACAAAATAAATGTCTTAAAAGAAAAATTAGAAAGCTCACAAAAAGCATACAATGTTTTGCTTAATCAATGTGAAACTTTTTCAAATCTCAATGTTGAGCTATCTAATAAAATTGAGAAACTTGAGACTAGTGTAAGCACAATTAGTGATGAACAACTTGTAAAGAAAAATGAAAAACTAAAAAGCAAAGTTAGCTAGCACATAAGATGCCTAAAAAACCGGTTGGCATTGAAACTCTAATGCTACTTTTGCTATCTGACGAGGCAGCTAAACACGATCCGCGCAGCACCGATCTCGTTTTTCTCCCCTTGGTACGTGACATGAACGTCACCCAAAGTCCGAGGTGGAGAGATATGAGGTTGCGGTAAGGGACCTCGCCATGGTTTTGGCCTTGATTTTACTAGTGTGCCAATTTTTTTTGCTGCCAAAGGACAATGGCGAGCTAATCCAGTGGAGGATCCAGAATTATTTACCTTTGATTTTGTCAATTGGTCTTCAGCCTGAAGAAGTTCATCTATCGTGAACACTGCATTGACTGCTATACGTACAAAATCTTGAGTCGGTGGAGTGATGTCCGACTCGTCGCAGTCCTCTTCATTTGCCCAGAACTTAGCAAAGGACCCAGGCAAACGGCAGCCTCTAAGAGGATCCGCCGACGCGGACTCCTCAGCTGCTGCCTCGTCGCAAGTTTGTGTCACTGTCGTTGCCTCGCCTTGTTCCTGTGAAGGATCAGACAACAAAAATTTACCTGAGGTTGCCTCGGCGTTGATCTTGGATGCCGCTGAGATGTTGTCCTGGCTGTTCGAGGGCCGGGCGTATGGTGCCAGGGTGAGACGCCGTCGACGTCAATCAGTCATCGCTGCCGACCCCACATCTCAACTTATACTTACCAACTTACAACATGGAGAGAATAGGCAAAAACGAAGACTATTTTATATATTTTTATTTTTCTATGTACTATTGGTTCCACGTATCTCTCTAGTGAGGATGCCCTAAGACGCGATGAGTATATATTTCGACCCCTGAGCTACCAACCAAACACTTGTAATGACATTTATACAGATTCTTCGTTGTTTTGGCGTGGATTAATAACCAGATTCTTGGCCGTAGATTTGGACTAGGCTGGTCATCAGATGCGGTTTGCCAATACGTGGGCCCCACCCTGACCCTGTGTTCGTGGGAGTCCGTGTTCGTGTCCCTTCCGTGCTTCGAGCCCTTGTGCTGCCAGCCCTCTCTCTCCACGATCCTTTGTGACAGATGAAGTGTGGCAATAGGTACACGAACACGTACAGCAGCGCAGAAGATCCCAACGACTAGGGGGCAGGGGACACGAGAGTAGATAGAGGCTAACAGGTATTGTATCTGAGGGCGTGTTCGTTTCCAGGGCAAAAATGTTTTGCCCTGTCACATCGGACGTTACGACCCTAGTTTCGCCTATTAAAAATATATTAATTAAAAAACTAATTTGTCAGCCAGAGACTAATTCACGAGACGAATCTATTAAACTTATTTAGTTCATGTTTTGACAATGTGGTGCTACAGTAAACATTCGCTAATGATGGATTAATTTACCTTAATAGATTCGTCTTAGTAATTAGCATATGACCCTGTAATTAGTTTTATAATTATTTTATTTTTAATAGATGAAACTAGTGCCGCAACGTCCGATGTGACAGGCAAAAAAATTTTGCCAGGGAAACGAACACGCCCTGAATATTTGATATTTACGAATAATTTGACATATATTTCTCTTATGTCTGTAATTTATAAAAATGATTTGTAGTTTTTTTAAAAAAAATTGGCATATATGTTCATAAGATCTGCAATCCATATAAATACCTAAATTACATCACTTTGTATAATGAATTACACTAAGAAATCATTGTAAATATAACAATAGGAAAGTGTAAATGTAGCTATAAGATAGTGTAAATGTATAGGTTAAATCTGGACCGGTCGTTGGATAGATGCTTCCATCTCCTGAACTATATACCATCTGATGTAATTTGCTTAGAACAAATCTTTTGACATAGCATATAATACACCATGTAATACAGTGCGACTTGCATATTCCGTACTAACTAAAAACGGTTCAGACTAGGTATCATACCTCACCATACTAACCATGGACATCCAAGATGCACAGGTTGGTAAAAAAAAAAAAAGCATTAGAACTCAGTACAATATATACATACATGCTATTCACTTATTGCATTCCTATGAACAAAATTTAGGGCTCAGGCTCTACTGGTCATCAATTACATATGCTTTATCCAACTTCTTCTCTAGTGATAAAGGGGCAGAGAAATTTAATGGCGAGAACATGTCATCATATTTGGATTTGGGGGCAGGCTTGAACTCGTAAGGGCCAACCTTGGTTCCCCAAACCTGAACAAGTGAGCACATTGTCAAGATTCTCTTTCACACAATCTTGGCAGAACAACTGGAACACTAGCAAGTGAAGATATATGAAAATCACCTGGTTCCCTTGATCGTCAAAACCTTTGTCCCAGATATGTACTTCACCGTTTCTGTGGATGGACAAATCCGATGTACAATATGATGCACCATTCTATAAAATGCCAATGTTGAGATGGGAACAAGCGAAACATTGCGGACAAGGATTACCACTAGTGAGCTCTGATGTAGTATTAAATTAAAAAGATGTCTGCAAATTATTCAGTCAGAAAGGGAACTGAATATGCTGAATTGCTAATTGTAAGGAGAACAATTATCTCACCCAATTGTTGGGAAAACCTTCAGGTGGGGTAGACCCGTCATATAAGCAACGTTTTCCACGGCCACACCGTGACAAGTGAATGGTGGTCAGATGCTCTGCGATATCCTGAACACCAAAGGTAAACCTAAATACTAGAGCAATATATAAGATATTTAGGGTAACATTACACAGTACCTTGTGTGAATAAAATGAACATCACAAGTTGTATAAAGCTTGAGCTAGGAATGTACTATGCAAAACTATATCAGTCAACACATGACTCCTTATGGAGTTACAGTGTAGATGTGAATACAACTTATAGAATGCATTAAAGTGGTTATGTCGCATAAAAAATGGGAGACCATGCTCTTTTCCATGCAGGAACTAGGTCCTCATCAGTCATCCTAGTATTATACTAAGTTAAGCACATAATGGCTTGGATTTAGGTCAGGAGTAGCACAACAGTATTGAAGTCCATATTCAAAACACCAAAGACTGCAAATGAATATTAAAAGAAAAAATGATCCATGGCTTATCAATAAATTAATCATATTGAAAACCCATTGAACTACCTTACATCATTTTTTGTCTGGTGACAGATGGGATCCCTCCTTTGATAATACAAATAACAGCATTTCTATTTCCTGTGGATTCATTCATTCATTCATTGGCAACTCCACCTAGTCCCTAATTCCCTTTACACATTAATATGCACACCTTACATCATCTTTGGTCTGGTGACAGATGGGATCCCTCCTTTGATAATACAAATAACAGCATTTCTATTTCCTGTGGATTCATTCATTCATTCATTGGCAACTCCACCTAGCCCCTAATTCCCTTTACACATTAATATGCACAGGGGGTCTGATTGGTTGCTCGCACTAACTTGCATAGCATGTAGACCCTATGCAACGTATCATTATCCTGCATTAGGCAATGCAACTTGCAGTTGTTTGCTTGGACTCGATAGGTAGTTGTATGTTGTGATTGGTTTCCATGCGTAGGCACAGGCAATGTTCAAAAAAACATAGTTAAACGCTTGTTTAGGCGTGTTTAAGCGCTAGGCGGAGGCCTAACACGTCGCCTAGAACCTAGGCATCCAATTAAACATGGCATGAACTATCAGAACCCATTGCTGGTGAAGAAAGCAAGATATGAGACAAGATTAGGATGGCAAAGTGGTTTGTTGCACTGCAATTCCATCTGCGCCTACCTCATGGTGTCCAAGTCGCTAGATTTCGCGCAGGTGGAGAGGTAGAGCGACAGACAAGGGCACGCAGGTGGAGGAGCGACCGTGCGCAGGCAGAGGAGAGTAGAGAAACGGCAGCGTGCAGGCGAAGGAGCGGCAGCGCTGAAATGGATGAGAGCGGAAGAGCGGTGGCGTGCAGGCAGAGGAGAGCAGAGGAGCGACGGCGCGCAGGCGGAGGAGCAGAGGAGCGGCGGCGCGGTCTCATGAGAGCAAGGATTCCTACGGTGATGGCATCCTGGTAGGGGGTCGTTGGGTGTTCTAATGTTTAGATGGGCTTGTGGGCTTCCTCCCTTACTGGGCTGAGTGGGCTGTTATGGTATTGCTTTTCTTTTTCTAATTATTCTTTCACATTTATGCAACTAAATCTCCTAAAATGTAGTTAGTCTGTAAACGTTTAATCGCGTTTAATCTACATTTAGGCGCCCTAGGCGTTAATCGGTGGCTTAGTGCCTATCTAGCACCTAGCATTTATTTGAGCATTGGGCACAGGAGAGTACAAACATATGTGTTTGGTTGACTGCATAAGTGGTGTTCGGGTTACCTCAGGTGTATCTTACCCTCTCTTAATCTGTCTCTAGCTTGACTTCACAAGTGGTGTTCCTAGGCTTTTTATTACTGCAGCCGAGGAAATGGCAAAAAAAGGAAAAGAAAAAAGAAGTAGCACACATATCTAACAATGAAACTTAGCCTGCCCTCTAGATAATGGCGTAGCCAGTTCGACAAGATCCAGAGGTACATGTCCTTGTCCTGCTCTGTAGCTTTCTTCAGGCCTTGATCCAAGTGCGGGGTAGGGGAGGGAGTCACGGGGGCCAAGGGGCAATTGTATCGGTGCTCTGCACAGCGGGTGCAGTGCAAGTTCTGCAGATTGGATACGCCTGAATTGGTGGGAATAGTGGGATGCAAATAAACTCTGCTTTGAGGATAGTGCTATGCTGCATAAGGCTCTGTACAGGTAACTAATCAAGTCTATTTTGCATTATCGGAGCCTGGGGAAAGGGTTGTGCAGGCAACCAATCAGACCCAGGGTGACTAAGAATAATCATTAAGCTGATTAGATTTACCTAATTGTTGTAAAATATATCCATCATTCCATTTGCAGCTGTCCCTCAAGAGTTTAGTCACCAACAGTCATGAGTAAATGAAGGGAGAAACTTCACAAGCAAACATTCTGAAAAGTAAGATTGTGTTCGGACATGACATACCGCAATTACTTCTTCTCGCTGTGGCCTCTGATCCTTTTGACGGTCACAGAAATTCTTGTACTCTTCAGCATCCCTAATTGCATATGAACTCAACTGTCCATTGAAAAAAAATTAAAATGTTATTTAGTCAGCTTTGCCTGCAAAGTTGTTCAAAAATATTAATATCTTTCAGTTTTCCTAAAAGCAGGAACATGGATGAGAAGTTGCATCACTTCAACCAAAATTTTAATGCTACAGCCACTGTGTACACCAGAAAACAAAAGGTAAAGATTCTAGATAGTATTATAGTAATAGACTCACTCAAATGTTATTAATGCCACAACAACAACAACAACAAAGCCTTTTAGTCCCAAACAAGTTGAGGTAGGCTAGAGTTGAAACCCAACAAGAGCCCCTAGTCACGAACCACGGTTCAGGCACGTCAATGACTGCTTTCCATGCACTACTATCCCAACATAGATCTCTAAGTATATCTCAACCTTTCAAATCTCTCTTTATTGTCTCCCCCCATGTCAATTTCAGTCTTCCTTTACCTCTTCTCACATTAATATCTTGACTTAGAACACCACAATGCACTGGAGCCTCTGAAGGTCTCCTTTCGACATGGCCGAACCACCTCAACCGATGTTGGACAAGTTTTTCTTCAATTGGTGCTAACCATAGACGATCGTGTATATCATCATTTCGAACTCAGTCCAACCTTGTGTGACCACAAATCCAGCGCAACATACGCATTTCTACAACACTCATTTGTTGGACATGTCTTCTTTTTGTAGGCCAACATTCTGCTCCATACAACATAACCGGTCTAATCGCCGTTCTATAAAACCTGACTTTCCTGACTTTGAGGTTTTGTGGTACCCTCTTGTCATAGAGAATGCCAGATGCTTGGCGCCACTTCAACCACCCTGCTTTGATTCTATGGCTAACGTCTGCATCAACATCTTCATCCTTTTGTAACATCGATCCTAGATAGACCATTTTACGCTCCCCACTATGGACAAGTTGCATCACACCAAGCTTTTTGAGTAATCATTAAGTATACCTAACCACTTGTGTATTGAACATGATAACTGCAATTGTGGGAATGGCCTTAAATAACATCATGTTTTGGAACCAGATGCATATTTTCCTAGTTTATAGTTAAATAGAATAGGATGTACCATATGCTCAAATAGTCTTATTTTTTACAAAGTCAAAAGTAGAGGAGAACGAATTGAATACTACTAGTAAATTCTGATTAATATTAG
This sequence comes from Coix lacryma-jobi var. lacryma-jobi, assembly GCA_009763385.1. Classification (NCBI taxonomy): domain Eukaryota; kingdom Viridiplantae; phylum Streptophyta; class Magnoliopsida; order Poales; family Poaceae; genus Coix; species Coix lacryma-jobi. The sequence goes on along the minus strand of CM019822.1, from coordinate 53,158,735 downwards.
TAAAGGTGCATTAATTTGTTCAGTACATCAACTTCATGACATTGCAGATCTCAGGGTAACTATGTTAAATTTGAGCTCACCTCAACATCACATTTCATCTCCTTCGGACAGGGCTTTACCATGTAGAATCTCTGGAGGGACCAGAACATATCATTATTTGCACATTCGTAGAGCACATAAGATATTGGAAATATAGAATGGACACAGAAGAACAGAAATCCAAATTTAATCTGAATACTATCGTATCAACAGGCATATGAAGCCTTTCTAATGGCATCATCAGATCATTACAGTGGCCAAACAAAAGCATTGCACATCGCAAGAATATATAATGCAAAATGGCAAAGAAATGTTTAATCTGGTTAGGTTAACCAGGAAGGAAAGGATTTAAAAGTAACAGGAAATAGTCGCATGGGTGTATTGGAAGTTCATCAAAATAGTGTATGAGTAAAATAAAGCATTTGAGCAGAAGATTCTTATGTGTCTGCAATGTCAGATAATATAATATCATCTTGTTTAGACTATATTGACTAGCATAACATTATATAAGTTTGTGCTGGAACTCAGGACTTATATAAAATAATATCCTACATATGAATTGGTAAGGGCAAAAAGGAGATATGTTGCAGGAACTAATACAGTTTAGAGTTACTTACTTGTCTAAAAGGTTTTTCTGGAGATCTCCAAAATGCCTGGAAAGGAAACCATGGAATTGAGATACCAAAAAGGGGCACTGTAATAAAGAAGAATGGGTAGAGATAATAATCATACCTGCTCAAAGTAAAGCACCCTTGAACCATCCACCATCTCCGTCGCAGGACATGTGAGCATTCTGAAAATAAAAGAAGACTGAATTGCAACGCAGGACATTTATGTCACTACAAACACATCAGCACATGCTTAAAAAATGGGGGCTGTACAGACAACAGCTAGAAAGTAAAGAAGTAAATAATTTAGAAAGAATGGCTGTTCTCAATCGACTATTATATCAATGGATACTACAAGATGATCCCAGAGAATCAAAACCCAACAAAGAAGAGATCAAATCAAAACAGTTCGAGTGTTCATGCCAACTGTGACAAGTATTGCATTTTCAAATCATTTTATAGATATCCAGCAACATGTAAAAAAACAGACCATAATCACCAAAGCTAAATTATCACAAACCATTGTCAGCAACATTTATGCTTATCGACAATGTGAATTGCAGTGATCAACACAGAAAGTTTGCAGGGAATATTCAATTGATGTGCTTGTGCATATACCTCCCTCCCAAAACAAGCCTAATTAGTTATAGATACCACCAGAGTACCAGACCAGAACCAAGACAAAAAAAAAAAGGGGGGGGGGGGGGGGCAGTGGAAACACTGGTATCCGAACAAAGAAAAAACACAGTGCTTTTGTTAGAATAAAAATTTTACCTCAAATTGAAGAAGTTGTCAGGATCCTTTCTCGCCTGCTCCCTCGAGAACTGTACATCAGGAAACGCATTAGGGCGTCCGCAATGGTGTTCAAATCGCTAGCTATTTGGTCTCTAGGAAGAATGTTATTGGCTCTCAATGACAACTTACAAATAGCTAGCTAGATAGACATATAAATAAATACTATTTTGATGAGGCAACTTACAAAAGTATAGGAGAGAGATCAAATAGCTAGCTATTGGGAAGTCGCTAGCTATTTGATCTCTCTCCTCGATAGCCAATAAGAGTCCTACTTTTTTATTATTTTTATACGTCATCTCGCTAGCTATTTGTAAAGTGTTATTGAGAGCCAATAGAATTCCTCATAGCTAGCTATTTGACAACCATTGCGGATGACCCTAAGACACAGCATTTCTTTCCTCTATCTACGTTCAGAAAAAGACGCGGATTTTCCTCCTCGCAGCACAAGAAAAAGGACGGAATTTTTCTGACGAAGTCTCAGTGCGGCCGCATCGGAATGCCCCGGGAACCAAACACTTCTCCAGGGAGGGTGGCGGGGTCACCTTTTCTCCGGAGAGCGTGTCGGCGACGGCTCGCGCGTGGTCCCAGCGGGTGGTGGAGCGGCGCAGGCGGCGGAGCAGCAGGACGCCGCCGACGACCACGAGCGCCTTCAGCACCGCGCCCCGCACCGCCCCTCCTCCGCCTCCTGTGTCTTCCTCGCCGGAGCCCATCGCTGGGGGTCCTTCCACGGCGGCCGCGCGAGGGCCCGGCCCAGACGAGGCGGGGATTGACTGGGGTGGAGGGAGGAAGAGGAAACCCGCGGTTTTTGGAGGGGAAGGAAATTATCGGTTTTTCGAGGGGCCAAGCCTGATTTGGGGAAATGGCGATGGTTTTTCTGTGAACCACGGAAGCTGTTGGTTCAAAGAAAACCCAAACTAATGGCCGAGAAATTCTTTCGTTATCTATGTATATAGTATCTTCAAAATACGACCCTACTTAGGACTTGTTTGGATCCATATCTCTAAACTCTAAACTTTAGAGCTCTAAAAACTTTAAAATAATTTACATCACTTTTGAGGTCTAAAAAGCATAAATATGTCAGTGAGGAGCTAACTGTATATCACCTAAAGTTTAGAGGAGAGAATATAAATAACCCTTTACTCACAAAAGAAACTTTAAATTGTTTATCTTATATCTCAAAAATAAGGTCTTGTTTATTAAATTCAACAACTAAAATTTAGCTATGCTCGATCCAAACAGCTCATCCCATTAGTAACTAAAAGGTTTTCCATCTAATTGTTGTTGACACCGAAGGTGACACATAGAATGTGCACGACTATCAAGGCATCTTTCATCCGAGATTATTTTATGGTATTGATTTTCACGGAAACATGAAGTGAGCTTAGCAAAGAACTAAGTTTGTCCTATAACACAAGGGTTATGGGTAGAGAGAATTTTCTATGGTTACAGAACTAGATTAACGAGAGGTAGATACAAAGTTTGTTCGGGTCACTAAGTCGTTTAACAACATAAAAAGATGAGAAGGGTTCTAAACTGCCCAACACAAGAAGACCCACATTTTATGAACATATCCAAAAAGTGGTGAGATCAAACAGGAGCGCATGGGCATGCGCGGACCTAGCCGCATGGACGAGTGCGCGCGGCAGGCGAGCAGCTCTACCGAGCACTCGCCCTAGCCAACCCGGCAAGCCGCAGCCGGCCGTGACAGTAGACATGCAGACTAGCAGCCACCAACCGCATGAGTTGTGGCGTGTGGCTAGCTGCAAGCGCCAACTAGCCGCACAAACAACATGACCCCACCAAACACCTCGCCAACCACTGGCCACCATAGAATTCACGGGCGAGCCTATTCGGCCCCATTGCTCGACCACAACTGAGCGCGAGGGCTGGGGCACGCACGAGTGAAAGGTCCTAAATGGCAAAAAAAAAGTGAGTAGACTAGTTAAAAAATCTACAAAGACTAAGCAACCTTGTTAGCAAATAACAAAGCAGAGCTTTTGACCTAGCTCTACAGGGGTTGCAAGCCACCTATAAACATAATTTCTATCCTAATATTCCTAAGGCACACACAAGAGACGCTAGAGCTACACAAGCTAAACACAACTACTTTCTACTCTAGCACAAGAGAACAACTAGCTAAACAGACTAACTACAACAACTTACTCAACAAGAATGTAATTATGACACAACTGACCAATTTATATAAGATCAAGTATGATTTTCCCCGCTTAACACGTTGACACACACTTTCACTTATATAAAGCCGGTAGTCTGTCGAGAGTCACAATGGACCTCGGTTAATCATAATACAAACCAAGATCACATGGTTAAGCAAATACATATCACGTGCACGGAGCTTGGTAGCAAAAAATAATATTACAATAGAGTTTAGAAATAAGGATACAAGTTTGACTTCCACTTAATTTAGAAGAAACAACATAGCTTTGAAATGAATACAATAATATAAGTTGAAATACATTGCTAGCTCAAATGACATCCTCCAACAAAAGCATAAAGAGAAGAAGTAGTATGGAATCGCCGAGCCCACCGGCACTTAGTCACCAACTTTAAGCAGGTTGAACCTTGACCTGCAACAAGGGGGAATAAAACCTTGACTATATGAGGGTACTCAGCAATATTTATCCGACTAAAGAAAAAGACTCCAAGGACATACTACACTGAAGATTTTTTCAGTTATAAAAACACAAGTATCAATAGAGCATTTGTTTGCTTTCAAAAAAATTGGTGTAGGATTATCCACTAATATGGTTGTAATTATCTACCTAGACTGAGATTATATACTCAACTACAACATTTATAAATAGCTATGAAAATTGTCATAGCGGCGCTATAGCGGTAAATAGCTGTAAAAATTGTTATAGCGGCAGAAATATGAATAACTTAGCGTCAAGCATCTCCCGTAGCTATAGCAGCACTATGACGGTGCTATAACCCGCTATTTAAAACTATGCAAACGAGCCAAAAGAAAATACGTCGATCGCCATCTAACCCTCTTCGATCGATCTAAAGATGAGAAAATATCCATACCATACCGTTTACACCCGTAGCGATAGGTCTATCACCTGTCACTTTTGACTTGTCAGTGATAACATTTCTGGAATGGGAAAGTAACAGTCATTTGGAAAGTACTTTGTTCCAAAGTGAAGTCTTTGAGCTAGTTTGAGTTTGACTAACAGTAGCATTTTAACATGCAAACACTTAACAGCTAGCGGCAAGCTAGCTAGCTTGACAACATTACAGACAGATAGATGCTGTCAAGCATGTGTCATCAGCTCCAGCCTCTAGTTGTTGCTCCCGGGGGGAGCGGCGGTGGCGGGGGCACTCTGCGCCCAGGAGCGTCCCCCCTTTGGAGGCGGCGGTCCCCCGCGCGGGATCCTGATCCCGGCCGCTTTCGCCATGCCGTCGTTGCCGCTCGGTGGCGGCCGGTCTATCTGGTCGCCGTAGTCATTGCAAGGCGCTCGCTGGTAGTACGACCTTGACGTCACCACTAGCAGTCTCCTCGGTACTGCAATATGAACGGTGTTTATTTTGGTTCCTAGTTAATCAACGTTCCAGAATGACATGTATGTATGACAGTGTCAGCAACAGCAACATTTGCAGTATTGCGTGTGAAACGAAGTTCGATCGGTTCCTAATGTGGGACTATGCAAACTAGGAATTATAAATGCAGGCAATATAATCAGCTGAAACGTGGAACTAGCTAGTACGTACTGCAATTAGAGGAAGAGGCCTCCAAGCAGCTCATGAGGACGAGAGCCGCGAGAAGCAGAGTAGCCTTGGCCCTCCCTTCGCCCATCATCATCCTCAACCTCAACCCAATAATCTCAAAGGCAACTGTGGTTTTGCTTCGTCGTCTTGCCAGTGCGATCTTGTTGGGAGATCATGAGGGCCCATTATATAAGTGCCACGGAACAAGCTAAAAGGTCAACGACTGGCTTGCGTTAGGGTCGGTGGCCCTCTTTTTGGGAGCTTCTGACAGCCAAGGCTAATATTCTGCGCTCTTGCTTTCAAATTGTAAGTCACTTTGTTTTATCTTAAATTAAACTTAATTAACTTAGGTTAAGTTTATAGGGAAAAATATACTTACATCTATGCTATTAAATGAATCCCACTAGCAAAACATATTCTAGTCTTCCGGACATTTACATCCACGATGATATATGAGCATTGAGCACACATACTTAAGTGATATGCGTTAACATTACTCCATTATAAATTATAAGATATTTTATTTTTTTATATATATTGATTTTACTATATATACCTACACAAACTGTATATAAGTGCATAACAAAAGCTATGTATCAGGAAAAAAACGTCTTAGATAAAATAGATGATCAACATAGCTCTTCTATCATGTGCAGTATATGTATCCAGGCCAGTGCAATCATATATTAGCAGATCTGCATGTATATTGTAATGAGATGTATAATTTATTTCATGATGCTTTTGTCAAGATAATGAGCTATATAGCTAAATAAATTCAAAGACACCTAACAATGATCAGTGCGATCAATCTTTTTTTGCGAGACCCAGTTACAACGCTCATATATACACGAACACACACTTATATATCCCCATGAATGCACACACGCACGCACACCCTGCCTGGGGTGGTAATGGATCATAACTTTTATGCTTGTTTCACAATCCAATTAAGTTCTATCTAATTTTAGCTCAATCATATAATGTCATAATTTGATTCTTAAATTTGATAAGCCAAATTAGAGGACCTTTTACCATATATCCCTACACCTACCCCTATGAGCACCTCTGAAAAACTGAGTTGGATCAGCAAATCTCGAGATTGTTGAAGTCATCACAGACACGTCACTATCGACAGACACGTCGTCTATTGTTGAAAGAATAGTATCATTGAATCCTAAAATAAATCTAGAAAAATACGAACAACTATATTAAGTCCGGATAGATAGGTTCCATCATAGGGAACCTAACTAGAGCTATGCTTAGTTCGCAGTGGATACAGTGTGTGTGTGTTTGAAGCCGCATATAAAAGTTCACACATGTTCGCTTTGTGCCCATTCCACGATGTGCACAACTTGCTACTATCAAGATAGTGGTTTGCTTCAGACTTCACTGATGGACATTGACCTCGAACGAGCTGCAGAGCGAGTGTTGAATCATAGCTGGCGGCAGTTGTTTCCGATGGTCAACCGTTGTGAGGTCTAGCTATAATGGCAATACTCCAGTGTAGCAGCTTCAGCTAGCTTATTAGCTATATCTTGGGTCCACGTTATTAGTATTTTTTCGTACATGGGGAGAGAAGCCAACATTTTGCTAGCGGCTCACTTCTTAATGTTTGATATATACTTACCACACAGGTCATATACCTCCACAAATTTAGAACAAATCACTTACCTTCGGATGATAAACAAACATTTACTAGATATACCATATATCTCCACAAGAATAAAGCTTATTACTTATCTTCCAATGATAGACAAATAAGATTTAACAATGAAGGTCATATATAAATTACTTTAATGAACAAGTAAGTTCACATTTAATTATATCATATTGATTTCATTCATGTTATGACAATGTATAGGTAGAGTAAATAACAAGTCAAGCTGTAGCAACCACCGCTACGTTTACTTGCCTTAAAACAATGATGCAAACGACACTAGACATGATCTAAAGCATTGCAACCTATTTAGCAACAAGAACCAATTCATACATTCACTCAAACATACATGAATAACATGTAAAGGCTACAACTACGCTCCAACCCATCAAGTAAACAAAACAAACAATCACAATGTATATTGGTTAACAACAACATAGCTTCTTAATATTTATATATTTTTAAATATACAAGAGTAATGATAGTAAATAAATATATATTCAGAAACTACAAAACAAGAGCTACAACTTTGATGAAGACACACTATATGTATCCTGAACTCAAGCATGCTTAAACTTCAGCTTAATTCAGACAATGAAATCTGCCCTGAAATATGATAGCCATTGGTAAAGAAAATGAAATCTACTAAACTAACTGTCCAAAAATTATGAAACTTTGTCAGATTATTAAGAACACCATTATCTACAACTCTTATATTATAACTTTTAGATTTTAAAGACAACAACATACCCAAATCAAGCCAACAAAGTATCTGAACTTTTCTGTCAACTGAAAAACAGCAGCTGACTAAACACATGCATAACTGGACATATATTAATCCAAAACTTATGATCTTTAACAATATGGAAAGCCTATAAAATTATCTACAACTTTCATGTAGACCATTCCACGATATTAAAGACTTAAGATAAAATAAAACTGAATGCATCTAATATTGTCCAGAATTCTGATAGCACAAAGGCATCATCAAACAACAGTCATATCTCCCAAACCACAAGGGCTATCAAGGTGTTCTCTATACAAAAAGAAAGGTACTGAAGTATACTAACACAATATAATTTTTATATGATTTTAGAATACATAAAGAAAGCCTTAAACAACACATAACCATCAACTATAGAATCTGAAAACATAGTAGGCTTAATTTTGAGAATAGAACCCTAACTCCATCTATTAAACAATCTAATTTAGTAAGACCTAACATGGATTCTCTTCAAAAACAGTGGAGAAACAAAATCTTACCCCAACAACGAGTATGACAAAGACACACTACGGTTTCTCTCGTGTTTCACCTTCTCCCGTGCAGCGATCCTCACTGCTTGACCTCTCGTCGTCTTGATCCACTCCACCCATAGCAACGACATCAAGAACAGCATGGGAAGACATGAGATCGGGGAGAAATAAGTAAGGAAGAAGATGACAAACCAGTTTTAGATGAGGAACAAATATGGTTGTGATCCACGGGGAAAACCCTAATTAATTTCCGCATCTCTTTTCTCCTCTCTTCTTTGGTTTTCTCTTCTTGTGGCATTAGGATGGGCCTTAACAAGGGGCTTTATGTTTCGTGGGAGGGGAAGACAAAGGGACATGGGGAGTACACTGTAGCACACGAGTACTGTTCATACCGTGTACTGTAGCACAAGTTAATGTTTATGGGGTTTTCCTTTAATCTTCCAACGGTTATAGGTTCTTGATCCGAACATTAAACGGTGTGTATAAGTAGTCAAACAAAATGCACTCAACGAGCTCTATGCATCTACACCCTCTGATTGTCCATTAGAGCAATGTATAATTTTTTTTGTCACTCATTAAAACACCCTTTGAACCATTTACCACTTTACGTTTTCTAACGTACAAAACGTATTTTGGGTATTACACCTAATGTGACACTACAAATCTAAGCAGAACTTGGATTTCCAGGATTCGTCATATAAAAATCCAATGCTAAAGTCCCAAGCATTAGGAAACAACCTGTAGCATGACAAGCCAAAGGTGAATGTCGACTTATACCTTATACCTTGGATAGCAAAGTTTTGTGTCCTTCAAATGAGATACTCTTTAGGTCCGAAAGGTGAAGACCATACCATGCTTATTGCCCTCGGTAGCACAATAGCATAAGACGGGTCTTCCTTTTTATATTCAAATTTTAGTTTTTTCAATGTATTATCCCTTGATTTAAAAAATTGCATATATTCAGAGAGATCTAGATTAGGAAATCATTTGCATCTGATAAATATTTTGTGTCAATTACTCGATTAGTTAAAGCTAAAATGTGTATCATGAATATTCCTATTTGCCAATTTTTGAGGTACGTAAAACGTGTATTTCATTTATTAATGACAAACGTATGGCCCTAAGAAGCATCCAGTCCTTACTGTTGATATTTACATGATGTAACCAGTGAAGACCCAATTGTGATGACCATAAGTTAGGCCATGTGATTAGGGTCAAAGAGAGAGATGAGGTACAGGGGTGGGCCCAGCGCTAGAGCAGCTAGGGCCATGGCCCTAGTCGTGGCCAAAAAAACAGGGAGCAAATCTTCATTTTTTTTAGCTCATTAGCTCGAGCCCAACAAAAGTTCAGCTAAGTGGATTAGGGCAGGGAGCAACGTTGGCCTCGTACGCGGTAGGCAAGCGTCGTGACTCCTCCCTTGCGATGCTGTGCGGCTGTGCGCTGCCTTCAGCCTTCTCCACTGTCGCCGCCCGCCAGGGACGTCGCGTCATCGCGACCTGCTGCCTCTGCCTACCTCCTTCCAGCGCAACCGGCCTACTATCCTGCACGACCACCACCCGGTGCCCGTTGACGCTGCACCTAGGCCCTCACGGCCTCACCGCCCTTGGCCTCGGCATCTGCCTGCTCGCCACAGTGGTGTTTGTTGTCCAGCACCCCAACCCCTAGCAGTCGGCCAGCGCCCTGGCCCACAACGACAGCCCCAGCACCCAATAGGCCAGCAGCAGGCCGACAGTGCCTCTCAGTCCTCAGGTTTGATTTTGTTTTTCCAATTTAATAATTTCAATTTTAAAATCCTTTGCATTTTGTAAATTTTGTATTCTCCCTAATTCAAATTACACTCTAACATTATAGTATGCAAGATGAAAAGGACAAGGACTGTTGGGGGAAGGGACCCTCGGCAGCAACGTCACGCGAGCTGTCATGAAGAAACCACCTTCGCACGCTCGACGGCCCCCAAAAGAGAAACCCTCGCCACTGACACGATCCTCGGGTCGGGTTCTAATTTGCACCTGCAGGGAGATAGACCGCAAGGGCGCGAGAACTCGACGGACAGCCGGCGAGGGTTGATTTCTGTCCCAGGAGCGAAGGTTTCTCGGGCGCGTGGCTGGATTCCTCGCCCTCGTCAAGGTGTACGTGCGTCCGGCGGCGGCGGATAGGGAGAAGGGGAGCTAGGGTTTCAGCGCTTTCTGTGTTTGTAAAATTCTACCCCTCCACTGTACTGTCCCGGGGGATTTTTCTTGTACCCTTTTATAAATTAGGCAGTGACCCCTGGTATGCCCTATAAATACCAGAGGATGAACAGTGTAAAGGGGGGACTTTGGAAGAATAGTAATTTACCACTTGTGACATTTTGCCACACGCTGCATTTCACCCTCGCTCATCGTTCTAACAACTAGACATCCTCGTCTCACCCCAGTACACGTGCAGGGGTTAGGCCGGTGTTGATCCAACAGTTTGGCACCGACCGTGGGGACCTTACAGTTGTCACACTTTCACATAATGGCGGGAACTAGAAGGACAAACTCAGGGAGAGACCATCGCTCAACCAGTGAAGTTCCAGCGATAGTTCGAACTTTGGAAGAGAACGTGGAACCTTCGGGGGCAGGAGAAGTTGGCCTGGAAACAGAGCTCCCAAGCCCGCACACTCGGCTAGTACCTCAGCAGCACCCCCACTCCTCTGGGGAAGATGAAAGAGGGGATGAAGAAGAGATGGGCCTCGAGGCTTTAGAAAGACTTCACACTGAGCTACAGGAGAAGAAGAGGCATCTGGACCAGCTTGAAAGGCACAACCGGTTACGCACCATTAGGCAGAAGGCAGATGAGGCTAGAGAGCAGCTTCGCCGTATGGAGGAGTCTCTAGCTGCCGCGGAGGCGAAAGCCGAAGGTTGGAATGAGAGAGAAGTGCCACTACTTCACGAGGAGAATGTTGACCCACGCGAAGGCAACGTTCACCAGCACCCACCACCACCACCACCACCACCACCACCGAACCCCCAAATCCCCCAACCATTTAATCACTTGTACCTAGAGAGACAACCAAATTTCCGCAATCTTTACCTAGAGGAGAGAGAGTCAAACCTTCGCAATCTGCGGAGGACCCATCAGCACCAGATGCCTTATGACCCAAAATCGCCACTTTCCCAAATACTACAAACCAAACCTTGGCCCCCATCTTACAACCCACAAAACTTGCCACGCTATGACGGACATTCAGACCCTCGGCAGTTTGTGATGAGTTATGAAGCAGCGGTCGCTGCGGCGGGGGAAGATGAATCAATAATGGCTAAGTCATTTGTGATCATCCTCCGGGACATCGCACAAACGTGGTACAACAACCTGTGCCCTGGAACCGTAGTTTCCTGGGCCAATCTCAGAGACAAACTCTATACAAATTTCAAAGGTATCACAACAGCCCCGTTGAACCCCATCGAATTATTCAATTGCAAACAAGAAGAGCGCGAACCATTGCAGGACTACTGGCGAAGGTTCATCCAAATTAGAGCTAGAACTCCGGGAATATCTGACGAGGCCGTAATCCTCGTAGCTGTAAGTGGTTTGCGACCAGGCCCTTGTTCCTCAAAGTTTGCTAGGAAGCCGACAACCACAATTGAGGAGTTACATGAAACAATGGAGAGATATTGCATGGCGGACATGGATTTCAGGGCGAAATCCGATGTCCGTAGGACACAACAAAAACCACAGGCGAGATCGCAAGTAAGAGAAAACAACCTTCGGCAAGATCCAGGCAACATCGGTGCAATCAATAGGGCAGGGCCACCTGAAGACCAGAGAAGGGGTACTCAATCTTCAGGCAGTCAACCCCCGCAAGGGCTACCATCCCCGCCAGAACAAAAAAACCAGCAAAGGGATCCTGCGAAAATGTACTATCATTTCTGCGGACCAGCTAAGGGTCACACCACCAAGCAATGTGAGTGCTTCGCCAAGGGCAAAGAGTACCAGGAATCCAAAAGAGCCGCCTCGGCAGAGAACCGAACCATCAACCATACTAGAAAGCCAAACTTCCACCCTACCCAACCTCCATACCAATACACCCCTGTAAATTATGGCCTACCCTCGCATCAACCTTTCTACGTGCATCACCCCCACTTCAACCACACTACATACCCACCACCTTCCAACGTCAAAACACGCCTTACACTGTTTCATACCCAACCACCCCTCAAACCCAGACACACCAGCAAACAAGCAACGCTCTACCACCACCACCCTCGATACCCGCTCTACCGGCTCCTCAGCCTGTCAAAGCCGAGTCCCAAACCCAAACAACCATCAACAATCCAACCTCAACCTTCGGCGTAATCCTCGCTATCACTGGGGGTTCCAACGAAGACCACGGCAACAAAAGGCAAAGAAAAGAACATGCCAGAAGAGTGCATCACGTGGCAGTTGAAGGACCACACAAGTTTGGACGATGGTCCCACATCCCAATAACCTTCGACGCCAGTGACATGAAGCTGAGGGATTACCCTCATACTAATGCCATGGTAATTGAGACTAATATGACAGGCTGGACAGTCACCAAAATTATGGTAGACACGGGGAGTTCTGTGGATATTTTATTCGCCTCAACCTTCGACAACATGAAGCTGGATAGGAACCTCGTACAGCCTGCTGGCAACCCTCTGTATGGTTTTGGCGGCCAGCAAGTCAGGGCAGTCAGAAAATCTCATTACCCGTCACCTTCGGAGACCAAGTGAATTGTAGAACAGAACATATAACCTTCGATGTGGTGGATATGTTTTATCTTTACAATGCTATCTTTGGTCGAGGGGTCACAAATGTTTTCAATGTGGTAATCCACCCGCATACCTTTGTATGAAACTTCCTGCTCCGAAGGGAGTCGTTGTAGTATATGGGGACCAAGACGTTTCAAGAGCCGCCGAAGGCACAGTAGCCCCAGGGCAACGCAATGTACACAACCGGACAAAACCACAAACAACAAGCTCTGACAGCGAAGGAAAAATTTACAATGATCAAATGAGAGCATCACCAAAAGAGCAAACCAAACCAGTACAACTCTTCGATGGAAACATAGAGAAGAAAGTAATCATCTCAGCTCAACTTGAACCACAAACAGAGAAGAATCTTGTTTCTTTTCTCAAAGAGAATTTTGATACCTTCGCTGGGTCTGCTGAAGATCTCAAAGGAGTCAACAGGTCGTTGATTGAACACAATTTAAACATCAAAGAAGGATATCGCCCAATCAAGCAAAAGCTTCGCAAAATATCTGAAGAAAGAAAAGAAGCAGCGAGGGCAGAGGTAAAGAGACTTCTAGATGCGGGGGTTATCCGACCTGTCAAGTATCCGACTTGGCTCTCAAACGTGGTCCTGGTCTAGAAAAAGAACAAAAAATGGAGAATGTGCGTGGATTTCACGTGCTTCAACAAAGCCTGCCTGAAGGATGATTTTCCTCTGCCAAACATAAGCACGTTAGTGGACAGAGCAGCTGGTTGTCATATGCTTTCTCTCCTCGACTATTTCTCAGGTTACCACCAAATCTGGATGAATGAGGACGACAAAGAAAAAAACAAGCTTCATCACTTCTTCGGGTACATATTGCTTCCGACGAATGGCAGAGGGCCTGAGAAACGCAGGGTCTACCTTCGCACGCATGACATCTGAGGTCTTCAAAGATGAACATGCCATTTCTACTTACGTCGATGATTTGATTGTACAGAGCCAACAGAGAGAGAATCACATATCAGACCTGTCAAGAGTTTTCTCCAACCTTCGATCGGTTGGATTGAAGCTAAACCCTGAAAAGTGCGTTTTCAGAGTCAGCGAAGGAAAGCTACTAGATTGCATCGTGTCAGCAAGGGGGATTGAAGCCAATCCAGAAAAAATAGATGCCATCCTCAACATGGAGCCACCAACAAGCAAGAAATCAGCTCAGCGCCTGTCAGGACGGTTAGCGGCTCTCAACAGATTCATTTCAAGATCAGCTGAACGAGGGTTATCTTTCTTCGAAACCCTGAGAAGCACCGCCCCATTCAACTGTGGACCTCGATAGCAGAAAGCTTTCAAAGACTTGAAAAAGTATCTCACGAACATGACCACCCTAACCAGCCCCAGTTTAGGGGACAAGCCATTACTGTATATTGCGGCTTCGCCACACGCGGTCAGCGCAGTATTGATAAAGGAACTGCACGATGGTAACAAAACCAAATAAGCACCCATCTACTATGTTTCAGAGACCCTCGAGAGCCCAAAGCGACACTATTCTGAGCTCAAAAAATAGCATATGTTGTGGTCATGGCATCAAGAAAGCTCAAACACTATTTCTAATCACACGAAGTTCAAGTACCTTCAACCTACCCCCTCGAAAACATTTTCAAGAACAATGAAGCTATCGTCAGAATAGCAAGATGGGCAGTCGAGCTGAATAGCTACACCATAACCTTCATGGGGAGATCAGCAATTAAATCGCAGACCCTAGCAGATTTCATAGCCGAATGGACTCCCGACCCTCGCAAAGGAGTCGAAGGAGACCCATTTTGGACGGTACATGTCAATGGGGCGTGGGGAGCAGCTGGAGCAGGAGCATCTGCAATCTTAACCTCGCCATCCGGGTCGAAGCTACGGTACGCCACAAGGCTAGATTTCAAATGCACAAATAACTCAGGAGAGTACGAAGCTGTAATTCTGGCTCTCTCAAAGCTTCGAGCATTATCAGTACGAAGGGCAGTCATCAAGACAGATTCCCAAGTCATTGCGGGACACATTGAGAAAAATTAAAAAGCAAAAGATACAGACATGCAAAAGTACTTACAACTTGTCCGAAGGTTAGAAGTATTCTTCTTGGGCATAACAGCAAGGGCAATACCAAGGGCTGAGAATAGCGAAGCAGACAATCTGGCCAAAGCAGCAGCACAACAGTCACAGTTACCTCCAGACGTCTTTTACGAAGTAGCAACACACCAGCCATCGAAGCCTTTGAAAAGACACCAAAGCAGATTAATGCAATACAAAGTGAAGATTGGAGAGCTCCAATCATGGCATACATCAACGGGTTGTACGAGCCCGACTCCAAAGAAGAAGAAAACAGACTCAACCAAAGAGCTCGAGGGTACAAAATAGTTGATAACATCCTATTCAAAGCTTCGGTAACCTCCCCGTGGTTAAAGTGTGTGCCGCACAATCAGGGAAAGGACATACTCAAACTAATTCACGAAGGTATATGCGGTTCACACAACGGCCCAAGAGCGTTGGTAGGTAAAGCTTTCCGCCAAGGTTTCTGCCGACAGCATTACGCGATGTAGAGGAGCTAGTCAAGCATTGCAAGGGATGTCAACTAACAGCGAAAACAAAAACTGCCCCAGGTGCTCCAACAACATTGATATGCCCAACGTGGCCGTTGCAAAGATGGGCAATGGACTTAGTTGGACCCTTACCAACAGCTCCAGGAAACCTTCGCTACGCAGTGGTAGTTGTGGAATACTTCACAAAGTGGATTGAAACAAGATAACTGGCATCCATAACCTCGCAAGCCATGAAAAAGTTTTTTTGGCAGCAAATAGTTTGTCGTTTCAGGGTACCCAAGCACTTAACCGTTGACAATGGCACTTAATTCGACAACGAGGTTTTTAAGGAGTTCTGTGCTCAAATTGGTACAGCCTTATGCTTCGCCTCAGTCCAGCATCCACAATCAAACGACCTCGTCGAAAGAGCTAATGCCACAATTTTCCAAGCAATCTCTAGAAAACTTCACGGTAGGCCTAAGGGCAAATGGGCAGAAGAGCTAACCTCAAACACCTGGTGCCATAACACGTCAGAGTGCAGAGCAACAAAGTTTACGCCCTTTAGGCTACTCTTTGGAGAAGAAGCAATGTTACCAGAAGAATTAAAATATGGCTCACTTAGAACAACCCTCTAATCAGACGAACAAACCCAGTTGTCAGACAAAGATTTTCTCGAAGAAACAAGATGCATTGCAGTGCATAACCTTCGCAAGTATCAAGAGGAAACCAAAAGGTGGAGAGACAAGAAAGTAAAAATCAAAGACGTGAAGAAAGGTGACCTCGTTCTCATCCGGAAACAAAACACCCACATGGCGGGAAAACTACAACCAAAATGGACAGGTCCATACTTGATAATAGAATCGAATCGCCAAGGGTCTTTTCACCTCTATGACAACGAAGGAAACCGTCCTCCGCATACCTGGAATGTTGATGACCTTCGTAAGTTCTACCCTTAGCGAAGCCTTAGCGAGCCGTCGCACTATGTAATTTGTGTTCTTTCCTTTGTTTTTCTTTTTATTACTATGCCTTGTAACCAGAACAAAAGGTGTTGCACTCTTTTTCCTTGCGAAGGGGCGTAAGGTTTTTTAACGAGGCAGTAACCAAAATATCAATACAAACAAAAATTTCCCCGGAAAAAAAGAAACGTAAACTATTTCTTTTTCATCGACATCGAAACAACACTTCTATAACCAGAAGTGCTAACATCGATGAAAACCCCAGTGAATTGATTCGGAACCAAAATATCCCAAATCAAATCCGCAAAAGCAAACTTCACCTCCACCTAAGATTAGGGGAGGCACGAAGTCCAAAAAAGTCGAGCACCCTCGCGAAGACGCTAGGGGCTCGCAAAAGCAAACTTCACCTCCACCTAAGATAAGGGGAGGCGCGAAGTCCAAAAAAGTCGAGCACCCTCGCGAAGACGCTAGGGGCTCGTAAAAGCAAACTTCACCTCCACCCAAGATAAGGGGAGGCGCGAAGTCCAAAAAAGTCGAGCACCCTCGCGAAGATGCTAGGGGCTCGCAAAAGCAAACTTCACCTCCACCTAAGATAAGGGGAGGCACGAAGTCCAAAAAATTCGAGTATCCTCGCGAAGATGCTAGGGGCTCGCAAAAAATAACGCACCTCCACCTAAGATAAGGGGAGGCGCGAAGTCCAAAAAAGTCGAGCACTCTCGCGAAGACGCTAGGGGCTCGCAAAAAGTAACGCACATCCACACAAGATAAGGGGAGGCGTGAAGCCCAAAAAAGTCGAGTATCCTCGCGAAGACGCTAGGGGCTCGCAAAAATAACACACCTCCACCTAAGATAAGGGGAGGCGCAAAGTCCAAAAAAGTCGAGCACCCTCGCAAAGAAGCTAAAAAGATAGGGGGCATCGCTGTTTTCCAAACAACTCTCGTAAAAGTTTTACAATGCCAGCCTCGCTAAAAAGTTAGGGGGCGTCGCTGTTTTCCAAACAACTCTCATAAAAGTTTTACAATGCGAGCCTCGCTAAAAAGATAGGGGGCGTCGCTGTTTTCCAAACAACTCTCGTAAAAGTTTTTCAATGCGAGCCTCGCTAAAAAGTTAGGGGGCGTCGCTGTTTTCCAAACAACTCTCATAAAAGTTTTACAATACGAGCCTCACTAAAAAGATAGGGGGCATCGCTGTTTTCCAAACAACTCTCGTAAATGTTTTACAATGCGAACCTCGCTAAAAAGTTAGGGGGCGTCGTTGTTTTCCAAACAACTCCCGTAAAAGTTTACAATGCGAACCTCGCTAAACGTTTACAAACTCTCGCGAAGAGTGAATATACAATCATCCAACATATGAACTCAACAACATTTAATTTTACAACCCATCTTCGTTATAAACAAGTGACAAGTTCTCCTCAACCCCTTTGTAGTCTTCGTCTTTTTCTACACTAGTCGGAACGATTGGCCCCCACAACAAAGGGCCGGCGGGAACGATCGGTAACTCTCCGGACAACACCCTCGCTCTATACATGTACCTGCGATCCCTTCCGTCAGTTTCTACGGGTTCTTCCTTAGGGACTACAAGAGCTCCGTCTGAATCAAGACTAAGGTTGCTATGCCCAAACAAGTAACCAAGCGCAACATTCTCATCTATATCATCATCAAGAGGAGTATGCGAGGAAGAACCAAACAAAACACGCGAAGCCTGCCGATCCGTGTAATCTACGTCGCGCCAATCTTCGCACCTTAGACCACCAGAAATGATCGAAGGACAACGAAGGATGTTTGAGCCTAGCGCGAGCCCAAGATTCACCAGTGATAAAAACATCCTGATAATTTAACATAAGAGGCGTCACATCATACACCTCAAGCACGGTTCCATCAGGAACCTGCATTGTCAAATAATCAAGCAAAGACTTTTAGTCCTTAACAACCCTCAATTATCACAAAAGAATCACACCCAAAGCTAAATCCAAAAGTTTCTATCCCTCCCCTCACACCTGTTTCTCCGCTTCAGCTTGGCTGGACGCCGAAACTTCCATAGGTGCTTCAATCACGTCCGGAGCATCTACGACAACATCTAAAGCCGGAGGAGCTGCTTCAACCGCTGCAATCTTTTCAACCGGCGGAACCTGCGCAGAATCTTGCGCTTCAGCGGACTTGGAGCAGCCCGAAACATCACCAGTCGCCACCGACGAAGGCAGCACGTCCTTTCGAGCTTACAGAAAAAAAACAAATCAAGACAACTTCTACCAAAAGACACGAAGGAAAAGATAGAAAGTATATATAACAAACAATAGTGCAAATCCTATGATATACTAACCTGATGGGTAGCCTCGGCAGCCTCTTCAAATGCAAGAGCGTGACCTCCACCAGCTATCCAAAACCTCCACAAAAAACGCATCGCACAATTACGAACATCTGCATCATCAACTTTCATCGCCCGCACCTCATCGACGGTTGGAAAAACGTGACTCGGCCTCTTCACTTTCCGAAGGTGGTCGCAATCCGCCTGACGAAGAGTACTGGCCATGGCCAAAGCACCAGCATAACCACCAAAGTCGGCAGCATTCTCAACCAGCGAGCTGAACACATCAAGCTCAGCCGAAAGCCAGTCCCCGAAAGCTGCAGCGTTAACAACAGGAAGCGGCTCTCCAGCAGAACCGCCAGCTTCGGTCAAGCACCCATCAAGTTTAACTTTAATCTTCTTCATGTTCGTTTCCCATGATTCCGTCTGGGAAGCCAGTTCCAAGGTCAGATCCGCTATGCGACCTTTTGCTGATGCCAAAGCTTGGTCCTTTTCGCGGCCAGCCGAAACCAAGTCAACGTTACGGTTTGCCACCTCCCGTGCTTCCTCGCGAGACTTCTTATTTTTTTGCGCTGCACTTTTGAGCTCGACTTCTTTATTTTCCAAAGTCTGACGAAGCTCCTTATTTTCTTTCTCGAGTTCAGCCACCCGACCATTAAGGTAATCATGGTTATAACTGACCCTCCGCCGAACCGAACAACTAAGGAGCATCAGCTCAGCCACTTTGACATCGACATCATCCAATATGTCCCCCAAAGGCTGATTAGCCAGGCAACTCTCGGCTTCCGGCACGCAAACACGACCAAACACTCAGCCGAGAAAATGCCTTTCCTCCGGATCGCACTGCAAGTGGCACGACCGAAGGTCCGGACTCATAAACAGCTCAGTCGCTGGGTCTGAAACACCAATTTTCTTCGCAAAATAAGGAAGACTGGAACGGCTGGCTTCCCCGTATGGCCTCTTGCCAGGATTCCGCTCGGACTCAAGGTCACCTGAGGCCTGTTGACGCTCACTAATGCTCATAATTAACCATCAACTATTGCATGAAATGACACCAAATGAATCACAAAGCATAGTTGTAGGGTTTGAAACTAACAAGTTCCACGAGTTTTGGTGCTCTCACTTGTTTTGTAGGACAACCATGTTTTTACCATATAAAAGTATCTCAAGTGATGATTTGGAGTGCACCATTGTGAAGAGCTCGTCGAGACGATCGAAACGGACATATCATTTGCTATATTCAGAGTCCCGGATGAAAAGATATTAATTTTGCAACGAAATCTGCAAAAGAAGGATCTAGAAGACACCAGAAGACACCACGAGGTGGCCCGCCACATGGGCCCACTGGGCCAGACCGACCGGTCTATGGGCAAGACCGACCGGTCGGCCACGGAGGCCGTTTCGCCTCCGCCTTCTGGAACCTTCTTCCACCGCCTCCTAGGATGCATCTCCACTGTCCCTAAGGTCGGTTTGATCCAACGACCACAGTTTCTCGCCCAGGGCTATATAAGCAGCCCCAGACCCCCCTCTCCAGGCATCTCCATCTTCATTATTTATCTCCACATCAGGAACTAGGGTTTCAATTAGAAGTAGAGGTCCCTCTAGATGAATCTCTTCTAGGTCATCTAGTTGTAATTAGAGATCAGATTAGAGAGAGGAGAAGGAGAGAGCTGAGGAGGATCCGAAGCTTTCGGATCTTCCTCAACATTGTATTGGTGCAGCATCTAGTTCATCTTCAAGTAATCTCCAGGTTCTTCATTTACTATTTCTAAGTATTATATTTAATTTTAGTTCTTGCTTTATTTCATTTACTGGATCTCCGCTCGTATCGAGTGCTCTAATTATCATATGTAATTAGAGTAGTAGACGTTAGTGTAGACGTGGTGTCTAGACTAGGGTTTACCTGAGTTTGCACCCAGCCCCACAGATAGTTGTGGTAGCCCCAGGTGGTGACAACCCTGACGGCCGATGTAGTCCACCACGTTCGGGTTGGTGTTTGTAGGACCGTAGTTGGAGCTTCCTAGCCCCTTTCTCATCCCTTTCTGTGGCTAGTGTTCTGATGTCCCAAAGTAAGTAAAGTATAGTGAGCCTTTAATTAGATAGACCTGCTTAGAAAACCCTAAATCTCTCTCTCTGTCCATTTTTATCATTCTTTTCTTGGACGATCTTGCCTCTTGATTAGTACACTTCACGTTCCCCATGGAAATCGATACCCTGGAATACTCTCGGGTGAAAGCTACATCGGTATCCGTGCACTTACAGATTTTCCTGTGTGCGTTTAAAATACCCAACAAGCTTTCTGGCGCCGTTGCCAGGGAACGGTAGTTGTGCTAGTTTCGAACCAAGTCATCCGTGTTTCTTTTCTTTCACCACCTTTACCTCACCACCACACTTCTTACCACATGAATTCCACTCCTATCTATAAATACTCCGCTCCAAAGGGCGAATTGTTGGAGCCACCACCATCATCACATCCTATTCTTACTGATGGCTACCAATTTTGTCCCGGCTTTATAGCCATGGTTCGGGAGCAACCCTTCTCTGGGCTAGATGATGAAAACCCTCACACCCACCTTAGGGAATTTGAGCAATTGTGTTCTTGCTTGTCTATTGCGGGCATGACACAAGAGACCATTAAATGGAAATTGTTTCCGTTCTCCCTTTTTGGAAGAGCGAAACAATGGTATGCTCATAACGTAAGAGGAGTAGATGGAAATTGGGATGAACTTCGGGACAAATTTTGTCTTGCTTTCTTCCCTCTTTCTCAAATCACTGCCCTTCGAATAGAAATTCTTACCTTTCAACAAAAAGAGAAGGAGACACTAGGAGCAGCTTGGGCTAGGTTCAAACAGCTTACCAATTCTTGCCCAAACCTTTCCTTGCCAGACCATGTCCTACACTTTCACTTCTATCGTGGTCTTAACAAGGAAGTTGCTCTACATCTTGATTTAGCTTCTAGAGGATCATTCTCACATAAACTTGTTAGTGAAGGAAGCGACATCATAGAGAAAATCCTTGAAAACACTCCTTGCACTAGCACTTTTGACGAATTCCTAGAAGAAATCGAGCCCAACCCCGACCAACACGAGGAGGAACACATAACCAAATTTGAAATTCCTTCAAATTCTTCTAATAATTTGGTTGTCACTGAACCTTCTCTAGAGAAAACACCCCACACTTTAGAAAATGATAAACCCCATCCTTCGGTGTTCTTCTCTGAAATCGAGGAAGATGATATCAAAGAGCATGGAAGCTATTTCATAAACACCTCTTTAAATCCATGCTCATATGAGACATTTCCTGATTCAATTAGTCTGTCTAACATTGTCACACTCGAGATTTTCAACCCCCTCACACTTTCTATTTACAAAAACTTCAAAAGGGTGGTTGTAGATGCATATGTTTATCACAAATGTTGTAGATCTCATTGTGCTCTTAAAGTTGGTGTTGGAGGGGAAACCACTCACCAAATCATCTTGAAGGTTTCCCAAAGACAAGCTTAGTGTCCTAAAACAAGCACTTTTCAGATCAGTGTTCATCTTCCTGCTACACTGCCCTTGTGTAATGAGCATAGAGATATAATTGTTAAAATATTCCTTCGGGTATTCTTGTCACTAACCTTTGCAGGTCTGGAGCGAAAATGTTCGAAGTAACGACAAACACAAGGTATGTCCAACTAATCATCATGCAACATTGAATTACAATCATCCAATCTTGATTTTTTGCAAAATCCAAGCTTGGGGATACACTTAAGAACAACTCTTGTCATGTTGCTATGTTGGTTGTCCCTACCTTTAAGACATGCTCATGTGCTATACACTAATCATGCTCTCTCATCACCATTTGAGTAAATCTCTTTAATGCTTTAATGCTACCTTCATTTGCTATAGTATATGCTTTGGTTTTGAAGTATTCTCATACACCTTTTAAATTAGGCATGGTGCTTAGTTTAAACTATTTTCATGAATTAAAGTAAGACATGGTGTCTGGTTTGATTCTTGAGCTAAAAGGTGTCCTGGTTTTACCTCTAAAGGCTTTTAAATTAAGTATGGTGTTTAGGTTAAAATGCCTTCCTAGATCAAATTAGACGTTGTGTCTAGGTTGATTTTTTGAGCCAATAGTATACTATAGTGGATGCTGGATATTTTGTTGGACTAACCCCTGTGGGAAAACTTTCAATATCAATATGGGAAAGTCCTGAGATGAACTCACACTGGAGATGAAGAGACACATGAACTTCAACAACTTGCACAAGGGAGACACAACTCACTGATCATGGAGAAATGAGATCCATGGAACAAGACAAAAGATGAGTGCCACAAAACAATACTGTTGACGCAAAACGTGGTGCCCTGCGCCAGGCACACAGCAAGCCGAACGAGGCTGGCTTCAATCGGGTGCCCGGAGTATTCCGAATCCGGAAGCGTGCCAGTCGGTTTGACCTGAAAACCAACAAGGGATAAAAATATGAGAATACCTTGGAACATGCTGGGTGAGACCAGGCAGTTCCATATGTATGGCTTTGAAAGCCAATCATGACGGCACACAGCTATAAAAGCTGTTTGTCGAAACAGGTTTATAATGTCATTCGGCAAGTATAAAGATGGAGCTCATAAACATGTTGAATGCCGAACACATGAATAATAGAAGGGTAAAAGGGTAATTTGTAAATATAAATCTATTCAAATAACATATGCATAGGCTAATCCAACTAATCTGCCGCACGTTTAGCCTTCATGAACCCGTCAAGTATAAACTCAAGCAAAGCTAATCCACCGCATGATACCACTTGATATAAGTCTACACCACTCCTTATAATTAGATTAATGCACCGCATGATACGATCTAATTATAAGAAGCTAAAAGCATACATATATCTGAACAGATCTATAAAAACTCATTACTCATGTAAGCTTAACCAGAGTCGGCAAACTAGCCGAACTGGGGTCCATGAAGAAGGAACATACAAGCAAAGCATGATTAAACTAATCTAAAACCTGCACCTGCCGCACGGTACCCAGCTCTATCAAAGCCTAAGCATGGTCGACATGCATGAACCCACAACATGTAACAATCTGGATTGAAAGTTAATTCGACCATCATGATCTTATGATTAACGAAGCACAAATAAACTCATGCAGCAAGGCCGAACAAAAATCAATCTAGATTGGGCAAAGAGTGTTATAGGAATTAAATAAATAAAACATATAACACATGATAACTTAATGAATCTATTAGATCTGCCAAATCTAATAGAGCCGATAACTATTTTTACTCATGACTTAATCCGCCGCACGATACAAGGCATAAGCAAAAACTTCCCGTCATAAGCTTAAATCCGCCGCACGATACTAAGCTTAACACACGAGACTACTTGCATCATATCTAAATCCACCGCATGATACTAGACATGATAGCAAGGTTGCCGGTACTTACGGAGGTCGACGGATCGATGATTCCTCTCAAAGAACTCGACGACACGACTTAGGGACTCGAAAGGTGGCACGGGGCCGGTTGTATTGATATGGTTGTGAACAGTTTTACAATGGTCGAGGGCTTATATTTATACCCTGGATGAAACACGAATCCTAGACGATTACGACTTAAAAAACAAGGAAAGATATAAATCATATTCCTAATCCTTTCGGCGTCTTCCATCGTCACGTATCTTCTCGTGCAAGCCGGCTTTACCTGCATCATCCATTTCCCGAATGGGGCTACTGCTTCACGAAATTGCCGACCGCGCAGGTATTCACCGAAAGTCTTAAGGACCAAATAGCCGTCCGAATGCTTGTCGAATCCTTCTCTTCTCTGCTGGCTGGACCCACCTGTCATATCCTCGTGTGTGCGAAAATCTGGTGTTAACAAATACCTACAATCAAAGCACTCACTCCATGGAAGTAGGTGAACAAGTCTGAGCTGGGTCACTAGAAGATAAAGACCATCGTGGGAGGAACAACACACCTTCACTGATAGGTTGACACACAGAGAAGGAAGGTTGATCCCTCTAAAGATGATCCTACTATACCTTCCTCCTCTCAAGCTCCCATCACTCAGGTTCACTATGAGATAAGCAAGAGAAGACAAGCTATTCACGAAGAACAACCAGCCAGACAAGACAAACTTCCACAAGGTGGTTCGACACATCACTCTTCAATGATAAAGGTAACATCTCAAGGTATGTGACCATCACTTTAAAAACTTCTCCTTAATTCTAGTATGTGCATAAATAAGAACCAAACATGTTTCAGTTGCACCTTATTTGATCCAACCTAATCAACTCAACATGTTCAGTTCTTTAATCTTTGTTCTTAGCTTTACTCTCTTGATCTCACTATGTTAACTAAATGAGCTAAAATGTTATGCATCTAACCTTTGGAAGATGATATATCACAATCATGAAAATATCGACACTTTATGCATAGATTATCCTTCCTTGGGTTAAGTAATTTGATATGTTAAATATTTTAAGATGCTACTTTCATGCTCATCCTCTGATCCTATCACTCATGTTAAGATTGAATAAGACACATAAACAACAAGTTTGTCTTATGCAATGTGCCTAAGGTTAGAGGGGAATAAACAAAACTTTTGGTTTTGTTGGTGTTTTTCCACCAACAGAGCCCATGCACTTGATCTCTACCTTGTCTTTATGAGCAGGACAGACTCTTGAGCAAAACATGGAGAAGTTTGTCACTCCCAAATTCTACAGAGTGAAGGTCCTAGATCTACAAGAACATGCACACTGAGCAAGATGCTGCCAGCGTCCATAATTAACGCTTCAAACTACTGGACAAACAAATAACATGAGTGACACCATATCAAGAGGCATAAACAAGAAGGAATGATGGATGACGTCATAGTCAGAATTAGAGGTCATGAAGTCCCCACAGACTTCTTGATCCTCGACATGAGAAGACGATGATGTCCACCTCATCCTAGGAAGACCATTCCTCTACGCTACAAGTACAATCATCAACAAGAGGAAATCTATTTTCACTTTCCTGGAGAAAAGACACGATGCAACTTCATCAACTACATGCCCAATGAAGCACCCAAGAAGAATAGAAGTGAAAGACGCCGCTCTCAAAGCCAAAGAAGACAAACTATCAAGAATAGAGAGGCCAATCACGAAGAAGAAGCTGTCGACACTATCCCAGAAAAGAAAGAAGAGAAACCTCAAGACAGTGAACCACAGGAAGTGAAGACTCAGACCAAGAAAGTATGGAAGAAAAAGCCCGCACCTAAGAGGTACAATCAATAACAACTTTCCAAACGTCTGACAACCTTGGGAGGTCTGAACCAAGGGAAGGTCCAGTTCGTCGTACCTAAATATCCGAACCTTCACCAAAAGGATTAAAAGACCAAGAAAAGCTGACGAGCAAGTAGATGTTCTATCCACTGTGGGAGCACTGTTTCCACAACCATCAACATCAATCAAAACTCCGACAGAGGAAACACATTTCCACCGCCAGTCCACTACATGGCAAGATTGAACGACTATGATAACATTCAGCTTGGGGGAAAGCACCCCCATGTATCCAGGTAAGTATCCTTATCCTCTTAAGTTTTCTTTCTATACATAAAATAAAATGAAAAAAAAATGTGGGCACATGAAGGCTCACCATTAATTAAAAAGAAAAAATATTTGGGCACATGAAGGCTCAACGTTATTAAGGGAACCGACTTGGGGGAGACGCACCCTCGTTATCTTCGTGATCCAGGTATGTCTTATTCATTATCTTAGTTATTTATAATAAAGTATGTTAGGTTAAATAAATACTATGTTAAGTTTGCTTAGATTGTTTTAAGAAGTTAATAATAAAAGAAGAACTCTCTCTCTCTGATCTTTTACATGGAAATGATGAATAGTTGCTCTATCTAATTTCTTTCAAGTACCTAGCCTTCAAAGCAAGAGTTCTCTTAATTAATAATGATGCTTAAAAATGAAATTAAATGCATAGGTAGAAAATGCTTGACCTAGAGTCTAGGTAGTTGACAGATATGACATGTGATGATCTAAGCTGCTATTACCTTGTTCTAAACAACACTAGAGTTTCAGAGATTTTCCAATATTAATATGACTAATAATTGCATTGAGTTAAATTAAGCTTTGTTGACCCTATGAGAAGTTATCATGCTATTGAATTGAGATCACTTACACATTCCATCCATTTTACGCATAAGTGCTCATGATTATTTGTTCCAATCCTCTCAAAAGTTTGTTGGAAGCATGTGGCTATTGAAAAAAAGAGAAAAAAAATCCGAGGAAATAAAAAGGGACAAGTGTCCGAAACCTCAAAAAGAAAGATCCCGAGGAAATAAAAAGGGACAAGTGTCCGGAACCTCGAAAAAATGATGAAAAAAATGAATATTAAAAAAAAATGGGCACGTGCCCGATAGTAGAATTAGCCTGGTAGCCATATGCCTCTGATAAGCAGTAGAGAGTGATATATTCAAAAGAGCATCTGACTCTATTTTCCATACACATGCATTTCTCGATTCAATGGTATGGTTGACTTTCTCTTTGGATCCATTGTTTAATTTAGCAACATATGTTTTTAATCTTTTCTGAAAATTCATAAAAACTCCGGGATAAAGTTGAAGTGACAGAACAAGAGACATAGTACTTGACTTGATCATTCTATCTTTCAATTACTCAGGATTCAAGGTAAAGTACTAAGCCCCGTGATGAATAATATGATATCTTTTTCTAATCCAAATGAGAACTTTTGTTTAAATGCTTGTGTGCTTGTTAAGAAATACAGATATTGCAGCAACTCCTGATCCATTGTTGAGATTGGCTTTGCTCGGGACTAGCAAAGGTTAAGCTTGGGGGAACTTGTTGACGCTCACTAATGCTCATAATTAACCATCAACTATTGCATAAAATGACACTAAATGAATCACAAAGCATAGTTGTAGGGTTTGAAACTAACAAGTTCCACGAGTTTTGGTGCTCTCACTTGTTTTGTAGGACAACCATGTTTTTACCATATAAAAGTATGTCAAGTGATGATTTGGAGTGCACCATTGTAAAGAGCTCGTCGAGACGATCGAAACGGACATATCATTTGCTATATTCGGAGTCCCGGATGAAAAGATATTAATTTTGCAACGAAATCTGCAAAAGAAGGATCTAGAAGACACCACGAGGCGGCCTGCCACGTGGGCCCACTGGGCCAGACCGACCGGTCTATGGGCAAGACCGACCGGTCGGCCACAGAGGCCGTTTCGCCTCCGCCTTCTGGAACCTTCTTCCACCGCCTCCTAGGATGCATCTCCACCGTCCCTAAGGTCGGTTTAATCCAACGACCACGGTTTCTCGCCCAGGGCTATATAAGCAGCCCCAGACCCCCCTCTCCAAGCATCTCCATCTTCATTATTCATCTCCACATCAGAAACTAGGGTTTCAATTAGAAATAGAGGTCCCTCTAGATGAATCTATTCTAGTTCATCTAGAATTAGATCTAGTTCTAGTTCTAGTTGTCTAGTTCATCTAGTTGTAATTAGAGATCATATTAGAGAGAGGAGAAGGAGAGAGCTGAGGAGGAGCCGGATCTGTCGGATCTTCCTCAACATTGTATTGGTGCAGCATCTAGTTCGTCTTCAAGTAATCTCCAGGTTCTTCATTTACTATTTCTAAGTATTATATTTAATTTCAGTTCTTGGTTTATTTCATTTACTGGATCTCTGCTCGTATCAAGTGCTCTAATTATCATATGTAATTAGAGTAGTAGATGTTAGTGTAGACGTGGTGTCTAAACTAGGGTTTACCTGAGTTTGCACCCAGCCCCATGGATAGTTGTGGTAGCCCCAGGTGGTGATAGCCCTGGCGGCCGACGTAGTCCACCACGTTCGGGTTGGTGTTTGTAGGACCGTAGTCGGAGCTTCCTAGCCCCTTTCTCATCCCTTTCTGTGGCTAGTGTTCTGATGTCCCAAAGTAAGTAAAGTATAGTGAGCCTTTAATTAGATAGACCTGCTTAGAAAACCCTAAATCTCTCTCTGTCCATTTTTATCATTCTTTTCTTGGACGATCTTGCCTCTTGATTAGTACACTTCACGTTCCCCGTGGAAATCGATACCCTGGAATACTCTCGAGTGAAAGCTACATCGGTATCCGTGCGCTTGTGGATTTTTTTGTGTGCGTTTAAAATACCCAACAAGGCCTCAAAACCATCAACCCAAATATGTGACCCAGCAAATTCAGGTATAGACCCATGCTTGGGACTCGGAACTTCGAGGTTACGAGGCACCTCATCCACGTTAGCCGAGGCTATCAAATCCATAGACGATGAAACAACCCTTTTTACCTCCACATGAAACATCTTCCTCTGAACCCGCATCACTTTCGGAGGAATCACTAACCTCCTCCGATGAAACACCCTCGGAGCTGGCCTCTTTCTCAGCATCTTTCTCCTCATCCTTTTCCTCTTCATCGGAGGTAGCCTCGTCATCCGAGACATGGATGAGCGCCCCAATACCACCAACACGTGGCACGCCCCCACTCGCACCTGAGCCAACCCCGCTAATGCCGCGGCCACCCACACCCTGCACCATGGCCAAAGAAGATGACGCGCCAGCGGTGGCCGCTGCAACAATGACTTTTGACGCCAAAACTTTCACTCGACCACCGCCACCACCCCCGCGCCATCGGCCACAACCCCTCTTCGCAACTACAGCAACCTCGCCTCCATCCTTAGACGAGCGCTTTCTCTTTTTTGGTGCCTCATCACTCGAAGGTGCCGACCAATCAGGATAGGGGATGCCAAACATGTCAAAGAGCCTATTGACTCTACCTCTGCTTCCCACCGTGCTATGAATGGCCTTAACCTCCAATGTGCAAAGCTTACCAACAAGCTCTTCCACCCTTTGTTGAACCCTTTTCAGAACAGCCTCAACACCGCCTTTCCAGTTGGGAAACCTTTTAAGCGTAGGTTCCCAAGTTTTATACAAATCCAGCTTAGGTTTCTTCAAACCTCTCTTCTCATATTTAGAGTCGTCTTCCACCTCAAGCCAGGTCTATTTCCGGCTAAGGGGTCAGACCTTCGCGCAACAGTACTCCTCCACCAAATCTCGTGCACATTGAAAATGTGCAACAACCCTCAGACAATCAACAACAACATGAGCTTCGCCAGTCATCAAAGCATCGACAAACACGTCACCAAGAGGGGGAAGTTCACCACAAAGCTTCGGAACCCCTCTAAGCTTATAATAAAACTAGTGCTCCTGCCATCCGCTCGTCCATTTATTTTTCTGAGCCTGTACCGGGAGGTCCAAACCAGCCCGATGACAGAAGGTATACACCGTAAATTGACCTAAGCTGGTGTTACCCTTGCTATCAGTAATCTTTCGAGGTTGCATATGAACACGATGAGTTCGCACGAAACCCTCGACATGCGGAGCAACACCTTGAGAGCGACAGGCCCATACAAAAATAGAAAGCTTAGTGAAACATGAGGGGGTAAGCTGATGGAACTTCAGGTTGAACCGCTGCAGAACCGAGGTCACCAAAGAAGTCACCGAAAAATGAAGACCAGCTGCAAAAAAAAACTCTTCAAACACAACCACCTCATCAGGCCCTGGCTTCGGAATGGTCTCTCCACTGCTGGCCCTCGCCTTCCCCTCCTCAATCCAGCCTCGCCTAACGTAGGACGCCAAATCTGAGTCACAAACCCGACTAAGTCCAAACTCGAAGGTTACCCCATCACCCGCGACAGAAGGAGACGAAAGACGAGCAGTCTGCTTGGACCTGGCCATGACCGAAACACAACGCAAGCAGAAAAACCTTCGCAGAAACAATAAAACAAACAACCTTCGCAACAAGAAAAACACGGCAGCAGGGTGGCTACAGCAAAAGGATGGCACAAAAATGACCTGCTCACCTACCGCTTCTATTTATAGGCAAAAGGGTGAACCGCCAAACCCAAAAAACTCGGCACGGTTCCCGAAAACGCGGCACAAAAAACGAAACTAACTCTTATAAAAGCAAAAGCAACAAAAAATAATGGCTCGACCCACAAGCAGACACGGGTGTCGCTGCCAAGGGTCACTTTTCGTTTCCCAACAAGGGACGCTGCTTGGGCCCAAGGACCGTTTCTTGATCCAAGCCGTCGAGGGGCTACTGTTGGGGGAAGGGACCCTCGACAGCAACGTCACGCGAGCTGTCATGAAGAAACAACCTTCGCACGCTCGACGGCCCCCAAAAGAGAAACCCTCGCCACTGACACGATCCTCGGGTCGGGTTCTAATTTGCACCTGCAGGGAGATAGACCGCAAGGGCGCGAGAACTCAACGGACAACCGACGAGGGTTGATTTCTGTCCCAGGAGCGAAGGTTTCTCGGGCGCGTGGCTGAATTCCTCGCCCTTGCCAAGGTGTACGCGCGTCCGGCGGTGGCGGATAGGGAGAAGGGGAGCTAGGGTTTTAGCGCTTTCTGTGCTTGTACAATTCTACCCCTCCATTGTACTGTCCCCGGGGATTTTTCTTGTACCTTTTGTAAATTAGGCGGTGACCCCTGTTATGCCCTATAAATACCAGAGGATGAACAATGTAGGGGGACTTTGGAAGAAGAGTAAGTTACCACTTGTGACATTTTGCCACCCGCTGCATTTCACCCTTGCTCATCGTTCTGACGACTGGACACCCTTGTCTCACCCCAATACACGTGCGGGGGTTAGGCCGGTGTTGATCCAACAAGGACTTTAGCATATTATTTTTCTCGAGTTCTTGGACAAGGATAACAGGGGGCTGCTCAAGGTGGACAGGGGGCTTTTACTTGTTGTCTTGCTCTTTTTTTATTAACTTTTTCGTTTGCTCTTTTTTTATTAGGAGTTGTTATTGAGGACATGGAAATTGACGATGCGAATCCACCAAATCGTCATTAGGTATTTATTTTTCCATGATGAATTATATTTCTTAGCTATTGTATTGTACTATTAATTATGGAGGCGGAAGAACTTCTCTTGATTTGCAAACTTTCCTTAAAAGTAATTGTTTTTCTATATCATATACATATAGATACAAGGTCCTTTAGACTGCGTTGTAGCTTTTGATTTATGACTGTAAAAATTTAGCCCTAGTCTTGTCCAAATCTTAGGTCCACCACTGATGAGGTACAATGTTTTTTAGTACAGTAAAATGCACACCATTATTACGAAGAAAACCTAAAGTAAATGAGATGCTATATATATATATTTTTTTGCAAAAAAATGAGATGCTATATATACTCTCACTACCTCATGATTTCAAGTGTATCCATACTGCATGGAAACAAGCACTAATATTTCCACTTCTCTAGTTTGAAGAGGCCTCTTATTCATGATAAACTTGGTAACGCACCACGGTAGGACGGCACCTCTGATCTCTGACCGTTTGGATACTTGGAATTGAATTTATTTTAAGAATCATAATTTAGACATATATTAATTAAGCTAATATGATTATGTATAGATTATATTTATATATTATTGTTGCTTATACGAGAGAGATACTCATGTATTGTATTTCTATCGTAGGGGAGTGAGTTGGAGAGAATGTTATAAGTTGCAAAGTAAAAATATAGCATGATAATCTATGGAATCCATTTCCCTCTCTCACCCTATGAATTTGAGATAGACATATATATGAAGCTTGTAAAGTGATGGAATGTCAAATTTCATGGTAAATAGGCTAGTTTATTGAGTGAATTCTAATTCCTCCAAAATGAAGGGATCCAAACGGACCCTCCAAGGAACTCTGAACAAACAGTCGCACACCTAACAGACACCCTCTTCCGTTCCATTCCGTTCCATAACTTCCATTGGATTCCCCCGTTGTCCTCGTGCCGTGCTCCTTGCCGTCACAGCTCACCCCGCCGTAGCAGGCAACCGTTCGCCGGCGTCGCCATCGGCATCGCCGTCACTCCGCGGTCGACTTGTCGTACGGTGGTCGCTGTCCCTTCCCGTCGCTTGAAACGAAAGCCAAATCGATCCCCCCACGGCCCACTCCCCACCTTTCGGCCGCTTTACGCTACGCCTTTTTAATCCCTTCCGCCCTCCGCTTCCCGTTCCCCCCACCCAGCGCCAGCCCCCCTAGTAGCCTTCTTACCGTTCCCTCGGTTCTGTCCGGCGGCTATGGCGGAGGAGCAGCAGCAGCAGAGGTGGCAGGACGGCCACCGCCTGTGCGCCAACAACTGCGGCTTCTTCGGCAGCGCCGCGACGCTGGACCTCTGCTCCAAGTGCTACCGCGACCTGTACCAGCAGCAGCCGACAGGCGCGGCGCCGGTGCCCTCCGCTCCCACCGCGTCGGCCTTCCAGCCTTCCTCCTCGGCGGCGGCCGTCTCTCCCGAGCCCGAGCCTCCGGCGACGGCGGCCTCTGCGGGCGCCACCAAGGCCGGCAGGTGCGCCAGCTGCCGGAAGCGCGTGGGCCTGACGGGGTTCGCGTGCCGCTGCGGCGCCACCTTCTGCGGCGTGCACCGGTACCCGGAGCGGCACGCGTGCGCCTTCGACTTCCGGGCCGCCGGCCGCGACGCCATCGCGCGCGCCAACCCCGTCGTCAAGGGCGACAAGCTCAAGGACAAGATCTGAGGACCAGGAACGACGGCGCGGCTCCGGCGGAGGAGGACGAACGACGGTCGGACCGGACGGACGGATCGTCGGAGTGTACGAACTACTCCCGTGTACTCTACTCTACGATTGGTGTAACTCATGTAAGCTGGCGGTGAAATCGCTGGCCGTTGGTTGAATGAAAAATTCAAATGGAAAACGAAACCCATTGGTTTCGAAAAATTCTACTACATGGTTTCCTTTAATTTATTACAGACTGCAGTGATCCGAAACGTTGTCCCCGAACAAGTTCCAGAGCAGGTTGTTCCCGCGAACGAATGGTGTAGCGTAGCGTGTGTGGGTGCTCGGTTTCTTCTTTTCCTAGTCCTCGGCGGCGACAGGGAGGAGGTGGCGTTGCGTGGTGTGATGCACTCATCCTTGGAATTGGACCGCTTCCTCTCCTCTCACCCCATCTTTGTTTCAGACTTTGATTTCAAACAGAAAAAAAAAACATCAAAACGAAAAAAAACAACTGCTGACGTTCTTGACCGGACGGACCCCGGTGAGGAAAAAAGAAAGAAAGCTATTGGGTCCGGTGGGTGGGTCAACCGATCGATGGAAGGGTTTGGGATAAGCACGGGCGGATGGTGTGCGTCCGGTCCCCGTGACACCAACGTCTGACCTGCTCTCTCTCGAGCTCGTGCTGTCGCTGCTGCCCCGCCCATGCTGATCGACAAAACCAAACCAACTCGGCCTAAAAACTTCGGCGGCGTTTAGATTGCCAATAGCGACAGCCGACAGGGCCATAGCGTTTGTAAAAATTGATTAGGCTGGACGTTGGCACCGTTCAAAGTGCAAACCAGCTGCAGTTGAGCGCTTCAAGTCCGAGCTGCAGAATGCTCTCTTGGCCAAATGCAAGAGATTTTTCCTTTTCAAGAAGGCGGGCGGCTAGTGGAGGAAGAAGGTGTCGAAGTAAGTAGAGAGAGAGAAAAAAAAAGTAAAATACACAAACTATCCTTAAATTTGTCGTATTGTGTTATTAGGGTGCTCGAATTGCAAAATGTATTTTTTATGTACCAAACTTGTCTTGAGTGTCATCTAGGTCTAAAGCTTTCAAATTTTCATTTTGTCATTGAACTTGTCATAGAGTATAGGTCCGAATAAGCTGCAACCATTCCACATGTTGATCTCTAGCACTTCATATAAAATGCTTTCACTCTCTCTTCTACCTCTGTCTATGTGCTTAACCCTCTTTTCATGTTCTAATCTAGTATGGCATCACATCTAGTCACCAACATGCTATCGCTAACCTATACCTTAGTCATCCTCCAGACATCATCAGTAGTGGTGCGGCAAGATCAAAGGTAGTGCTCGTTAGGTGGAAGAGTAAGACAAACAGTATTTCTCTATTAAAAGTTTCTACCCTAGTCAAGAATAAGAAGTGGATCCACCTCTATGGTACTCCATCCGTCAATTTATCGGACTCGTTTTAGGTCCTTGCGCGATGACCAAGGAGAAGCGGCACCTGCATCTTCCTCATTAAATTAGTGCTTCCTTTTAACTCGGCCAGCGACGGTTGAATTACCGAGTAAATACTCCGCTAACGCGGCTCCAGACACCGTTACCGCGCGCACCCAGCTTTTCTTTTCACCATGCAAAATTTTCTTCCTTTCCTTTTCACAATGCCCGGCATCGCGCGCGCAATTGTATTCCTTTCCTTTTTCTTCCTTCCCGCGAGTTTCCGCCTGATTTCCTTTCCTTTTCACCATGTCCGACATCGCGCGCAAAATTCTCTCCCTTCCCTTCTCTTCTTCGCTGCAATCAAAATTGAAAAGCAAATTTCTTTTGCCGCCGCCAGTGCCCATCAGCAGACATCTACTGGGGTTGCACGTACTGGACCTCACTCTCGGCAAACATGGGGTCTTCATCTTTGTCATGGCGATGTGTCGCATGTAGCAGCGTCGCAGCATGGCATGGTGGCGGCATGGAGCGACTTAGCGGCATAGTGCGGAGATATGCAACCCTTGGTGCAGGCTAACGGAGGGAAAGGGAACGGAGGGGCTATTTGACGTAACTGAAGAACGGCGCCGCATATATTGCTGCGTGGGGTACGAGGAGCCACGAGCGCATGGAGCCGAGCTGCGAGCCCATCGGACGAGGTGGAACCGTGGTCCGAGGCTTAAACGACTTCGAATCTTGAATATTTTCGTTTTGGTAATACAAGTCCGATAAATGGACGGAGGGAGTATGTGCTATCATGATAGGAGTAGATTAAATCTATTTAAACCTACTTGATAGGTTGACACACTATAAAAAGTTTAGAGACCTAGAGATCACACTGAGAAAAGCTTGTGACCAAAAAAATAGAATTTCAAAAGTATGCGACTAAAATGATACATGAAGATAAGTTTAAAATTTTAAGAACCTGAATGATAACTCAAGAGAAGTTCTATTTTTTTGATAAATTTGTATCTGAATTAAAAGGTAAGAAAAACATATAGGGACATGTACAAGAACCAGATAGTACATAAAGGACAAGACTAGGACAAATGTGCACAAAAAGACCTAGAGGTCAACAGGACTACAAAAATGCCCTTGCAGCCTTTTGTGCTTGCCGAACTCGCTAGAAGCCACCACCTTATTAGTTGAACTTCATCGTCAATATTGATGTTGGAGATTGTCGAAGGAGATTGATAGAGAAGAGCAACACTACACCCAGATCAGGGAAAGTTTCATCATCATATGACTTTGACTGGAGCCGCAGTAGAATCCCGCCGCTACGGACGTGGAATACAAAATTGATGATGCCCGTCGATCGAGGACAAGCCCCAACACTCCCTGACTATGGATCTGAGCACATTGCTGGAAGATACAAAGACGTTCCAAATCCCTCGCTAGAACACTACCACTACACCCACCGTTGCCTCTTCAAACC
This sequence comes from Coix lacryma-jobi var. lacryma-jobi, assembly GCA_009763385.1. Lineage (NCBI taxonomy): Eukaryota > Viridiplantae > Streptophyta > Magnoliopsida > Poales > Poaceae > Coix > Coix lacryma-jobi. The sequence continues at coordinate 53,122,675 of CM019822.1, read as the reverse complement.
CAAACCACACCATCGTCGCTATCGCCATACTAGGCCGAAGCACCGGACAACACCAAACTCCAAACTAAGGGTCGACGAGATTCAAAGCTTTTAGAAAAGCTCTAGATCTAGTGCAAACCCCACCTCACAATGACGAACCAGGATCCCAGAGATACATCATGACAATGATTACTCGGACTAGACCTGGGATGTTTGGAAATGTGGCCTAAAGAATGGAGCAAGACGACATGATCTTTAGGATACTTGCCTTAACTTAGTCGGATTCCTAAGAAAGTTATTCTATGTAATAGGAATAGAACTCCCCTGTTGTAACCGACTAGGACTAAGATATGCACCCTACTCTACCAGACTATATAAGGTGAGGTAGGGTCGTAGGGACATACCCCATACAATCAATCAATCCTAACACCAAGGCACACGTCACACTAGACTAGGGCATTACGCTATTAAAGCGGCCTGGACTAGTATAAACTTATGTTTTTGTGTTCCCGCCAAGTCTTACGAACGTCGAAACCCACCGAACAAATTGTCTCGAGTAATCTCTATATGAGTTGTCGGTTAACAAACACTTACAGCTTGCGCGTCAGGTAGGGGCTTGGCGGATTCGTCCTTGAGAGCTCAACGGACCTCATCAACATGTTCCCGGTGGGATCGGTTTTTGTTTTTGGCTCGTGGATTTGTGTAGCGGATGATCAAGGCAGTCTACATGGGCATCTCCAGCAAGAATCACAACCGCAGATCTCGCCAAAACATCTTCACGATCTCATCGAAGAACTAGGCATTCTTTCAATCTTCGATCTACAACAGGAGCAGAGCTAGCTAGAGATATCTGAGTCCCATCATAACATGACCCCTCGGTCTGAGAAGGATGTAACACCTCTGGTGTTTAAGATGTAATTAACCTGACATATCATCATCATTAGTCATTAATCATTCTTGCCTTGCATTTATGTTTGCTTAGTACTTGTGTAGCAATCTCTTTTCCAAAACCCTAAAGCCCAAATCTTCCTATAAGGGCAAAAATGGTAATTTCACCTCTGTGCCTAGCCTTGATTTTTTTTCCTTGTTCAATTTGATGTCTTGAAGCTTTGTTGTGTTGTTCAAAAATCAAAATCAAAAATCAGATTTCAAAGTCCTTTTGAAAAACCCTAATTTCCAAACCCTAGCTTTTACCCCTCTTTTAATAATTTAAAAACTATTCAAAATTTGGACTTGGTCCAAAAAGCAAAGTTGTAGATCTGGCCAACAGAAACAACTTTGGTATTTACAAATTTTCAAGTTTTTATACAAAGTTTGAAGTAATTTCAAATTCATTCCAATTCCAGTTTTTGTCCCCTTTTCAGTTTTCAAAATTTATTCAAAAAACTATTGAGTTTCAGAAAATGTGTATATTAGCAAAGTTGTAGGTTTTGATAAAAGGAACAACTTTCATGTTTGCAGATTTCCAACTTTCAATGTAAAATCAAAAGTAATTCTGAATTTATTCAAATCCCAAAAGTGTTCCCTTTTCTGATTTCAAATGTGGTTCAAAAACTATTTGGATTTTGAAAATGTTCATATTGACAAAGTTGTAGATCTCTTTTTTCTGAACAACTTTGATGTTTTGAGTTTTTGTTGCCCGGTTCAAATTTTGGAAGTAATTTGCAAAATACAGAAATCAGTTCAAAAAGTCAAACCCTAGCCTACCCTGTTCATCTCCTACCTCGCGTAGGGGGGGGGGGGGGGCGGCCATGGCCCGGTCGCCGGCGCTGCGCGCGCCACGCGCTCGGCCGCCGTTCGCCTGCCCCCGACCTGTCGCCGCTGGTCCCGTGATGATTTCGCGCCCGCACGCGCCGAGCGCTGACCTTGCCCCGTCCCCCACAGTGCCCAGCGAGTCGCCGCCGCGTGTTCAACGCCGGCGAGCTCACGCCCGTCCCCTGCACGCACGCCAGCCCTTCCGCCAGCGCGCAATCGAGTGCGCACGCCTCCGCCAAGCTTATCCGCCTGTGCGCGACGCTTATCCACCCCCGAGCACGCCTATAAAACCCACCGCCGGTGAGCCGGAACCCTCACCCGCCTCCGCCACCGTCGACACACCAGTCCAGAGCCTCTCCCACCCAACCACCTAGCTCAGAAGCTCCGCCGTGTTCTTGCGAAGCTTTTCCCCTCCTCAATTTTACCTCCGCCGCCCCCTATTGCCCGGCGTAACCTCATCTGCTCGGATTCCGGCGAAACGCCGGTGAGCACGGATTTGGGAAATCCCCATTCCCCGGCCGTGATCTTCCTTCCCCCGACCTATGTTCCTTCTTCCTCGCATCCTTGCGCGTCTAACCATGCCTCGATGATCCGTTGTGGTGCTCAGGAACGCCGGAACGCCGTCGCGACGCGGTTCTGCCCACCGACGACCCCCGCTCCGTCGACCTCCTAGCTCCGGCCGTCCCCTCGCCTCGCCACCGCGCGTTATCGACTGCCGGTGAGCTCCTGAACCTCCCCATGCCCTTGGTTTCGCCCGAGCGCCTCTGCCGTGGCCAGAACGCCTTCGCGCCGCCGCGGGATGACCGCCGGCGTGAGGAAGACGATGAACAGTGCGATTTTTCTTTTTCAGTTTGTTTTGAATAGTGTTCGAATTTCATCTTTTTGTGTGATTTTCTGTGTTGTTCCGAAAATTCTGAAAAAATTCAGGGTAGACTCTTTACACCTTGAAGTATTTTAGAAAAATATAAAACTTGACTTTTCTGCAAAAATTTGAAAATGTAAAATCCCTCTTTTAATTAATAAATGGATGGTTTTGGATTTTTAAAAAATCATTTATAACTCCAAAAATCATGAGATAAATTTTTGTGAGCTTCCTATGCCATGTTTAGTCTCTGATGAAATTTGGAAGTCTTTTGGAACAAGTTGATTTTTGAGCATTTATCTTTAATTGTTAAATAGTGCCTTTTGTTAATTAATTCCTGATTTTATTTGAGCACCTTAATGACCTCCAAAAATTATAAAATTTGTTTTGCCATCTATCTACACCATAATGAACTTATGTGATTAATTTGGTAATTTTTGGAGCAACTGCATAAAATAACCTTTTTAAATAATTAAGAAAAATAGAAAAAAAAATGATTAGGGTTCATGTTGTATGCCCTGTGTTGCATTGTTCATGCTAGCATACTCATGAGCATGCATCATTGCATTCGTATAGTCACCGAAGAAGGCGTCAAGATCGAGGCAGCCGCTGACGAACCTGTCCCTGAGGCTACCCCGAGCTCCGACAACTGCCCTGCCGCCCTCGAGCCTGCACTCTTTGCTCTTCAAGGCAAGCCCCGGTGCATTTAACCCCTTTCCTTGAATTTATAAAATGATTTCCTTAAATGCTTTTGAGTTAAATTATTGCATTAGGTTTATAGGAGTTGTGTGCTATCCTAATTGATGCACTATCCACCTTGACCACTGATACACCCGATACCTGCTTTTCAAAAGTATTTGAAAAATGCTTAGCAATGCTTATTGAATTAGACTTTGCAATAAAATGCCATTTTCAAAAGTGTGATCACTGAAAGAATCTTTATGGGAATTTGGCTTTACTTCCCGTTCGATGACTGCTTGCCTAGCTAGCATGTGGTCATTGTCGAGAAGAGGTTGTCCGCGCGTACGGTGCCGTCATGTTGTAGTCCGGGACTCAACAGTTGACTCCGACCGGGACATGGTTGAAAAACCGACAGGACCTGTACTCTTGGGTTAGAGTCCCGAGGTGCTTGTTGCTGACGGAAAAACTTTAGGGACCATCCGTATGGGGGCCTGCTGGTCAAGACTTGTAACTATTCACATACTACGGAAAGCTCTGGCTCCGAGGAATCCTTTATTGGACCGACAACCGCGCACTGGGAGTGGAGAGATGGTGGAAGTAGCATGTACCCACGTGGTCGTCGTACCTGGATAGGAGTGGTGTACTGTACTTCCGGGTGGCGTAGGACCGGGCCCAATCTTAGAGGAATCATGGTAGACGAGTTGGCATATACAAGCTTGGGTGCTACATATGCAGTGTGGATAGGGATCCTCAGCTGAGTATTATTTATCCGGATTAACGTTGCTTCTCGGTTATGGAGACTTGGTCACTGACTGTCAACAGAGAGTGGTTCTCAACTAGGAATGTTTTGAAATGTAAAATGAATCATGAACGATGAAGAATTGAGGAATACTGAATCTTTCCAAAATAAAATAAGGTTTACAAAAAAATGCTTTTCTGCAAAATACTTGATCTTGCTTAAACCTTACCTTGACTACCCTAAGCCTCTCATTTCTGAGTCTTCTCCCTTTTCTTTAGTCGGGTAAGTCTTGTTGAGTACCCCAGTACTCAGGGTTTGTTACCCATGTTGCAGGTATGACTGAGACCCCGATGTGTCTTGCGCCCTGCTGCATGACCATCGTCCAGGAAGAGGCCGATGAGGCCGAAGAATAGTTGTGCACCCTCGGGCTGGGTGATTATCAGTATCTTTATTTTGTTGTACTCCGCTACGTTGCCTTTGTCTATTTCTATTATCAGAACTTGGTTTGTAATAACTGCACCTTAATTTCTATTTGGAACCCTGCTTTGTAAAACTAATGTTATTTAAGTCTTCTGCTCTTTATTCCGATGTTATTTGTAAAAGTATGCAATGCTGTAACCGAATTGTGAGATGATCCTGCGGACATTGGGCACTGATGTAGCCCGGTGGCGAACAGGTCTTAATCACATGGAACTTGGGTTCGGCTGTCAGAGGTTGACAGGGACACGTGGGCCATGAGATTAGGGCCGTTCCGTCACAGAGTGGTATCGGAGCATCTCACTTTAACGTTGCAGTGTTCGTTTTTTTGCGAAAACTTCAAAAGACCTTTTGAGTCCAAACAAACTAAACTTGACTATTTTGAGTCCAAATTGCTTCTCTCATCTTGTCTCTCATATGGCAACACTAGCTAGTGGAACAACATGTTTTAAGCCCTATGTACCTTATTTATTTATTGCATTGTTTTGTTCCGTAGGAACGATTCATGCATCATGTCATAATCACTTAAGTTAACTTCCTCTCTAAGTTCGTTGGGGTAGTATGCCTTTACCTGTTCTTGCTAGCCTTTCTCATCCATCTTCTCTTATCCAGACATGGCTCGCATCAAGCTGACTGCCCGCAAGTCGACTGGACCACATGGTGTGCCACGCCACCAGCTGGCACCACGCGCTGGGGAGGAGACTGGAGAATCTTCCAACAGTCGTCGCTTTCCCCGCCGCACCCGTAAGAACCTGAAGGAGGAGATCAAGGATCTGAAGGCTGAGCTGAAGAACTTGGAGCATGACTTCTACCACTCACGCCTGGAGTTTTATGAGGCACGAGCTTCCCTGGAGCAGGCCAACCGGAACACGGTTCGCGCTATCGAGCAGCGCAATGATGCTTGGATCCGCGAGGACGTCACCAGAGCCGAGCTCCACGGACTGCAGCAGTACACAGCTCAGATTGAACAGTTCAATGATATGCTTCATGAGGAAGTACATCAGCTGTATGATCAACTCCACCCCTTGGTACCCCCGGTTATGGAAGACCCTGAGGACGGAGTAGTGGAAGAACCCGATGTGGAACAAGAGCCAGACGTGGACGAAGGAATTGAACCTGCTGAGGACGTCCACGCTGAAGACGAGGACGAGGAGGAAGAGCCTGAGCTCATCCTCGAAGAAGACGACGACGAAGAAATGATCATCATCGATGAGGACTAGACCCGTCTTTAGGAGATGGAGTTCCCATGTGTCTGTACCACCTGCTTACCTAAAACCTTAGTCTAGGTTTGGGAGCGTTAGTCTGTCTTTTGTTAAGTCAGTTTGTATCTTTCTTTTCGTACCTTTTTTCCCCTCATCAGTCCGTTGTTATTTGTCAGTCATCTTTATCAATCTATCAACCTTTGTATCAGTGAAGCTTATCAGTCAGTTGTTTCAGAACCCTATCTATGAATGCTAAGTTCCAAGTTGCGTAACAGATGCCTGTGAACACTCGCACTGGAGCTGGAGGTTCTGATGATGCCAACCTTCCAAACCCTCCACCTGTTCCTGCTACCCTGGCAGATGCCATTGCAGCCTTGGCAGCCGCTGCTAACTTGATGGCTCAAAATCAGGGGCAGCAGAACAATGGTCATCGTGGTCGCCATAACATCAACAACGAGACCACATATGTGGATTTCACCGAGACCTGTCCACCAGTTTTCACCAAAGCAGATGAACCCCTGGAAGCTGATGACTGGCTCCGCACTATGGAGCAAAAGTTCAGTCTTCTCCGCTGTACCGACATCCAGAAGCCCTGGTTCGCTTCCCAGCAGCTTCGTGGTCCAGCAAGCGCTTGGTATGCCAACCTGTTGGCTGCCCAGCCAGAAGGTCATCAGTTGACCTGGGAAGAGTTCCGCACAGCTTTCCGTGCACATCACATCCCTTCGGGATTAGTGAAGATGAAGCTTGATCAGTTTCTGGCACTGCAGCAGAAGGACTCCACAGTGATGCAGTATGTGGGTCAGTTCAACCATCTTAGCCAGTATGCCTCAGAGTATGTCAACACAGATGAAAAGAAGAGGGATTGTTTCCTTAGAGGTCTGCATCCTAAGATCCGCAGAAGTCTATCCAATAACCTGACCGGTTCGTATCATGATGCCGTTGATCGTGCTGTTGCATATGAAGAAAGCAACCGTCAGTATCAAGAGGAAAAGAAGAAGAAGAAAGCAGGATCCAGCAGTTTCTCTGGCGGTCACAAGCGCCAGAGGATCATATACCACCCCAGTCACCACCAAAATCGCCTACCTTACCCCAACCAGCAAGTGGTCGTCCGTACCGCGGCCACCACCCATAATGCCAACCAGCAGAGTGCCACACAGCCGAACGCCCCAGGTGTTCGTATCACCACTCCGCAAACAGCCTACAACCATCCCTGCTACAACTGCGGCCAGCTTGGTCACTGGTCTCGTGAGTGCCCAAAGCCCAAGAGGTATGCCCAGAATACTCAGAAGAATCCTGGAGGATCTCAGCAGCAGCAGCAACACCGTGTCCAGCAGCAGCATGTTCAGAAAGGCAAAATTGTCAAGAAGCACGAGCAAGTCTACTACACCACTGTCGGCGACATCCCAGAAGGAGAGCCCGTCATGATCGGTAGGTTTCCCGTTGCCAATCATCCTGCAGTTGTGTTGTTTGATTCTGGTGCATCGCATTCCTTCATCAGTCGTACATTTGTCGTTAAGCATGAGATATCAATTGGGGAGTTAAAAGAAAGTTTCTGCATATTTTCGCCTGGAGGGCGTATAAGTACTAAGGAAGTGGTTCGCAGTATACCAGTAATGTTGGGGGAACATGTATTTCCTACCACCATGATAGTGCTACGTGATCAGGAGATAGATGTCATTTTAGGCATGAATTGGATGTGCCAGTATAAAGCCATGATCGACATCCTGAATAGAGTTGTGAGAGTGGACATTCCTAACAGTACCTCCAAACTCCTTCTCCAACTTCCAATACCTCGAAAACCAGCAGCCACTCAAATAAATACCGCCTATGTCCTGGAAACCAGAGACATCCCCGTGGTCTGTGAATTCCCTGATGTTTTTCCTGAGGATTTGCCTGGTCTGCCTCCTGACCGTGATGTCGAGTTTGCCATAGAGCTAAAGCCCGGGACTGCTCCCATATCCTGCAGAGCTTATCGAATGCCTCCCAGAGAGTTGGCAGAGCTAAAAATCCAATTACAAGATTTGTTGGACAAGGGTTTCATTCGCCCAAGCTCGTCTCCTTGGGGCTGTCCTGCAATCTTTGTAAAGAAGAAAGACAAGACTCTCAGAATGTGTTGATTATCGCCCACTCAATGAGGTCACCATCAAAAATAAATATCCCTTGCCTCGTATTGATCTTCTCTTTGACCAGTTAGCTGGAGCCAAAGTATTCTCCAAGATCGATCTTAGATCTGGCTACCACCAAATAAAGATACGTCCTGAAGATATTCCTAAAACAGCTTTCACCACCAGATACGGCCTATATGAGTACTTGGTCATGTCCTTCGGTTTGACCAATGCCCCTGCTCATTTCATGTACCTCATGAACTCTGTGTTCATGCCAGAGCTTGATAAATTCGTGGTCGTGTTCATTGACGACATCCTTGTCTACTCAAAAACCCCTGAAGATCACGCCGAGCATCTTCGTATCGTTCTATCCCGTCTCAGAGAACATCAGCTGTATGCCAAGTTCAGTAAATGTGAATTCTGGTTAGATCAGATACAGTTTCTTGGTCATGTCCTATCCGCTGAAGGTGTGTCAGTTGACCCTGGTAAAGTGGCAGACATTCTGGATTGGAAGCCACCTACAACTGTTCATCAAGTCCGCAGCTTTATGGGAATGGCAGGATATTATCGTCGATTCATCCCAGATTTCTCAAGAATCGCCAAGCCTATCACTGAGTTAGTAAAGAATTCTGTGAAGTTTGTCTGGTCACCAGCCTGTGAGCAAGCCTTTCAAACTCTGAAGAAACTGTTAACTACATCACCAGTACTAGCCCAGCCGAACATCGAGAAGCCCTTTGATGTCTACTGTGATGCATCTGGTACTGGTTTGGGCTGTATTTTGATGCAAGAAGGTCGAGTGATCGCATATGCCTCCCGACAGCTTAAGCGACATGAAGAGAATTATCCCACTCATGATCTCGAGTTAGCAGCAGTAGTGCATGCCTTAAAGATCTGGCGTCATTATCTGTTGGGCAGTACCTGTAATGTGTACACTGATCACAAAAGCCTGAAGTATATCTTCACTCAAGAAGAGCTGAATATGAGACAGAGAAGATGGCTTGAGTTAATTAAGGACTATGATCTTGAAGTGCATTACCATCCGGGTAAGGCGAATGTGGTTGCCGATGCGCTCAGTCGCAAGTCATATTGCAACTGTCTGATGATGAAACCCTATGATTCTTCTTTGTGTTATGAGCTGGAAAATTTAAATATTAAAATGATTCCACAAGGAACTCTGAATAATATCAGAATAGAAACCCCTATCAAAGAGCAGATCATCGCTGCACAGAAAGATAACCCTGGAATCAAGCACATCATCGAAAAGGTCCAATCCGGAAAGGCTGATTGTTTCAGGATTGATGATACAGGAGTAGTATGGTTTAAGAATCGGTTAGTAGTTCCTAAAGTGCCTGAGTTAAGAAAGTTAATCCTTGATGAAGCACACTTGACTAGATTCTCCATCCACCCCGGCAGCAACAAGATGTACCAGGACTTGAAGCAAAGGTTCTGGTGGACAAAGATGAAGATTGAGATCGCCCGGTATGTCGCTCAGTGTGATACTTGCCAGAAAGTCAAAGCCGTGCACATGAGGCCCGGAGGAGAATTGCAACCTTTACCTGTACCTGCTTGGAAATGGGACGATATCAGTATGGATTTTATCAATGGACTACCAAAGACACCAAAAGGTTTTGATTCCATCTGGGTGATCGTAGATCGCCTCACTAAGCAAGCTCATTTCCTGCCAGTCAAAACCAGCTACACCGTCCCCACATATGCCACTTTGTACAAGAACCACATAGTGAAACTCCATGGCATACCCAAGACCATTGTCTCTGATCGTGGTACTCAGTTTGTCGCAAAGTTCTGGAAAGCGTTCCATACCTCACTTGGAACCAAGCTCTTGCATAGTACGGCATATCATCCGCAAACAGATGGACAAACTGAGCGAGTCAACCAAGTGTTAGAGGATATGTTGACAGCCTGCGTGCTCACCTTCGCAGATACTTGGGATAACTGTTTGCCCTTGGCAGAATTCTCGTATAATAACAGTTATCAGGAGAGCATCAAAATGGCACCCTTTGAAGCACTGTACGGTCGCCGTTGTCGTACACCTCTCAGTTGGTCTGAACCTGGAGAAAGAGAATTCTTTGGAGTTGACCTAGTGAAAAATATGGAAGAAAAAGTCAAGCAAATACAAGAGAATATGAAAATTGCGCAATCTCGACAGAAGAGCTATGCTGACAAAAGACGTCGACCTCTGAATATTCAAATCGGAGATTATGTGTACCTGAAAGTCTCACCTACCAAAGGAGTCACTCGTTTTGGAGTTAAAGGGAAGTTAGCACCTCGCTATATTGGTCCCTTTGAAATTCTGGAATGCTGTGGCAAGGTAGCTTATAAGCTAAGGTTGCCCGATCATCTTTCGGCAGTTCATAATGTGTTTCACGTCTCCCAACTCAAGAAGTGTCTCCGAGTGCCCGAATATGTGGTAGATGTTGAAGGTGTTGAGTTAGAACCCGATCTGTCATATTCTGAATATCCAGTTCGTGTGTTGGATTACAAGGACCGTGTTACCCGGAGGACCACCACAAGATGGTACAAGATCCAATGGAACCAACACTCTGAAGAAGAAGCTACTTGGGAATCTGAAGACTTCTTAGCAAAGAACTATCCCGACTTTCTCGATACTCTGTAGATGTAAGGTTTTGCCTTTTCCTTCTTAAGAAGCAGAATCTCGGGGTGAGATTTCTTTTAGGGGGGAAGGTTGTAACACCTCTGGTGTTTAAGATGTAATTAACCTGACATGTCATCATCATTAGTCATTAATCATTCTTGCCTTGCATTTATGTTTGCTTAGTACTTGTGTAGCAATCTCTTTTCAAAAACCCTAAAGCCCAAATCTTCCTATAAGGGCAAAAATGGTAATTTCACCTCTGTGCCTAGCCTTGATTTTTTTCCTTGTTCAATTTGATGTCTTGAAGCTTTGTTGTGTTGTTCAAAAATCAAAATCAAAAATCAGATTTCAAAGTCCTTTTGAAAAACCCTAATTTCCAAACCCTAGCTTTTACCCCTCTTTTAATAATTTAAAAACTATTCAAAATTTGGACTTGGTCCAAAAAGCAAAGTTGTAGATCTGGCCAACAGAAACAACTTTGGTATTTACAAATTTTCAAGTTTCTATACAAAGTTTGAAGTAATTTCAAATTCATTCCAATTCCAGTTTTTGTCCCCTTTTCAGTTTTCAAAATTTATTCAAAAAACTATTGAGTTTCAGAAAATGTGTATATTAGCAAAGTTGTAGGTTTTGATAAAAGGAACAACTTTCATGTTTGCAGATTTCCAACTTTCAATGTAAAATCAAAAGTAATTCTGAATTTATTCAAATCCCAAAAGTGTTCCCTTTTCTGATTTCAAATGTGGTTCAAAAACTATTTGGATTTTGAAAATGTTCATATTGACAAAGTTGTAGATCTCTTTTTTCTGAACAACTTTGATGTTTTGAGTTTTTGTTGCCCAGTTCAAATTTTGGAAGTAATTTGCAAAATACAGAAATCAGTTCAAAAAGTCAAACCCTAGCCTACCCTGTTCATCTCCTACCTCGCGTAGGGGGGGGGGGGCGGCCATGGCCCGGTCGCCGGCGCTGCGCGCGCCACGCGCTCGGCCGCCGTTCGCCTGCCCCCGACCTGCCGCCGCTGGTCCCGTGATGATTTCGCGCCCGCACGCGCCGAGCGCTGACCTTGCCCCGTCCCCCACAGTGCCCAGCGAGTCGCCGCCGCGTGTTCAACGCCGGCGAGCTCACGCCCGTCCCCTGCACGCACGCCAGCCCTTCCGCCAGCGCGCAATCGAGTGCGCACGCCTCCGCCAAGCTTATCCGCCTGTGCGCGACGCTTATCCACCCCCGAGCACGCCTATAAAACCCACCGCCGGTGAGCCGGAACCCTCACCCGCCTCCGCCACCGTCGACACACCAGTCCAGAGCCTCTCCCACCCAACCACCTAGCTCAGAAGCTCCGCCGTGTTCTTGCGAAGCTTTTCCCCTCCTCAATTTTACCTCCGCCGCCCCCTATTGCCCGGCGTAACCTCATCTGCTCGGATTCCGGCGAAACGCCGGTGAGCACGGATTTGGGAAATCCCCATTCCCCGGCCGTGATCTTCCTTCCCCCGACCTATGTTCCTTCTTCCTCGCATCCTTGCGCGTCTAACCATGCCTCGATGATCCGTTGTGGTGCTCAGGAACGCCGGAACGCCGTCGCGACGCGGTTCTGCCCACCGACGACCCCCGCTCCGTCGACCTCCTAGCTCCGGCCGTCCCCTCGCCTCGCCACCGCACGTTATCGACTGCCGGTGAGCTCCTGAACCTCCCCATGCCCTTGGTTTCGCCCGAGCGCCTCTGCCGTGGCCGGAACGCCATCGCGCCGCCGCGGGGTGACCGCCGGCGTGAGGAAGACGATGAACAGTGCGATTTTTATTTTTCAGTTTGTTTTGAATAGTGTTCGAATTTCATCTTTTTGTGTGATTTTCTGTGTTGTTCCGAAAATTCTGCAAAATTCAGGGTAGACTCTTTACACCTTGAAGTATTTTAGAAAAATATAAAACTTTACTTTTCTGCAAAAAATTGAAAATGTAAAATCCCTCTTTTAATTAATAAATGGATGGTTTCGGATTTTTAAAAAATCATTTATAACTCCAAAAATCATGAGATAAATTTTTGTGAGCTTCCTATGCCATGTTTAGTCTCTGGTGAAATTTGGAAGTCTTTTGAAACAAGTTAATTTTTGAACATTTATCTTTAATTGTTAAATAGTGCCTTTTGTTAATTAATTCCTGATTTTATTTGAGCTCCTTAATGACCTCCAAAAATTATGAAATTTGTTTTGCCATCTATCTACACCATAATGAACTTATGTGATTAATTTGGTAATTTTTGGAGCAACTGCATAAAATGATTAGGGTTCATGTTGTATGCCCTGTGTTGCATTGTTCATGCTAGCATATTCATGAGCATGCATCATTGCATTCGTATAGTCATCGAAGAAGGCGTCAAGATCGAGGCAGCCGCTGACGAACCTGTCCCTGAGGCTACCCCGAGCTCCGACAACTGCCCTGCCGCCCTCGAGCCTGCCCTCTTTGCTCTTCAAGGCAAGCCCCGGTGCATTTAACCCCTTTCCTTGAATTTATAAAATGATTTCCTTAAATGCTTTTGAGTTAAATTATTGCATTAGGTTTATAGGAGTTGTGTGCTATCCTAATTGATGCACTATCCACCTTGACCACTGATACACCCGATACCTGCTTTTCAAAAGTATTTGAAAAATGCTTAGCAATGCTTATTGAATTAGACTTTGCAATAAAATGCCATTTTCAAAAGTGTGATCACTGAAAGAATCTTTATGGGAATTTGGCTTTACTTCCCGTTCGATGTCTGCTTGCCTAGCTAGCATGTGGTCACTGTCGAGAAGAGGTTGTCCGCGCGTACGGTGTCGTCATGTTGTAGTCCGGGACTCAACAGTTGACACTGACCGGGACAGAGTTGAAAAACCGACAGGACCTGTACTCTTGGGTTAGAGTCCCGAGGTGCTTGTTGCTGACGGAAAAACTTTAGGGACCATCCGTATGGGGGCCTGCTGGTCAAGACTTGTAACTATTCACATACTACGGAAAGCTCTGGCTCCGAGGAATCCTTTATTGGACCGACAACCGCGCACTGGGAGTGGAGAGATGGCGGAAGTAGCATGTACCCACGTGGTCGTCGTACCTGGATAGGAGTGGTGTACTGTACTTCCGGGTGGCGTAGGACCGGGCCCAATCTTAGAGGAATCATGGTAGACGAGTTGGCATATACAAGCTTGGGTGCTACATATGCAGTGTGGATAGGGATCCTCAGCTGAGTATTATTTATCCGGATTAACGTTGCTTCTCGGTTATGGAGACTTGGTCACTGACTGTCAACAGAGAGTGGTTCTCAACTAGGAATGTTTTGAAATGTAAAATGAATCATGAACGATGAAGAATTGAGGAATACTGAATCTTTCCAAAATAAAATAAGGTTTACAAAAAAAATGTTTTTCTGCAAAATACTTGATCTTGCTTAAACCTTACCTTGACTACCCTAAGCCTCTCATTTCTGAGTCTTCTCCCTTTTCTTTAGTCGGGTAAGTCTTGTTGAGTACCCCAGTACTCAGGGTTTGTTACCCATGTTGCAGGTATGACTGAGACCCCGATGTGTCTTGCGCCCTGCTGCATGACCATCGTCCAGGAAGAGGCCGATGAGGCCGAAGAATAGTTGTGCACCCTCGGGCTGGGTGATTATCAGTATCTTTATTTTGTTGTACTCCGCTACGTTGCCTTTGTCTATTTCTATTATCAGAACTTGGTTTGTAATAACTGCACCTTAATTTCTATTTGGAACCCTGCTTTGTAAAACTAATGTTATTTAAGTCTTCCGCTCTTTATTCCGATGTTATTTGTAAAAGTATGCAATGCTGTAACCGAATTGTGAGATGATCCTGCGGACATTGGGCACTGATGTAGCCCGGTGGCGAACAGGTCTTAATCACATGGAACTTGGGTTCGGCTGTCAGAGGTTGACAGGGACACGTGGGCCATGAGATTAGGGCCGTTCCGTCACAAAGGATACGGACTTGGACTCTGACTCTCAAGATCCCTTCGGATTATGCAACTCCGCTTCTACCTATGGAAGACTTACCAAATCCAATCTTCATAGATTTCAGAAAATTCCTTTATCTGGCGCCCAGCAAGGGCTCATGTTCAGCGCAACCACGAAAGGAAATATAGTCCATTGGACAATCCCAGCAACTCCAACAAGGCTGGACGACACAATTGATCAACAACTCTCATACCAATATGGTTATCAACTCCCATCCCTAGATGAGGATGTGTAAGTGCATTCGCCCCCAATGTGGGTTTTGGCTAATTAATGACAATCAAATTAGGGACTAACCGGTTTATAAAAGCATGTATGCAGGTGTTAGTCCTAGAAAGATTTAAAATGTTAAGATCTCGTGAACAAAGCACGTTTGGATACATTTGGACATAAAGATGCCTAGCTCAAGTGGTAGTTTAAAATTTCATTTTAAACTTGAGTTATAGGTAAGCCGGACTATCAAGAGGGTCACAAATTAGGTTGGCTAGATGTGGAGAAAAGAGCTCCAATCGACTAACTAAAGTTTGCTTGAGAGACACCGCACAAACACGAACACATAGAGGGTTTTCTGTGTGGGCGGTAGTACCGACCATGGGTGGTCGGTAGTACCGCCCGTGGCTGCTCTGCGTGCTGCTCTAACATCCTCTCTGTTCGCGCCCAAAATGACCTGGCGGTAGTACCGCCATAAGGGTGGTAGTACCGCCCCTCGGTGGTACCGCCCGAGGTCAGTAGCAAGCCTGTTTCCCAGACCTCTCTGGATGAGTTCAAAATGACCTGGCGGTAGTACCACCATAAGGGCGGTAATACCGCCCTCGGTGGTACTGACCCAGGTCGGTAGAAATCTTAGTTTCGCAGACCTCTCTGTTCGCTTCCAAAAAGACTTGGCGGTAGTACCGCTATAGGGCCGGTACTACCGACCCTCGGTGGTACTGACCCTGGTCGGTAGAAAGGCAGATTTGCGAAGCTCTCTGTGTTGATCAAAAATGGCCTGGTGGTAGTACCGCCATAGGGCCGGTACTACCGCCCCCGGTGGTACCGACCCAAACCGGTAGTAAACCAAGTGTGCAGGGCTCTCTGGACTCGCTCAGTTTTGACTTGGCGGTAGTACCGCCATAAGGCCGGTACTACCGACCCTCGGTGGTACCGACCCTAGTAGGTAGTAACCGAGGGACCAAGTCCCTTTTCTGCGGAGCTCTTTGTTCGTGGCCGTTTTGGCCTGGCGGTAGTACCGCCATAGGGCCGGTACTACCGCCCCTCGGTGGTACCGACCTTTGGTCGGTAGCTGACTTTTTGGTCAGATCCAGATCTGTGCGTTGGTCAGTGACTGGTCGGTACTACCGACCATTGGCGGTCGGTACTACCGACCAACCTCAGGACTGGGGGACTATTTATAGCCCTCCACTTGACTTTTGACTGCAACCCACTCATTCCACTCATTCATTGCGACCTACTTTCAAACAAAGCCCTCTCCAAGCATTGAGTACTCCCCTCTCTCTCCCCCTTTGCTCCTAGATTCATTCCCTTGCAAGATTTAAGCTAGGGAAGTGAGATTAGAGAGCGTGAAGCTTCGATATACGACTTGAGCACTTGGTTTCCATTTAGCCGGCTTGATTTGTGTCTTTTACTCTTGAGCTCTTTGAGCTCTAGCCGGTTAGGTGTTCTTCGTGGTAGCCCGTATTGATTCACTTGTGAGGGCTCCCCGAGGCGTTTGTATTACCCCTATGATTTCTAGTGGAGAAACTCTAGTAGCCTTTGTGGTTGCTCGAGTGAGGCTAGGAGGTGAAATATACTTCGACCTTTGTGGTCACCTCAACAACGAGGACGTAGGCACTCCTTAGTGGATTGGCCGAACCTCGGGATAAATCACCGTGTCCCGTGTGCTTGTTGTTGTCTCTACTTTGCATATTACTTGTGTTCTTCGTGTTCTTCCTCTCCCTATCTCTTTCTTAGGTTGAGAAGGCTCGATCCACACCATGGAAAGCAACCAAGGCTTGGTAAGGCTAGAATCGCTGTGTATCTTACTTAGGGAAGTGGGGATCATACTTGTATTACATTCATAGCTCACTTACATTGGATATGTAGTTCACCCTTAGGATCCCGGTAGTGCCGTTTGTTTGTGTCGGTAGTACCGGTGTATCACACCCGGTAGTACCTACCCAAACAAACTGGTATCACCGGTTGTTGTCTAACTATATTTTCTAGTTTGTGAAGTTTCAGATTGTCAATAATCACCTATTCACCCCCTCTAGGCTGATTAGATCCTTTCAATTGGTATCGGAGCCTAACCCTTGTGTTAGCGCTTCACCGCGTAAGGGATAATCATGTCTACCATAAGTCAAGAACAAATTGATGACATTGTCAAGAGGGTATCCACTCAGCTGCTAGAAGATCAAGCAAAGAAACATGAAGATCAAATGCAAAAGATGAAAGATGAGATGGAGATCATGAGGCAAGCTTTGGTCACCAATGGCGAAGCTTCCGGAAGCGGAGAAACTCTGTTACAGCCCAAGGAGGATAAGAAAAAGGAAGGTGAAGAGAAAGGCAAGAGGGAGAAGGAGTTCTCTAAGATGTCTTATGACTATAGCCAAATGGGCAAAGTCATCCAATTACCTAGCGTCAATCTAGGCAAACCACCCTCCTTCGAGAGAATCAATTACAATGATTGGGCACACAAGATGAAGCTGCATCTTCTTGCTGCAAGAGTTTGGGAGATTGTCGAAAGTGCACCAAGTCATGTTAAAGGCGAAGAGTTCACCAAAAATGATGTGGTTGAATTTCAACAAAATGTTCAAGCTGCATCATTGATTCTATCATGCCTTAAGCCTGAAGAAAGCAACAAGGTACATGGAATGGAGAATGCCAAGAAGATTTGGGACACTCTCAGGATATCGTATGAAGGTGATGCAAGTGTGAGGAAGTGCAACATAGAGCTTCTTCAAGGAAAGATTGAGAACTTCGCTATCAAAAGAAGTGAGACCACTCAACAAATGTTTGATAGATTCATGACTTTGGTCAACAAGATTAGAGCTCTTGGAGACACAAAGTGGGATGACAACTCAGCTGCAAGAAAGCTATTGAGAGCTTATAGAAAGAAGAACAAGACACTTGCATCAATCATCATGGAGAGACCCAACTATGAGAGCATGGGACCTCATGAGATGCTTGCCAAAATAAAGCATCATGAAGTCTTGGATGATGAAGCTCTAGAAGATCAAGAGGAAAGCCACAAGAAGGTGGTAGCTCTCAAGGCGAACCAAGAAGAAGGAAGCAAGGCCCAACATGATTCATCAAGTGATGAAAGCAACGATTCCGATGATGAGATTGCTCTCCTTGTGAAGAACTTCCGAAGATTCATGAATAAGAAAATGTACAAGAAGGGCAAAGGTGGATACTTCAAGAAGTCAAAGAAGAGGACTTGTTATGAGTGTGGTGCGGACGATAATTTCATCGCTGATTGTCCACAAAAGAAGAACAAGAACAAATATAGCAAGAGTGATGATAGGAAGCAAAGAAGAAGAAGAGGTGGTGAAGCTCATCTTGGTGAAAAATGGTTCTCCGAAGATGACTCAAGTGATGAAGAGAAGAGCAAGGGCAAGGAGAAAGAGAAGGGAGCGGCCAACATCGCCATACACAAGATTTCTTCTCCAAGCCCCCTCCTCAACGTGACTACCTCGACCACATCATCACGCTTGTTCGAGGACCTCACCGACGATGAGGATGACGTCACTCATTCTTGCTTCATGGCTAAGGATGAGAAGGTATCACCTCACTCTCCTACTTGTTCTAGTGATGAATTTAGTGATGATGACATGGATGAGTTCGAACTAAGTATCATAAGAAAGTTTGGTAAAAAGGGTGGACCAAAAATATTAAAATTACTTAGTAAATTGGAAAGTCGGAATGAGAGTCTTGTTTTGCAAGGGGATTTGATCTCTCAAGAGAGAGAAAAGAACCTTGCATTGGAAGCCTCTCTTGCCGAGGAGAAGTTGAAGGTTGAGAAATTGACCGTGGAACTATCTTTAGCTAATGACTCTAACAAGAAGTTGGCTAAGGAGTGTTCCACGAGCAATGACTCAATTGCTAATCTAAAGAATGAGATTAGCTTAGTTCAAGAGAGCCTCACAAGCTCTCAAGATATATATCAAACTCTTGAACTAAGCTACAACACTCTTTGGAGTAGTACCTCTTCAACTACTCCTAAGGATTCCGACAACTCTAACGCTTCAACAAGTAATGGTTGCAATAGATGTTATAAAGTTGATATCAATGCTTGTGCTACTAACATTGTTGAGTTAGAGAAGAAGAGCAAAGAGATCCAACGGTTGAACATGATCTTGAGGAATGGTTGCAAGTGCAAGATGGAACAACCAAAGGATATCCTCAAGACCGCAAGACACCCATCCATCAAGGATGGGATTGGGTACAATAGGTATGGTGGCAAGGCCAATGGAAGGAAGATGGTCAAGGGGGTACCCTTTGTTAACTTTAACAAAGGAGTTCCTCTTTTTGACCTCATGAACAAGGCCAACAAGGTTGCCAACCCTAAGGCTCCACTTGCTAATGGTAAGATCAACAAGGAGAAGCAAGTGGAGGTCCCCAAGGAACAAAAGCCTATATCAAGAAGCTATACATGTGATTACTTGTGTTGTTGGGGAGAAAACGGCAAGATTGTCGTTAAGTATGTTGGTGCCCTCAACAAGAGGGAAATTATGAGAAATGTTTGGGTGCTAAAAGCTTATGTGACTAACCCCCTAGGACCCAATCTCATTTGGGTACCTAAATCAAGAACATAATCTTGTTTTGTAGGAATATGCCTCCGGTGGGTCAAGTTGGGTGTTGGATAGTGGATGCACCAATCATATGACCGGGGCAAAAGAAATGTTCTCCTCCTTCCAACCAAGCAACGACTCATGTAACAACATTGTGTTTGGTGACAATGGCAAAGGAGAAGTGCTTGGTTTGGGTAAATTTGCTATCTCAACTGACAATTCCATATCTAATGTATTACTTGTGCATTCGTTGAGTTACAATTTGTTATCCGTTTCTCAACTTTGTGAAATGGGATATGATTGTCTCTTTACGGATAAGGGTGTGACCGTCTCTAGAAGAAGGGATTCCTCTATTGCTTTTAAAGGCGTGTTGAAGGGAAAACTTTACCTAGTTGACTTGTCAACTAGTAAGGTAGAACCTACAACATGTCTAATGGCAAAATCTAGCATGGGTTGGCTTTGGCATCGCCGACTAGCTCATGTTGGGATGAGGAACTTGGCCCAACTTCAAAGGGAAGGGCACATCCTTGGACTAACCAATGTCTCATTTGAGAAAGATAGGATTTGCAGCGTGTGCCAAGCAGGAAAGCAAGTTGGAGCAAAGCATCCAATGAAGAACATTGTATCAACCACAAGACCATTGGAGCTGCTTCACATGGACCTCATCGGACCCGTTGCTTACCAAAGCATCGGCGGTAACAAATATGGTTTCGTTATTGTTGATGACTTTTCTCGTTTCACTTGGGTGTTCTTTTTAGCAGATAAAATCGAGACCCAAGGTATCTTCAAGAAGTTTGCTAGAAGGGCTCAAAATGAGTTTGAGCTCAAGATCAAGAAAGTGAGAAGCGACAATGGGACTGAGTTTAGAAACACCAACATAGAAGAATATCTTGATGATGAAGGAATCAAGCATGAGTTCTCCATTCCATATACCCCACAACAAAATGGGGTTGTGGAAAGGAAGAATAGAACGCTTGTTGAAGCCGCAAGATCTATTCTGGATGAGTACAAGACGTCCCATGGCTTTTGGGTGGAGGCGATGAACACTGCGTGTCATGCTATCAACCGCCTCTACCTCCACAAGCTAAGGGACAAGACGCCATACGAGCTTCTAACCGGTAACGAACCAAAGGTGCATTACTTTCGAGTTTTTGGCTGCAAGTGTTTCATACTTAACAAGAGAGCCAAAAGTTCAAAGTTTGCACCTAAGGTACATGAAGGCTTTCTACTTGGTTATGGTACTAACAAACACGGCTACCGCGTATTCAATAATGCCACCGACACTATTGAGTTAACAGTAGACGTGACTTTTGATGAATCCGATGGCTCCCAAAAGGAGCAAGTCAATGATGAGCTTGTAGGTGATGACATGTCTCCATCCGAAGCAATCAAGAAGCTTGCAACCGGTGATGTGAGACCTATTGAGATTCAAGATGATGATGATGATGATCCGTTGCACACTCCACAAGATTCAAATGTCCATCATGTGCATTCAAATGTACATTGTGAAGCTTCTGCAACTCCGATAGATGGAGGTGCAAATGGTGGTCAAATGCAACATCAACTTGATGATCAAGCACAAGCTCAACATGAAGACCGACAAGATGATGGGGACATCCCCACATGTGACGAAGATGATGAAGATGGACCCATCCAAAGGAGATCACTCATGCCACATCCTAAAGTGCACCATACTATTCAACGGGATCATCCCGTTGACAACATACTGGGGAGCATACGTCGTGGGGTAACAACACGTTCACGTTTAGCAAATTTTTGTGAACATTACTTGTTTGTCTCCTCTTTGGAACCTCTTAGGGTGGACGATGCACTTGATGATACGGACTAGGTGATGGCTATGCAAGAAGAGTTGAACAACTTCACCAGGAATGAAGTCTGGTCCTTGGTGGAAAGACCCAAGCAAAATGTCATAGGAACCAAATGGGTCTTCCGCAACAAACAAGACGAGCATGGCGTGGTAACAAGGAACAAAGCACGGTTGGTGGCTCAAGGTTTCACTCAAATCGAAGGTTTGGATTTTGGGGAAACCTATGCACCCGTAGCTAGGCTTGAGTCAATTCGTATATTACTTGCCTTTGCTACTCACCATGATTTCAAGCTATACCAAATGGACGTGAAAAGTGCATTCCTCAACGGCCCCCTCTCCGAATTGGTATATGTGGAGGAACCACCGGGTTTTGAAGATCCCAAGTATCCCAACCACGTCTACAAGCTCGACAAGGCGCTCTATGGGCTCAAGCAAGCCCCTAGAGCTTGGTATGATTGCCTTAAGGACTTCCTACTCAAAAAGGGTTTTGAGATAGGAAGGGCCAACGCTACTTTATTTACTCGCAAAGTCGATAATGATATCTTTGTGTGCCAAATATATGTCGATGACATAATATTTGGTAGTACTAATGTGACTTTTTGTGAGGAATTTAGTAGGATCATGACCAAAAGGTTTGAGATGTCCATGATGGGAGAGTTGAAGTATTTCCTTGGATTTCAAATCAAGCAACTCAAGGATGGCACGTTCATCAGTCAAACCAAATATACAAGAGACATGCTAAAGAAGTTTGAGATGGACAAGGCCAAACCCATCAAGACCCCCATGCCTACAAATGGACATCTTGATCTAAATGAGGATGGTAAGTAAGTGGACCAAAAGGTATATCGCTCTATGATCGGTTCATTGCTTTATCTTTGTGCATCTAGGCCTGATATAATGCTTAGCGTGTGCATGTGTGCAAGATTTCAAGCTAATCCGAAAGAATGTCAAATTATGGCCGTTAAGAGAATCTTTCGATACTTAGTGCACACTCCTAATCTTGGCTTGTCGTATCCCAAGGGCTCCACTTTTGATCTACTTGGCTATTCCGATTCGGACTATGCCGGTTGCAAGGTAGATCGAAAGAGCACTACCGGGACTTACCAATTTATTGGAAGGTCCTTGGTGTCATGGAGTTCTAAGAAATAAAATAGTGTTGCCCTATCCACCGCCAAAGCCGAGTATGTGGCGGCCGGCGCATGCTGTGCTCAACTACTTTGGATGAAGCAAACACTAAAAGATTTCAGATGTGAGGAAAATAAGATTCCACTTTTGTGTGACAATGAGAGTGCTATCAAGCTAGCCAACAATCCTGTAAACCATTCTCGCACAAAACACATTGACATCCGACACCATTTCTTGAGAGACCACGAAGCCAAAGGAGATATCTCTATACGTCATGTGAGCACCGAAAAACAACTAGCCGATATCTTCGCAAAGCCTCTAGATGAGTCAAGATTTTGTACTTTGAGGAGTGAACTAAATCTCATTGATTCTCGTAACGTGGCTTGATGTCTTGCACATATTTGTTTTCACCTAAAGACCTAGACAAATGCTTTGACAAAATATTGTGTGTGATTTCAAAATCTATTTTGCATGCTTCTCTTATGTCCATAGCTATGTACTGCTTATATGAAATCTGGACATGATTGAAGTTTGTGTAGTATTCCACACAAAGTTCTCCTAGAATAGCTCTCTGTCCGCTCTGGAAACGCGTGGTCGGTAGTACCGCCATAGTGGCGGTAGTACCGATGTCGGTAGTACCGACCCCTTGGGGCGGTAGTACCGACCGTGTTTGACCCTGGTATAAATGGACGCGGTGATTCTTTTTCAACCCTATCCGGTCAAAGCCTTTTCACCGTGGCCGCCGCCTCCTTCAGCCCGTGCAGCCGCCGCGCCCTCTCCTCCTCTCGATCTCCTTCCTCCTCCACTCAAATCCAAATCCATCCGGTGTGAAGGTGCTTTGGAGTGTGGAGATCATTTCGGTGGTGTTCTTGAAGCCCGGAAGATCCTCCTACATTGGATTTCGGCCTCTTCTTTACGAGTAGCAAGGTACTAGGGTGTTCATGCCCGATCTCTTAATGTACCTTGTTCTAGGTCGATTCCTTTGGTAGGATTGCTCTATCTAGTGTGTAGATGCTTCTAGGATGTATGTTTTGCAACTTCATGGACAATTTGTGTGATTGGATCGACGGAAACCGCACGCTGCAGTGCGGTCGGTAGTACCAACCTCTACGGGCGGTAGTACCGACCGCGCGCAGTGAGCAGTTTTCTTCCCCGATTTCAATCGTTGTCTTTGCTACATCCTTTGAAGTTGTCTTTTCCCTATATCTCATATCCATCTATGTTATCTTGTTCTAGATGTCGCATAGCCGGAGGCCCTCTCACCAGGCCGGAGATGATGATGAGGAAGAGTATGTGGCTTTAGGGCTTGGTGATGTGCAGCAGGGAGAGCCGCAGCGCTGCAATCCCGGGCGTCGTGCCCGGGCCGGTGGGAGCAGCGAGGACGTCACTCGACAGGTGCGTGGACGTTCGTCCATGGGCCGTCGTAGTGTCGACGGTGGCAGAGGCAGAGCCAGTGGCAGTGGTGCGGGTGGCAGTAGTGCAGGTGGGAGCGGTGCAGGTGGGAGTGGTCATGCTGTTCCTCCACCTCCACCGCCCCCTGTCAGTGGTCCGCCAGGGTGTCTGCACAGCGTGATCGTGGGCGGGGTGGCTATGGGAGCTGGAGCTGAGCAGGAGGGTCGGTCCATCGATCCTCGTGTTGGACCTCCGTCTCCTCCAACATCCGGGTTGTTGCTTATCAACCGGGTGTTTCATATGCACCCCGAAGCCGGTGCCCTGATGTCTTCTCCTGCTCATCTTGGTAATACCATGGACTATTCAGACAGGAAGAAGGCAAACTTGTTGAGGACTCAGAGGTTGGAAAACCCATACCTTTTTGTCAGGGATGACACTGTGGACAGAAGGTTTTGGTCTCGCTTTCAGCAGGACTACTACGTGTCTGTCTGTTGGAAGAGCTTCTGTACTAAGGGCCATCCTCCTCTTTTTGAGCATAAGCAGCTGGTACTCCGCTCCTTGACAGACAAGGACTCGGATGAGATTCAGGCTTTGGTGCAGAGGCTAGAGGAGTGGAGGATTCTGGGGCTGATAACTGGTGAGCGTAGTTACAATCAAGAGATCATCTGTCAGTTCTGGGCCACTCTCTTTATTGATCAGCCGGCCCAGGTGTTGCATTGGATGACCCAGGGAGTGCACTACAGGTGCAATTTTGTCACCTTTGCCAGGCTGCTGGGCTTCAACAGGGAAGACAGGAATGCCCCTCGTCTATCTGAGATGTATGGTGGGGCATGTATCCTGAGCATCTGGAAAACTATGGGATTTACATGGACGGGGCAACGCTAAACTTCAAGGTAAATGGTCTGAAGCCTGCCTCCTATGTGCTTAACAACTTGATGCGTCTCACCCTGGATCCCAAAGTTGGAGATAATGATAATCTGAGAAATGATGCTCCAAAGGTCCTTGTCCAGTTTGCTATGCCAGATGGTCGTTTCAGTTTCTTTCACTTCCTCTGGCAGAAGATCTCAGATGTGTACAACGATCCACACAAGGACCTGCCTTTTGCTCCGTACCTCATGCATATCATTGAGCATGTTGTTGGAGCCACCTTTGAGTATGACTGGACCGTAAAGGAGTACAGTGTCCGCAAGTTCTCTTTAGCGGGCAAGGAAAAGGTCGATGAAAGTGGTGAGATTCCAGCAGCAGCAGCAGCACCTGGCGAGGCTCATGGCCAGGAGCAGGCTCATGGGGAGGTGCCTCCTGCTTCCGCTCCTCCTCCGCGTCATGAGCCGCGTAGGAGTGGCGGTGTTCGCTTCGCCCTCGGCAAGTTCTTCCAGTGGTGCTGCTACAAGGCCGAGCGCGATGAGCGGCATCAGCAGGAGGTGCGTGAGCACCTTGGACTTCCTCCGCGTTCGCCGCTCCGACCTTTCCCAGACCCCTTCGCTGAGTATGATGCTCAGCCCAGGCGCGACGACGACGACGATGACGACGACGACGACGATGATGATGATGATGATGATGATGATGATGATGACGATGATGATGATGATGATGACGATGATGACCAGCAGCAGCCGCAGCAGCCGGCTGGTGGTGATAAGGCAGGGATTTTCTCCTCTGACATGTTTCAGCCTCTTCAGCCGACGCCCTCATACCAGCCTCCTCCCTACTACTCTGACTATGGTGCGGGTTCGTCCTTTCCGGGCGGATCCACATCATATCAAGGTGATGGCGGTGGCTCCTACATGGGCTTTGCTGCCCCCGACGCCGATCCAGCTGGGAGTGGTGGCTTCCGCGACCCTTCTCCTCCGCTGGATCCTACCGCTCCATCGTCGTCGTTCCCAGGTGGTGATGTTGGCGCCAGCACGTATTCCTCTCTCTTTGGTGGCTATGGTGGTGACTATGGTGGCTCTTCCAGTGGCTATTACTAGTTTTCCTTTGCTTATCTTGGCCTACCCCTTTTGGCATTTGATGTCAAAGGGGGAGTGTTAGGCTTATCTTGATGTAATAGCTAGCCTGTGAGAGAGAGTTAATCTGTGAGAACTAAGTGTGGTTATGCTACTTGTTAATTTGTGATGTGATGAGGATGTAAAACATTTGTGCTTTATGTTTCATTCATGTATGTTTCATCCTCTTTATTTCTGCTCTTGTCATGGATGGTGATTGTTGTTTTCGATTTATTTCATTGTTTTGTGGATCACCATGTCATGTAGACCATGCATCACAAATTGATATATATGATGTTGTCTCACACACTTAGGCACCCCACGGATTGCAAAATTTAGGGGGAGCTCTTGTTCTTGTGTATGCAACCTTGTTTTTAATCAAGGTTTGAAATTCATATCCAAAGCATACACTAAGGGGGAGCTCGAACTAAATTTTGGAATTCAAAAGCTTCAATTCTTTCTATCCTTATTGTAAGCCTAAGTTGGTTGTCATCAATAACCAAAAAGGGGGAGTTTGTAAGTGCATTTGCCCCCAATGTGGGTTTTGGCTAATTAATGACAATCAAATTAGGGACTAACCGGTTTATAAAAGCATGTATGCAGGTGTTAGTCCTAGAAAGATTTGAAATGTTAAGATCTCGTGAACAAAGCACGTTTGGATACATTTGGACATAAAGATGCCTAGCTCAAGTGGTAGTTTAAAATTTCATTTTAAACTTGAGTTATAGGTAAGCCGGACTATCAAGAGGGTCACAAATTAGGTTGGCTAGATGTGGAGAAAAGTGCTCAAATCGACTAACTAAAGTTTGCTTGAGAGACACCGCACAAACACGAACACATAGAGGGTTTTCTGTGTGGGCGGTAGTACCGACCATGGGTGGTCGGTAGTACCGCCCGTGGCTGCTCTGCGCGCTGCTCTAACATCCTCTCTGTTCGTGCCCAAAATGACCTGGCGGTAGTACCGCCATAAGGGCGGTAGTACCACCCCTCGGTGGTACCGCCCGAGGTCGGTAGCAATCCTGTTTCGCAGACCTCTCTGGATGAGTTCAAAATGACCTGGTGGTAGTACCGCCATAAGGGCGGTAGTATCGCCCTCGGTGGTACCGACCTAGGTCGGTAGAAACCTTAGTTTCGCAGACCTCTCTGTTCGCTTCCAAAAAGACTTGGCGGTAGTACCGCTATAGGGTCGGTTCGGTGGTACCGACCCTGGTCAGTAGAAAGGCAGATTTGCGAAGCTCTCTGTGTTGATCGAAAATGGCCTGGCGGTAGTACCGCCATAGGGCCGGTACTACCGCCCCCGGTGGTACCGACCCAAGCCGGTAGTAAACCAAGTGTGCAGGGCTCTCTGGACTCGCTCAGTTTTGACTTGGCGGTAGTACCGCCATAAGGCCGGTACTACCGACCCTCGGTGGTACCGACCCTGGTCGGTAGTAACCGAGGGACCAAGTCCCTTTTCTGCGGAGCTCTCTGTTCGTGGCCGTTTTGGCCTGGCGGTAGTACCGCCATAGGGCCGGTACTACCGCCCCTCGGTGGTACCGACCTTTGGTCGGTAGCTGACTTTTTGGTCAGATCCAGATCTGTGCGTTGGTCAGTGACTGGTCGGTACTACCGACCATTGGCGGTCGGTACTACCGACCAACCTCAGGACTGGGGGACTATTTATAGCCCTCCACTTGACTTTTGACTGCAACCCACTCATTCCACTCATTCATTGCGACCTACTTTCAAACAAAGCCCTCTCCAAGCATTGAGTACTCCCCTCTCTCTCCCCCTTTGCTCCTAGATTCATTCCCTTGCAAGATTTAAGCTAGGGAAGTGAGATTAGAGAGCGTGAAGCTTCGATCTACGACTTGAGCACTTGGTTTCCATTTAGCCGGCTTGATTTGTGTCTTTTACTCTTGAGCTCTTTGAGCTCTAGCCGGTTAGGTGTTCTTCGTGGTAGCCCGTATTGATTCACTTGTGAGGGCTCCCCGAGGCGTTTGTATTACCCCTATGATTTCTAGTGGAGAAACTCTAGTAGCCTTTGTGGTTGCTCGAGTGAGGCTAGGAGGTGAAATATACTTCGACCTTTGTGGTCACCTCAACAACGAGGACGTAGGCACTCCTTAGTGGATTGGCCGAACCTCGGGATAAATCACCGTGTCCCGTGTGCTTGTTGTTGTCTCTACTTTGCATATTACTTGTGTTCTTCGTGTTCTTCCTCTCCCTATCTCTTTCTTAGGTTGAGAAGGCTCGATCCACACCGTGGAAAGCAACCAAGGCTTAGTAAGGCTAGAATCACTGTGTATCTTACTTAGGGAAGTGGGGATCATACTTGTATTACATTCATAGCTCACTTACATTGGATTTGTAGTTCACCCTTAGGATCCCGGTAGTGTCGTTTGTTTGTGTCGGTAGTACCGGTGTATCACACCCGGTAGTACCTACCCAAACAAACCAGTATCACCGGTTGTTGTCTAACTACATTTTCTAGTTTGTGAAGTTTTAGATTGTCAATACTCACCTATTCACCCCCCCCCTCTAGGCTGATTAGATCCTTTCAGGATGCCTCAACCGAATTGGTATACAACACGTCAACTTTGGAATCTGTAACACCAGGATCAACGACTCAAGGTCACAATCGGGAACTCTTCATGGCAGGACAACAGCGGTTGCTACGACCCCCGACTCCTCTAGATGTTTTTTTGGATGATGAGACTTTGAGCATGATCGCTAATGATGATCCAGAATCCCCCAATGAAACTGAGGATCTCAATGCCAAAAGATTAAAGAGGAACAAGGAAAAGGATGCACGACACAAAAGGGAAACCCATCACAAGTAATCTTTAGACCGTTACAACCAGCGCATTCAAGAATATCACAGCCACAAGCATTTATCGAAGGAAGCCGAGCAACAGGCTCAAAGCATACATGATCAACGAACAGAGTCCCAACACGATCAGGACAATCACAGAGTCAACTGCTCATGCAACCTCGACGTCGACTTCATGAGAGTAGCTGGTCATAAGGTGTACCAGAGACCACTTCAAAACATCATGGCTATAGCAACAGAGACGGGAACCAAAGAAAATCTAACACCTGATGAAAAGCAACAACTGGTTATGCTCCAATCCACCACCCTACAACTCAAAGGTAGGAACGTTGAGTCCTTAGCCGATCCAACTGTAGAGGGCTCAACACACCCGAGCCAGCGATGATCTGCTTTTGAGCAAATAGGACGAGTCCCTGCTAAAAGCCATAGCCGAGTCATCCTACAGAGACATTGATATCATGGGGCCTGAAGCAGTGGATCGTTTTCCCTGTTTTTTCAGAAGACTACGAGTAGTATCCTTCCCACGCAAATTCAAACCGGGAAACTACTCCAAGTACGATGGCAAAACATAGCCAAGAAGATGGCTCAGGTTATATTCACAAGCAGCTGAGCTAGCCGGAGGAAGCAATGACATTAAAGCTCTATTCCTGCCCATGGCCTTAGAAACAATGCCCTTTGCATGGCTCGACAGGCTTAGCCCGGGTCTATAGACTCCTGGGAGCAGCTTATTCCATCCAAAAGCCACCGCCTCCACCTCGCCGACTTCACCTGGGTGCCAAACCCTATAGTACATAGGACCTAATCTACACCAACCGATAGAGATCCACAATCCTCGCTTCCATATAAAGCCATCCGACGTCGACGAGAGCACCTAGAACCCTCACCGCCGTCTTTTCACCTCCACTCAACTGGAATCTAGCATTGAAGAAGTTCCATGTATTTTACTAAAAAAGGAAATATTGTGTTTCTTTTTTATTCTTTTCATTGGACCAACCTTAGCCCGTCTAGCTTAAAAAATGAATTAAGAGAAGGATATATTTCTTAATACTTTTTCGTCGATGCATGTCACCTTTCTCACGTTGATGTGGGAAAATTTGAAGGCTGACATTATAATTTTGTTAAACTAAAGATATTCTATCCTGGCCCACATGTCATTGACTTATGTGAGCTCTATATGTCAGTGAGATATCAATGATATATCTTTAATTTCACAAAATTATAATAGCAACTGTTCAAATCTTTTATTTAATTAGTGCTTGATACAGGCGAAGCTAGAGCAAAATGATGGGGGTGCCTCACTTAATTCATAACTACGCTGACATACATGATGTTCAATAAAAAATAGCATAACTAATGTGCAACTACCATATTTTAATATCAAATTCGACTTCTAGAAATAAATATGAGATTTTGATCAAAACATAGCACTCACTATTTACAAAAAAGAAGTGTATTCATTGAAAGGATACCAAAATCATCAAGGAAACATGCTCATATAGCAAAATATTTGATCCAGGAAACCATGATGAAGATCCCACTAGCCTAAAAGGAAATAAAACAAATATGTCAATTATTTAGCAAATAAATTGTACCTTTATTGATTAAAAGTAGATACATTGCATTACCTATCAGAGATCGTATTTATGCCCTTTTCCTTCCATGGTCATAAAACGACGAACCACAGCTTTGTTGCTAACTTTCTTCATTTCTTCTTTCTCTAGATAGCAAATAAGTCTATGGCTCAAGTGTTGACCACCCATGCGATGAGACAAACTTGTTTTTGACAATCTTCATTCCAGAAAAGCATCTCTCAACGAGTATCCCCGGGCCGTTGAAGGCATTACTCTTGATTTAACCCTACCCTGGTCTCAAGTTGCCCACAACATAATGCCTTTGTCACTTGTTCATGATTAATATCTCTAATCATATCTCGTCTCTTAGCTGATCCACCCACCATATTTAATAAGATAGAAATCATGCTTAAGAAATTGCTTACGCCCATATGTTTTCTCACAACAGCCACAATAACTAATTGAAGTGGGTGAGCAAAGCAATGCACATAATAGTTGTCATACTTTCTCCCATGATCAATGATTGCAAGCCATAACTGACCTCGCATATTGCTAGCACCATCATATCCTTGGCCTCGACATTGTTTTAAGCTTAGTTTAAACTTTGCAGGTAGAGAATCAATAGATGACTTCAAGTAAGAAGAAGTTGTTTCAGTCACATGCACAACACCAACAAACCTCTCTTTCATGATCCCACATTTGTCAACATACCTCAAGACCATAGCCATCTGTTCTTTGCAACAAACATCTCTTGACTCATCAACTAGCAAGCAAAACACATCATTTTCAAGTTCTTCAAGGATAGAGTGTACAATCTCATTTGCAAAACATTCAACAATGTCCCTTTGAATTTCAGGAGCTAGCAAACAACTATTAGTTGCAACATTTATACTCACCGTTTTTTGCGTAACTCTAGATCATGTTGTGCTAAGCAATCATAAAACTCCTTGAAGTTCCCTCTGTTGTTGGATTCTAGTGACTCATCATGACCACGAAAAGGCAATCCTTGTTTCAACAATATCCTAGCAGTATCAATGGATCCATTCAACCGAGTAAAATAAGCCTTCTTAGTAGTCTCACTTATTTGATTGTAAGCAACTTCTATGTGTTGCTTTCTTTGTAACAAATCATTGCACTTCTTCATTGCATTATAGTGTAAGCAACCAACATCACCAACATGTGACTTTAACCTTCATTTCCTATGATACCCATTCCAACCATTAAGTACAAATGATTCATATCCTAGATCTTTTTTTCCCTGAATAAGAAACAACAAAAGCAATAGGCTTTGTCCTTTGATTCACTATATTCAATTCAACTTCCAAACTCATCAAACCATTCCGGGATAAATCTTCTCGGCTTATCTCCAATATATGTCACATGAAAATTACATGTGTAAGGCTGACAAGGTCTATTTTCCAAATATTTTCTTCTGACCTTTTCTCTATGGTTAGGATGGTAAGCATCAATTTGTTTTCTCAAGCCTGGATCATATTTAATCTCATCTTCCCAATTGAGATTATCTAGACATGATTCTTTTGTTATTGTTGGCAGTGTCTGTGTCTGGAGCTTTCCGTTTGTAAAACCTCTCCATAATTACCTATCATTTGCAAGCATAATTAAATTGAAGATCCATACTGTCATAAATGTATATGCATATAGCCATATGCCCATATACTAAAAAGATAAAACCCCAATTAATCAGCAACCCTAAATTGCAACCTACCCAATTTCAGCATATAACCAGGAAGAATCAAAATCGAATGTGAGGCTTAATTTGATGGAAATACAAGACAAATAAACTGAGGATTTGATTTCTTGCCTTTTCTTTTAAGGAGAGCTAGAGAGGCCGTGAGGGTGAGCGTCCTCACATCACTCTGTTGCTGCGACCGTCGGGCGCTCGGCTCTGCTCGAAGATAGGGAAGACCAGAAGGGGAAGGGGCACCAACATTAGCGACCAGCAGTCCAGCACTCTAGCAGGATCGTCGCCGATGTCGGTGCCTTGCCGCCCAGTTACGTTGCTGTCCAAACAAAACGTTGTGGCTCCACGCCCCTCGCGGAGACACAGACAGCGGATTCGCGTGGCCACACGAAATTTCTCGTCGCGTCCTTCTCCTTCTCCTGGAAGCAATCTGTGACATGGGCTTGAGCCGGTGGGGTGCCTTCTTTTGGGCCGAAGGGGTGCACAAAGGGTGGAAATTTTCTCCTCATAACGTGGTTGCAATTTTGGCCTGGGTGCCTGGGCATCCAACGGTGTCAGTGTATCTTTGCCCGTTAATCACTCGCGTCTTGATATGTCATTCACTCACTTCTGAGTTGGACAAAGGAATTATGGATGACTCAAGGTTTTTTTTATGAAATGTTGACTCAAGATTTCCAGTGCTAATAAAGATAAAAAGATGGTCTAAAAGAAAACTAAAATATGGTACTAACTGCAATCCCATTAATGTCGTTTGCTCTTCGCCATTGTTGTGGAAGAATCTCTGGAGCATTTGTTTTTTTTACAACAATCCTGAATTTATTAGCAGCAAGAAGCTGCAAACACTACAACTGAGTGCAGGAGTACAGAGTGCAGTGCACTTCACAGAGGGAACTGAATACCATGACCAATAAATGAATAGGAAAACTCATAGTCTCGAGAGAAGTTTGCAGGGGATGAGAAAGCTAGCCTAGCAAAAGCATCAGTCGTGGAATTCAGAGACCTAGAAATCCTATAAATGTTAGCCCGACGGCCAGCGACGCAGTTATCTAAGATTTGAGTAAACACCTTCATATAACAGTTTGGAGGGTGTTCATGATCCTGGGAATTGAGGAATTGCACCAATTGGCTGCAGTTAGATAAGAAGGATACATCATTGAAGCCTAGCCGGTCTGCAACCATGGCCGCAAGCGCTGCGGCTGCCGCTTCCACAGTGATGACCGAGTTGGTGTGAGTCATGATTGCCTTGATGTAGATGGTTTGAGCTGGGTCTGCGTATTGATGAATAAAATCTCAATGCCAACATGTCTCGACAATTGATGTGGCTGATCAGGCAAAGTGGAAGCGTCCACGAAGCATCGAATTCCTAGAAGAAGAGCTGGTACTTGAATCTGTAGCCTGTCCACTTGTGCCATGAAACCGTGCGCCTGATGGGTCCCTGCATTAGTGTTAATAGAGCTTGCATCCGTGTGAGTAACAGTAGGTATCTGTCGATGGTGGTGGCTTGTGGAAATAGAAGACGTTTATGGCACGGCTGGCATTGTGACCAAGTTGATGTGGGCTGTTGCTGCATGATGAACCTGAAAAGCGGACCAAGTTTGTCCTCGAAAATGAAGATCATTTCTGGCTTTCCAAATATACCAAAGATTAAAAAGGATTTTAGTAATGGTAGCATCAGTTGTGGAGGTAGTAATAATAGATGTTAGTATGTGCTAGACTCCATCGTCCTCCTGGGGAATAAAACCTGTAAAGATGGGAGGGTTAGCTGTGGACCAAACCTGATTTGGAAGATTACAAGTGAAGAACAGATGTGCATCATTTTCTGGCATTCCACATGCAGAGCATTTGTCAATAATGTGTACTGAATATTTTTCCAATCTCTGCGACGTGGGGATGGCTCGACCGATCAGTCTCCAAGTGAAAGTTTGGATTAGTGGTGGGAGATTTTTAATCTTCCAAACTCTATGAAGCAGTTGCTTTGCCTGCGGGTAATCCTGGAGCCTGTCGTAGGTAAGTGTACCTCATTTTGTTGAGACAGCTGTCTGGCCTTGGTGGTGCAAATTCCATTCTTTGCTGACTTCCAGCGTAGTACATCATCTCGACTGTTGTGAACTGGCCTGGTGGATCAGATTGCCTGAGTTGCCTGGGAATCAAAAGTGTTAGATATTAGTTGGAGGTTCCAGTGTCTTGAATTTGGAAGCCAGAGGTCAGAGACAGTTGCAGGTAGGGGATTAGTGGTGACTGAAAGGACCAGATGGTCGTGGATGTGATCCCATGATGCTCCGTCGTGGATGTGATCCCATAGTGAGCACCAGGGAGCTGACCATACTGAAGTGTTGCCTGCATGAAGCTAGGTAAGTGGTATTGAGCTAACTCCTTTTTGACCTGCATGACAGATGACCAGAGGATAGATCATGGTCCTTCGGTGTTAGTTGTCCAAAAAGAATAATTAAGGAAATATTTTGCCTTTAGGATTGCTGTGAGAAAAGGTTTTTTTATTAGTAACAATATCATAAGCTGTATGGATAAGAAGACTTCTGTTAACTGTGTGTATATAGGTCTCTAATGCCTAACACCCCCCCCCCCCCCCCCTCCCCCCCCCCCCCCCCATTTTCCTTACTCTGGCAAATGTCATCCCAAGATCCGAAGGCAATTGGTGAGGACGGATTATCATCATGAATACATGTCCACCAGAATCTTCGAATAATGGATGTAATTTTCTCTACAAAGGACTTGGAAAAGAGCACAATGGACATATAGTAGACATAGATAGAAGAGAGAACAGACTGGATGTAAGTAAGTCTACTCGCATGGTTGAGTTTGTTTGCTCTCACAGTGGTTAGCTTAGTCCTTAATTTATTAATAACGAAATCATAAGCTTTGTTTTTATCACTATGACTAAAAATAATAGGATGACCAAAATGCATAGTATTTGGTTGGAGATTAGGAGCTGGGAAGATGGTTTAAATAATATTTTCGTTTGGTTATCCACATTTCTACTGAATAATCCTGTAGAGTATTGCTAATTACAGTCGCTTCCTGTTGAGTTACCCTGCCACACAAAATAAGGTCAACTGCAAATAGTAGGGAGTGAATAAGCGGGCAATTTGGGCCAAGAGAAATGCCTTGAAGATTAGAATTGAACTCTTGACGATGCACCAGTTGCACATGTGTTTAATGTTTATATATGGGCCGGAGTAGGTCAAAGAGGGAGTGAAGACCACCGCTGTGACGACACGCGAGAGCCAAGCATGGCATGGCAGTCGCGCATTGCAGCTTCTAGCTAGCTTACGTAAGTACTACAGTACCTATTGGCCAGCAAAAGCAGTTCAGAAGGGCAAGGGAACAGCGCCGACAGAAAAGAACAATCTTTACCCCTCCTGCGTTCGTATCCGGAGCATCGGCGAAAGGAACAAATGCAGTACTGCACGCCGTGCTGCAGGTCTCTGGTCAAGCCGAATGATGGCAATGCTAATGATGCACACACAGGTAGGAGTACATTGTGAAGTGAATATTACCGTGGCTGACCGGGACAGTACATGAGATCTTTTACGCTTTGTCAGATGTAACTGTAAGATTCTAATATACTGAGTTTATCTGTAAATTCTTGTTGAGTTTTTGTGTTTTTTTACAAAATTCTTCTTGAGTTTTTTTTTTTGACAAGAAAATTCTTCTTGAGTTGAGTCGTTCGTTCCTCATGGCTGCTGCATTGTATATTTGTATTGCACGAGACTTGAAATGCCCCCCTTACCTGCGCGCGAGGGCGCAGCTGCTGTGGGTTGTTGGGCTGGTGCGGCATGGGCCGGCATTCACTAGCCTAGTGATGGCCCAAGGAACAGACGGAACAAAGATTGCGCTAAACAGGCCCTCAGTTGCTACTTCCTACTCCTAAACGTGGTGGCTCTACTACGAGTACTTCCTCCCTCCGTCCTGAGTATTATGGTTTATCATAGTATCTCAAGTTACGAAATATATTTTTTTATAATAAATTAATTTGGAATTATAGATGTGAATAGTATTTACTAGAGATTTAGTCAAATATAAACTATTTTTACTGTATTTTGTTGGATTGAGGGGGTACTTTCTCCGTCCCAATAAGTTTCTCCGTCCCAATAAGAGTGTCGCCCGTGAAGCGTGTTTGTGAGCGGGACACAGTTTTCTAACGACATTTTTAATGGGACGGAGGGAGTACATTACTAGCTTGTATACTCCTCCACTAGCGAGTGGCGAGCAGTGACGACCCGACCGTAGCTACAGTGCTACAGTACACTACACCGAATCTACTCCTTAGCTTCTTGTCGGTTCGTCCTAGCTGAAACAGTTCATGTGACGTGCGGAATGGGTCGTCGTTTTTGTTCGGTCCGTGCGTGCAGCGCAGTGCAGGGGTACTGTATACATGATGACCACAAGTACGAGATCGAGATGCCATCG
The DNA here is from genome assembly GCA_009763385.1 of Coix lacryma-jobi var. lacryma-jobi. NCBI lineage: Eukaryota > Viridiplantae > Streptophyta > Magnoliopsida > Poales > Poaceae > Coix > Coix lacryma-jobi. Next base: position 53,086,659 of record CM019822.1, on the reverse strand, counting down.
ATCGTCCCCTTCCCGGCTGCTATGATGGTAACGGGCCGGGTTTGATTTGCTTGCAGTTGCAGAATCCTCTTGAGGGCATCATCATCATTTGCTACCGTAGCGACGATGGAATTAGCTATAGCTATAGGGCCGGTGCTGTGCATGCAGATCGATATCCAATATAATTTATTATGAATATATTTCGGGAAGCCGGTTTGCGTACCTCACGTGCATGACTATATTGATTACTTTTTGGCACCCACGCACTCTGTTTCAAAATATATGATGGTTAATTAGGACAAATAACTGACTATCTAAAAAAATACTGATCAATTAATTAGCTTGTCCTAAATAAAACATCGTCTATTAAAAAACAGTGCGAGTACAAGATTATATGATGGCTAATTAGGACAAATAACTGACTAGCTAAAAAAAGACTGAACAATTAACTTGTAAACATAATAAACTTGGTCCCTTGTTCTGTCAAAATATATTGTCTTAGAAGAGCATTGGCACCATCAACATAAATGAATGCTGAAAATAATGTCTTAGAACTTGCTTGGGTCATGAACTAGTTTCAAGTCTAATTAGTAAAATTTAAGTTACTAAAGTTTAGGTGACTAAAGTGTAATCATGTGTTCTATGGATAAATGGACTATTAAGAGAGACTAAAAACTAATTGGACTGGAGTAAACATTAGTCCCTCTTTTAGTCATCCATTTGGGGCGTGTTTGTTTCCGGGTCTAAATTTTTAGCTCTGTCACATCGGATGTTGTGAAACTAATTTAGTCTATTAAAAATAGACTAATTACAAAACTAATTTATCAGCCGAAGGCTAATGCATGAGACAAATCTATTAAGATTAATTAGTATATGATTTTTGTTAAGGTGGCACTATAGTAAATATTTGCTAATGATGAATTAATTTGACTTAATAGATTCGTCTTATTAAATAACTAGTTTTAATTAGTCTATTTTTAATAACTAAATTAGTTTTGCAACATCTGATGTGACACAGCTAAAATTTTAGCCTTAGATCCAAACACCCCCTTAAATAGTCTAGTACTATCTTTAGTAACCTAATTAAAACTTGTTATAAAAAAGCGTAATTAAAACTTAGTACAGTGACCCAAATCGATCCAACATATATTTGAATTTTGTTACAGGAGAATAATCTTTTAATGACATAGACGTACTCCATCCGTCCCTAAATAAGTGTCTCTAGAAATCCTTTCCCTCACAGACACGTTTTCCGGACGACACTTAAAAAGGGACGGACGGAGTATATACAAATCGGGTCAAAGGTGGGATAATGAATCAGATGGGAGCTTGAATACCCAAACTGATGAAGGGGCTTTGCTCCGTGGCCCGTGGGAGTATTAACATTATCAAGGTATTCAAGTGGTGTAGCAGCAGAGGAGTTCAGTGCTACATGCCCCCATCTATCGGCTATACTACACCCAGTGCACCAAGCGCCAAGATCAAGCATACTATGGTTTAGTACTGGCATGCAGAGAGCTCACAGTACACGGCTTGACCACGCATTGGAGCTGCTCGTTCAGCTTGTGCAGCAGCAGCAGCAGCATGACGCCTTTATATATAATTGGTGGTCTAGCTAGGATCTGCTCTTCTGCCCCATGATAATTCTTCCTGCATGTCTGACACGGGCCTCATGCATGCACGAGGCCTTATTCAGTTCGCAAAATATTTAGTAAAAAGTTACTGTTGCATTTTCGTTGTTATTTGATAAATTTTATCAAAACATGATCTAGGCTTAAAAGATTCGTCTTGACATGAACAGACTAAAAGTATAATTAATTATTATTTTTAACTACATTTAATACTCTATCTATGCGTCTAAAGATTCGATATGACAGATACTGTGTAAAATATTTGGGGACATTTCCTCATCTGAACATGGCCTGATTTTTCTCGCTCGCTCGCTCGAGCTGTTGCTGCTGCCAATGCGATGCAATGCAATGCATCCAGGACGAAGACGATCCATCGGAAAAAGTTTTCCACGGAACAAATCGATGCACCGCATTGACCACCCCACCCTGCGCGGCCATCTTTGAACGGCCGGGCACGTACTATGCCTGCTGCCTCTGCTTCTTCTTCTTCTCCTTCCTTTTGCAGCTTGGACCATTAACTTTCTCGCCATGCACTTCATTGCACCTGCGCACGTTCCATCATGCCTCTCGAGAAACAATGCAGCTCATTAGTGTTCTGGATGCCCTAATATTTGCAGATTGCAGGCAGCAGGGCGCTCTCGCCCCTCTCTCTCTTTCTGAAAAAGGGATGTATATTCCTTTTGCCGGAGCTCCTTAACTGCTATTACACAGTAGCACTGTGCATACAGTTACAGTGCATAAAAATGTCAAGGTGCTGCTAAGAACTGCGCGGATTAGGACTGATGAACATGCATGCATGGGATTATCATATCGATCTATCAGAGCGTGAAAACAGTTGAGTCCTGCTGCAGCTTGCTGACGGATGAGCATGCATGCACGAAGCTATTAGCTGTATATAGCTGATGATGATCTCTAATGGGCTAGCTAGGACCATGCATGATGCACTTGCCTCTGCCACTGCTGCATCATAGCCGCATCGACCATATCTATACAGATAGTATCCCCTTCCGCTTTTCTGCTGCTCATCCCCAAAGCAAAAAAGGGGCAACGAGGAAGAATCCAACACCGCGCCGAATCGAGTAACAAGGCCTTTCGATTTCGGCTGCCCGCGATCGAGTGCCCGCCTCTGCCTGCCGTGGTAGTAGACTGGTAGTATGTAGGCCAGCAGGAATTCAGCCACTGCCAGGCTGCCAGCGCCCAGCAGGCAGCGGCACCGTCACCGAGAAAGCTCCGCTCCAGAATCCAGATCGAGCTCCGGTAGTGGCTACCACCTGCAGCGAAGCGATGGCGCGCATCTGCCAAGACCGGAGAACGGGAGAAGCAGTCACTACTACTAACAGCGTACAATGATGGCCTAGCTTTTAATCCGTAATCATGTTTGCGCTTGCAGAGCTCCTCCATCTACTGTACGAGTAATGTCCATGGACATGGATCTCTGTCGTGCTCATCATGCCTGCAAACCTGCAGCAATTAGCAGCCGTCAGTCACACTAGCGTTTGTTTTGGGGTCAAGATTGCAGTGTGTATCTACTGTCTCCGTGCTTAAAAGAATGCAACTACGAGTATGTCATGTAAAGTGACTCATATTTACCCGAATTCTTACTAAATAATATTTATATTTATGGATCTAAATAAATTTATTATGAAAATATATTTCATAACTAATCTAATGATATTTATTTGGTATCATAAATATTATTACTTTTAAATCTATAATTAGTTAAAACTAAGATACTTGAATATGTTACTGTGCTAGAATTGCTGCACCGAAATACACCTCAATCCACGTGGATCCACGTGGGTTGGAAGGGATTGAGGTGTAATTTAAGGTCTGTTTGGCAGAGCTCCTCCACCGGCTTCAGGAGCCGTTTTGTGCCAAACGGGGTAAAATAAAACGGCCTCCTGCACGAAGTCCCTTAAATCATGCTCTCACATAGGTTTGAGGTGGGATGAAGCCAAAAATAGTAGCTTCACCCGACTTCACCTCATCCTACGTGGCATTTTGTGAGAGCATGTTTTAAGGAATTTTACATGTGGAGCTGTTTTACCAAACGGTTTACCAAAATGGCTTTAACTTCACAAATAGAGCTATTCATGGAACCAAATGCCTAAAAAATGGCTTCAGTAGTGAAGTGAAGCCGTGCCAAACAAGGCCTTAGTTCAAATTATACTCCAATCCATGTATTTGGTTGCAGCCAAACAAAACCTGAGGGAGTAGTTTCTAAGGGGCGAAAAAAACAGGAACAGCGACTGTGAGTTAGTAGTGGCGAAATACAAAGACTGGTCAGGAATTCAGAATTCAGACCAAGACCCTCTCGCATTTTTTTAGAAAATAAAATGATTTTGAACCGTGGTTCAGGGTCAAGGTTTCATTCATGATCCACGGTCGAATCTTCAGGTCAAGATCGCAATCCGAGTCGGATCTGGGCCTGTAAAGAAGAGGCCAGAGTTTTATGCCTCTTCATTACTACTAGTACGTAGTACTAGCAGATAAAACACACTGTTAGAGAAAATGTACCTACAAAAGTATTAATGATTTCCCATTATACCTACGAAAATTATAAAACCAGTGAAGAAAAATATCATGTAAGATGGGAGTAGGAAATTCATGATTCTGAGTAGTAGTAGTAGTAGTAGTAGTAGTAGTAGTAGTAGTTCGATCGGATTCGACGGTGTTTGATCATCAGTTCATCATGTTGTATGAAGGAAGGCTAAAGCAGTGATGACTGGCTGAAAAGATGAGAAGGGGATCACCAGCGGTGTGGTATCTTAGAAAGAAGCAGGGCACAAGACAACACAGGGATGCGATGATGAGCGATGACCCGGGAAGAGCCATCATTACGAATCTTGGGCCGGCTAAGGCCCATATATAATCATCATCATCGTTTGGAGCCCTCTCGGTCTCGGCCGCTACCTCCTCAATTTCCTTTATCCCCATTTTGCCCGCTTCTGCACTTGGTGTTTGCACTTGGTGTTTGGTTCCCACCCCCTAGAATGTAGCCACTAAAATTTAGTGGAGGTCACTAGAGTTATAGTGTTAAAAGTGACTTTTAGTGGGGGTGTTTGGAATTTTAGTGGCAAACACCCCCTTACTACTGCTCATGTTTTGTGCCCCTAAATTCTCTCGGTCTCGGCCGCTACCTTCTCATTTTCCTTTATCCCTGCCCTCTTCTGCACTTGATTTACTACTGCTCATGTTTTGTGCCCCTAAATTCGCATCGATCTACATATGTTGGGGAACTAAATTCTAACCCAATCCACCTTAACACAGGTAGATTAAAATAAATTCTACAACATTCGAACAAAATCTAAATGATTTTTTTCTAAAGAGCATACCATATACCATGATTAACATCTTCGAGAGGCTGAACCAGTAGATGTTATGATTGATGTAGGCAATATAGACAACTCTCGTTGTTACTATGCATATTGGCGACCACTGAAAAAGTAACCCCTTCAGTTTATTTTAAATAGCTTTACGCTTGACGATAGAAATAATATTGATTTCTTGTTTATGCTTGGACAGCAATGACCACGGTTAAATAGCAGGCTATAGTATTTGGCGAAAAGCCTTGCTCAACGCAATAGCTTGATGTACCACCGCTTTATCCCTATAGCCTATTATATTCTCTCCGTCTCAAAATAACTGCCGTTTTGGATTTTCATACTGCAAGTTTGACTAGATTTATAAAAATATATGTAATATTTATATCTCTAAATAAATATTAAAAAACTAGATTTAAACATCTTTCTTATGATACTAATTATGTATCATAAATATTAATATTTTTAATAAGTATTTAGTTAAAGTTGTTTGGAAAAAGTCTACTTAACCCCTCACCTATTAAGGGTTGTCTACTTAACCCCCAACCTATGAAACTGTCTGTTTTATCCCATGAACTTTATCAAACCGGTCAAATTACCTCCTTAGGTGGTTTTAGACGGTGGTTTTGCTACAGTAACAACGGTTTTGGTTTTTCTTTTTTATTTATTTTGGCTGAATCTTTGAAAAATCATATTAAATCACAGAAAAATCATAAAATAGAAAATTCAATTTTGTTGGACTCCACATGAGTAGATCTACACAGTAAACATATAGTATCGTATGCTTTAGTATAAAGTTTTTGCTATAGATTTAGGTCTATTCTTTTTTATAATTAATTGAAATAATTCATAAGTATAGTTTGTATGGTCTAATTGTAGTGAAATTTTTATGGTGGTCTAATTATTGTATGCTTGAACTATAGTAAAAATTTTATACTCATTGGATCATGTATAACTTATTTATAGATTTATTTAGGGTTTATGCTTGTTAAATCTAAATAAATCTATAACTAAGTTATATATGATCTAATGAGTATGAAATTTTTATTGTAGTTCAATCATACAATAACTAGGTCACCATAAAAATTTCATCATAAATGGACTATAGAAACTACAGTTATAAATTGTTCTAATTAATTTTAGAAAAGAACACATTTAAATCTACAACAAAAACTTTGTACTAAAGCACATCATATTATATATTCATTGTGTAGATCTACTCATGTGGAGTCCAACAAGATTGAATTTGCCATTTTACGATTTTTCTGTGATTTACTATGATTTTTCAAAGATTCGGCCAAAATAAAGAAAAAAGAAAAAAATCAAAACCGTTGTTACTGTAGCAAAACCACCGTCTATAACCGCCTGAGGGGGTAATTTGACTGATTTTATAAAGTTCAGTGGGTAAAACAGACGGTTTCATAGGTTGGAGGTTAAGTAGACAACCCTTAATAGATGAGGGGGTTAAGTAGACTTTTTCCAAGTTATTTTTTGAAAGTGAGAACGATAATTATTTTAGGACGAAGGGAATACAATCTTTATTGGAGTAGCACCTACCTAAAAGTGCATGTGTGTTAGAATCTGATACCTATAGATTTTCATTTGGCACTAGCACTTCTTTTGAGACGGAAGAAAAATTATATTAGATTATACCTAGGTACTCCCTTCGTATAGGAAAAGGAAGTCATTTTGAACAAAGTTTTGGTCAAATATTGGGAATATAAATCATGGATAACTTTTAAGTTATTGGGTTTTAAAATGTAAAAGCTATATGAATAGATTTGTATTGACAAATATTTTCATAAAAGTATACATATATCATTTTCTAATAAATATTTTTTATAAAAACAAGTAGTCAAAGTTATATTTTGGAGACTGTGTCATTGTCCAGAACGACTTTCTTTTCCTATACGGAGGGAGTACATCATCACGTTACAAGTACTCTAGACAAATATATATGCAGAAACTGATTTCTATCTATATTGTACCCACGCTACGAATGGCTCCAACTCTCAAATCTAGACCTGTTCGACGCTTCGTATAGATGACCGCACAGGAAAATACTCGACAACAGTTGTTTTAGGCCTGAGAACATATGCCCAATGAACGACCAACATTCCTATAGGCGGAGTTGAGAAACTTCTTCCTCATGTCTTCTTCTTCTTTCTGCCACCAAAGAATAAGGAAGAGTATCTAAAAAAATATTCTCCCCAGTCCTTCATTGTGGCCAAATTTAACCACAACAAAACAAAGAAGGGAACGGGGAAAATTATTTCATGGCAGGGACATCATCTCCGTCTTGATGTGGAAGCCCGAAATTAAAAGTCTTCATGTTGTCTTGTCGATGGAGATGTTGACGCCGAAGTTATTGCCCTCATCTTCAACAAAGCCACCATGGAGAGACCAGATTCACTCTACCTCCTCACCTCCGCTGGGAAGGAGGAGGAGAAAATAGACCCCAAATACTGAAAACCTTGTCATGGAGAAACCCTAACTCTAGACGACTCAATCTACTAGAAAACTTATTAAAACGATAGATCCCCACTCCCTCCGACCTCCGGTGAGATACCGAAGGGGAGAGAGGGTGACCAGCTTTGAAGAATATGGAGGTGGCGGGGCGGCGGCGGTGGCGGCTCAATCCCTAAGGCCTAGTATTTGGCACTAGCACTACAGGTCGGCCGAGGCACGACACTAAGAAGCACGGCCTAGCCTGGCTAGCATAGTGCCAGTGCCAGGCACGACCCGATAGTAGTGTCGTGCCTAGGCCTCCATTTTGGCACGTAGTGCCAGCCCAAGCACGACAAGGGTTAGGGGGCTGGCACGACTGTGGCATGACTCAACCGTCGACGGAGCCCCTCCTCCGCGATTCCTGACCGTTGGATCAAGCCATTGGAGGAGAGGGGTATATAAACCGCCTTGCCCCTGGCTCCTCACACCCCTTCTAAACCCTAGCTCATTTCCTTTGTCGCTCTTTCTCTCTCTTGTCTCACTCCTCTCGGGTTCTCGGCTAACAGGTCTCGCTCTCCTCTCGTCTTCTCCCTCTCCGGTGGCCTCTTGTAACACCCTGATTTAAATTTTCTCCAATTTAATTGAATTAATTAGAAATTAATCAGCTTGGCTTATTTATTAGAGGAGGAAAATAAAATTTATTGAATTATGTCATGTTGCATTCATGCCTTTGCATATTTTTGTTGTGTGGTAAATGATTTTTATTAAACCCGTATAGGGCGAATCAAACTTATTCTATTTAGAAAATAAATAAAAGGTTTATGAAATTTTACAAAACTTTAAAAACTCAAAACTTTATTTGCAAAACCTAGGAAAAATATTTCCAAAATTTTCAAACTTCTTTTGATTTTAAACTGATTTAAAATTTGGTTTCAAATGAATTTATAGAAGGTTTGCAAAAGAAAACAAAAGAGAAAAAAAAGCCTCGGCTCCAGACATCTCCCTCCCTCTCCACCTTGGCCCGGCCCGCTGCCCTCCCTCCCTCCCTCAGCCGGCCCACCCCTCGAATCCCCCTCCCGCTCACTCCTCCGCGCTGGGCCGAGCCCACACCGGCGCCCGCTGAACCCCCCACCGCGCAGCCCACTCCTCTCCCTCACCCACTGGCCACCGGCCCACGCCGCAGCGCCGCTGTAGCACTTGCGCGCGCCTGCCGCTCACCTCGCTGACAGCGCTGGCCCGCGATCCGCGCTCGCTGATAGGTGGGGCCCACCTATCAGGCTCGTCCCTAACCTCCGTCCGAGTTCTTCGGAAATCGTTGCCGTCGCCGCCCGCTTCTCCCGGCGCCTGGAGACCTATCGAGTTGCCTATAGCGTCTTAAATAGGAGCCGCTGCCACCTCCGCTCCTTTTCCTTTCTAGCTCAAGCCCTCTAACCGCCGCCACCAAGTGTCTTTGACCTCTGAAACCCTAGCACCGTCGCCGCCATTGCTAACCAAGACCGAGCACCAAATCTCTGTTCTTCGGGCACCCCGTGCCTCTACGTGCTCTCTGTTGGTGTCGCAAGGACAAGCCGCGCCCATGCCCTAACCGAAGACTTGGTTCTGTGGCCATAGATGCCCATCCACATCACGGTTGAGCTTCATCCGCACTCTTCCATCGCCGGTCGTGGTGCTCCCCTCTCTGGCCTCCATCAGCGACGAGAACATCTCCATCGGACCCGCGATGAGCCTCTCTATCTCCCCATGCCTTCACTTTTTCCTGTCGTGCACCGCACCGTCACCCCGAGCGCTCCGGCCACCTCCCCTTTCCATGGCGCCGTTGTAGGCAGTCCGCGCGCCGCCGCTCGAGCCACTGCCGCCGCCGAGTCCGGATGCTTCAAGCGTCTGGGTCGTCCAAACTTAGATCTACGGCCTAGATTAGATCCGGCGCGAAGGGGTATGAACCGATCCGTGGACTCAGTCCACCGGTGCACGCCTCTCGCGGTCCACAGCCGCGTGGCACACCCAGCTAGTAGCACAGCGCCACGTGGCACACGTCAGCGCTGTGCAGCACACGTCAACGCCACGCAGTGCCCACGCGGTCGGCTCCGACCATTTTGCATAAAACCCCTTTGAAATTCGTGGAATAAACTCGTCGTCCGATATCCCTATTCACTGAGTCTTGAGATTCTTTCATCTTAGCCCCTGCATTTTATTCTAAATGAGGTGCGGTCCGGCCGTCAATTTCTTTTCAGTTTTATTTATTTAAAATACGAAATGAGTTCAACTTAATTACAGAATTGTCACTCAACTTTAAAACCCCATAACTTTTGCGTTTTAACTCCAATTTGACCTGTTCAAGTCGCATTAGATTCGTCTCGTCGAGCTCTACGCGTTAGTCTACTTTATTTGCTGTTTTCTTACTATTGGTGTACTGTTATTTATTTTTCTTGTATTGTGCCATGTATGTTGTGTGGGCCAGAGAGTGCGGAGTTCGAGGACGCTCCTGACCCTTACTATGACCCTGCAGATTCGACCCCAGCCCGCAGGCAAGTGTTCTTGAACATCTTGCACCCTTACTTTATTTTACTTTTGGTATTAGAATAGTTTAGATCATGTAGTTGCATGCTTGTCATTAATTTGAATCTCATGTTAGGGTATATAAGAATTTGTTTATATTATCCTTGTCACCTGGTTTGAGATGTTTTGGGTAGAAGTTATGCTTAGCTCTGCAGTCATGTCGGGATGGGATGGTGGTTAAATATTAATAAACTTGATTAATGATCAATGGAACAAAGGTGGACATGGTAATTTTGTAGTAACATGGTTATAGGAAAATCCGGCATGATGGACCCGTACTGGTGGTTTTGTGTCGTGTGACTCGGCAGCTCTTATTTGGTTTCTGGTTCTGGGCTCGTGCTAGACATATCCTGCCTGGATCCCTAGGACCTGGTTCTCGAAGCCTGTAACCCGGCTTAACAGCGCAGCTATGAGATCTGGATGGGCTGGACCTGGCTAATTAATTAGTTTCCTCCAAGTTATGGAGGTTTGTTTAGTGGCTCAAGAGGGGTCCCTTGGGGTCGTTGACTTATGTACAGGGGAGAAACCTTAGAGTACATGTAACACAGACTTAGAGGGGCTTTGTAAAGACCTTGTAGTGCGACCCCGCTATGCACCTTGGCAGTGTGTAGCGTGACGGGGAACGCATGACTCATAGGTAACGATGTGCAACCTCTGCAGAGTGTAAAACTGATATATAAGTCGTGCTCACGGTCACGAGCGACTTGGACTTCTTCGAGATTAGTTGGTTACTGGTTGGTTTTGGGTTCGGGTCATCTGATGGACTTTAGGTGCGGTTGCCTCATGGACTTCTGGTATGGGTTCGCTTGGTGCGACTCCAAGTGCGGTTGCTTGGTATGACTCCAAGTGTTGGTTGCTCGGTGTGACTCCGAGTGTGGTTTTGTTCGGTGTGACTTCGAGTGTTGTTACTTTTCTACCGTGTTTGTGTCTATAACCTAGTAAATAGGTGTATAGGATTAATAGGATGTGTCACTTTAGGCGCTTGAGTCAAACTGAGTCAGCCTACCTTTGATAATAGCCTCATAAGCATATATTTCCTACACTTGCGGAGTACATTTTGATGTACTCACCCTTCCTCTTTGTCCCCCCCTGATACCCCACCCAGACGCTAGCGGCTACATCGACGAGGAGCAGGAGTATCCAGAGAACGGTGGCTTCAACCCCGATGACCTGTACTAGGATGGTGCTACCCTCGGTCGACCTTCCTATGGAGATGGAGTCCAGATTTCCGGGTCTTCTTTAGAGTCTTCATTAGAGTCAGTTGTCATGAGAGTCTGTAATTCGTCTTTCAGACCCGAGGGTTATTTTGTAATAATGTTCGATATATTAATAAAGCATTATTTTGATATTTACTATGATGTCGATATATGTATGAAAATTGATCCTGGCATACATATATTATGCCCTCGATTTTGTTCTTAAAATCGGGGTGTGACACCTCTTGAGTCATTGGTAGCTAGCACAAGCACACGACATGACATATCACACCCCTCTTCTTGATCTTGCAATGTCGATATAGCATAGTCCTCTCCTTGTCCTCCTCGTCGTCTTTGTGCCTATCGTCGATCTCGCCGGATGCCGACTGCTCTGGTGCTCCGGATGTTGGGTAAGCCATTTTTACCGCTCTTGGCTCACACACACACACTCTCTCTCTTGCTCTCTCTCTCTCTCTCTCCTCTCATTGTGACTTTTTTCTAGATCTACACTCGACTCGAGTCCATTAAGGAACCAGAGGGCTAGATCCGTGCATCATCAACATTGCTAGTGATTCTGGTGCTCTGGCATCAAAGGCAACCATAACACTAACCCTAACTTCCTAACCCTAACCCTAACCCTAGATCTGTACTGACTCTAGTCGTTTCTTTGTGTAGCCATTGAGGAACCAGGCCATCGGCGAGTGACGATGGCTGGCTCTGATGACGACAACATGGTTGAGGTCGGCACCAACGAAGAGAGGCGGTTGTGCAGCCTGACCGAAGATGACAATGAGGACGACCTATGCGAGGATGCTAAAGAGCTGTTCAGCCATAGTGTCCAGAATCCCATCAATGTCGGCGTCGATTAAGAAGGTGAGGCAACAAACGTCCAGGAAGGTGGAGAGGACGAGAACAACGCCAAGCGCTCTCGTCCCTCTACCTCTGCAGTGTGGCTAGATTTCAAAAAGCTCTACAGTCTGCATCCATTGCTCTAAGCAATATTCTGCTCTCTCTAGTGGTGACGCTAGTCACCTCACCCGGCATAGGGATAAATTCCCAAGGAGATGTGAAAAATCTCGCATGTCTCAGTCTCGTATCTCTTTCAATCTTGATGGTAGTATGCATAATTGGGAGTATTGTCCTATCATTGCTCGGACTCAATTGGTTCGATTGCTTGCTAGGTTGGATGTTCCTATTTGTATGGGTGAAACTAATGCTTTTGAGGAGTACATTAGAATTGCTCATAATCCTAAATATGTTCCTGTCTCTAGGCAAACCACCACTAGAGACATAGTGAATTACTTCACTGAACGTAAGGCTAAATTTGTTAAGAATCTTAGTTCTTCTGTTGTTAATTGTGTGTGTTTGACCTCTAACATTTGGTCTGGTAATGCCAAAGAGGACTACCTTAGTATTGTTGCTCATTACATTAACTCTGATTGGCAATTAGAGAAGAGGGTGTTTGGTCTTGTGCTTATTGATGTGTCCCACAATGGTCAAAACATTGTTGAACATGTTGAATTTGTGCTTGTTGATTACGGTTTGACTGAAAAGGTGGTAAAGCATCATCTAATTTTTCTGCCATGTGTAAATGTAGACATGTACTGTCTAAATATATTGGTATTGAGGTTATAGATGAACCTGATGAACCATGATTAGACGGTGCAATATCTCTTAATGCAGTTAATTCTATGTTCTTGCATCAGTGTTTGCATGCCATATTATTCGTCTGATTGTTAAGGAGGCCCTTGATGCTCTCAAGCCTTTGATTGAAAGATTTAGAAATGGAATATCCTTTCTAAATTCATCTAACCGGAGAATTGTTGCATATTCAAGTTATTGCATTTGCTACTGGTGTTAGGCCTAGGAAATTTCAGCTTAGCATGGATGTTAGATGGAACTCTACATATTTGATGTTTAAACATTTGTTTCCTCATAAGCTCCCATTTACTACTTTCATACATACTCACTATCCTGGGCTTGAATGTGGTCACATGCTTTTAAGTGATGAACATTGGGTTATGGCAGAAAAGGTGCTTAAATTTCTTGAACTCTTTTATGATTCTAGAATTGTATTGTCTAGTGTGTACTATCTTATATCTCCACTTATGATTCATTATATTGTTAAGATTGCTATACACCTAAAGAATTATGCTAATGATACTCACATCAGACCTGTGATTCAACCTATGATAGACAAATATAATAAATACTAGAAGAACATACCTTTGCTTTATTCTTTTGCATTCATCCTGGACCCTAGAGAAAAAAAATAAAAGGTTTCACTAGAGTGCTTAGGAGGTTGGGTAACCTTACCAGTACAGATTATATTGCTTACCAGCTTGACACTAGAGCTAGACTTACTGATGTTTACAATAAGTATGAACAGAAACATGGATCTATTAGGTTGAGGAGGACTGCCCCTCCTAACCTATCTGGTAAGAAAAGGTCTGCTTGGGATGAAATTTATGATGATGATGGTTTTGGTGGTATGTATCCTCTAGCTGCTACTCTAAGCATGGCTAGAGATACCTGTAACACCTCTGGTGTTTAGCATGTAATTAACTTGACATATCATCATTATCATCATTAAGCATCTTGATCATGATTTCATGTGTATGCATTTTTGCTAAGTGTATCATTTTATGTGAATTATCTCTATTGCAAAAACCCTATTTAGCCCGCTTCTCTCTACTAGGGCAAAATGGTAATTTCATCTCTGTGATTAGCTTTGTGTAATTCTTGTTCCTTTGGTGTCTTGAAGTTTTGTTGTGTTGGCCAAAGTTCAAAAATCAGATTTGGATTTCAAAACTCTTTGCAAAACCCTGATTTCCAAATCCTGGATTTTATCCCTCTTTTTGTAATCCAAAAATTATTCAAAATTTGGGGTTGGTCCAAAAAGCAAAGTTGTAGATCTGGCCTAGAGAAACAACTTTGGTATTTACAAATTTTCAAGTTGCAGTACAAAGTTTTGAGTTATTTCAAATTCAATCAAACTCCAGTTTTTGTCCCCTTTTCAGTTTTCAAAATGAGCTCAAAAACTAATGAGTTTCAGGAAAAGGGTATAATAGCAAAGTTGTAGGTTTTGGCAAAATGAACAACTTTCATGTTTACAGATTTTCAAGTTTCAGTTTGAAATCCAGAGTAATGTTGATTTGATTCAAATTTCAAAAGTGTCCCCTTTTCTGTTTTCAAATGTTGTTCAAAAACTATTTGGAATTTGAAAATGTTCATATTGACAAAGTTGTAGATCTCTTTTTTCTGAACAACTTTGGTGTTTTGAGTTTTTGTCGCACAGTTCAAATTTTGGGAGCAATTCGCAAATTTCTGAAACTGCTCAAAAGTCAAACCCTAGCCTAGTCTACTGTTTATCTTCTCCGGTAGGGGGAAGGGGGGCCCGGCCATGGCCAGCCGCCGGCGTCGCGCGTGCCGCACGCCTGGCTGCTCCCCACGCGCCTCCAACCTGTCGCCGATGTCCCCCGGTCCCCTCCGCGCCCGCACGCGAGCGCTGACCTTCTCTCCCGGCCCCTACCGCCCGCAGCTCGTCGCCGCCACGCGTTCGCCGCCGGTGAGCCGTGCGCCCGACCCTGTGCAACGAAACCGCTGACCCTCGGCCTCGCAATCGATTGCGCGTGCCTCGGCCGAACTCGTCCACACCTCTCCGAGCACTCTACCGGCCGCTAGCCGTGGCTATATAAAGCCCGCCGGAGCCCGAGCTCACTTACCCACCTCCGCCACCGTCGCCAGCTCACACCAGCGCCTCCCGAGCTCAACCATTTAGCTCAGGAGCTCCGCCGTGTTCTTGTGCAGCTTCACCACTCCTCAATTTGGTCTCTACCGTCCCTGTTTGCCCGGCGTAACTCGCCGTTCCCATCTCCGGCGAGAAGCCCGTCGAGGTCGGGATCGTGAAATACTCCCTCTCCGGCCTTGATCATCTCCCTCCGACCCCCGCATCACCTTCCTTACTCCCGTGCGACTCTAACCCCGCCCCTGTGGACTTGTTTGGTGCTCAGGATCATCGGGACGACGATCGCCGCCGTGAGCTTTCCGCCGGCCACCGTCGACCACCTCCCTCCGTTCATCCCCTTCCCTCGCCGAGCCGCTTAATCGACTCACGGTGAGCTCCTGAAGCCTCCCATCTCCTCGGTTTCGCCTGAGACGCCTCGTCGTGGCCGGCGTAGCAGCGCCGCCGTCGTCGGTGGTCGCCGGCGAACGGAGGAGAAGAACAGTGCCGTTTTTCAATTTTCCCATACATGTGAATAGTGTTCAGATTTCATATTTTTGTGTGATTTTCTGTGTTGATCCATAAATTCTGAAAATTTTGTGGTAGACTCTTTATGATCTGAAGTATTTTATAAAAATATAAAACTTGACTTTCCTGCAAAAATTGGAAAATGAAAAATTCCCCTTTTAATTGAAAAATGAAGGCTTTGGTATTTTTAGAGAGTGTTCTGTAGCTCCAAAAATCTTGAGATTAATTTTGCAAGCTAGTTGTGACATGATGAGTCTCTGGTAAAATTTTGAAGTCTTTTGGAACAAGTTGATTTTTGAGCTTTATTTTAATTAAGGAATAGTGCCTTTTGTTAATTAAATGTCTAGATTTAATTGAGCACCTTAAATACCTCCAAAAATTATGAAATTTGTTTTGCCATATACTTGTACCCTAATGAACTTGTGTGATTAATTTGGTAATTTTTGGAGCACCTTCATAAAATGACTTTTTTTTTAAAAATAATTAAGAAAAAAATAGAAAAGGTGATTAGGGTTAGCATTGAATGCCCTGTGATGTGACTTTTGGGATTGCTTGATGTTCATAGACCCCTACCCTTTGGTCTATGATGTTTGTGATGCTATGTTTGGTTGATGCTTAGAATAGTTATGATAAAGACCAGTTTAATCAATTTTGCTTAAGGAAGAAATGGTTACCTTTTTGCTCAACCTAGATTTCGATTATGCCTTGCCTAAGAGTAATCTTGAATCTGTGGTATTGTCTTGCACCTTAAGTCCATATCATCATTCTCATGAGCATTCATCATTGCATCCGTATAGTTGACGAAGAAGGCCCTGAAGTCGAGGTAGCCACCGAAGGATCTGTCCCCGAGGCAACCCCGAGCTCCGACACCTATACCTACCCCGACTCTGCTCTTTTTGCCATCCAAGGCAAGCCCCGGTGCATTTAACCCTACCTTGCTTTTATAAATGTTTTCTTTAAATGTTTTGAGTTAAATTATTGCATTAGGTTGATAGGAGTTGAGTGGAATCCTATCTGATGCATTATCTATCTTGACCAATGATACACCCGATACCTGCTTTTCAAAAACTATTGCAAAATGCTTAGCAATGCTATGTGATAGATTTGCAATAAAAATGCCAATTTCAAAGTGTGATCACTTTAAGAATATTTATGGGAATTTCTGGTTTACTCCCACTATTGGCTAAGTATCTGATCCGTACCTAGTCAATGGGAAGGAGAGGTTGTCCTTGCGTACGGTGCCGTCATGTTGTAGTCCGGGACTCAACAGTTGACACCGACCGGGACAAGGTTGAAAAACTGACAGGACCTGTACTCTTGGGTTAGAGTCCCGAGGTGCTTGTCGCTGGCTGGAAAATTTAGGGACCACCTGTATGGGGGCCTGATTGACTAAGACTTGCAACTATTCACATACTACGGAAAGCTTCGGCTCCGAGGAATCCTTTATTGGACCGACAACCGCGCACTGGGAGTGGAGAGATGGCGGAAGTAGCATGTACCCACGTGGGTTAGAGTCCCGGATTGGAGTGGTGTACTGTACTTCCGGGTGGCGTAGGACCGGGCCCAATCTTGGAGGAATCGTGGTAGACGAGTTGGCATATGCAAGCTTGGGTGCTACATATGCAGTGTGGATAGGAACCCTCAGCTGAGTATTATTTATCCGGATTAACGCTGCTCCTCGGTTATGGAGACTTAGTCACTGACTGTCAACAGGGAGTGGTTCTCAACTAGGTCTGTTTTGGAAAGTAAAATGAATCAAGAATTATGATGGAACAAGGAATACCGAATCTTTCAAAATTAAAATAAGGTTTACAAAAAAAGCTTTTCTGCAAAAGACTTGAACTTGCTTAAGCCTTACCTTGACTACCCTAAGCCTGCATTCCTGAGTCTTCTCCCTTTTCTTTAGTCGGGTAAGTCTTGTTGAGTACCTTTGTACTCAGGGTTCTTTTACCCATGTTGCAGGTATGGCAGATTCCTCAGTATGCCTTGGACCCTGCTGTGTGACTGTTGTTCAGGAAGAGGCCGATAAGGCCGATGAGTGATTATTCACCCTCGGGCTGGGTGATGTATCTTTATCTTTTAGTTGTTGTCATATGCTACCCTGCCAACTCTATCTATTCGAACTATGGTCTGTAATAACTTCACTTTAATTTTATGTTGAACCCTGGTTTGTAAAACTAATGTTACTTAAGTCTTCCGCTATTTACTCCGATGTTATTTGTCAAAATGTTCAAGAGATTGTAACTGAATTGTGAGATGATCCTGCGGACATCGGGCACTGATGTAGCCCAGTGGCGAACCCGGTCTTAATCTCTTGGCTGTACGGATCGACTGTCAGTGGTTGATAGTGATCAGTGGGCCATGGGATTAGGGTCGTTACGTCACAGAGTGGTATCGGAGCATCTCACTATGACGTTGCAATCTTTTTGCGAAAACTTCAAAATGTTTTTAACAAAAACTAAACTTGACTATTTTGAGTCCAAATTGCTTCTCTCATCTCATCTTGTCTTTGGCAACTAGTAGCAAGACAACTTGTATAAGCCCTATGTACCTTACCTTAGTAGTTGCATTGCCTTGTTCCGTAGGAACGATTCATGCATCATGCCACATTCACTTAAGTATATAAAAGAGTTCGTTGGGTTAGTATGCCTATACCTTTTTCTTGCTAGCCTTTCTCATCTATAACCTCTTGTCCAGATATGGCCATCCTCAAGCGGACTGCTCGCAAGTCAACTGGACCGAACGGTGTGCCGCGTCACCAGCTGGCGCCACGCACCGGAGAAGAGACTGGAGAATCCTCCAACGGACGTCACTTGTCCCGCCGCACCCGTAAGCAGCTGAAGGAGGAGATCAAGAATCTAAAGGCTGAAATGGAGAACATGGAGCATGACTTCTATCTTTCCCGCATGGAGTTTTATGAGGCACGAACTTCCCTGGAGCAGGCCAATCGGAACACAGTTCGCGCTATCGAGCAGCGCAACGAGGCTTGGAACCGCGAGGACGTCGCCAGAGCCCAGCTCCATGGACTGCAGCAGTACACGGCCCAGATTGAGCAGTACAACGATATGCTTCATGAGGAGGTACATCAACTGTACGACCAGCTCCACCCCATGATTCCACCTGTTGCTGAGGATCCAGAAGATGGAGTCGTGGAGGAACCTGAAGTAGAACAGGGGCCAGTCCAGAACGTAGAAGTGGAACCTGCTGAAGATGTTCACGTTGAAGATGAAGATGAGGAGGAAGAGCCTGAGCTCATCATCGAAGAGGAAGATGACGATGAAGAGATGATCATCATCGATGACGACTAGACTCCTTGTGTCTATACCATCTGCTCACCTAAAGCCTTAGTCTAGGTTTGGGGCGTTAGTTGGTCTTCTGTTTAGTCGAGTCTGTATCTTGTCTTGTACCTTTCCTTTGTCAGTCAGTGGTTATTTATCGAACTTCTGTATCAGTTATCTACCTTGCATCAATGAATCTTATCAGTCAGTTTCGTTCAAAAGCAATCTTTGGATGCTAAGTTCCCAAATTCTTAACAGATGCCTGTGAACACCCGCACTGGAGCCGGAAGTTCCGGAGGTGCCAACCTTCCAAACCCTCCACCAGTTCCTGCTACCCTGGCAGATGCCATTGCAGCCTTGGCCGCCGCTGCCAACCTAATGGCTCAGAACCAAGGACAGCAAAATGTTGGTCACCGTGGTCGTCACAACCAAGAAACCACCTATGTGGAGTTCACTGAAACACGTCCACCGGTCTTCACAAAGGCCGATGAACCTCTCGAGGCTGACGACTGGTTACGCACCATGGAACAAAAGTTCAGTCTTCTGCACTGCACGGAGATTCAGAAGCCTCGGTTCGCTTCTCAGCAGCTCCGTGGTCCTGCAAGTGCCTGGTACGCCAACCTGTTGGCGGCCCAGCCGGAAGGTCACCAGCTGACCTGGGAAGAGTTCCGCACTGCTTTCAGAGCACATCACATCCCTTCGGGATTGATGAAAATGAAGTTGGATCAGTTCTTGGCCCTGCAACAGAAAGATTCCACCGTCATGCAGTACGTGGGACAATTCAATCACCTCAGCCAGTATGCCTCTGACTATGTCAACACAGAGGAAAAGAAGAGAGATTGTTTTCTCAGGGGTTTGCACCCTAAGATTCGCAGAGGTCTGTCCAACAACCTAAACGGATCCTACCATGATGTCGTTGACCGTGCTGTTGCTTTCGAGGAAAGCAACCGCCAGTATCAGGAAGAGAAGAAGAAGAAGAAGGCTGGGCCTAGCAGTTTCTCCAGCAACCATAAGCGCCCTAGAATCATCTACCACCCCAGCCACCACCAAAACCGTGCCCCATACCCCCATCAGCAAGTGGTCGTTCGTACCGCGGCCACCACTCATAATGCCAACCAGCAAAGTGCCACTCAGCCGAACGCCCCAGGTGTTCGTGTCACCACCCCACAAACAGCTTACAACCATCCATGCTACAACTGTGGCCAAGTTGGTCACTGGTCTCGCGAGTGCCCAAAACCCAAGAAGAATGCCCAGCATGCACAGAAAGGCCCTGGAGGATCACAGCAGCAGCACCGTGCACCGCAGCAGCACGTCCAGAAGGGCAAGTTTGTCAAGAAGCACGGGCAAGTCTACTTCACCACCGTCAGTAGCATCCCAGAAGGAGAGCCCGTCATGCTCGGTAGGTTCCTTGTTGCCAATCATCCTGCAGTCGTCTTGTTCGATTCTGGTGCATCGCATTCCTTCATCAGTCGCACTTTTGTCATCAAGCATGAGTTACCCATGGGGGAGTTAAAAGAAAGTTTCTGTATACTTTCGCCTGGAGGGCGGATAAATACTAAGGAAGTGGTCCGCAGTATACCAGTAATGTTGGGGGAACATGTCTTTCCTACCACCATGATAGTACTGCGTAATCAAGAGATAGATGTCATTTTAGGCATGAATTGGATGTGTCAGTATAAAGCCATGATAGACATCTTAAATAGAGTTGTGAGAGTGGATATTCCTAACAGTACCTCCAAACTCCTTCTCCAACTTCCTATGCCTCAAAAACCAGCAACCACCCAGTTGAATGCCGCCTGTGTTCCGGAAGTCCGGGATATTCCCGTGGTCTGTGAGTTCCCTGATGTCTTCCCAGAAGATTTACCTGGTCTACCTCCCGACCGTGATGTTGAGTTTGCCATAGAGCTAAAGCCCGGGACTGCTCCTATATCCCGCAGAGCTTATCGAATGCCTCCCAGAGAGTTGGCAGAGCTGAAGATCCAATTGCAAGAGCTCTTGGACAAGGGTCTCATTCGCCCAAGTTCATCTCCTTGGGGCTGTCCTGCTATCTTTGTGAAGAAGAAGGACAAAAGTCTTCGTCTGTGCGTTGACTATCGCCCACTCAATGAGGTCACCATCAAGAATAAATATCCCTTGCCTCGCATTGACCTTCTTTTTGACCAGTTGTCTGGAGCCAGAGTGTTCTCCAAGATTGATCTCAGATCTGGCTATCACCAAATAAAAATCCGTCCAGAAGACATTCCTAAAACAGCTTTCACCACCAGATACGGCCTATATGAGTACTTGGTCATGTCCTTTGGCTTGACCAATGCCCCCGCTCATTTCATGTATCTCATGAACTCTGTGTTCATGCCAGAGCTCGATAAATTTGTAGTCGTGTTCATTGACGACATCCTTGTCTATTCAAGAACTCCTGAAGATCACGCCAAGCATCTTCGGATCGTTCTCTCTCGTCTCAGAGATCACCAGCTGTATGCCAAGTTCAGTAAATGCGAATTCTGGCTAGATCAAATTCAATTCCTTGGTCATGTCCTGTCCGCTGAAGGTGTGTCAGTTGACCCTGAAAAAGTGGCAGATATCTTGGATTGGAAGCCACCTACCACTGTCCGCGAAGTTCGCAGCTTCATGGGAATGGCTGGATACTATCGTCGTTTCATCCCAGATTTCTCCAGAGTCGCCAAGCCCATCACAGAGTTGTTGAAGAATTCCGTGGATTTCGTTTGGTCACCAGCCTGTGAGCAAGCCTTTCAAGCCTTGAAGAAACTGCTAACTACATCACCAGTCCTAGCTCAACCAGATATCGAGAAACCCTTCGATGTATACTGTGATGCATCTGGTACTGGTTTGGGCTGTGTTTTGATGCAAGAAGGACGAGTAATCGCTTATGCCTCACGACAGCTTAAGCGACATGAGGAAACTACCCCACCCATGATCTTGAGCTAGCAGCAGTCGTGCATGCCTTGAAGATTTGGCGTCACTATCTGTTAGGCAGTACCTGCAATATGTATACGGATCACAAGAGCCTAAAGTATATCTTCACTCAAGAAGAATTGAATATGAGGCAGAGAAGATGGCTTGAGTTGATTAAAGATTATGATCTCGAAGTACATTACCATCCTGGTAAGGCAAATGTAGTTGCCGATGCCCTCAGTCGCAAGTCACACTACAACTGTCTGATGACGAAGCCCTATGATCTATCCTTGTGCCATGAACTTGAAAGGATGGGTATCGAAATGATTTCGCAAGGAAGCTTGAACAATGTCAGCATAGAAACATCTATCAAGGATCAAGTCATTGCTGCTCAAAAGGATAACCCTGGAATCAAGCACATCATCGAAAAGGTCCAGACCGGAAAAGCTGATTGTTTCAGGATCGATGATGTAGGAGTTGTTTGGTTCAAGAACCGTCTAGTAGTTCCCAAGGTGCCTGAATTGAGACAATTAATCCTTGATGAAGCACACTTGACCAGATTCTCTATTCACCCCGGCAGCAACAAGATGTACCAAGACTTAAAGCAGAGATTCTGGTGGACTAAAATGAAGATTGAGATTGCCCGGTATGTCGCTCAGTGTGATACCTGCCAAAGAGTCAAGGCAGTACACATGAAGCCTGGAGGAGAATTGCAACCTTTGTCAGTACCCGCTTGGAAATGGGACGACATTAGTATGGATTTTGTCAATGGACTACCCAAGACCCAGAAAGGTTTTGATTCCATTTGGGTAATCGTGGACCGACTCACTAAGCAAGCTCACTTTCTGCCAGTCAAGACCAGTTACACCGTCCCCATGTATGCCACCTTGTACAAGAACCACATAGTGAAGCTTCATGGCATACCCAAGACCATTGTCTCTGACCGTGGTACCCAATTTGTCGCTAAGTTTTGGAAAGCGTTCCATACCTCGCTTGGAACCAAGCTCTTGCATAGTACGGCATATCATCCGCAAACAGATGGACAAACTGAGCGAGTCAACCAAGTACTGGAGGACATGTTGAGAGCCTGTGTTCTTACCTTCGCAGATACTTGGGATGACTGTTTGCCTTTGGCAGAGTTCTCTTACAATAACAGTTACCAAGAGAGCATCAAGATGGCACCATTTGAAGCACTGTACGGTCGTCGTTGTCGTACACCCCTCAGTTGGTCTGAGCCCGGAGAAAGAGAATTCTTTGGAGTTGACCTGGTCAAAGATATGGAGGAGAAAGTCAAGCAGATACAAGAGAATATGAAGATTGCCCAATCTCGACAGAAGAGCTACGCTGACAAGAGACGTCGACCTCTGAAGTTTCAAGTTGGAGATTATGTATATCTCAAGGTCTCACCAACCAAAGGAGTCACTCGTTTTGGAGTCAAAGGAAAGTTAGCACCCGCTACATTGGTCCGTTTGAGATTTTGGAATGTTGTGGCAAGGTAGCTTACAAGCTGAAGTTGCCCGATCATCTCTCCGCTGTCCACAATGTTTTCCATGTCTCCCAACTCAAGAAGTGTCTCAGAGTACCAGAACATGTCGTGGAAGTTGAAGGTGTCGAGCTAGAGCCTGATCTGTCCTACTCAGAATATCCAGTTCGCGTGTTGGACCACAAGGATCGTGTTACCCGAAGAACCACCACAAGATGGTACAAAATCCAGTGGAACCAGCACTCTGAAGAAGAAGCCACTTGGGAATCTGAAGACTTCTTAGCAAAGAACTACCCCGACTTTCTCGAATCCCTGTCTATGTAAGGTTTTGCCTTTATCCCTTCTTTGTCCTTCCTTAAGACGCAGAATCTCGGGGCGAGATTTCTTTTAGGGGGGGAGGCTGTAACACCTCTGGTGTTTAGCATGTAATTAACTTGACATATCATCATTATCATCATTAAGCATCTTGATCATGATTTCATGTGTATGCATTTTGCTAAGTGTATCATTTTATGTGAATTACCTCTATTGCAAAAACCCTATTTAGCCCACTTCTCTCTACTAGGGCAAAATGGTAATTTCATCTCTGTGATAGCTTTGTGTAATTCTTGTTCCTTTGGTGTCTTGAAGTTTTGTTGTGTTGGCCAAAGTTCAAAAATCAGATTTGATTTCAAACTCTTTGCAAAACCCTGATTTCCAAATCCTGGATTTTATCCCTCTTTTTGTAATTCAAAAATTATTCAAAATTTGGGTTGGTCCAAAAAGCAAAGTTGTAGATCTGTCAAAGAGAAACAACTTTGGTATTTACAAATTTTCAAGTTGCAGTACAAAGTTTTGAGTTATTTCAAATTCAATCAAACTCCAGTTTTTGTCCCCTTTTCAGTTTTCAAAATGAGTTCAAAAACTAATGAGTTTCAGGAAAAGTGTATAATAGCAAAGTTGTAGGTTTTGATAAAAGAAACAACTTTCATGTTTACAGATTTTCAAGTTTCAGTTTGAAATCCAGAGTAATTTTGATTTGAATCAAGTTTGAAAAGTGTCCCTTTTCTGTTTTCAAATATTGTTCAAAAACTATTTGGAATTTGAAAATGTTCATATTGACAAAGTTGTAGATCTCTTTTTTCTGAACAACTTTGGTGTTTTGAGTTTTTGTCGCACAGTTCAAATTTTGGAGTAATTTGCAAATTTCAGAAACTGCCAAAAGTCAAACCCTAGCCTAGTCACTGTTCATCTTCTCCGGTAGGGGGGGGGGGCCCGGCCATGGCCGCCGCCGGCGTCGCGCGTGCCGCACGCCTGGCTGCTCCCCACGCGCCTCCAACCTGTCGCCGCTGTCCCCGGTCCCCTCCGCGCCCGCACGCGAGCGCTGACCCTCTCTCCCGTCCCCTACAGCCCGCAGCTCGTCGCCGCCGCCGTCCGCCGCCGGCGAGCCGTGCGCCCGACCCGTGCACGAAACCGCTGACCCTCGCCCTCGCAATCGATTGCGCGTGCCTCGCCGAACTCGTCCCACCTCTCCAGCACTCTACCGGCCGCTAGCCGCGGCTATAAAGCCCGCCGGAGCCCGAGCTCACTCACCCACCTCCGCCACCGTCGCCAGCTCACACCAGCGCCTCCCGAGCTCAACCATTAGCTCAGGAGCTCCGCCGTGTTCTTGTGCAGCTTCACCACTCCTCAATTTGGTCTCTACCGTCCCTGTTTGCCGGCGTAACTCGCCGTTCCCATCTCCGGCGAGAAGCCCGTCGAGGTCGGGATCGTGAAATACTCCCTCTCCGGCCTTGATCATCTCCCTCCGACCCCGCATCACCTTCCTTACTCCCGTGCGACTCTAACCCCGCCCCTGTGGACTTGTTTGGTGCTCAGGATCATCGGGACGACGATCGCCGCCGTGAGCTTTCCGCCGGCCACCGTCGACCACCTCCCTCCGTTCATCCCCTTCCCTCGCCGAGCCGCTTAATCGACTCACGGTGAAGAGCTCCTGAAGCCTCCCATCTCCTCGG
This sequence comes from Coix lacryma-jobi var. lacryma-jobi, assembly GCA_009763385.1. Lineage (NCBI taxonomy): Eukaryota > Viridiplantae > Streptophyta > Magnoliopsida > Poales > Poaceae > Coix > Coix lacryma-jobi. The sequence continues at coordinate 53,061,609 of CM019822.1, read as the reverse complement.
TTTCGCCTGAGACGCCTCGTCGTGGCCGGCGTAGCAGCGCGCCGTCGTCGGTGGTCGCCGGCGAACGGAGGAGAAGAACAGTGCCGTTTTTTCAATTTTCCATACATGTGAATAGTGTTCAGATTTCATATTTTTGTGGTGATTTTCTGTGTTGATCCATAAATTCTGAAAAATTTTGTGGTAGACTCTTTATGCTCTGAAGTATTTTATAAAAATATAAAACTTGACTTTCCTGCAAAAATTGGAAAATGAAAATTCCCTTTTAATTGAAAATGAAGGCTTTGGTATTTTTAGAGAGGTTCTGTAGCTCCAAAACTTGAGATTAATTTTGGCAAGCTAGTTTGTGACATGATGAGTCTCTTGGTAAAATTTTGAAGTCTTTTGGAACAAGTTGATTTTTGAGCTTTATTTTAATTAAGGAATAGTGCCTTTTGTTATTAAATGTCTAGATTTAATTGAGCACCTTAATGACCTCCAAAAATTATGAAATTTGTTTTGCCATATACTTGTACCCTAATGAACTGTGTGATTAATTTGGTAATTTTTGGAGCACCTTCATAAAATGACTTTTTTTTTAAAAATAATTAAGAAAAAATAGAAAAGGTGATTAGGGTTAGCATTGAATGCCCTGTGATGTGACTTTTGGATTGCTTGATGTTCCATAGACCCCTACCCTTTGGTCTATGATGTTTGTGATGCTATGTTTGGTTGATGCTTAGAATAGTTATGATAAGACCAGTTTTAATCAATTTTGCTTAAGGAAGAAATGGTTACCTTTTTTGCTCAACTAGATTTCGATTATGCCTTGCCTAGAGAGTAATCTTGAATCTGTGGTATTGTCTTGCAACCTTAAGTCCATATCATCATTCTCATGAGCATTCATCATTGCATCCGTATAGTTGACGAAGAAGGCCTGAAGTCGAGGTAGCCACCGAAGGATCTGTCCCCGAGGCAACCCCGAGCTCCGACACCTATACCTACCCCGACTCTGCTCTTTTTGCCATCCAAGGCAAGCCCCGGTGCATTTAACCCTACCTTGCTTTTATAAATGTTTTCTTTAAATGTTTTGAGTTAAATTATTGCATTAGGTTGATAGGAGTTGAGTGGAATCCTATCTGATGCATTATCTATCTTGACCAATGATACACCCGATACCTGCTTTCAAAAACTATTGCAAATGCTTAGCAATGCTATGTGATAGATTTGCAATAAAAATGCCAATTTCAAAGTGTGATCACTTTAAGAATATTTATGGAATTTCTGGTTTACTCCCACTATTGGAAGTATCTGATCCGTACCTAGTCAATGGGAAGGAGAGGTTGTCCTTGCGTACGGTGCCGTCATGTTGTAGTCCGGGACTCAACAGTTGACACGACGCCGGGACAAGGTTGAAAAACTGACAGGACCTGTACTCTTGGGTTAGAGTCCCGAGGTGCTTGTCGCTGGCTGGAAAATTTAGGGACCACTGTATGGGGCCCTGATTGACTAGACTTGCAACTATTCACATACTACGGAAAGCTTCGGCTCCGAGGAATCCTTTATTGGACCGACAACCCGCGCACTGGGAGTGGAGAGATGGCGGAAGTAGCATGTACCCACGTGGGTTAGAGTCCCGGATTGGAGTGGTGTACTGTACTTCCGGGTGGCGTAGGACGGGCCAATCTTGGAGGAATCGTGGTAGACGAGTTGGCATATGCAAGCTTGGGTGCTACATATGCAGTGTGGATAGGAACCCTCAGCTGAGTATTATTTATCCGGATTAACGCTGCTCCTCGGTTATGGAGACTTAGTCACTGACTGTCAACAGGGAGTGGTTCTCAACTAGGTCTGTTTTGGAAAGTAAAATGAATCAAGAATTATGATGGAACAGGAATACCGAATCTTTCAAAATTAAAATAAGGTTTACAAAAAAGCTTTTCTGCAAAAGACTGAACTTGCTTAAGCTTACCTTGACTACCCTAAGCCTGCATTCCTGAGTCTTCTCCCTTTTCTTTAGTCGGGTAAGTCTTGTTGAGTACCTTTGTACTCAGGGTTCTTTACCCATGTTGCAGGTATGGCAGATTCCTCAGTATGCTTGGACCCTGCTGTGTGACTGTTGTTCAGAAGAGGCCGATAAGGCCGATGAGTGATTATTCACCCTCGGCTGGGTGATGTATCTTTATCTTTTAGTTGTTGTCATATGCTACCCTGCCAACTCTATCTATTCGAACTATGGTCTGTAATAACTTCACTTTAATTTTATGTTGAACCCTGGTTTGTAAAACTAATGTTACTTAAGTCTTCCGCTATTTACTCCGATGTTATTTGTCAAAATGTTCAAGAGATTGTAACTGAATTGTGAGATGATCCTGCGGACATCGGGCACTGATGTAGCCCAGTGGCGAACCCGGTCTTATCTCTTGGCTGTACGGATCGACTGTCAGTGGTTGATAGTGATCAGTGGGCCATGGGATTAGGGTCGTTACGTCACAATACCTCTACAATTGCCCTATTGTAGGCTGCAAGTCTCACTTCTATACTTTCTGAACTATTTCTTATTTGGAATGTGACACTGTGAACCAGCTAAATGATGGTTTTAACATCTTGGACTGGTGGCATCATCACAAACTCACATATCCAGTGTCGTCAATCATGGCTAAATATATTTTAATTGTTCCTATGTCTACCATATCTTCAGAATCCACTTTTAGTATGACTGGCAGGATCATCGAGGAGCGGTGGAGGAGGCTAAAGTTAGAGATGGTGGAGATGCTGACCTGCATCAAAGATTGGGAGGCTGCTGAAGAAAGTCTACAACACATGGTGGAGGACAAGGAGCTTGAGGAAGCATTTGAAGAACTTTATCTTGATTAGGATCTTTGTGTTGATTTATATAATGGGACTGTAATATTCTAGACTTGTGGACTTTGATGTAAGGACAATGAAGTTTGATGGAGTTGGGTTGTACTCTTTTTCCTATCTAGGGTTTCTCACAAGGGTGAGTTTTACCTAGATAGGTTTTTAATGAGGCAACCATTGCAGTAAAGCTCCTAATAAAATATTTTTTATTATCTCTTCCTGTCGATCTATGGATTTGAAGTTTTTTAATGTGATTTTGATCTATCTTTGAATAAACTTAAATTGTTGGAGTCTATTGATATATATCTTGTTTTCCTGAGTCAATTGAGATGCATTGCACTTTAGTACCAGTGTCGCTGCGCCCAGTGGCATGGCATGGCACGGGTAAGTCCTCTTAGTGTCATGGGTCTGGGCTAGTACTTTGGCACGATGGCACTATCAGACATGACACAGTAACTTAGTCATGTCGCATAGTGTCATGTCTAGCTGTGTTGTGTCTGGTCGTGCCTGTGCCAATGTTGTGCCATGCAGCCCGTTTGTTCAAGTATGCTAATACCCTAGTTATGCGCAGTAGCCCCTCGGACCTCTGAATGGATATTGCAAGTATGACACATGCTTGAATCGTATTAAGAACGATGTAGTCAAATTGTGTAGAAAACCTTAAATGATGATAATGCAGCAATAGTGACAAGAAATTTTGATTTGATGAAGCAGACCGCAAATTCTATAAGCACAACTCCAAAAAGAGTACATGTTATTGTCGCTCTCTCACATCGCTAATTGACCCTCTAGGACTTACCGATTGTTGCCCTATACAAGAATCTAGTTATGCAATAGAATTGTCTAGTCTAATCCTCTTGAGCGCTCCCAAATGCTCCTTACAAGCCTTGGATGGGACTCTTATTTTGCAATGGTTGATTCCTATATGGCCTCTACCCATTGTTTATATTAATCTTCTGCAAGGCCCTTATACATGCAATAGCAGGAATCCTACTCCTAGTAGGATTCTACGCTGAAGTCCTGGTAGAACTAAAAGTCCTAATAGCATATCTCTATTGTGTCTTATTACAAGTAGGATTTGAGTCACCATACAATAATAATATGCCCCCTAGCAGGTTTCAATGAGTTATAACAATCAATTTAGGAGCTAATGATATGTGATGGGCTTTATGAAGACTGTAGAAAGCAATGGACGACTATTGATGTCTAATGATCCCTCAAGATGAAAAGGGATGATAGCATGGACTTCAAGAATTTGTTTATTCAATTTATATTGAGATGTGATTTTTGAAGTGAAGAAAAATGAGGATGTGTTAGCTAGCTATTTCCTTTGGTTGAAGATGAGGTGTGATGTTGAGCGCCATAACAAGATAGGGAGGATGATGAGAACATCCATACCCTAGACACTCAACCGTCACAAGGACCAATTACACAAGCTGATGCACGTCGCTAAGTGATAAGGTGAATTCTTTACTCTCACTTTATATTGATTCCAAGGATTGTATGCTATTGGGCTGTTGTCATACTTTGATCCCAAGGAATATGAGAGTGACACCTATGGACGAGTCAAGTTGGGTGGATCTTCAACCACTTTCAATTCAGGGCTAGAGTTTGGTTCGGATTTAGCAGACAACCTTGTACTAAATCAATGATAACTCCCTCATAGAGTCCAATTAAGGTGTCATTGGATACGTTGGAAAGACAAACTTTATTTCAGTTCTGGTCCTAGGTGTAGATTCATGGTGGAACTTTTTGTATCATCAAAATAATGTGTTGTCATAGTTTGTACCGAGTCAGGCATTGTACGGGTTTCGGGTCCAAGCCCACTTGGGTGCCCCTCCGAACACAAACAAATCAAGGACGCCCACTTTAATTGTGAAATAGACATTTTTCATAGTGCACTTTTATTGTGAAATAGACATTTTCATAGTGCTTGTGATGTTGAGTCCGATTGTTGTCAGACCCTTATTCTTGTTCTATTCAACTACGTCGATTAGTACATTCAAATTATAAACTTGAACCTTTGTATCTCATATACTTCATTCACATTTGCAAATTTGGATTGTGTGCTTTTACATTATTGCTTGTGTTTTTTTATTCACATGTAGGTGAACCCTTCATAGCTAGGTCAACCATGTTCTGCATGGTTCATAACCAACGAAGCACTAACATAACTATTGCAAGGATTCAAATCTTACTTGATTAGAAACCCGGATTGTGAACATCACGTTCTTCACCAAATGAATCTACCATACCTATTTGAAGAATGGGCCAATGACTACATCAATGGAGGCTTTGTTGAACTCCAGTTAGTAATATTACTGTCTGTATTCCATTACAACAGTTTGTTCCAACTCCAGTTAGTACTAATACAACACATGTCTCTATTTAAAGATAAAATTACAACACTTGAAATACACCTTGTCTCCGTATATTCCATTACTGCCATAAACCTATTATGTTTTGTTGTAGCCAATATCTCTGTGTTATGCAACCTTCTACACTTCAGTGTGGAGAGTGCTAAAGCCCTTTTGATACATGAGAATGTACCACTAAGTTATTGCACCCTCTGTTCCAAACTAAAGGTCCTTTTGTCTTTTTAGGTACATAACTTTCGCTATACATAGAGCATCTTCAAGAATTCCCAAACAATCTTTCTATCAATGATTTTAGCAAGATTGAAAAATATTTGTCTCAACAACTATCAATCCACCTCCTAATCTTTTGACACATGGAAAAATCAACCCCATCATGCGGATAAATACACGTGTATATCCATCTCGCCAATCTAAAGTGGAAGGGTGTGGAAAATGATAAGAAGTGGGATTGGGTTCTGATACAAATGTACGAGAGTGAAGGAAAATATAAAATGGTTAGAGTGATTTAGAAATAGTTTAGGATTCCGGATGTAAAATTACTTTCTATCTTTCAGAAGTGATTTTTTGAAAACTGTGAGAGAAACCTTTGTTGGATGCTCTCAATGCTTTTTTATGACTTGGAAAATTTAATGGTTTTGGGAAAAGAAAATTTTTTATACTCCTAGAGATGCTCTTAGCAATACTTTTTGATGACTTGGAAAATTTAATGGTTTTGGGAAGAAATTTTTTGATACTCCTAGAGATGCTCTTAGCTACACAATATATCCAGATACATAATAAAAGTTGTGTATCAAGAAGTACCAAACGATCTATAAATTAGAAGGGAGGAGTAAATTGCTAACAAAGAACCAAGGGCTCACATGTCAGCCTGGCCTGTTTGGTTCGCGGACCAGCATAGCCTGGCTCGCATAGAAGGAGCCTGGTTCTGGGTAGCCAGACCCAATACATACAAGAACGTGGTGTTTGGTTGTCTGTATGCACGAGACAGGTTGAGCTGAGAAGCTGTTTGGTTGCTCGTATGAGAACGAGTTGCATGAGATAAAAATATATAAATAATCATCATCATGACATTTATTACGGACAACTATTATCGAATAACACTTAGTTTACCTTAATTCTCCTTAATATACTTCAAAATATATTAATATTATTTAATATATGCTAATAATATATTAATAACGTCATTAGATGACTAATTACCTGCACCACGCGAGCCTGGCCCGGCAGAAACGGCCGATTTCTACGTTCCTCCAGAGCCAGGCTGCGGGAGGAATCTTGCACGAGCAGAGCCTGGCCAGACAGATACGCGAACCAAACAAACGCCTGTTCTCGTATCTGTGGAGCCTGGCTGAGGGGTGGTGCAGCCAACCAAACACACCCCTAGTGGACCATCGCGTACAGGTTGGAACAAAGTTGACAGGAGTATATACACACATCAGAAACGGCGCCGCCTATTGAAGTAGGAGACGGAGGAGCCTATAAATAAGCTCCACCACCCCGGCCACACCGAGCACACAAACCATTCCCCAACTCCTCCCTTTTTGCCGTCGCCCTGCCCCCACAAACATCCGACAGTCTCATCAGCGTCTCCCTGCTTTAGGCCGGCCAAGGTCACCGGGCGGCCACCGGCTCCACCACCAGCGGCCAGCACAGCTAGCACAAGGTCGATGCCCCTCAGGCTCCTCACCACTCTCTAATTTTGCTAGCGTGTGTGCTCAGCTCTGCTCTGCTTCCTTGGCTTTCATGGTGTCTGTCACATTGCATTGTGAGATGGACGGATGATGCTCTTCCTTTTTGTTCGCTTCTAGCTTCTCTTTATTCATGAATGCATTGCATCCCGTCGATTTGCTAATGCGTCTGAGATGACAGCTCGCTTTGTTTTTTTTTTAACATGCCGGTGATTATGCAATTAATTGCCATGAGCAGAGCAGCAGCATCTTTTTCTTTTCCTTTTGCCCTTTTAGCCGCGTGGCCATGCATGAAATGCAGCTAGCTGATGCTGGTGTGGTGGTGCAGGCGGCCATGGAGAGGCTGAACACGAAGCTGTACCTGCAGAACTGCTACATCATGAAGGAGAACGAGCGGCTGCGCAAGGCGGCCCTGCTGCTGAACCAGGAGAACCAGGCCCTGCTCTCCGAGCTCAAGCACCGCCTCGCCAAGTCCGCCGCCGGTGGCGGTGGTGGAGGCGGCGGCGGCGGCAACAACAGCGGCAACGCGGCGGCGGCGGCGAACCGCGTCTCCCCCAAGCCTGGCAGCGACGCCGCTGCGCCGTCTTCTCGTCAGGCCGGCGGCAAGAGCACGCCTGCCACCAAGCCAAAGCCCAAGTAGGCGGCAGTCGATCACAAGCTAGGTGTGTGCACGAGCACGAGCTGCTGCACGCTGTGTCCTAGTGGTAGTGGGTGGCCTTAGCAAAGCTTCATGGTGCTTGGCTTAGTGATCACTTGATTAGCTCCGGATGTGATGTTGGTGTTACTTCGTTTCAGGAAATGTTTGTTTAGTTTTAGTTGATGGAAACCTCAAAGTCCTGGCCGATGGGCACTACTGGGGTGTGGGGTGTGACAATGATCTTCCTGTAATGAATGGATGACTGCTACATCGATCGGTTGGAGTTGGAGGCACAGAGAGATGGGTTTCTGAGAGCTGAGCTTCTTCGCAATGATTCGAGTTGAGTGGCTTCTGGAATTCCTGTAATTCTCGCAGCGCTCTGTTTCTTTCGTTTTTTTTTTCGGATGGCCAACTAACAGATAGAGTGCTAACCATCGTATTACAGTACCTCTTGAACGACCGAGAATGCAACTAGAAAACGACCAGAGGGGGTGAATGAGAGCTTCAAATTTTCCTTAAGGAAACTAGATCCACTGTCCCGAAAATCAACCCCGAAAACAAACCCTAGAGCTTGTAAGTGTCCACGACCCTAGATGTAGGGTGGATGCTTCCAAGAAGCACAGCGGAATACTACACAACTCTAGACAGCGAACGCAAAAGAACACGCCCATCCTTCACCGCACCCGGTCCATCGGCGCAGCACGTCTCAACTTGACCTTCACCTGCCTTCGATCACTGCATCCGTGCTCGACACCTGCACAACACAAGCCAAAGAACATGCGCATCATCCCAGTTGACAATCACTCATCACTCAGAAACCCGGCATACACCCATGTATCCACACCTCTCTCCGTGTGTCTCTTTACAACTTTGATTTGAGTAATAATATGCATAGTTTCTACGTATCATGGTAAAGACTGGAACTTTTGTTCTGTTACCTTAAAAAAAACATAAAATGTCTATGGCATATGTACAAAGTAGTAGAAAACTTAACGATACAGTACGTCAGTACCGCCTGAACTGTTAAGAGAAACCAAGTTCACATGACAACGGTAATTATCCTCTTTATGGCATTGATTTGTTTTCTTCCAAGGTATTGTACATTTATAAAATCGGAATGGTATAGTCTATTAAAGTGTGAAGTTAAAAAAGATATAAATAAATAAATATTGAAACGGTTTTCACGATGAATATCTAGTGACATCAATCTCTGATGATTGTCAGTTTATTTCGTCAGATATCAATCTCTGATTGTCAGTTTATTTCGTTATCGGTGGTCAAAGTAAGAAATAAAAGTCTGACCTATAGGGATTTCCGGATCACATATATACGCCCGTACCTTGAATAGATTTGGCGCGCAGTTTCACCTTTTTTCCCCCTCCGCCTGCTGGTCTTTACAACGCTATGATTGGCTACAAATAGATAGTCCAAGACAGTACAAGGGTGCACTCAACAGAATTCCTGCGATGCACATGCCAGTATGCCACTGCCATCATCATTCGACATGGTCTACTATACCTTTCATTTGTCCTACCCGCTCAATACGTATACAAAAAAAACAAGGAGCTCATGAGAGCTATAGCATGCAATTCGATCCTCTGTTCCACCCTGATCACTCGCGCTACTCTACCCAGTCACTAGATTTATGCGTAATAATAATAATAATAATAATAACTAATAAATGGCCAGGAATATATTCTAAGGCACAAAGCAAAATTTCATCCATTTATAGATTAACGGCTAGAAGCAAAATTTCATCCATTAATATATTCCAGTAGGGGCCTGTCCAGTCCCTCCTGTTTAATAAAAAAATCAGTCGTTGCATATATGCGTAATTTTATTTTTAAAAATAGAAAACAATTGGTCCCAAGCAAACAGTTACAGAACCTTCCATCTAACAGCAATGTGATTCTTGATCGCTACATTGATCTTGGAAGTGTTGGCATTGTTAGCACTTATGGATCGACTAGAGGTAAATCATTGGGAGATTACTCATCTTGGGAGAAAGGACGTCAAGATAAGTGACGAAGACGTTCCGACCGCGATGAGGATGATGAGCGCGGTGCAGGAGAGCCTCTGACAGTATGGTAGATGTCGACGTGGTGCAGAGACGGCGGTGGAGTCACTGGTGGTGCTTCTTGGCTGTGGTCACTCTGCTGTGTGTCGGCAATGCACTCCTCGGAATCGGATTATGGTTAAGATAGTTGTGGTGGTGCTTCCCGTTGCTGGCAGTGCCACCCTCGGGGTGGCGGCTCCAGTCAACCTTGCGTCTTGAGCCCTGCCCCCACCTTCTCTTTATAGATACTATGCGACGGGGGGGGGGCACTAGCCTGCTATTGGGCTGAGTGTCCCCGATCAGGACGCAGATCAGGGATCAGTTAGGTCGTTGGACCTAACTGGTGGAGATCAATCTAATATTCTCTCCCTTGATCTCAACTTATATCTTTAAACTTCACACTTATTTCTTTTACCATTTCATCATAGATCGATGCATAGATGTTGCCTCATCGTCATAGTCAATTGCCGATAGATTCAACAGCTACAATACACGTTTCTGTTCTGAAATTGATTCTTTAACTTTGGGCCCTTTATTGTCCAGAAATCATAGGTCTTACCATAAAACTCATGTCGACTGTGTATTCTCTAAACACACTAAGCGGTAAGCCTTTGAAAAAAAGGATATGTAATTCTTTCACGTTCTAAAAGTATGATTATGTACTTTCTCTTTCACAACGTACAACTCAATAGCAATGTGTTTGGCAACACACTTACCCACTGTCTTAGGAGCTTCTTAGATGGTTATTGTTGTTGTTTACCATTATCAACTCCGACTATAGGTTTTTAACCATTTCGCCTGTCATTTAAGCCTCATAACAAGCTATATCCTAGGTATGCATCATTGATGACACCACAACCCTTTCTTTGGGTTTTTTCACAATAAAACTCCAACTGCGAGTATTAGTTACTAATGTGGATTTCACTACACATCTCGCCTAAACATATCAGTTGTACTCACACCATTTGAGAGTACTTGTTCTCTCTCACTCATCAGGGGTATATGAAACTTGCAAGACATTCTTAATTCCATTCCAGTGATCTATATCTGGATTGGATATCTGCTAAAATCCCGAATACATGAACTATGTCATGGTAAATTCTTGTGCACTCATTAAGCTTCCAACAGTCGAAGCATATAGGACGTCCATTTTATTGATCTCAACAACTATTCTTGGAATACTGAAAGTTTTCCAAACTATTACTCTTGACCATAAGACAGCTGTATGTTTACACACATAGATACTTTTAGAATCTTCTCAAGTATACACTTGAGACAGTTCTAATACCCCTTTTCTCTTGGTGCGGTAAGTTTTATTTCCTAGAACGAATGACACTTCACTGAGATCAATCTTCTGTAATTGACAATGACTACTTCTCCAAGTAGTAGATTAATACCACCGCCAACAAGCAAGGTGTCATCCACGTACAGGTTTTTAGGAAAATGAATTTCCTATTCTTAAACTTTGCACAATGTCATTGCCCTTCTCATTTCTTTAAAACCCAAATTTCTAATGTAACATCAAAACTATGAATACCACTGTTTAGATGCTCGTTTCAATCCATAAATGGATTCTCTTCACGTGGCATCCTAAACATTCTTTTTCTTCCATGACAAAAACCGTGGGTTGTGCCATGTAACTTTTCATACAAGCATCAATTAATATCGTTTTACATCTACTGATGTATCTCTAAATCACAATGTGCCACTAGCACTTATCAAGTGTATTTCCTCTCTTGTGTGAATCTTTTCACCATAAGTCACATTGTATAACTTTTTATGTTCCCTCTGGAGCCATATTTTATCTTGTAGACCCATTACAGTCTACTGTTTTGGCTCTATTAGGAATAAACTTTTTATCTTTTATTCTTTGAGACTCTTAGGGTCCAAATAATAGCACTTTTTTTACATGAGTTGTTGTTGCTCTTTCATTGACAAGAGGCAATTGATTCGTTAGGCTCTTGTATAATAAGATCCTTGTTACATTACTCATCTTTCTGGAAGAGCTAACAACAGGTGTTGTATAGGCCATACAACTTCAACAGATATGATTGTTCTTAAGTCATTGGAGTGGGCCGCAGTCCCACTTCTGGGCACGCAGTCTCACTTATCTTTAATTCTTAGATCTCTACATAACATGCTCCTCCAAATTATCTTATCTTTTGTAAAGATGGTGCTTCTTCAAAACCTTTATTTGGGTTTAATCTGTCAAAAAATATATGGTGCCTTAAACACCGCTCGTCCAGTACAAATATTGGCTCACTGTGCTATCTTCCTATCAGAACCATAAAAGTACATGAATTTAGTAATTTCTCTTCTTAGGGGTATCGTTATTATGATCGTTGTACTCCCTCAATGGTCACATTCATTTTTATAGATCACTCTTGCCTTAATGCATACCATGCATTGCATTTTTGAGGTATAGAGAAATGGAGAGTATCTCTTTTAATCTTTATCTTCTTTTTCTTAATTTGATCTCACCATTCTCCCCCTCGAAATATGGCACAAACTGGCTTAGCCGGTTCTGGTACTGTTCATAGGGCGGATTTGGCTCTGTTCATAAGTCGGTTCTACAGACACCACAACTCCGTAAAATTCCCTCCATAAGGCAAATTTGATCAAAACAAACTCAGAGTGATTCCAAAATCATAGGGATATTAGGGTTGTTGGGGATGTATTCCTAGAAGATCAACACCCTGAAACTCCTGAGTTGAAACAGATCTCAAAATCCAACTCAAAAGGTGGATTTTTTTTCATTTTTTCTCCAAAGCTTGGATCTGAGTGCTCACAAGAAATCTGTCAAAACTGGTTGGTAGAAACAGTTCTGAGGGGTCCTAGCACATATTGATCTAGCCAAAACAATAACCAAAATTCAGAACCAAGAGATGCAACAAAACATTGGAAGAGAGGCACCAAGAAGAAAAAAAAAACAAGAGACAAAGATTTGAAGCATGAAATTCATAGGACAACTTCTTATATATTGCAATAAGATCTAGGTATTTACATAGGTCTATCTTCCTCCTAACATCCTCCCTCTTAGATCATAATGCGCAGACAGAGGTATTTAGTTTCTCAACTACAAGAACAAAAATCAGAGATTGAAAACTAAGACACCGAAAGAGAGTTGGCTTGGGGTAGCCTCCTTTTATTTATAGACATATTACACATTTCCAAGAGGAATTGCACTCAGGTAATACACTTTGGTAGACATCGGAATACATAGATGCGGAGGAAAAAATAGAGTCTGGAAACAAGAGACACTGAAAGACATAGGTAGCTTGGTGTAGCCCTCTTCTTATTATAAAACTACTCCCTCCGTTCCAAATTATAAGTCATTCCAAAAATCTTGGAGAGTCAAAGTTTTTCAACTTTGACCAAAATTATATAACAAGATAATAACACCTATGATACCAACTAAGTATCATTAGATTCTTTGTCATAAATCTTTGTGCTTTTCTTTATAACTTTGGTCAAAGTTGAAAAACTTTGACTCTCCAAGATTCTTGGAGTGACTTATAATTTGGAACGGAGGGAGTATTACACATTTTGCCCCTTGATGAGGTAGTTTCGCATCGGCGCGAGCTCTTCGATGATGCCCAGTGTCGCCCCAAAATCCTTCCCTAATTTTGAGGTCCAAATCCAACAAACCTGTCGCTCATGGTTTTGAGTCAAGTATCTGCTATACTTCCTCCACGATCTCGACACATATCACCACTTATCCTCGACCGTCTTACTACCAAGTCCTTGTGCTCTTGTTTGACTTGGTTAATCGTTGTCAACACGCTCTATGCCTTCTCCACATATACACTTGCTTGTCAATATCCTCCTAGTGTCACCCACGCACGGTCTGTTCTCTGACCCTCGGTTCAAGTCTCTACATTTGCCCTTCACTGCTCCTAAACTACCGACACGAACTCGCATGAATCTTTCCAAACTTTACATGAATTACATAAAAATAAAAAAGAGGGTGTCATCCAAAACTAGATTTTGAGAAGGCATATGACAAAGTAAATTGGTCCTTTTGCAGCAAACTTTAAGAATGAAAGGCTTCTCACCAATCTGGTGCAAGTGGATTGAGTCGATAGTTAGTCAGGGAAGTGTAGGCATTCAAGTGAATGATGAAGTAGGACATTTTTTATACTAGGAAAGGGCTAAGGCAAGAAGATCCTCTCTCGCCTATCCTTTTCAACCTAGTTGCTGATATGTTGGCCATCCTAGTTTTGAGAGCTCAAAACAATGACCAATTCATGGGTCTGGTGCCAAATCTAGTTGATGACGGCTTATCCCATTTGCAATATGCAGATGACACTATTCTCTTTATGGAAAATGATTTGAGGGGGCGAGGAACTTGAAGCTAGTACTAGGTGCTTTTGAAAATTGTCTGGCCTTAAATCAATTTTCATAAGAGTGAACTCTTTTGCTTCGGATCATCTAGGGAACGAAGTCAGGAATTCGTAGAGCTTTTGGGTGCAAGGAAGGTAACCCCCTTTTAGGTACCTAGGAATACCGATGCATTTTTGTAAGCTATCAAATAAGGACTGGTATAATTGAGGAACGGAGCTTTTTGTAAGGTAAATCAAAAATACCGAATTTTTGGCTATAATAAGGAATGGTTTTATGATTTGAAAAAAAAGCTTAGTAATTGGAAAGGAAAGCTTGTTATCATCTGGTGGAAGATTAGTGTTGATTAACTCAGTTTTATTTAGTCTTCCTATGTTTATGGTATCTTTTTTTTGCTATTTCTAAAGGAGTAACTAAAAGGCTGGATTACTACCGGTCCAGGTTTTTTTTGGCAATGTGATGATCATAAAAAAAATATCGGTTGGCTAAGTGGAATGTGCTTTGCAAACCTAGAGACATAGGGGGTTTGGGTATCCTGAATTTAGAAGTGCAGAATTCTTGTCTCCTCGCTAAGTGGTTGTTCAAGCTCCTGAATGAGGATGGTCTATGACAAGATGTTTTAAAGAAGAAATGTCTAAAAAAATAAATGTTTATCTCAAGTAAGAAAAAAAAATAAATGTTTATCTCAAGTAAGAAAACAACCAGGTGACTCACTTTGGGCAGGGCTTCTTCTAGAAAAAGGAAGATTCAAAGTTAATAGTGGAAACCAAACTAGATTTTGGAAAGATCCTTGATTGGTTCGGAACTTTTAAAATATACGTACCCAGCTTTATACAGAATTGTAAGAAGAAGAAAGAGTGTTACTGTAGCAAATGTGTTAAATTCGTCCCCTTTAAATGTATCATTTAGAAAGGGCATTAATTGGAGAAAAGTTAAAGGATTGGCTAAGTCTTGTATCCTCAGTTTTGTCCATCTCTTTAAATGATAATAATGATGAATTTAAGTGGTTGTTAAGAAAGAATGGTGCCTTTTCAACTTAGTCTATGTAGACTAAGTTGCCTTTAAAGATAAAGATTTTTCTTTGGTATTTACAAAAAGGTGTAGTTCTAACAAAAGATAACTTAATAAGAAGAGGTTGGACAACAGATGACTAAATGTAATTTTTGTGGTTTAGAGAAAAAACACCTCTTTTTTTTACTGTTATATAGCAAGATTCTTGTGAAATGTTGTGTTCATCATTTTTAATTTTCAACCACCAAAGGATACTATCCACTTATTTGGTTCTTGGTTAAAGAGTTTTTCCTCCGAATTTTAGAAACCAAGTAATAGTTTCAATTTTCAACCACCAAGGATACTATCCACTTGTTTGGTTCTTGGTTAAAGAACTTTCTCCGGATTTTAGAAACCAAGTAATAGTGGGAGTGGCGGCAATGTGTTGGGCATTATGGTTGAATAGAAATGATGTCGTGTTTAACAGAACAAGTACTAATTCTTTCTTGCAGGTAATTTTCAGAGGGACGTACTGGATCAGACAATGGTCTCAGTTATCTAAAGAGAAAGAGAGTGTGGAACTAAAAGAAGGGTGCAGCCGCTTGGAAGTTTTGGTACTTGAAGTTTTTGGCAAGTAGAGATGGAGCCACCAAAAAAATGGCTAGAGAACTAAGTTTCTTTGTGTGTGTGTTGTATGCTATTATGTATGATTGTTTAAACTTGTCAAGTCTCGTTAACTTTGTGCGGCCTAAGTGTCTTTAAGTTGTAATGAAACGGCTATACTCATTCACTTAAGAGGCCGGAATGCTTTTATTCCTTAATCTAAAAAAGACACCTACACATCGTAAACCAAGAAATGTTATTATCCTCACATATTGCATATTTGGACTGGAGGAACAACTGCGTACGTGCTGGAATGGTATGGTCCTAAGACTCCAAGGGACCAGAGGGACCAGTGTTGAGAACTATGAGTACGTCTGTACATAACCTGCCAGACGCAAAATTTGTACACATGCATTCTGCGAAGCACCTGATCATGAATCATAATGCCAAGTGCCAAAAGGTATCGAGTGCTGCTCCGAAGCACAATGATCATGGGTCGATACGAACAGATGCGAGGCTCAGCTGCTGCTGCACCGAGCGTGCAGTGCAGTCCAGAGGAAATGGTGATATGATACTTGTAGCAGTACGTTCTGCTACTACCAAACAAAAGCCAAACCAAACCAGCCCCATGCATGTGTTCTCTGGAAAACCCAACCACCAATATTTTCCTGTCGTCGTGATCAGCTAGCGCTTTCTTCACTTGGCAAGATTCACGCCGCTGGAAAATAATTGAGATGCACATACTTGGTTTTTTTTAAATATACTTGGAAGTTGGAACATTGCCATTCGGTGCTAAACCAGAGTCGTGCTAACGGCTAACATCCGACACACAAATATTTACATACTATTGCTGCCGCGGGCACACGGCAGTTCTTCCTGTCCATCCTTCCAAGGGCTTTGTAGCTAGCTAGCTAGGGTCACTGGCACTTCGCTACTACATCTACACTACAGAGTACAGTGTCACACAGACCCACGGCAACGACGAAACCAGGAGAAGGCAGAGGCAGCCCAAAATGGGACACAACACAGGCACCTCACATACCCACCCAACGCATCGCTGCTACCTCCACTAACCAACTACTACTACTGCTACAGCCTACAGCACAAAAGACATCATCGCTACCAGGTCACCCATGCTAACACTAGAGCACTGCAAAATGGGTCGACGCATCGCACGACCATCCTCTCCTGCTGGACACGCCACGGACTCCGATCACTCGTCGTCCGGCACCACCTCCATGTTCTGCTCCTCGTACTTCACCCCAACCAGGAAGCAGATGCTCACCTGCACGACATGAACCAGGTCACGATGGCCAATCCACGAGACAACACCCATCACGGAGGCGAACAACACACGCACCTGCTTGGGGTCGTACACAGCATACTCGTTGTACTCCAGCGGGCCATCCTTGTTCGCCGACGGCACCAGCTTGCCGCAGGGGACCTTCACGCCGTCCCTCCAGGTGAGGTGCTCCGACTCGTCTGTCGTCTTCCTCCCGACACCTTTCACGCCCATCTTCTTCTCTTCCAAGACTCGTGCCTCCTGTTCGGTGTTCATCAAAACAGATTGGCTGGATCATTCAGAGCCTAGCTTAGGATAGGGTAGGAGTGGCCGGCGTCAAGATCACTGGACTCTGGAGGGAGAGGGACGAAGGGCTCACCTCTGCACCTGGTGTTCCGGTTACTTCTTTGATCTCTTCTCCCAGGGAGGCCACCGCCAGGACCAGGTACCCTTCCGGGCGGTCCACTGCAGTGAAGCCATAGCGGGCAGCTTCGGCCGCTGCGTCGGAACAGACTATGGCTTTGCCAAACTGCAAATGCCACATGAAATTAACATAGCTCACAAATCTCTTGTGAGAGGATGGCATGACTGTCAATGGGTTACTCACCATGTACCCTGGCACAGGAAGATGACAGACAGCAGGCAGGAATCCTTTATGCAGGTGCCTAAGCAAGTTAGAGCTTCTAGTCCCTGGGCCAAAACAAAAAAAAAAAATGCCACATATATGTTGATAAACTAGAATGAGAACACAATACTTCAAAATCATGGTTAGCACTGATGATTCATCACTCATGTGAATTGAGAAAAGACACATACCCACCAGAGAAGAACTTTGTTAGGCAGATCCTTTATTTTCTGGTAAGAAGGGAATGCACTGGATTCGACAGCATATATCCTCTCAACAGACACACCATAAACCTGCACCCAAGTTCTATCATTGGACATGTTTCTTGGCAGAGGAATTAGGATCTACAGGCAGAGAAGTATGATTGATATCTTACCACATCCTCCACCTTGACAGGCTCGTATGTTTTCTCTAGGTACTTCAGAATCATCTTGTAATCTTCCGAGTCCTCAGTAACAGGATTGATCGAACCACCCATCTTCTTGTAGCATTTAGACAGTGGATCATCCAAAGTCGAACCAAAAACATCCCCGATGAGATGAGATGCGTCGTTTATATCTCGTACTGTCTCAAAACCCGATGCTACCTGCATCCACATGATTGTGAGAAATTCAACCAAGTAGATCAGATGGCATAAAACGAAAGATAGAGTAGTGCATAACAATAACATACATTGTCAGCAATCTGCTCAAACCCCCTCATCGTGTATGGTCGAGTTGTGGGGAACAGAGTGAACCATTTGCTGCTGACGTCGATCCAGAATGCATCTGCTTCCGGGCCAGACTCTGCCACCGACTCTGCATCTCCTCTCGTTCGAAGCAGCATATCCTCCCCTGCCAGTTTGAACAATTGATGATAAACTGCTAGATATAGCGGAACCAGAAGCACTGAAGTTCTAACCTCTCTTCAGATGGAGATCGGTAAGCATCCCTATGGGAAGGTCAGGCAGGTCCTGGGCCATCTCCATCAAAGCATACCTGTGACACAAAATATTAAAATCAGGTTTCGCTATTGCATCTGTTGCACTGATTTCTCTAAGAAACAGAACATTTTATTCTCACAATACAAACCAAAAGATGATATTTTCAACTAGAACATCAAAAAAAATGTGAATGTTCATCTATAGAATACCTGTAAATCTCTTGGCCACATAACTGTTTCACAAGGAAAGAAACAGAAGGATCAAGCTTGCAATGTGCTGCTGCAGAACCCAACTGACGAAGTGCTGCACCTCCATGACGCACATCAACCCCAACATCCTGCCACAAGATTTGACATACAATACAGTTCTTTAATTTATGGAATCATGAGGAAGAAGTAAAATAAACAAAAAAAAAAAGCTAAGCAACATCTTGAAATGAATCTAGTGCAAAGAAACCAGAAGATCCAAGTACCATGTCCAAGGGATACATCTTCATACTCTTCTTCTCAAACTTCTTCTGCCTTTCCCAAGGCTCAAACTCATTTCCTGTAACCTCCTCAAATAGCCGAACAAATTCTTTAATAGCATCATTGACACGGCTACCAAAATCCTCCACTCGTTCCTCTGCCATCTGGTCATGACCAATTGGACCTTTCTTGTAGAATAGGTGCAAACGGTTTTCAGGGACCATAACCAGCTGCATGATGCACAATCTGCATAGAGAAAGTTCTGTAAGGGTACACGAACCCAAGTACACTCCACAGAAAGCCATACCCCAGTACACACGAGAAACTGAGAATACAAATACATACTCATTCATCTGGCATCCTAGATCACATACAGCAAAAGCACAGTTGTAGATTATGCCATCCTTCTCAAAGACACATCCACCATCTTTCTCGAGTTTAGAGTCCTTGTGGACAGACCTCTTGCCAGCAAGTTTAACCTGCTCAATCCAATCATTGCTATTGAGGAACTAAATAAACTTGTAACGACAGATGCGAATGCGCTAGACTAAGGGAACAAACCTCTGCAGCTAAGGTCTCAATGGCTTCCTCACTTGGATCAAGTTGGCCAAGTGGGAGTCCTCGGCCTTCCGGAACAACATCAGAAACAATATCATAGGCAGCTAAAGGCTGAGCTTCCTTCTTCTCGATACTATCAATTATCCAATTCTCACTAACAACAGGAGTTCCACGTTCCCTGTGCAGTATTAGTTCTCAAATTTAGTTCAACTGTGCTATCTATTTCTATGACAACCAAGGGCCAGAAACATGTGAAAAACAGAAGTATATTAGTGAAGGCATTACAATGCTTCAGCAAATCCTCCAGAGCCACCTTTATATCTCTCAGCCGGAGAAGCCACTACACAGGTAACACCTGCAAACACAAATGCACCAATATCATTAAAAATATGTTACCATACCATCATCAAACACCATATGTCCATACAGTTAATATATTGACTAAGGCACACAATGGAGGAGCATAAGATACACACCAAGCACGGAATTATTGACCTTCCCTCCATGCTTAATAATCTGCTCCTTGGAGTAACCCTAGCCATTTTCAGCATTAACAGAATAAGATCCATGAACATCAGCAGCACAGGTCTAACCATCTAATAGATGAGGGGTTGTTCGAAGGCATTACATGTGAGCGTGACATCCGTCCAGACAAGGCAATCATCATGCCCGAGAAGATATGGGCCTCTTCATCAACATCACGTTTAGGGAACTCCTTTCCTTCATGTTGCTTCAGCCACTGCAAAACAATAAAGAAAATGCAGATAGTATATGAGCATTTATTAACTTAACCATGCTTAATGCAGTGCTCAGTACTTATACTGTACAAACTGCAATATCATTGCCTTGTGGATAAAATCATCTTTTATGTCACCAGGAACTTCAATAGGACCGCTTTTCCTTGAAGGATCGTTAGTACTGAAAGTACAGCGTGCCCACTCGCTGTACTTCCCAGTGCACTTGTATTTCCACCCCTTAAATTCAAGCTGATCACCACATACTGGGCACTTCTCGAGAGGCCCATAGAACATCATATCCTCACTGCAGACATGGAGAAAATGGCAAGACACTTAGCGTGTGAATGAGGAGGTTCTGGTTGCAAATAAGTAACTCCAGTTTCAGCAAAAGTTCAGTACCATCTTGGAACGACGGCATCCTCTGATCCAGAAGCATCTTGCTCATTGGCTTTAAGGATCTTGCGCATGTCCTCCAGGGAGAGGTGTTCTCCCATGGCCTTGCAAAACTCTGCAAAGTCTCTTGCAGCAGCTTCCCTCCCACTGGGATCAGATCCATCAGCTTTGAGCTTCTTGCTCTTCGTTGGTGCCTCTGACTCCCCGTCCTGCCCTTTATTGTCGGCAGGCTTTTTGTTCTTGGAGGGCACATGCTGGCCCCTTTCGTGGTCTTCATTCTCCGACTTCGGCTTTTTTGAGGCGAGCTTGCCTTCTTCCTGGGCTGCTGCGTGCACCCGTGATCGCGTCTCGTGCACCTCCAAGAACAGAGTTCAGACTTTAGTGGACATTCAGAAACTTCATGATATAATGGGTAGAAAGAAAACAACACAGCTAAACATAACAGAAGGACTAAACATTAGATTTCGGGTGTGGGTCACAAGGATCTTGCATGAAACAGCAAGCAGGTTCGTAGTTTTTCTATTCCATTCGAGAAATAAGATGCTTTAGACGGGAACCAGCAGTTTTTCCCCACTTCGAAGTGAAAAATACACGACGAACAGTTCTGGCTGGCATAATTAATGGTTAATGGCCACATGTGTGACAACAAGTAGCAAAATTTACACAGGTAGACATTGAGCAAATTACTAAGCCATTTGTTTCATTCCAAAAAAAAAAATGTACAAGTTAAAGGATTGGAACAACTTATGATTGGTGAGATAATCCTAGGCACGGTTACAGCTAAGGGCATTTCAAGTCAGCGGATGCCGAACAAATGAAAACAGTGAGCTTATACACTTGTCATCGATTGGCTAACCATAAACCTTGCATGCTAACTAGCAAGTTCAGTAAAATTAAGGCACATTTTCGTGACATCCAAATCCAATCTAACTTCTTCTATAATATAAACACCAAGAACCAGGCATCTATGCACCGATTTCGACCCAAGAAAACAAAAGCTGACCAAAGTAGAAGGGAACGAGCAAAAATGTAACTGCATAAAAGTAGCTTACTAGTGCTATACAAAACAAAGAAAAAGATCTAGATGAGAGCAATGTTTGTGTTTGTGCCTAACGACGAGCAGGGCAACAGAGAGCTGACCATGGCGACCCGACGAGAAGAAACCGTCAGCAGGAAGCATCAGAATCTCCACCGTCCTCTATCGCTGGGGATAAATAGGCGCAGGAGAGGGAACCGATGATGGGGGATTGGAGGCGGAGGGGTAAAGGCAAAGAGGGGTGGGTGTCTGGGTGTCGCCGCGGCTGAGCTCCAGCTGTTGCCATGCCCGCCTGCCTCCACGACACGTCGCCTGCCGCGCCCCGCTCGCATGCAGAGCGTTCCGGGCTCCAGGGACACGAAGCAGGGGTATGTGGCCGTCCCCGCCTTGCCGTGTGGGAGGGCGCCGAGTGGAAGCGGTGGAGCGGTCGGTTGGGAGTGACAGTGAGTGGTGGCGGGCTGGCTGCACCAGCAGAGCATTTGCGGGCCGGGCCGGGTTCGGGCCGGGCCGAAAAAAAACCCAATTATGTCGGGCCGAAAAAAATCTGCCTATTATTATCCACTGGACGAGTCGAGCCTACTATTTTCGGGGTGGGCTCGGGCCGGGCTAGACCCGGGCCTGGGCGGGCCGTCCGCGTAATTTATAGTGTAAAACAACTAAAATAAGCATTTTGGGCCGACAAATTTTTTTCTGGGCAGCAAGATCTCTGACCAGACCCTGTCCAATAAGGTTCGTGGGCGGGCCAAAACCCGATGGGCCCGGGCCGAGCTAAAAATGCTCAGGTCTGACCAGCAATCTTGACTCTCAATCCAGAGTGCGTATGTTGACCTACGACGCATCTGCGATTAACGGCGAGAGTAAAAGTATTTAGCTCTTTGTACTAGAGCTAAATAGTTTTAACAATAATCAGCTGTAACTATTAGCCTTGCTCTAATAAAGCAGTAAAAGTATTTAGCAATAATCATCTTTCAACTTTCGTACTAGAGCGATCGCTGGGTGCTGCGGCACAACTCTTTGTTCATGGTTGACGTCGGAAGTGATCCGAATCACACATCAGCTGGGTTAGAACGTCCGAAGAGGTTGCAGATCAACCTAGTACAGCAAGGGACCTGAATAAACCGACAAAACCGATCTGGAGACCGGTTTGAGCCGATTTAGGGCTTGATTCCTTGTGTTGATAACTCTCGAACTTCTCCCGGAAAGACCCGTCAGGGAGGAGCACGTAGAGGTTGCCCAAAGACCAGCAAGGCCGCCTAGAACGCCGCTGAATCTCGCCGGGAGATGCTTCGAACAACAGGATAGAGAGGAAAAGGGGTAAAAGGGTTGTAGTAAATTGATTTGTCGATTTAGTGTTGGATGCCTCAATCGACCATGATCCTCTCATATATATAGAGGGGGTGGTCTTATCGCAATAGGAAATGTCTTTAGATCGTGATCTCCAAGTTTCCTACCCGAACTCTATCAAAACATGGAAAAGAATTCAATCCGGACCGGAAAAGGTAAACCTGATCTAGTCGATTCCCAAACCGACCAAATCGGTCTTTATGGGCCTTAGTGCAGCCGATAACAGCCCAAACTGACTAAAATAATTAATAGACCCCTGTAAGATCTTTAAATCATTACTTTGATAACTTCAAGTCGGTCTCTATTTACCACCCCGACCATTTTTACCTGGTCGGAAGTCTTATAACTGGTCGGAAAATGCCTATAGCAACAAGGATCAAGCGACTAGACTCAATCCTTCTTAGAACAACCGACTCGTCAAACATAAAGTGCTTGAAGATAATCTTCCTTCACTTCGGCTTTAAAATATGATGATCTGAATGCGCCTTCTAGCCTTCTAATGATAAAAGAACTTACTATACGCTTAGGACACTTTTGAGTGTCAACATATGTCCCCCTATTTTTAGGTGATCTTTAGTAAAGCCTAAAAACAAATTAAATAACGACGATGTCCAACTCCTGGTTATTCAGTAACTAAGGACAAATGCACATATTGGCCATTTTTGTTCTAAGGGCGATACATGTATCGACCATTGCTTGGAGAACACTTAGGCTTGTTGCCAAACACTTGAAAAGTACTTTTCAAATACCTTCCGTTTATTGCCCTCGAGAGACTTTCACCTTGTAACGTCTCCAACATATACGCATTTCTGAATATCACTTTGATCACCTTATAAGGACCTTCCCAACTCGGTGACCACTTGCCAAACCTATTACTCCTTGATCCAAGTGGAAGTATAGTCTTCCACACTAACTCTCCCACCTGAAATGATTTGCTTTTTACTTTCTTATTGTAAGCTTTGGCAATCCGGACTTTATCTTTCTCCATCTCCTTGAGAGCTTTTAACCTCTTATCAACCACTTCGTCAATGTTGTCCATCATTGCATCATGATATATAATAGCAGATAAATCATTTTGCTTAGCAAGTCTATATGCATCTAGATTTACTTCGACAGGAAACATAACTTCTTGACCATATACTAACTCAAAAGGAGTAACCCTCGTAGCACCATGCCTTGATATGCGATGTGCCCATAGAGCTTTAGACAAACCTCATGCCACCTTCTCGGGTTATCCTCAATCTTCTTCTTGATAAGCTTGATCAAAGTCTTATTACAGGACTCAGCTTGACCATTGGCTTGAGCGTAATATGGAGATGAATTGAGCATATTTATCTTATATAATTCGCAAAATCTCATACCTCTTTGGAAATAAAAGATGTCCCTTGATCTATAGTTAACGTCTGAGGGATGTCGAATCTATGTATAATATGCTCAGTAATAAACTCAATTACCTCCTTGTGTGTCATGTTCTTCAAAGGTACCGCCTCAGTCCACTTAGTGAAATAATTTGTAGCGACCAAGACAAAACGATGTCCCTTTGAAGATGGGGGATGAATTTGGCCAATGAAGTCTAGCCCCCAACCACGAAAAGGCCACGGTTTGATGATAGGATGAAGCATAGCAGCAGGCACAAGCTGTATATTTCCAAACCGTTAACATTTTTCACACCCCTTATAGTAACGAAAACAATCGGTCCTCGTAGTAGGCCAATAAAAACTGGCTCTACACAGCAACCACTTCATTTTTGGGGCCGATTGATGCGTACCACAAATACCTTCATGGACCTCTTCCATAGCTACTCTTGCTTGATCAGACCTAAACACTTAAGTAACAAGTCTTCAACGGTCCTCCGATAAAGCTCATTATTATGTAGCACATATTTAAATGCACTCCGCTGAACACTTTAATCAACTCTAGTACTTGGATCACGAAAATATTTCAACAAGGGAGTCCTCCAATCTTCCAAATCGGTCTCGCTTTCATTAATAATTAAGCTGGGCCAATTTGGAAGTTCCACGGATGAACCATCTAGGTTATCCGTTCCGGGACTGACTAGGCCAATTGGGCAAATCGACCGAGTTTGTTCATAGCCGACCTTGTCAGCCGAGCAAACTGACTGATCAAGTTTAAAACTAACCTGGTCGCCTGGGCAGACCGATTGAATCAGCTTAAAACCTACTTGGTCGGCTAGACAAGCTGATTGAGCTCGTTCTTTGTAACCTGCATGTGAAATTCCCATAGGTTAATGCATCGGCTTCTCCTTTACGTGAAAATTACGCTTTCCGATGTTATAGCCAGATGTCTGTTGAGCTAACATGTTGGCTTTATGATTTTCATGCCTCAGGATATGTCGAATTTGGAATTCGGTAAAATGAGCAATGATGTCAAGGCATATATCAAGATAAGTATTTAGTGATCCTTCTAAACATTGAAACTCACCAGTAACTTGTTGTACTACTAGCAAGGAATCACCATAAGCCTCAACATGTTTTACTTCCATGGAATACAGTATTTCTAGGCCGAATAAAAGAGCTTCATATTCGACTTGATTGTTGGTGCAAAAGTAATCTAACTGGCTTGACATGTCAAATTCAGCACCATTGGGAGAAATAATGACTAGCCAACACCTTGCCCCCCTTTACAAGCCGATCCATCAAAATAAAATTTTCATGGTGTAATAGTAAGGTAATTAATCTCATCTTCTAGATTAATACCATGTTCAACAATAAAATCAACAATAACTTGACCTTTTAATGCTTTCAATTGCTCATAAGTCAAGTCATATTCAATTAATGCATATGCCCATTTGCCTATCCTTCTGCTAAGGATTGGTCGATATAACATGTGGCGGAACCGTCCAAATTATAAGAGCTCAAGTACCGTCTTAGCCAAAATCAGCTGACCTCGACTCATACTTGAACCCATATAACTCCGGTAGTCCGGAAATCTTGAAGGATTTCAAACAACTTACAACATACAGGATCACATAGTCAAAGTACCACATTCGTGAGGATACAACAGTTGATAATTGAAATTGAAATTAACATCAGAGTGCGAAATCTTAAAAGTTATTACAACACTGAGTTTGAAGTGCGGAAGCTTAAATAGGTCTGAAACACGGCCACCACATACGTGGTCCAAATGAAACATTGTTTTTTGATAACTCACTCCCTCCTTTTTCAAATAGTGTGCCACCATTAGTCTTAGTCCAGCAAAAGCAAAGGAGAAGCTTCTAGATGACCCTGCCCTGACCTACTCCTCATCACCCTCCACGGGGCAGAGACAGTGCTTACAATAGCCGTAGTAGATCTGACCATCTCCAACAACGGGATAAACCCTGAGTACGGGAATGTACTCAGCTAGACTTACCCGTCTAACTGAAAATAAAAGACACCAAGGGTATGCAAGGCCTTTTTTTGGAGCTGGGAATTTAGTTGCGAAAAGCTCAATTTGAGGGAGTAATATTTAATCGTATCGATGAGCAGTCAAGTTTTAAGCCTATCTCTCGTTCTAAGTTTGCATCTGAACTATTACATCCACTTGAGTCTAACAATCAATAATATAAACCATATCAGGTTGACTTATCCATATTTTAGTTGAACCTTAAACATCACATGGAGTTGTATCGTGGTGAAGCTCGACATAGTTTCTCACTAACCGGGGAGACGGCGACTCGAATCAAATTACAAACCAGCTGGCGAGAAACCTTTAATACAAACCCACACTTTCCTGGTCGGGTCCATGCATTGGGTAACCGCTCGATACTGTTCGTGGTGGTAATCGTCACGGTTCAAGCACGGACCACCCAATTAGAACTATACAATGGCCATTCCGGGGCAGATCGTGTTTCCATACTAGAGGGTGCGACACGGGTTGAGACTGACTCGAACAACGTCTAACCGACTTCGGGGTCGGTGATTACAGCACTGACAACCCTAAGTAAAAGAGCGCTTTCAAAAATGAACGAGGGCCAACATCGATACAAACTTACACGATCCAACGGATGAGCTGCCCCCAAATTCCAACCTGGTGCCTTGCCTTCCGATTGATCGTATTTCATTACTACTCAGGTTCTTTTCCACGATAGCAAATATAACCAACCGTGATCCGGCGAATACCCACCAGGGGTATTACGGGAACATCCTTAACTACTACTTTTATTAAGCAGACTAAGCAATTCTACATTATAATAACTAACAGGATAATAAGGCATGTATAATCAATAATCAAGGACTGGTAATGCAGCAAATAGGATAAATCAACTCCTATACCTAATGCGTCACAATATAAAATACTCAATTAAATTAATTTTAAATACTGGGAGGCTTAGAATGCTCCGGGGCTTGCCTTGGGAGAAGACCGATGCCTCGTGGGAGGGGCATTCAGGCAGGTTAGTATCTGTTGCAGGTTCGGCTTCTTCGTTCCTGGACACCTCCTGGATCTCCTGCTCGACGTTTGCCTCCTGCTCCTGTTCGGTCTCCGGGACTATCGATCCTATTGCAATACGGTATAATTAAATAATGCATAATATACTTATGATGTATGCAAAGTAATATCTCTTGTAAACCAACAAAACCAACTTGTTAAACCACTTTTGACATTGAGGAAAAACATTTATTTACTGTATTACACAAAACTATTAATTCAACTATTTTCTATTCATTAATTCAAAGAGAACCCTAGGTTTAACAACAAGTACTCTTTTCTGTATTCAGAAAAATGCACAACAATTATAGTAGGTAACCTACACCCACTGAACTCAATTGTACAAATTTCAGCAAGAGATAATTTACTGGGCAGCAAATATAAAAAGATGAAAAAACTGCCAAAAAGGTGCTTTGAACTAACTTTTCTTTTGAAAAGTATCCAACAGCAGATTTCACATTTTTCCTAGCTTCATCTACCTATTACAACCTTACTGCAGAAAAATCATTGCTAGAGCATGAACATATATTTCTACACAAAATTCTAAAGTTTAAGCCAGATTAAATCCTTTGAACTACAACCCTACTGGAAAGGGTGCAACATCCATTTTCATATTTTCCCAGATTTTACTCCACATTTCATACTTCTCAAGAAAGTTCCATGAACAACAACTTTACATTATTTTCTGCATGAATTTTCTAAGAAAAGCTCAGAAAAGAACACTTATACTACAACTTCTTATTTTTTCCATACAATAACCATACCTAACATTTTTCTTAGCTTTTACAAGACATATAGAGAGCACATGAATTTTCCCATATTTTATTTCTATATACATTTCTCTCAACATTTAATTAAGAAAACAACTAAAAGGCATTTAATTTAAACAAACACTTTTACACAGAAACAGGTTCTCATATATTTTTCACAGATACTTTATATGATGCGAAACATGTACAAATTTTGCCATGAATTAATTCACCACAACAGAAAGCATATAAACACATTTATTTACAACATGCACATAAACTGAATTAAATAAAAACAGCACCATAAACTGCTACCAAAATACCTCACATTTTTCCCTGATAGATCTACTCATGAACTAATTAACAAAACTAGAAGCACTCCATTTGGATTATTAAAACGTGCTACACAACAAAAACAAGTTTTTCGGAAAATAAAAAGGAAAACGAAAAACATTTTGAATCTCTCGGCCAAACTTTCTTGGACTCGGCCCATGGGCCAAGTGTGGCTGACGCGTGGGGCTAGCCAGTTCAATGGGCCCACCTGTCAGCCTAGGCAGAGCAGGGGCACGGCGTTGACCGGCGATTTCTCGCCGTCGGTGAGGTTGCCGGCGGTGAGAGGGGGCTCAGTGAGTTCGTCTCGGCGAGGCGAATCGGTAGGTGGGGTTGGTTTGGCTAGCGCACGACAATAGCTCACCGACGACGAGCAATGGCATGCGGTGCCGGTGGTGAGGCTCGACTACAGCATTTCCGGCGGTCGCCGGTGGAATCGAAGGAAGGGGGAGGACCAGTGAACCCTAGGATGGCTACTAGAAGGGTCGGATTGGCCGGCGAAGCCTCGGAGCGGCTCGACCACGTGTGGGGGTCATGGCGGCGCTAATGGCGCTCGGCTGGGGAAGAGAAAGAGTTAGGGAGCGGTAGCGTCGAGGTCGAGGGGTGTTCTCACCTTGCCTTGGTGTGGCGAGGCTCGTCAGAGAAGGAGAAGGCTCGGGGCAGCACGACAACGGCGGAACAGGCTCGAGCTCCGCACGGCGTTGGTGGCGACCGCGGCGGGGCTCGTCGTGTTCCGGGGGAGACGAAGCTTGGGGTGTGGTGCTAGCATGCGCACCGGGTGTGCGGGGAGAATGCGGGGTGGTGTGCGGAGTGAATTGGACGGAGAAGCTTCGGCGAGGCCGGAACGGCGAGGGGGAGCTCGCGGTGGCGGTCGCGGCGAGCGCTCGGGTTCGCGCGATGCAGCAAAGGGGAGAGAGAGCGAGAGCAATGGGCGAGGCAGGCGAGTGTGAAGCGAGTGAGGGAGAGGAGTGAGCGGTGTGCGCGTTTTTGCCCTGGGCTCGGCCGGACGGGCGGTCATGGCAGGGACCACGGCCGACGAGCGGTAGCTGGCGGGCAGGGCGCGGCAGCCGATGGTGGCAGGGGAGTGCCGAGCGGATCGCTTGCGTGATCGAGCAGAGAAGGATCGAGCGGGGAGTGGGCGAACGGGATTCGGAGCAGGAGAAAGCGGCCACGCGGCGGCTCGGCCGGCGTACGACGCGGCAGTGTCAGGCGGCGGCGCAGCGGACGCGCGACGCGGTGAGCGGGAGCGGCGCGACGCGCGTTGCGGGCCTGGGCCGAAAGGCCGACTGGGCCGGAAGTGAAGCGCGGGGAAAACGAATTTCCTTTTTTCTTTTTCCCTAGAATTTTCCAAATTTGACCATTTCAAAATAGCTTCAAAAACTCAAACTAGACTTTGACCCAAAATAAAAGTTGCTCAAAATAATTTTCTCTACAACTTTCATATAGGACATATTATCTAAAAATCATTTCTGAAGCCTACACACACTTTAAGCTAATTTTTGAGCTATAAATTATTTTTGTTCCCATATTTTTAATTGTTAAACCATAAATATTTAGGTCAAGGTGTCTACATGAAAAGTGTTGTACTCAATATTATCTATTTTATAAATTTATTTGCCAAGACAGAAATCCATTTAAACGACCAAGTCCTATTGAAACCAAATTTCAAATAAGCAAACAAAAAGGCAAAAGCATTTCTATGCACATGAGATGATGCAATGCAATGCTCATGATAATTAGTAGCTAATGTTATTCCTAATGCAATGCTTGACACTAGGGTGTCACAGCCCTTCCCCCTTAAAGAAATCTCGTCCCGAGATTTAGGTTACGTACCACTTCTTATGAAAAGCGGGGTAGTTTATGCGCAAGTACTCCTCAGTCTCCCAGGTAGCATCGTTAGGTCCATGATTACTCCAGAGAATCTTGTAAGTCTTTACTTCATGGTTGCGAGTTACTCTGGTCTTGGTATCCATATCTCTGTGGTTGTTCATAGTATTCCAGATCGGATGGATGTGATGGAATTGACTCTCATTGCTTCGTGAGACGTTCGGGCACTCGAAGACATTTCTTTAACTGTGATACATGGAACTGGGAAGATTGCACTCATCTCCGGGGGTAACTGTACTTCATAGGCTACTTCACCTTTTTTGGCTATGATCTGATATAGTCCCACATATCGAGGTGCTAACTTCTTTTTGATTCTAAAACGTTGACCTTTCTCATGGGTGAGACTTTAAGGTAAACGTAGTCTCTTACTTGGAATTCCAAAGGTCTCCTTCGGGTGTTAGCATAACTTTTCTATTGAGACTGCGCTGCCTTGATATGTTGCTGCATAGTTTGCACAATCTCTTCAGCATCCTTTACATAATCTGACCCATAGAATCCTCGATCTCCTGATTCTACACCCAGTTTACTGGTGTTCTTGCAACTTCGTCCATACAAACTTCAAATGGTGCCATCTTTATACTTTCTTGATAGCTGTTGTTATAAGAGAACTCTGCTAGAGGTAACCATTTCTTCCATGATTCTCCTGAGGAAAGCACACATGCTCTGAGAATATCCTCTAAGATTTGGTTTACTCTTTCCGTTTGTCCCGCAGTCTGGGGGTGGTAAGCGGAACTTCGTACCAACTTGGTTCCTAGCTCCTTGTGCAACTGTTCCCAAAAATGAGCTATGAACTGGGGTCCTCTGTCAGAAACAATCCTCTTGGGTATACCATGTAACCTTAAGATGTTCTGAATGTACAGATTTGCATACTGGTGAGGTCAATATGTAGTCTTGACTGGTACAAAATGAGCCACTTTCGATAACCGATCCACAATAACCCAGATAGAATTGTGTCCCTTTTGGGTGACTGGTAGTCCTGTGATGAAATCCATACTAATCTCTTCCCATTTCCATTCTGGGATTGACAACGGTTGCAACAGTCCGACAGGTTTCAAATTGTCGGGGGAACGCCAAAGGGGTACCCCCAATCAACGCAAAACACACGGGTTAAAACCTAGAACACCAATTAATAGTAAGCCCGGCTGGACTTAACCACCCGAATACCAACCTGTCAAAGCCCACAACACCGGCCCACCACGGGAAGCCTAGGCCCGCCAAATGCCTCACAAAACCACCTCGTGGTAGCCTGCCTCTCGGCCCTGGCTCAAGGGGTTCGAGCCCACCACCGCATACACCACCCCTCGAGACCCGGCACGGGGCCCTCGAGCCTCGCTGGCCCGGCTGCCTACCCCTCGAGGGCACATCACGCCCCTCGAGCAGCGCCAAGCACCGGATGCCAACCCCACACTAAACATTTAATGCACTCACCTACCCCCGTCACGTCCTCTGAGACGCAGCATGCGCCACAGTGAACCGGAGTCTAAGTCAAACCTCTCCTTTTACCATAGGCATGGGTGAAAAGGCACCAGTACACACTGTTCGACCATACCCTGCACTGTGGCACGTCCCGGTCACATCTTGAGACCCGGATTTCCGCTGTACGACTAGGTTCCCCGGGACTCGCCCATACCTGCGGATCTCGAGCCTCCGCAGCGCCACCACGGTCGAGTCGGTTCTGCGCCCCTCGAGCCCTAATTGCTGTCATGTGATTGAAGACAGGTACCCACCCAGACCCGGAGGGACCCCGCCGTGTCCTGTACGTGCCGGATGGGTGCTGTACGGCTTCCACATCGCCAACGCCTCCACGTCCGCGCCCGGGATGGAGGCCACGCTTCAAGGACGCCTCAACAAGCACACCCACGTTGGCTCAGTGACTTCGAAAGACAGAGTTTCCTACCCTTCGCCATATCGAGCGCTGTAAATGTCAATCCTGTGTAAACCCTGGCCTCCTCTTTTTCTATAAATGGACGCCAGGCCCTTCAACGCGCGAGAGACAAGGGCACGAGTCTCTCCCGTTATTCACGGGCTTGCGCGACACGAGTCCAACGCCCACCACTCAAGTCCGACTCCGGTCCACGCTCGTGAGCTTGTATTGCCCATGTACCAGCCTTAGGTGCAAGTAATACAAGAACTGTGACACCCTGGTGTCAAGCACTGCATTAGGCACTGCAATTAGCCACTAAGAAAGCATAAGCAATGCATTGCATCATTTCATGTGTAAAAGTATGCCTTTGATCTTTTGTTGTTTATTTGAAATTGGATTTCTATTTGACTTGATGCTTTGATTTTGGCTTTATTCTTGAGGAGGATTTATAAATGGTTTTCAGAAAAAGTGTTCTATATAAAGTTGTAGAGAAAAATATTTTGAGCAACTTTTATATTTGGGTCAAAGCCTGGTTTGAAGTTTTTCAAACTGTTTTTGAGAAGTCAAACTTTGGAAATTTCTGGAAAAAGAAAAAGAATGTTTTTCTTTCCCGGCGCCAACCCTTTCGGCCCATCCGGCCTTTCGGCCCGCTTCCCGCCTCCGCCTCGGCCCGCTCGCCGCCTCGCCCGCGCGCGCGCCCGCCCGCGCACCGCGCGCCGGCCACCTGACACGGCCGCGCCGTACGCCGGCCGGCTTGCCGCGTGGCGCCCCTTCTCTGCGCCAAATCCACGCCGACCACTCCCTCTCCGATCTTCTCCCACCAGAGCACGCCAGCGATCTTCGCCGGCCACTCCCGCGCATCCTCGTCTGCCGAGCCGCCTGCCGCCGCCTCGCCGACCGCGCCGCCGTGGCCCCCGCAGCGACCACCGGCCGGCCGAGCCGACCAAAGCCCGAGCACTCCACCCTCCGCTCCTTCCCTCACTCACTCGCGCACTCACTCTCGCTCTCACTCCCCACTCTCACCCGCGCACGAAGCAAACTGAGCACTCTCCTCGCTCGCTGCAACCACCCCGCCGCAAGGCCCCTTCCCAAATTCCAGTCACCACCTCCATCACCGGCCGATTAACCCCGGCCACTGCCCCGCCTTCGTCTCGGACACACGGTGCGCACCCCCGCGCCATCCCGCCATCTCTTCCCATGCTCCACCGACGCCGAAGTCCGAAGAGCCCCCGCCGCGGAAGCTTTCACCGCTCTCGTTGGAGCCCGGAGCCGTTTCGTCCCCGACCCGAGCTCACCCCCGCCTCCCTTCTTCCCCTCCAGCTTCGCCAAGCCAGGCAAGGTGAGAACACCAACTAGCCCTAACGCTATCGTTCCCTATTTCTCTGTTCACCTCGGCCGAGCGCCATTGCCGCCATCGCGGACCTCACACGTGGCAGCACGCACCAGCGCACCTCCGGCCAAACCATCACCCCTAGGACTCCCCTCTAGGTTCACTGAGTCTCACACGTCGCCCCTCCAGTTTAGCCGGCGACCGCCGGAAACGGCGTAGCCGCGCGATGCGCCGCCGCTGCGCTGCCGCTCGCCGCCCCGGCACGCTACGGCCGTGCGCCTGCCCAACCACTGGTACCGCTGGATGCGCCTCGTTGAGACGAGTCCGCCGGGCCCAGCCTCCGCGCCGGCGACCTCACTCACCGACGCGAGAAATCGCCGGACCAATCCCTCCCCTGTTTCCGTCTCGTCCGAGCCCTCAGCCAGGCTCAGCCTCGAACCAGGCCTCGGACGAGCGTGCGTTCTTCCGTCTCGCCCGAGCCCTCGAGCCAGGCCTCAGCCTCGAACCAGGCCTCGACGAGCGTTGCTTTCTTCCGTCTCGCCCGATCCCTCGAGCCGGCCTCAGCCTCGAACCAGGCCTCGGCGTAGCGTGGTTCTTCCATTCCGTCTCGCCCGAGCCCTCGAGCCAGGCCTCAGCCTCGAACAGGCCTCGGACAGCGTGCGTTCTTCCGTCTCGCCCGAGCCCTCGAGCCAGGCCTCAGCCTCGAACCAGGCCTCGGACGAGCGTGCGTTTTTCCGTCTCGCCGAGCCCTCGAGCCAGGCCGGCCTCGAGCTCGGCCTCGAGCAAAACCTCGGGTGCGGTCTCTTCGAGCCAGGCCTCGCCGATTCGCTTTCCGCCGTGCGCCCGAGCCCGAATAGGTTCTGCTGACCCACGGGTCCCGCGCGTCAGTCCCTTACCGATCCATAGACCGAGTTCTCGCAAGCCAGCCGGAGAAGTTAAATGTTTTCTCTTTCGGTTTAATTTCCAGAGATGCTTGTTATTTTTGTGTAGCCTGTTTTATAAATCCAAATGAAGTGCTTCCAGTTTTATTAGCTTTC
Organism: Coix lacryma-jobi var. lacryma-jobi; assembly: GCA_009763385.1. Taxonomy (NCBI): domain Eukaryota; kingdom Viridiplantae; phylum Streptophyta; class Magnoliopsida; order Poales; family Poaceae; genus Coix; species Coix lacryma-jobi. The sequence continues at coordinate 53,027,089 of CM019822.1, read as the reverse complement.
TTATGAATAGATCTATCATGGAAAATATGAATGTATTTTGATAGCAGTTTATTTTACTGTTTTCATTTATTTCAGTTTATATGCTTTTGTTTAAATAAATGATTATAAGTGTTTTCTGGTTGAGATAATTCCTGGAAAATTTTGTGTAAGTTTATTATACTGTTTGGCACCTGTGAAAAATATATGATGCACTGTTTATGTAGAAAAAGTTACGGTTATAGTTAAAAGTCTCTTTTTGCTGATTTCTTAGAATAAGTGTTAAGGTGTTTTATATGTTGAAATAAAATATGGGAAAATTTGTACAGTCTTGGTGTGTCATGAAGAGTCTGAGAAAAATATAAACTTGATCTGTTTTATGGAAAAATTTGTAGTTGCTTTACAACTGTGTTTTTTTGTATAGATCTTTAGAAATTCATGTAAGAAAATATATGATGGTTCTGGTCATGGAATTTCTGAATAAATATGAAATGTGAAGTAGAATCTGGAAAAATAGGAAATAGAGCTATGCACTCTTTTACAGTAGGGTTGTAGTTCAAAGTACCTTTTTTTTAGGCAGTTTGCTTGTCATTTTTGTTTCTGCAGCTCTGTATTTTATCTTTGGCTGAAACTTGTTCAGTAGAGTCCAGCAAGCGTGATTTACCTTCTGGAATTTTTGTGGATTTTTCTGAGCCCAGAAAAATACACTTGCAGTTCAAATCTGAGTTTCCTTTGATGTATTTAAATAAGAAAGAGTTGAATACTCAGATTTTGTTTTATGAAATAAATGAGATATTGCCCCAAGGTTAAAAGTGGTTCAACAAGTTGGCTTTGTTGGTTTGCAAGAGTTATTCTTTTCATGCCACTTCATCTTGCACCGCATTTATTGAATTATAAATTCATCGCATGCAATAGGATCGACACTCCGGAGCCCCACCAAGAGCAGGAGCCAAGCGTCGAGCCGGAGATCCAGGAGCTCCAGCAGTCGGAGGAAGCAGACCCCGCGGCGACACTAACCTGCCCGAGTGCCCCTCCCACGAGGCCTCGGTTTTCACTCAAGGCAACAAGCCCCGAGCATTCTAAGTCTCCCAGTTTTTATAATTAATTTACTTGAGTCCTTTTATATTGTGATGCATTAGGTATAGGAGTTGATTGAATCCTATTTGTTGGCATTACCATTCCTTGATTATTGATTTTACCTGCCTTGTTATCCTGCTACTGCTTAATAATGTAGAATTGCTTAGCCTGCTTAATAAAGTAGTAGTTAAGGATGTTTCCTCCGTAATACCCCGATGGGTATTTACCGATCACGGTTGGCTATATTTGCTATCGTGGAAAGAACCTGAGTAGTAATGAAATACGGTCAACTGGATGGCAAGGCACAAGTTTGGAAACTTGGGGCAGTTCGTCCGTTGGATCGTGTAGGTTTGTATCGATGTTGGCCCTCGTTCATTTTTGAACGCGCCCTTTTACTTTAGGGATATGTCGGTGCCGTAATCATCGACCCCAAAGCCGGTTAGAAGCTGTTCGGTCGGCCGGTCTCAACCCGTGTCGTGCCCTCTAGTACGGAAGTTGCGATCTGCCGCGTGAGGCCATCGCCAGACTCTGATTGGGCGGTCCGTGCTTGAGCCGCGACGATTACCACCACGAACAAGCGTCGAGCGGTTGCCCAATGCATGGACCCGACGGGGAAAGTGTGGGCTGGTATTAAAGGTCTTTCACCAGCTGATTGGAATTCGATTCGAGTCGCCGTCTCCCCCGGTTAGTGGGAAACTATGGCGAGCTTCACCACGATACAACTCCATGTGATGTTTAAAGGTTCAACTAAAATGTGGATAAGTCAACTGGATATGGTTATATTATTGTTTGTTAGATTCAAGTGAGTGCTCTAGTACAGGTAATAACCTAGAACTAAGGAGTAGGTTAAAAGTAACAACTCATCATAATCATTAATTATCCCTTATCTGAATTTGAGCCTTTCGCAACTAAAAGATCCCAGCTCCACCTCAAAAGCCTTGCATACCCTTGGAGTCTTTTATTTTCAGTTAGACGGGTAAGTCTAGCTGAGTACATCCCGTACTCAGGGTTTATCCCGTTTGTTGCAGATGGCCAGGTCTACTTTGGCTATTGTAAGCACTGCCTCTACCCAGTGGAAGGTGATGAGGAGTAGGCCCAGGGCAGGGTCGTCAAGAAGCTTTCCTCCTTCTTTTGCCGGACTGAGACTACTGGTGGCACACTATCTTAAAAGGAGGAATGACTTTGTGTTGAGTGGGTTTATCAAACAATGTTTTATTTGGACCACGTTTGTTGTGGTCGTGTTTTAAACTTATTCAAGCTTCCGCACTTTTAAACTCAATATTGTAATCTGTTTTTTTAAATTCCGCACTCTGATGTTTTAAATTCGATTTCGTTTCGCTGTGATGTATCTTTACGAATGTAACCTTGAACGATGCGATCCTGTATGTTATGGTGTTAGAAATCCTTCGTGATTTCCGGACTACCGGGGTTATATGGGTTCAAGTATGAGTCGAAGTCAGACGGATTTGGCTAAGATAATACTTGAGCTCTTATCGCCAGGTCGGTTCCGCCACAGCTGGTATCGGAGCATGGTTCAAGTGATTACCTTCGTAAAGAGCTATTAATTTCGAACTAAAATGGGTATTCAATCTATTTTCAAAACTATTTTAATTATAAGTGTGCCAGTCTCGTCCTAAGCCCTATACTAGGATTCGGTGGCTTAACTGCTAACAGGGTTCAGGGTTTGCTTCATGCTGGATCTTTATGCTGGTCCATTCTCGGGAAAAGAGAGGAAAAGAGAATGCGTCGATTGCGAAAACATGCATAAAATGATTTGTGAGATATGAGAGCATGACCGTCCAACCGTCGGTCTAGGTGAGAGTTCTATACCAAGTATGTGCGAGCTCCACGCAGACACATATGAGGGTATCAATGATTTTAAGGGTGATTTCTATTGGTGCATGGTGTTTAGTATTGGCTTCTATGTATTTTGCGCATATTGGCCAATACTCAGTTATTTTATCATTGGGATTTTGTTGGGCTGAAATGAATCTTCTGCAGGTACACTAACTATGCGAACGAGTAGAACGTGTAGATAACGCATGAGAGATCGATTCTTGCCACCGACTAGAACGTTAGGACTTACGAGTCATTAATAGTGAGTGAGAACGTAAGTACGATCATGCATCATGTTTAAATTCTTGCATTTGCATTACCTCCCCTTAATTAAAAGTTGTCTCTTTTCTATAAAATTTGCCAACTTAATATCTGTCTCACGAGAGTTCGAAACCCTTTGTTTCTACAGATGGCCCGAACCAAGTTGACTGCTCGCAAGGCCACCGGAGGCAGAGGAGTTCCGCGTCATCGCTTGGCCACCAAGCTGACCCGGAGGACGTTCCTGACCTACTTTGGGTTGCCGACTATCCTTTGGAGGATTTTGCAGGCGTTGGCTACGAGGAAGGACAGGAGCCCAGTACTCATGGCAGAAGGAGATTTACGGGCAGGATTCCTTGGTCATGGTGGAGATCAAGGTCAAGGCTCTACCTGCTAAGCCCCACTGACAGGATGGACAGAGGTCACCAGAGGCACATGTGCCAAGGATGGAGCCAACAGGGCAGCATACCTAGTGCTGAAGGATATCATCGCCCGTTTCCCGCCGACTTAGCCAGTGCGATGGCAGGAGTGTTTCCCGTGGATCACTTTTCCCATTACGCTGGAAGCAGACTCCAGAGTCAGCCTTGACAGGGAGCCCTGAGGAGCGTTTCTACTGCGAGACACTGCGATGAGCGCCACTGGAGCTCTGTTGGGTGTATGTGAGAGTTTGGAGCACACTCTCGAGAGCGTGTCCTTCACCCTCACCGCCACCTACCAGAGCAAGAGGAAGCTTCAGGAGGACTTCGACGCTGAGGTTGTTCGTCTACAGGAGAGGATTCAGCAGCTCACGCTTGAGCGCGACGACGCCCGCACCACTGCCGCAGCTCAGTCTACCGCCAGGACAGTCGCCGAGCAGATGTACCTGACCGCATCTCTGCAGAGAGATGAGGCCCGTGCCGCACTTGACCACCTCAGAGAGGGAGCCCATCTTCTGGTTCAGCAGATCAACGCACAGCAGGTCTACATCGAGCAGCTCCACGAGGCCGTCCATGAGTTCCATCATGCAGCACAGGAGGCAGCAGCACCAGCAGCTCCCGCAGCAGAGGCCCCAGATCCCCAGGACGGAGAGGTTCTTGGTCCCGACGCCCCACCAGAGGAGGCTCATGCAGATGAGCCTATGATCGATGTTTGACATCAAGGACGCCGCATCCGCCGCTGGAGATCCCTGAGCGCTAGTTTGTTAGAGATCGTTTTCTTTTGTATAGCTTGAGCTTGCTCGCTAAGTGATGTAATGATCCAAACATGTGATGGTTTTATGTTAACTTATGATGGCATGTAATGGCTTTTGGACAAAGTCCGGACTTCGATCCGGCACCTCTTTTATGGAAATCCGTCGTTTGCATGTCTAATTCCAAGCAATTGTTCTGTGATGTTGTATGGAGAATGAGTAATTATACTTGGACGTGTGCTAAATTTCCGAATTTATGTACAGCACAGATATTTACATGATCGGTGTAACATCACCTAATGATTGCTTATTAATGGGATATGCAGATGCCGGCACACACCCGCAGCCAGCGTGGGCAGGGAGCAGGACCGGAGGAGAACTTGCCACCTCCCCCGCCGCCGCCAATGACGCCTGAAGCGTTCTTTGGCCAGTTTCTGGGAAGCCAAAGGAACATGGAAGAAATGCAGAGGCACATGGAGGCCACCCTCCGCAACATCGCCAACACACACGCGCAACAGCATCAGCAGCGCCAAGGCCCGGAGCCCAATCAGTATAGCTCCTACCGTGACTTCTTGGACACTCGTCCTCCAGTGTTCAAGGAAGCCACTGAGCCGCTCGAAGCTGATGAATGGCTCAACTCTATCACACAGAAGTTCCGTCTGCTTCGTCTGACGGAAGAGCTTAAAGCGGAGTATGCCGCTCACATGTTGGAAGGACCCGCAGGTTTGTGGTGGACCCAGTACCGTGCATCTCTGCCAGCTAATGCACATGTTACTTGGGATCAATTCTCTACTGCTATGCGCAACCACTACATCCCTAGTGGTCTGATGGAAATGAAGATTGCCGAGTTCATGAGGTTGTCCCAGGGGACCAGGTCCGTATCAGAGTACCTCCACAGCTTCAACAATCTGGCTCGCTATGCCCCAGATTTGTAAATACTGAGGCCAAGAAGATTGCCAGTTTCAAGCGTGGCATGAATGCCACAATGCTATCCAAGATGGGTAACAGTCACCGCACCACCTTCAGTGACTTCGTCAGTGACTGTCTGAATCAAGAGGCCAATGACAGCCGGCTAGCAGCAGAGATACGCCGCCGCGTGCGAATGAAGGAGGTTCGTCCCAGCAGAGGACCACTTTCGGAGCACGCGCCCCGTACCGCCCGCCTGTCACTGGAGGAGCAAGGTACCGACCCCCACAGAGGAAGATCACCACCAACCGTCCCCGTCCCAGTTCCAGAAGCCGTACACTGCCCCCATGATGCAAAACAAGAGCAAAGCAGGAAATGCAGCAGGTCCCAGGACTCCGTACGTAATTGGCCCATGCTACAACTGTGGTCAAACCGGACACCTGTCACGTCAGTGCCCTCGACCGAAGAAGCAGTACACTCAGCCCCAGCCTCGTACCGGTCATGTGCACCACACCACTGTGGAAGAAGTGCCAGAAGGAGAGCCTGTCACCGCTGGTACGTTTCTTGTTAATCAATGCCCCGCAGTTGTGTTGTTTGATTCTGGAGCATCACATTCTTTCATAAGTGAGAATTTGTTTTGAGAAGTAATCTTGAGTTGATAGAGTTAGACCGGGATATCAGATAAGTTCCGCCGGAGCCGTTCTCTCCGCGCGAAAAATGGCTAAAGGAGTGGAGAAATGATCTTTGGGGATAAAAAGGCCATAGTGGACCCCATAGTCATTCCTGGTCTAGGTTTGGACATAATCTTGGGAATGGGATGGATGAAACTATGGAAGGTTAATCTAGACACCGCAGAGAGAATAGTGTCCATGGTTAGTCCTAGGAATGGATCTTCTTTCGGTTCAAGTTACCCCGAAACCCCCATGAGATTGGAGTGTTGTTCAATATCACGGCAAAACAGATAGCTGAGATCCCAGTAGTATGTGAGTTTCCGGATGTCTTTCCTGATGAGTTGCCTGGTTTCCGCCTGATAGAGATGTGGAGTTTGCCATAGAGTTAATTCCGGAACAGCACCTATATCCCGAAGACCGTATAGAATGCACGCCAAAGAGTTAGCAGAGCTTAAGATTCAATTGCAAGAGCTTTTGGATAAAGGTTTGATACGCCCTAGTTCGTCGCCTTGGGGATGTCCCGCTATCTTTGTGAAAAAGAAAGATAAGACTCTGAGGATGTGTGTGGATTATAGGCCGCTTAATGCAGTAACCATAAAGAATAAGTACCCCTTACCCCGGATTGACGTCTTGTTTGATCAGTTGTCTAAAGCAAAAGTGTTCTCCAAAATCGACCTGAGGTCAGGTTACCATCAGATCAAGATCAGACGTGAGGACATACCAAAAACAGCTTTCTCTACTAGATATGGACTGTACGAGTATCTGGTTATGTCTTTTGGGTTGACTAATGCACCGGCACATTTCATGTACCTGATGAATTCCGTCTTCATGCCAGAGTTGGACAAGTTTGTCGTAGTGTTCATCGATGATATTTTGGTATACTCTGAGAATGAGAAGGATCATGCTGAGCATCTACAAGTTGTTCTGACCCGACTTAGAGAGCATAAGTTGTATGCTAAGTTCAGTAAGTGTGAGTTTGGTTGAAGAAGGTACCTTTCCTTGGTCACGTCCTTTCAGAGGAAGGAATCTCTGTAGACCCTTCTAAAGTACAAGAGGTTATGGATTGGCAAGCACCCACGAGTGTTTTTGAGGTTCGCAGCTTTTTGGGTCTGGCCGGATATTACCGTCGGTTTATTCCGGATTTTTCAAGAATAGCCAAGCCTATGACCCGTTTGACACAGAAGAACAAGAAGTTCGAATGGACTCCAGAGTGTGAAACAGCTTTCCGCACTCTGCGAACGTTGTTGACTTCCGCACAGTTTTGGCTCAGCCAAACTTGGAGGAACCTTTTGATGTGTTTTGTGATGCTCCAAGATTGGACTCGGATGTGTACTCATGCAAAATGGAAGAGTTATCGCCTATGCTTCTCGTCAGTTGAGACCACACGAAGAGAATTACCCCACTCATGATTTGGAATTAGCAGCCGTCGTGCATGCACTCAAGATTTGGAGACATTACCTTATGGGAAATCTATGTCATGTGTACACGGATCATAAAAGTCTGAAGTATATCTTCACCCAGCCGGAGTTGAACATGAGGCAGAGAAGATGGTTAGAATTAATAAAGGATTACAACCTTGAAGTGAATAGAAAAGCGAACGTTGTAGCCGATGCCTTGAGTCGCAAGACTCATTGCAACTCCCTACAACCACTTTTGGAGGAGATTTAACCTTATGCACCCCGTTATGCTGAACAATATCACTCTTCAGTGCACCTTGGAAAGCGACATCATAGAGGGACAGAAAAATGATGCAGAGATTGTCAGATTAAGAAGAGGTTAGAAACCAGTAGTTCGTTGAACTTCAGAACGGACGAGCAAGGAATCTTGTGGTATAACCAGAGGTTAGTCGTTCCTAAGGATGCAGAGCTGAAAGGAAGAATTCTGGGTGAAGCTCACAATTCAAAGTTGTCTATCCACCCAGGAAGTAGTAAGATGTATCAGGGTTTGAAAACCAGATATTGGTGGTCGAAGATGAAGAAAGAAGTTGCAGCCTATGTCGCCAGATGTGATACTTGTTGCAGAGTAAAGGCAATACATCTGAAACCCGCCGGACTATTACAACCGTTATCGATTCCAGAGTGGAAATGGGAAGAGATCAGTATGGACTTTATCACAGGTCTTCCCACTACTCAAAAAGGGAATGATTCGATTTGGGTTATTGTGGATCGGTTATCTAAAGTGGCTCACTTCATACCAGTCAAAACTACCCACCGACCGCATCAGTATGCAGACCTGTACATACAGAATATCTTGAGATTGCATGGGATTCCAAAAAGGATTGTCTCTGATAGAGGACCCCAGTTCATAGCACGTTTTTGGGAACAATTGCACAAGGAATTAGGAACCAAGTTGGTAAGAAGTTCCGCCTACCACCCCCAAACCGCAGGGCAAACGGAGAGAGTAAATCAGATTCTAGAAGATATCCTGAGAGCTTGTGTTGTCTTCAGGAGAGTCATGGGAGAAATGGTTACCCCTTGCTGAGTTTTCATATAATAACAGTTATCAAGAAAGTATAAAAATGGCACCTTTTGAGGTTCTATATGGACGAAGATGCAGAACCCCAGTAAATTGGGTTGAGTCTGGAGATCGAGGATTCTATGGGTCCGATTATGTAAAAGATGCCGAGGAAATTGTGCAAACAGTACAGCAACATATCAAGGTAGCACAGTCTCGACAAAAGAGTTATGCTGACACCCGAAGGAGACCTTTGGAATTTCAAGTTGGAGACTATGTGTATCTCAAGGTTTCACCTATGAGAAAGGTCCAACGCTTTGGAATTAAAAAGAAGCTAGCACCTCGATATGTGGGACCTTACCAGATCATAGCAAAGAAGGGAAAAGTGGCATATGAAGTGCAGTTACCCCCAGTGATGAGTGCAGTTTTCCCAGTGTTCCACGTATCACAGCTGAAGAAATGCCTTCGAGTTCCCGAACAAGAGGAAGTTCGAGTCCCGGATGTCACGATCAGATCAGATCTGGAGTACTACGAACAACCTAAGGAAATTTTGGATACCAAGACTCGAGAGACTCGTAACCGAACAGTGAAGACTTACAAGATTCTTTGGAGTAATCACGGACCCAACGATGCTACATGGGAAACCGAGGAGTACCTAAGCGTAAACTACCCCGCTTTTATAAAGATTGGTACGTAACTTAAATCTCGGGACGAGATTTCTTTAAGGGGGGAAGGGCTGTGACACCCTGGTGTCAAGCACTGCATTAGGCACTGCAATTAGCCACTAAGAAAGCATAAGCAATGCATTGCATCATTTCATGTGTAAAAGTATGCCTTTGATCTTTTGTTGTTTATTTGAAATTGGATTTCTATTTGACTTGATGCTTTGATTTTGGCTTTATTCTTGAGGAGGATTTATAAATGGTTTTCAGAAAAAGTGTTCTATATAAAAGTTGTAGAGAAAAATATTTGAGCAACTTTTATATTTGGGTCAAAGCCTGGTTTGAAGTTTTTCAAACTGTTTTTGAGAAGTCAAACTTTGGAAATTTCTGGAAAAAGAAAAAGAATGTTTTTCTTTCCCGGCGCCAACCTTTCGGCCCATCCGGCCTTTCGGCCCGCTTCCCCGCCTCGGCCCAGCGCTCGCCGCTCTCCCCGCGCCGCGCCCGCCCGCGCACCGCGCGCCGGCCACCTGACACGGCCGCGCCGTACGCCGGCCGGCTTGCCGCGTGGCGCCCCTTCTCTGCGCCAAATCCACGCCGACCACTCCCTCTCCGATCTTCTCCCACCAGAGCACGCCAGCGATCTTCGCCGGCCACTCCCGCGCATCCTCGTCTGCCGAGCCGCCTGCCGCCGCCTCGCCGACCGCGCCGCCGTGGCCCCCGCAGCGACCACCGGCCGGCCGAGCCGACCAAAAGCCCGAGCACTCCACCCTCCGCCTTCCCTCACTCACTCGCGCACTCACTCTCGCTCTCACTCCCCACTCTCACCCGCGCACGAAGCAAACTGAGCACTCTCCGCTCGCTGCAACCACCGCCGCAAGGCCCCTTCCCAAATTCCAGTCACCACCTCCATCACCGGCCGATTAACCCCGGCCACTGCCCCGCCTTCGTCTCGGACACACGGTGCGCACCCGCGCCATCCGCCGAGCTCCACCGACGCCGAAGTCCGAAGAGCCCCGCCGCGGAAGCTTTCAGCGCCGCTCGGAGCCCGGAGCCGTTCGTCCCCGACCCGAGCTCCACCGCCTCCCTTCTTCCTCCTCCAGCTTCGCCAAGCCAAGGCAAGGTGAGAACACCAACTAGCCCTAACGCTATCGTTCCCTATCTCTCTGTTCACCTCGGCCGAGCGCCATTGCCGCCATCGCGGACCTCACACGTGGCCAGCACGCACCAGCGCACCTCCGGCCAAACCATCACCCCTAGGACTCCCCTCTAGGTTCACTGAGTCTCACACGCCCGCCAGTTTAGCCGGCGACCGCCGGAAACGGCGTAGCCGCGCGATGCCGCCGCCGCCGTGCGCTGCCGCTCGCCGCCGGCACGCTACGGCCGTGCGCTGGCCAAACCACTGGTACCGCTGGATGCGCCTCGTTGAGACGAGTCCGCGGGCCCAGCCTCCGCGCCGGCGACCTCACCGACGGCGAGAAATCGCCGGACCAATCCCTCCCCTGTTTCCGTCTCGTCCGAGCCCTCGAGCCAGGCCTCAGCCTCGAACCAGGCCTCGGACGAGCGTGCGTCTTCCGTCTCGCCCGAGCCCTCGAGCCAGGCCTCAGCCTCGAACAGGCCTCGGACGAGCGTGCGTCTTCCGTCTCGCCCGAGCCTCGAGCCAGGCCTCAGCCTCGAACCAGGCCTCGGACGAGAGCGTGCTTCTTCCGTCTCGCCCGAGCCTCGAGCAGGCCTCAGCCTCGAACCAGGCCTCGGACGAGCGTGCGTCTTCCGTCTCGCCCGAGCCCTCGAGCCAGGCCTCAGCCTCGAACCAGGCCTCGGACGAGCGTGTTTTTCCGTCTCGCCCGAGCCCTCGAGCCAGGCCTCGGCCTCGAGCTCGGCCTCGAGCAAAACCTCGGGTGCGGTCTCGTTCGAGCCAGGCCTCGCCGATTCGCTTTCCGCCGTGCGCCCGAGCCCGAATAGGTTCTGCTGACCCACGGGTCCCGCGCGTCAGTCCCTTACCGATCCATAGACCGAGTTCTCGCAAGCCAGCCAGCGGAGAAGTTAAATGTTTTTCTTTTCGGTTTAATTTCCAGAGATGCTTGTTATTTTTGTGTAGCCTGTTTTATAAATCCAAATGAAGTGCTTCCAGTTTTATTAGCTTTCTTATGAATAGATCTATCATGGGAAAATATGAATGTATTTTTGATAGCAGTTTATTTTACTGTTTTCATTTATTTCAGTTTATATGCTTTTGTTTAAATAAATGATTATAAGTGTTTTCTGGTTGAGATAATTCCTGGAAAATTTTGTGTAAGTTTATTATACTGTTTGGCACCTGTGAAAAATATATGATGCACTGTTTATGTAGAAAAAGTTACGGTTATAGTTAAAAGTCTCTTTTTGCTGATTTCTTAGAATAAGTGTTAAGGTGTTTTATATGTTGAAATAAAATATGGGAAAATTTGTACAGTCTTGGTGTGTCATGAAGAGTCTGAGAAAAATATAAACTTGATCTGTTTTATGGAAAAATTTGTAGTTGCTTTACAACTGTGTTTTTTTGTATAGATCTTTAGAAATTCATGTAAGAAAATATATGATGGTTCTGGTCATGGAATTTCTGAATAAATATGAAATGTGAAGTAGAATCTGGGAAAAATAGGAAATAGAGCTATGCACTCTTTTACAGTAGGGTTGTAGTTCAAAGTACCTTTTTTTTTCTTAGGCAGTTTGCTTGTCATTTTTGTTTCTGCAGCTCTGTATTTTATCTTTGGCTGAAACTTGTTCAGTAGAGTCCAGCAAGCGTGATTTACCTTCTGGAATTTTTGTGGATTTTTCTGAGCCCAGAAAAATACACTTGCAGTTCAAATCTGAGTTTCCTTTGATGTATTTAAATAAGAAAGAGTTGAATACTCAGATTTTGTTTTATGAAATAAATGAGATATTGCCCCAAGGTTAAAAGTGGTTCAACAAGTTGGCTTTGTTGGTTTGCAAGAGTTATTCTTTTCATGCCACTTCATCTTGCACCGCATTTATTGAATTATAAATTCATCGCATGCAATAGGATCGACACTCCCGGAGCCCCACCAAGAGCAGGAGCCAAGCGTCGAGCCGGAGATCCAGGAGCTCCAGCAGTCGGAGGAAGCAGACCCCGCGGCCGACACTAACCTGCCCGAGTGCCCCTCCCACGAGGCCTCGGTTTTCACTCAAGGCAAGCCCCGGAGCATTCTAAGTCTCCCAGTTTTTATAATTAATTTACTTGAGTCCTTTATATTGTGATGCATTAGGTATAGGAGTTGATTGAATCCTATTTGTTGCATTACCATTCCTTGATTATTGATTATTACCTGCCTTGTTATCCTGCTACTGCTTTATTGTAGAATTGCTTAGCCTGCTTAATAAAGTAGTAGTTAAGGATGTTTCCGTAATACCCCGATGGGTATTGACCGGATCACGGTTGGCTATATTTGCTATCGTGGAAAAGAACCTGAGTAGTAATGAAATACGGTCAACTGGAAGGCAAGGCACAAGTTTGGAAACTTGGGGCAGTCCGTCCGTTGGATCGTGTAGGTTTGTATCGATGTTGGCCCTCGTTCATTTTTGAACGCGCCCTTTACTTAGGGATATGTCGGTGCCGTAATCATCGACCCCAAAGCCGGTTAGAAGCTGTTCGGGCCGGTCTCAACCCGTGTCGTGCCCTCTAGTACGGAAGTTGCGATCTGCCGCGTGAGGCCATCGCCAGACTCTGATTGGGCGGTCCGTGCTTGAGCCGCGACGATTACCACCACGAACAAGCGTCGAGCGGTTGCCCAATGCATGGACCCGACGGGGAAAGTGTGGGCTGGTATTAAAGGTCTTTCACCAGCTGGTTTGGAATTCGATTCGAGTCGCCGTCTCCCCCGGTTAGTGGGAAACTATGACGAGCTTCACCACGATACAACTCCATGTGATGTTTAAAGGTTCAACTAAAATGTGGATAAGTCAACTGGATATGGTTATATTATTGTTTGTTAGATTCAAGTGAGTGCTCTAGTACAGGTAATAACCTAGAACTAAGGAGTAGGTTTAAAAAATAACAGCTCACCATAATCATTAATTATTCCCTTATCTGAATTTGAGCCTTTCGCAACTAAAAGATCCCAGCTCCACCTCAAAAGCCTTGCATACCCTTGGAGTCTTTATTTTCAGTTAGACGGGTAAGTCTAGCTGAGTACATTCCCGTACTCAGGGTTTATCCCGTTTGTTGCAGATGGCCAGGTCTACTTTGGCTATTGTAAGCACTGCCTCTACCCAGTGGAAGGTGATGAGGAGTAGGCCCAGGGCAGGGTCGTCAAGAAGCTTTCCTCCTTCTTTTGCCAGACTGAGACTACTGGTGGCACACTATCTTAAAAAGGAGGAATGACTTGTGTTGAGTGGGTTTATCAAACAATGTTTTATTTGGACCACGTTTGTTGTGGTCGTGTTTTAAACTTATTCAAGCTTCCGCACTTTTAAACTCAATATTGTAATAACTCTGTTTTAAATTCCGCACTCTGATGTTTTAAATTCGATTTCGTTTCGCTGTGATGTATCTTTACGAATGTAACCTTGAACGATGCGATCCTGTATGTTATGGTGTTAGAAATCCTTCGTGATTTCCGGACTACCGGGGTATATGGGTTCAAGTATGAGTCGAAGTCAGACGGATTTGGCTAAGATAATACTTGAGCTCTTATCGCCAGGTCGGTTCCGCACACAAGAACCTCCTCCCCGCTGGATGTAGGCCTTCTTTGCCCCCCAACCATATAATCTTGTGTCATCTGGCATCACATCCAGGAAGAGAGCACGCGGGTAATACTCGTTGGTGTCATTACCCTCCACACCCCCGGGGTTCGCAAAACACCGACGTTGGCATCTCAAGCGCCAGAGGGGATTCGCGTGTCGAGCCGATCTCTCGTTGTTTTCGGATGGTTCATCCCCTCCTTCATTCTCGTCTGGTGCCGTCGTCTGGTTCGGGAGCCTCGAGTCCTGGCCACGGCAATGGCAACGAGCTGACCCTGCTCTCCACGGAGAGCCTGAGCGGAGGGCGTGTCGCGCCACCCCCGCGGGGGGGCGTGGCGCGTCGCCCGCACCACCATGCGTCGCCGCCTCGCGAGCGGCGCCGTCGTCACCATCGACGCCGGGCACGGGCGGTGCCCGGGCGCACGCCCACCTTCCCCGCGGCCGACGCAGAGTCCCCGAGGGGAAACCTGCCCGACGCGCGGTCGGAGACTTCTAGGGCGCGCGCGCACTCCCCTAGCGAGTTCGCGTTCGTCACGCGCACGGACCGGGAGCCTGGCCAGAGGCCCCGAGCCGTGCTCCGTCGACACCACCAGCCTCCTCCCTCACGGGGTGTACCGCGCCGACGCCAGCGGCCCCCGTTCGGCCTCAACAACTCCGCAGCTGCTCACGCCCACCACCTCGACGAGCGTCATCAGGGCCGGACGGCGGAAGAGCGGGAGGAACGTCCGGGTGTGCTCCTACGAGCCACCACAAACCTGGAGGTCGTCTACCCTGCGCACATCGACCGCGACTTCCCACGAGTCGTCGAGCCACCCCGGCGAGCCACCATCGGAGAGTGGTACCGCGAGCTGCAGTCCCAGCATGAGCCAGGGCAGCGCGACGTCAATAGCTCCGACTCCGACGAGTACGACTACCACGACCCTGACCTCTGGGATCCCACCAGGGAGTGCTCCAGCTCGAGGGAGTCGTAAGCGATACCGAGGACCACGGCGACGACACAGGCCGACGCTCAACCTCGAAGAGCCCAGAGACGTGGCTGCGGCAGGCGGGTCACGCGTTCAGGGGAGGAACGAACCCCCGCACCGGCTGACCATCTCGGCATAGCGACGACCGGGCGGCGCAGCTCGCGCAGCTGCAGGAGGCCATCGCCAAGGCTGAGGAGGATCGACGACGACTGCTGCAGCTCGAAAAAACCCTAGTGCAGGAGCCAGCCCAGCCTCGAGGCGCCGGTGCTCGTGGCCGCGCTCGAGCGGTCCACCGCGCAGATCCTCGAAGACGGGGGCACCAGCACGACCCGAGGTACGTTTCCCGCGAGCCGGACAGAACGTGGTGGCGGCCGCAATGCTACTCCGTGATCTACCCGCCGTCTCCAACCCTGACGCCAGGCGCATGCTCAGGGAAATGAAGAACCTCCTCGAGACAGCCGCTGTGCAGCAGGCCGAGAGCTCAGCCTCGCGGCGGCGCGGGGCGGCCTCGGAGGAACCAGTGGACACGCCCCGCAACGAACGCGAGACGTCCGTTCACCAGCCGGACGCCTCTCGAGCTAGGCCAGTCCGGGAACGGATCGTCGACGCCCAGCCACCTCGAGACCCCAATGACGCCCGCAACGACATCAACCGCCGGCGCAAGGACAAGGGGGGCCAAGAGCATGGCTATAGCGCCCATCGAGGGGGGCGCTACGACAGTGACGAGGACCGGCAAGTCCTCGAGCCCCCGGGCCCCAGAGTCTTCAGCCGGGCCATCCACAGCTCAACCCTCCCCGACCGCTTCCGACCACCGACCAACATCGTGAAGTATGACGGGGAGGTCGAGCCCAAGCTCTGGCTCTCGGACTTCCGCCTAGGCTGCCAACTGGGCGGAGCGAAGAACGACGACCGTGTGATCATACGCCAACTCCCACTTTACCTCTCTGACACCGCCCGCCGGTGGCTCGAGGGGCTCCCGCCAGACCGGATCGATGACTGGACCGACCTAGTCAGGGTCTTCGATGGGAATTTCAAGGGGACTTGCGTGCGCCTAGGCAACCCCTGGGACCTACGGTGTTGCAGGCAGGCGGCGGACGAGCCCCTCCGTGACTTTGCTCGGCGATTCTCGAAACAGCGCCTTGAGCTCCCCCATGTGCCTGATGAGGACGTCATCTCAGCGTTCCTCGCGGGCACGACATGCCAAGAGCTAGTTCATGAGCTAGGACGCTACCGTCCCAGGACGGTCGAGGACCTGATGATGGATCGTGTCACCAGCTTTGCCTCAGGCGACGAGGCAGTGGGGGCCTTCTTTGGCCGCTCCACGGACAAAGGTAAGGCGGTGACCGCGCCAGAGGGCTCGAACAAGGGCAACGACGCCAAGAACGACAACAATAACAACAACAAAAAAAAGAAGAAGAACAAACGCAAAGGTCAGAAGGCGAAGCGCGACGCCAATGACGACGACGACGACGAAGAGGTGCTCGCAGGCGCCCTCGAGCCTAAGAAGCCCGAGGCCCCCCTGACGGGGCTGTTTTCGACCAGATGCTCGAGGACCCCTGCACTTATCACAGGGGCCCCGTAAATCACAAGTTAAAGGACTGCCGATTGTTGAAAGCTTCTACTCCAAGCTCGGCGATAAGAAAGAAGACGCGCCTAAGGGCAAGGACAACGATCGGCGCGGCGGTGGGGACGCGGACGGCAACTTCCCCCCGGTGCGCGACTGCTACATGATCTACGGGGGGTCAACCGTCGGGCTCTCAGCTCGAGAAAGAAAGAAGGAGCGCCGGGAGATCTTTGCGCTCTGCCACGACGCCCCCCGGTATCTTGACTGGTCTGATGCGCCGATCACGTTCGACCGTGACGACCATCCGGACCGTGTCATAAAACCCGGGTGCGTACCCCCTCGTCGTCGACCCCGTCATAGTCGACGTGTGGTTCTCCAAGGTGTTGATGGATGGGGGCTCGAGCCTCAACGTCATATACCTCGAGACCCTCGACCTCCTGGGGATTTCGAGGGACCAGCTCCGACCCAGCGTCGGGGGGTTCCACGGAGTCGTACCGGAGAAGAAGGCGCACCCCCTCGGGCGCATCGACCTACCGGTTCTGCTTTGGCACGCCGGCCAACTTCCGCGGGGAAACGCTCACCTTCGAGGTGGTAGGGTTCCAAGGGACCTACCACGCCATCATCGGCAGACCAGGCTACGCCAAGTTCATGGCGGTCCCCAACTACACGTACTTGAAGCTCAAGATGCCGGGGCGAAAGGGGTCATCACCGTCGACACCTCCTACGAGCACGCGTACCACTGCGACGTGGAGTGCGTCGAGCGTGGGGAGGCCAACGTCCACCTCGACTCGCTCGAGGCCTAGCAGCCTTGGCCACCAAAGAGGCCCCTGAAGCAAAGCGCCACGCTGGCACCTTCGAGCCGGCGGAGCACACCAAGCAGATACCCGTCGACCCGACCTCGGCTGACGGCAAGACGCTGGTCATCAGTGCCAGCCTCGAGCCCAAATAGGAAGCAGCAGTGCTCGTCGACTTTCTCGCGCGAACATCGACATGTTTGCATGGAGCCCCTCGGACATGCCAAGGTACCGAGGGGAGTCGCCGAGCACGCCTTGGATCCAGGCCGGGTCCAGACCGGTGAAGCAACGCCTGCGCCGCTTCGACGAGGAAAAGCGTAGGATCATCGGCGAGGAGGTGCACAAGCTTTTGGCGGCCGGATTCATCAAGGAGGTATTTCACCCAGAGTGGCTAGCTAACCCTGTGCTAGTTAGGAAAAAGAATGGAAAAATGCGGATGTGTGTAGATTACACTGGTCTGAATAAAGCATGTCCAAAAGTTCCATTTCTTTTACTAGAATTGATCAGATTGTCGATTCCACTGCGGGGTGTGAAGTACTTTCATTTCTCGACGCGTACTCCGGCTACCACCAAATTAAGATGAAAGAATCCGACGAGCTCGCTACCTCTTTTGTTACGCCCTTTGGTATGTACTGCTATGTTACGATGCCCTTCGGCCTTCGAAACGCTGGGGCAACGTATCAACGTTGTATGCAGCATATCTTTGGCGAACACATAGGCAAAACCGTCGAGGCCTACGTCGATGACATCGTGGTTAAGACCAGGAAAGTCGGGGACCATCAACGATCTCGAGACCACGTTCGAAGTGCCTCCGGGCCAAGAATGTGAAACTCAACCCCGAGAAATGTGTCTTTGGTGTGCCTCGAGGCATGCTACTTGGCTACATTGTCTCGCAACGGGGGATCGAGGCTAACCCTAAAAAAATCTCAGCAGTCACGAGGATGGGCCCAATTCGAGACCTCAAGGGTGTACAGAAAGTGACAGGCTGCCTAGCCGCTCTCAGCAGATTCATCTCGAGGCTAGGGGAAAAAGCGCTACCCCTCTACCGCCTGCTAAAGAAGACGGAACGCTTTGCGTGGACTGTCGAAGCCGAGGAGGCCCTAACCAAGTTGAAGGGGTTGCTGACTTCCGCGCCAATTCTCGTGCCTCCGCGACCAGCCCAGGGTGACGATCCCCCGAGCCTCTCCCCTCTATGTGGCCGCAACCACTCAGGTGGTCAGCGCGGTCATAGTCGTCGAGAGGCACGAGGAGGGTCATGCGTTGCGGTCCAACGACCGGGTGTACTTCACCAGTGAGGTGCTCTCCGAGGCCAAGGTCCGGTACCCGCACATCCAGAAGCTGCTCTACGGCATCATCATCACGAGGCGCAAGCTCCAGCACTACTTCCTCGCTCATCCCGTAACGGTGGTGTCGTCCTTCCCCCTCGGTGAGATCATCAACAATCGGGAGGCCACGGGGCGCATCGCCAAGTGGTCCGCCGAGCTAATGGGGGAGGCCATCACCTACGCCCCGCGAAAAGCCATCAAGTCGCAAGCGTTGGCGGACTTCGTTGCTGAATGGACCGACACTCAGCTCCCACGGCGCAGATTCCAAGCCGAGCTCTGGACCATGTACTTCGACGGATCCCTCATGAAGACGGGGGCAGGCGCAGGCCTGCTCTTCATCTCACCCTCGGAGTCCACATGCGCTACCTGCTACGCTTGCACTTCCCCGCCTCCAACAACGTCGCTGAGTACGAGGCCCTGGTTAATGGGCTGCACATCGCCCTCGAGCTCGGGGTCCGACGCCTTGACGTTCGAGGGACTCGCAGCTCGTCATCAACCAGGTTATGAAGGCTTCAAGCTGCATCGATCCCAAGATGGAAGCATACTGCGGGGAGGTGCGCAAGCTAGAAGACAAGTTCTACGGCCTCGAGCTCAACCACATAGCTCGAAAGCGGCTCGAAGTTACAACGATGGCCGCAGACGAGCTGGCAAAGTTGGCGTCCACGCGCGGCCCAAGTTCCACCAGACGTCTTCTCGAGGGACGTTTTCGAGCCCATCCGTCCAAAATCGGTCTGGGGGGCTGGCCCCTCGACGCCACCCCTCGAGCTAGACATGGGGCTCGACCTTCAACGCCACCCCTCGAGAATGACCCTCGACATCCGCTGAGGCGATGCAGATCGACGCACCCGCCTCTTCGTCATCACGACCCCTCGACTGGCGGACGCCCTTCCTCGACTACCTGACGCAAGGCGTGCTACCAGAAGACAAGACGGAGGCCCGACGCATCGCTCGAAGGGCCAAGACCTACGTCATCTACGGCGACGAAGCGAGAGCTGTACCGTCGAAGCCCATCGGGAATCCTTCAGCGCTGCATCCCCCTCGGAAGGACGCAGGCTCCTCGACGACATGCACTCGGGGGCTTGCGGCCATCACGCAGCGCCAAGGACCTTGTGTGGGAACGCTTTCCGCCAGGGCTTCTACTGGCCAACCGCCATCGGAGACGCCAAACGCCTG
The DNA here is from genome assembly GCA_009763385.1 of Coix lacryma-jobi var. lacryma-jobi. Taxonomy (NCBI): domain Eukaryota; kingdom Viridiplantae; phylum Streptophyta; class Magnoliopsida; order Poales; family Poaceae; genus Coix; species Coix lacryma-jobi. Next base: position 53,007,523 of record CM019822.1, on the reverse strand, counting down.
GTCCAAGCTTGCAAGGGTGTCAGTTTTACGCCAAGCAAACGCACCAACCCGCGCACGGCCCTGCAGATGATCCCCATTACTTGGCCGTTTGCCGTCTGGGGGCTCGACCTTGTGGGTCCCCTCAAGATGACAACCGAAAAGTACACGCATGTGCTCGTGGCCATCGACAAATTCACCAAGTGGATCGAGGCCAGCCCATAGGCGACCCCACCTCCGAGAAGGCGGTTGAGTTCATCGCCGAATCATGTACCGGTTCGGGGTGCCTAATGTCATCATCACCGACAATGGCACCCAATTTACGGGCAAAAATTCACAAACTTCTGCGACGACAACAACATTCGCGTGACCTGGGGCCTCGGTCGCATACCTCAATGCAACGGCAGGTCGAGCGCGCCAACGGCATGATACTCCATGGGCTGAAGCCAAGGCTGTTCAAGACCCTCAAAAACTTCGGAAAGGGGTGGGCTGCAGAGCTCCCCTCGGTGCTGTGGGGCCTCAGGACTACGCCGAGTCGAGCCACCGGGTTCACTCCGTTCTTCCTAACCTACGGCGCCGAGGCTGTCTTGCCTACGGACCTCGAGTACGGCTCCCCTCGACTTCGAGCCTACAACGAGCAAACCAACGACGAAAGGCTCGCCAACGCCAAGGACCAGCTCGAGGAGGCCGAGACGTGGCGCTCATTAACTCCGCACGCTACCAGCAAACGCTTCGACGCTACACGACAAGCACGTACGCAAAAGGGACTTGGCGGTGGGGGACCTCGTGCTTCGACGGCTGCAAGACAATCGAGGGCGCCACAAGCTCACTCCTCCGTGGAAGCCCATACACCGTAGCTAAGGTGCTCAAGCCAGGAACATACAAGCTCTACGACGATCAAGGCAGAATCCTGGCGAACGCGTGGAACATCTCTCAGCTACGTCGCTTCTACCCTTAAGGGCCTCGAGGCCCAGCACATTCTGTTGCTTTGTACAAACATGTCAAATATGAATGAACAATCTCGTGCATTGTCTTTCGTTTTACTTAGCAACTTAAGGTAGCCTCGACCCTGCTCTGCTCAGGGTCGAGCCTCCCTCGGGGGCTGATAGGGGGGACCCCCCCAGACTCCGGAAAAAACGCGTTTTCTTTTCAAAAATTTCGACCCTCGTCTCGACTCGTGCCTCGAGTGAACTAGCGACGTCTAAATCCTAAAATACCTCGAGCCTCCAAGGGTCGGGAGGCGTCGACGTAGACGGCCACCTATGCCCCGGGCTACGGTACCCTACCTACGCCTCCCCTCGAGGGGCTCGCGACGTATCGAAGGAACACAGACTAAGCTAGCAGAAACTCGAGCTTGCAACAAAGAGAAGTGGTCAAACGCATTTGAAAGAAAACAACTCCTTTAAACAAACAAGTCATATATACATACGGGTCTCGACGTACCCTCATTCATGTCATAAAATTCTTACAAGGGCCTCGACGCCCAAATTTGGCACGCAGGCCCTAATCTTCGTCGGTATGATACTCCTCCCCGAGGTCTTCCACGGCGGGCTCAGCCTCGACACCCAAGCTAGAGGAAGGAGGGCCCTCGACACCGCTGCTGGCGTTAGGAGGCAGCACGTCCTCCTCGAAGATCTTCGCTAGCGACGTCCCCGGCCTCTCCATCTTCTCCAAGATTTTGTCGACACGGCGGTTGTTCCACTCCTCGTCCTTCCCCTCGATCTCGATGAAGCCATTGGCGACAACGTGGACCGGGAAGCGGAAGCCGGAGCGGACGACCGCGAGCGTCTGCTTGACGCCATGGTGGAGAGCTTGCCGGACACGGTCCCGCGCGGCTACGTCGACGAAGCACAAGGCGTCGACCAAGGCGTCGCCTCGGGCCACCGCACCTTCTGCCGCAGCCACCGGAGGAACACCCCACATGGAGCCGAGCCGGTCGAGGGAAGCGCGAGCCCGCTCCGCCACCATCGTCTCGTCTTGGAGTTGGTCCAAGAGAGCCTGGTTCGTCCCGCGGAGCTCCTCGACCGTCTTCTCGACCCCTGCGCAACGAACGAGGAAGAGTGAGACTGCGGCGTAACAAAAACTTCGAGGCCCAAGCAAGGACAAGGTGTAAGCCTTACCATCGCAATGTTGCCCCAGTTCGGCGAGGTCGCTGGTAAGGCCCTCAGCGCGCTGCTCGAGCCTGCGCTTCTCGGCCAGCATGAGGAGCTTCTCGGACCTAAGCTCCTCGACCAGCTTGCCCGTATCCGCGAGGGCTAGATCCTTTCGGATCACCTCCTGCCGCGCCGCCACCCTTGCAGCTCGGGCGTCTTCAGCCTCTTTTTCCGCCACCTCCGCTGCGGATCGAGCGGTGGCGGCTCTGCGTCGAGCGTCCTCGGCTTCCTTTTTCATCGCCTCCGCTGCGGCTCGGGCGGTGGCGGCTTCGCCTTGGGCGTCATCGACATCCTTCCTCGCCGCCTCCACTTCGGCCCGGGCAGAGGTGGCCTCGCTGTGGGCGTCGGCGGCCTCCTTCCTCGACGCCTCGAGGGCGGCGGCGGCCTCCTCCTTGGCTCGAGCGGCCTCGCCTCGAGCCGCCCGGACTTCCGCCTCTGCCTCGTTAAGCCGGCTCGCCATTTGGACGTTCCGGCCCAGCTCAGCGCGGAGATCTTGAAGCTCCGCCTCAGCCCTCGCGAGAGGAGGGCGGGCCGCCTCCTCAGAGCGGACCGCTCCGCCTCCGCCATGAGCTCGGCCACCTCCCGGAAGATGGACCGCACCTCGCGCGGGCCCCCCGCTGGGCCGGTTGCTCGACGGGGACCATGGCAAGGGACGGGCTCGGCGCGTCGGGAAACGGCCATACTGGTCGGTCAAGCTCGATGTCGGGCAGATCCTCCTCCGCCCCGAGCTGCCCCGGCTGCGGCCCGCCGCCCGACGGCACGGGCCCCGGCTCCCTCCGTCCCTCCGCCGGCACCTCCTGTTGCTCCGCCGCCTCCCGAGGCGGCGTCACAACCTCGCGTGGGGGCGAAGACTCGAGCAGTGCGGGTCGATCGAAAGAAGGCTCGACCCCGGGCCCTCTTCCCTGGCCGGGTCCTCCGGCGTCTTGTCAGCGCTAGCCGGCGCCTCGGGCGCCTCCACCATCATCGAGCCCGCGGCGAGGAGCGGCCCCTGCTCCAGCTCGTTCAGGAGGTCCTCCACCGTCGGCTCCTTCTCCGCCAACGCCTCTCCCCCCTTTCCCTCCTCCGCAGCCCGGCTCGTGTCGGTCGGGGCCTCGAGGGGCGCAGTCTCCTCAGCCCCAGACACCGGCGGGGCCGTGCTCGCCCCAGGCGCTTCCCCCGAAACAGCCGTCGTGGTGGGGGGAAGGGTGGCGCTCCCAACTGGCGCCATCGCGGGAGGAGGAGGAGGGGGAGGAGGCAGCGCCTCAGTGGACGTGGTGGTGGCGGGCTCGATGCCGTAAGCGCGGCCCCTGCAATATGAGATGACAGTGATATCAGAACCAGGAAGGATGCCTCGACCCCTGCGGTCGATGGCGACGGCCTCACCAAAATTCGCGACGATCATCTTGCTTCCTCGAGCCATGGCAGCTCGAGCCTTCTCCAGCCAAGCGGCTTCTCTAGCGGAGGAAGGTGCCATACCTCGAGGTGCTTGTGCCTCGGCGGAGCTCGAGGTCTTGGCCCGCTTGGACGCAGCGAGGTCCACCTCCTGGTAGGAGCGCTTCCCCCTGAGAAACCAGAGATGGCATGCGTCACCAAAAGTAAAGAGGTAAAGCCTCACTACCGACGAGATCCAAGAAAATTACTCACCCAAAGCGGCGGCTGGGCTTCTTCCCGGAATCGCCGGACCCACTCGGGGCTTCGAGCCCCACCCACGGCTCGAGCCCTGCGCCTGGGCCGTCTCCGCAGGGCTGGGATGGGGGGAGGGCTCCCGATGCCTCCCGTGGCTCGACCTCGAGGGAGACCCTCCTTCCGCCCCACATCGCGGGAGGGCGACCGTACCTCCCTCGTGCTGTCGTCGTGGCGCCTGTCCCGGCGCGGGCTCCGGGACCTGCTCCGACGCTCGTGCTGGCGGTCGCGCCCTCCCGCGTCCGCTTCTGTGTCCCGGCGGCGGTGCGGCGATGGACTCCGGGACGCTCACGCCCCTGGTCACGAGCCGCCCGGGGGCTCCCTCCCCGACGCTCGTGATGGTGCGGGCTCGACGCCTTCTCCTGACGCCCGCTCCTCCCCGGGCTCGACCCCGACCTCGATGGCTCGCGGCGGTCGGACCCGGAGCCCCTCCCGATGTGGTCACTGCCCCTCGAGGCTCGGCCCTTCTCGAGACCTCCCGCCTGGGCTGACGCGGGGGCGGCCTCCGTTGGTGCTGTGGCGGAGGCGCTCGGGTTCGGGGCTTCCTCACGACAGGGGGCGCGTCCGGCCGGGAGCTCGACGTGCCCTGGGCCTCCGACGAGGCGGAGCTGGGCGTGGCCTTCTGCTGCTTCACCCCGCGCGTACCTTCGCCGGGGGACCTCGTAGATGTCCTCCTGCACAGGGAGCGGTCAGCCCAGATGTCGCCGAACCCGCGCGTCTCAGGCGCGCGTCCATCCCCTCGTCGTCACTCTCATCATCATCATCATCGTCGTCATCCTCCGAGCTCGAGGAGCTGAGCTCGGGGGACTCGTCCCCAGGCTGCCGATTGCGGCGAGCCTTCGCCAACCTTTGCTCCCGAGCCGACCGACGCAAGTTTTTGTTTTTCTCTTTCTTCTTTCTGGAATCCTTGTTCTCTTTTTCCTTTTGGGCAGAGAGGCGCCTCACCTGTGTCTCCGCGGCGTCCTCCCTCACCGGGGCCTCGAGGCATGGACCACTGCGAACGTCCCTGCGAAAAAAGAACGTGATTCGAAGAAGAAAGAAGGAGGGGAGGCTCGAGACGGGCTAGCTCGATGGGGACCTACCAGATCGAGGCACCCCTCGTTGGGCGCCATGGGGATTAGCTTGGTACTCTCCGGGGCGAACGACCCATGGATCGTGATCGACACCCGGGAGATGCCCTCGCTGCAGGGCAATCCCTCCTCGGCCATCCTCGACCCGCTCAGCGCTTCGGCCGTGGCCTTCTCCCCATTTGGTACAGGAAGAGGGGGCGGTCCGCCCAAGGGAGGACCCTCCGTTGGTGGAACGCCCAGATGACCGCCGGGACGGTCAACCCCTCCTCGTCCACCAGCTTCTTCATCAGCTTCATCAGCGACACCAGGTGGCGCTGCCTGTCTGCCACGACGCCCCAAATCCACTGGTCGGGCGCCGGTCGAGCACCCTGCCGGTATACTGCGGAAGGAGCCCTCCCTCGTTCCGCAGATAGAACCAGTGCTCGTCCCACCCCGACTGGTTGGTCGAGAGCCTGTGGTGGAGATACTCGCGGGGGACGCCGACCGACGAAGGCTCGGTTCGCATGGTGATGGCGAGGGAGCCAGCGCGCACGAGCCGCTTCCCGCTGGGCTTCAGCGTCTTGGTGAAGAGCTCGCCCCGGAAGATGTGAACGAACATCTCCCAATGCGGCTCCATCTTCAAGTACCCCTCGCACAACGCAGCGAAGATGGCGGCGTGCGAGATCGAGTTGGGGGAGAAGTGTTGAAGCTCCACCCCGTAGTGGTGGGTTAACGCCCGCATGAAGCGGCTCGGCGGAACGCCGAGCCCCAAGCAGTGGTAACGGGTGAAGCTCACCACGTACCCCTCCGACGGGTGCGGCTCCCGGTGGTCCTCCGATGGGATGACCCACCACGCAGATCCCTCCTCTGGGTTGGGACGAAGAAGCCCCTGAGCCACCAGCGAGTCCATCTCGCGCTGCGTCACCTTCGACCGTCTCCAGGCCTCGGCCGGCTGCGGCGAGGTCTTGTCGGCCATGGCAACGATGGCGTGGGCTTTGACGGCGGACGAACGGCCAAGGAGGTTGCTGGCTGCGGGCTCAGGAGGAAGGGGTGCGGGAACTGTGGCGGCTATGGAGGCAAAGGCAAAGAGAAGAGCCCTCTCCCCCTCTCTCGGTATTTATACGAAAGAACCCCAACAGGCGAGGCATCCCACGACGACAAAAAAGGTAACCGCATAGCATTTAATGCGCCCACCTAACCACGTCTCGAGCCGGATGCAGGGAACACGCGGCAGCTCTCCATTCGCTCCACTACCCGGGCCCGTCACGACCGTCGCCCCGGCTTCGCGTCCGCCGCCCTCCCTGACGGTTTCCGCCTAAAAAGGCGCGCCCAACGGGCAGAAGGATTCCAAGCGACGAAGGCTTCTTCAGGAAGGTAAAAACGGGCCCCGGCCCTAAGCCTCTAGCAGCAAAGGCTGGCCCTCGAAGGGGTTCGACAGCCGGCTTCGAGCACCCGAGTCAGGGACACCAAGGGGCGCCACTCGCAGCATCGCTCGAGGGCCAAGCCCTCGAGGCCCCTCACGTGTATCCAAGGCGGGGCACGCGACATGCAGTGAGATCCCCTCGGAGGGAGGCATCGAGCCACCGGGCCCTATCGAATGGACCCGACACTCCTGCAGACCGAGCGCCCATGCTTTATGAGATCGCCTCCGGGCCACAGTCGACCCTATCGAACGGGGCACGAGGTCTCACTTGGATCCCCCATTACCAGCTCACCGGGAACCTCGATACTCGCCTGCTCGTGGTAGTACGAGGCATCCCCCCTCGCATCCGAACGAAAGGACTCGGCGGGATGACAAGCCAGGGCAACCGACGTGCCGGACAGCTCGAAGAGCCGGCCGGTCAGTTCAGCCTGGCACCCCTCGACGAAAGAGGGTTAAATAACTCAGGGGCTCGACACTCCCGAACCTAAAAAACGTAATTAACACTCACACTCGTAAAAAGCCCACGAGAGAGTTCTAACCACTCCCCCGTGGCCTCAGGGGCTACACCCGCGGGTGTCGCTCGCGCGACACCCGCGGAATCAACACAGCCGAACCCTCGAGATCCAGTTAGCCAAAACCCTCGAAATCCAAAGTCGAGAGCCCCTGCTCAAGTGCAAGCACTCAAACAAGGGCTCGAGGGCTACTGTCGGGGGAACGCCAAAGGGGTACCCCCAATCAACGCAAAACACACGGTTAAAACCTAGAACACCAATTAATAGTAAGCCCGGCTGGACTAACCACCCGAATACCAACCTGTCAAAGCCCACAACACCGGCCCACCACGGGGAAGCCTAGGCCCGCCAAATGCCTCACAAACCACCTCGTGGTAGCCTGCCTCTCGAGCCCTGGCTCAAGGGGTTCGAGCCCACCACCGCCATACACCACCCCTCGAGACCCGACACGGGGCCCTCGAGCCTCGCTGGCCCGGCTGCCTACCCCTCGAGGGCACATCACGCCCCTCGAGCAACGCCAAGCACCGGATGCCAACCCCACACTAAACATTTAATGCACTCACCTACCCCCGTCACGTCCTCTGAGACGCAGCCTGCGCCACAGTGAACCGGAGTCTGAGTCAAACCTCCTTTTTACCATAGGCATGGGTGAAAAGGCACCAGTACAACACTGTTCGACCATACCCTGCACTGTGGCACGTCCCGGTCACATCTCGAGACCCGGATTTCCGCTGTACGACCAGGTTCCCCGGGACTCGTCCATACCTGCGGATCTCGAGCCTCCCGCAGGCGCCACCTCGAGGCCGGTTCTGCGCCCCTCGAGCCCTAATTGCTGTCATGTGATTGGAAGACAGGTACCCCAAGACCCGGAGGGACCCCGCCGTGTCCTGTACGTGCCGAGATGGGTGCTGTACGGCTTCCACATCGCCACGCCTCCACGTCCGCGCCCGGGATGGAGGCCACGCTTCAAGGACGCCTCAACAGCAACACCCACATTGGCTACAGTGACTTCGATAAGACAGAGTTCCTACCCTTCGCCATATCGAGCGCTGTACATGTCAATCCTGTGTAAACCCTGGCCTCCTCTTGTTCTATAAAAGGGGACGCCAGGGCCCTTCGCGCGCGAGAGACAAGGCACGAGTCTTCGGTTACGCACGGGCTTGCGCGACACGAGTCCACGCACACACACTCAAGTCCGGACTCCGGTCCACGCTCGTTGAGCTTGTATTGCCCCTGTACAAGCACTTAGGTGCAAGTAATACAAGAACCTCATCCCCCGCTGGATGTAGGGCCTTCTTTGCCCGAACCAGGATAAATCCTTGTGTCATCTTGCATCACCATCCAGGAAGAGAGCACGCGATCATATTACTCGTTGGTGTCATACCCCCGGGTTCGAAACACCGACACAAATGTATAGCCTTAATCCTGCAACTGGTATCACACTTGGCGACGTAAGCTGCGACCTCTCTTTTCATCTTAGTCCACCAATACCTTGGTTTCAAATCTTGGTACATCTTACTACTTCCCAGATGGATAGACAATTTTGAACTGTGAGCTTCATTCAAAATTTTGTCTCTCAGCTCCATGTTCTTGGGTACGACCAACCTTTGATTATACCATAAGATCCCTTGCTCATCCACTCTGAAGTTCAACAAACTACTGGTTTCCAGTCTCCTCTTGATCTGACAGATTTCTTCATCGGTCTTTTGTCCTTCAACGATATCACTTTCCAGGGTACACTGTATGGTGATATTATCCAGCATAACGGGGTGCATAAGGTTGAATCCATCTTCCAACAATGGTTGTATGGAGTTGCAATGAGCCTTGCAACTCAGAGCATCTGCCACAACATTCGCTTTACCAGGGTGGTAATGCACTTCTAGGTTATAATCCTTGATCAGCTCTAACCATCTTCTCTACCTCATATTCAACTCTGGTTGAGTGAAGATATATTTCAAACTTTTGTGATCTGTATACACGTGACAAAGGTTGCCCATAAGATAATGCCTCCAAATCTTGAGTGCATATACTACTACTGCCAATTCCAAATCATGAGTCGGGTAATTCTCTTCATGTGTGGTCATAACTGGCGTGAAGCATAGGCTATGACTCTTCCATTCTGCATAAGCACACATCCAAGTCCAATCTTGGACGCATCACAAAACACATCAAAAGGTTCCTCCAGATGTGGTTGGGCCAAAACTGGTGCAGAAGTCAACAAGGTTCGCAGAGTGCGAAATGCTGCTTCACACTCTGGAGTCCATTCAAACTTCTTGTTCTTCTGAGTCAAATGGGTCATAGGCTTTGCTATCCTTGAGAAGTCCGGGATGAACCGACGGTAATATCTGACCAATCCTAGAAAGCTGCGTACCTCATGTACATTGGTGGGTGCTTGCCAATCCATAACTTCCTATACTTTAGTGGGATCCATAGAAATTCCTTCTTCCGAAAGGACATGTCCAAGAAAAGGCACTTTCTTTAACCAAAATTCATACTTGCTAAATTTTGCATATAACTTGTGCTCTCGAAGCCGAGATAGGACAACTCGTAGGTGCTCAACATGGTCTTGCTCATTTTCGGAGTACACCAAGATATCATTAATGAACACCACAACAAACTTGTCCAATTCAGGCATAAAGACGGAATTCATCAGATACATGAAATGTGCCAGTGCATTTGTCAGTCCAAACGACATAACCAGGTACTCATAGAGTCCATATCTGGTGGAGAAAGCTGTTTTTGGTATATCCTCCCTTCAGATCTTGATCTGATGGTAACCTGACCTTAAGTCAATCTTGGAGAACACTTTGGCCTTGGATAACTGATCAAACAAGACATCGATTCGGGGTAAGGGATACTTGTTCCTTATAGTTACTGCATTCAAAGGTCTATAATCCACACACATTGCTCGTGCGAGGTCGAGGTTGGGTGTACTGTTTCTTCGGCTGGGGGCACTGACGTGACAGGTGTCCGGTCTGACCACAATTGTAACACGGCCCGATCACATATGGGGTCTTTGGACCCCTGAACCTCCTGCCTTTGCCTTGTTCTGCATCAGGGGAGCGGTGTATGGCTTCTGAAAGCCTGGACGAGGGCGGTTGGTGGTTATCTTCCTCTGCGGTGGACGGAATCTTGCTCCTACAACTGGCGGGCGGTACGGGGTGCGTGCTCCAAAAGGGGTCCTCTGCTGAGACGAACCTCCTTCGTTCGCACGACGACGAGTCTCCGTCGCCAGCCTGCTGTCATTGGCCTCTTGGTTCAGGCAGTCACTGACGAAGTCACTGAAGGTGGTGCGGTGACTATTTTCCATCTTGGAGAGCATGGTGACATTCATACCACTCTTGAAGCTTGCTATTTTCTTGGCCTCGGTGTTCACTAAGTCCGGGGCATAGCGAGACAAGTTATTGAAGCTATGCAGATATTCTGACATTGAACGGGTTCCCTGTGACAACCTCATGAACTTAGTGACCTTCATTTCCATCAGACCACTAGGAATATAGTGGTTGCGCATAGCGGTGGTGAACTGCTCCAAGTAACAGGTGCATTCGCTGGTAGAGATGCACGGTACCGGGACCACCACAGGCCTACAAGTCCTTCCAACATGTTGGCGACATATTCCGCCATGAGCTCTTCAGTCAAGCGAAGAAGACGAAACTTCTGGGTGATGGAGTTGAGCCATTCATCTGCCTCGAGTGGTTCAGTGGCTTCCTTGAACACTGGGGGACGAGTGTCCAAGAAGTCACGATAGGAACTGTACTGATTGGGTTCAGGCCACTGGCGCTGCTAATGCTGCTACGCGGTGTTGTTGGCGATGTTGCGGAGTGTGGCCTTCATATGCCTTTGCATCTCCTCCATGTTCCTCTGGCTGCCCAAAAACTGCCCGAAGAACGCTTCCGGGGTCATTGGCGGCGGTGGAGGTGGCGGCAGATTCTCCTCCTGCCCTGATCCTTGTCCACGCTGGCTGCGGGTGTGGGCCGGCATCTGCATGTCTCATTAATGGGCAATAATTAGGTGATGTATTATTTGACCATGAAAAATACTGTGTTGTACATAATTCGAAAATTTAGCACACGACCAAGTATAATTACTCATTTCCATACAACATCGCAAAATAATCGCTCGAAAATAAGAACGCAAACAACGGATTTCCATAAAAGGTGCCAGATCGAAGTCTGGACTTTGTCCAAAAGCCGTACATGCCATTATACAACTTAAAACACAAGACCAACATGTGACACCCTAGTGTCAAGCACTGCATTAGGCACTGCAATTAGATACTAAGAAAGCATAAGCAATGCATTGCGTCATTTCATGTGCATGAGAGTGCTTTTGTCTTTTGTTTATTTATTTGGATTTGGATTTCTATTGGACTTGATGATCTAAGTGGATTTCTATTTTGGCAAAGAGTTTTATAAAATAGAGAACATTGAGTAGAGTGCTTTTCATGTTGGAGTTTTGACCTAGTTCAAAATAGTTTGTAAATAAAAATAAGTCAAACAAAATGTTTATATTTCAAAATTGGCTTTGTTTATGTGGAGGATTTAAAAATGGTTTTCACAAAAAGTGTCCTATATGAAAGTTGTAGAGAAAAATATTTGGAGCAACTTTTGTATTTGGGTCAAAACCTAGTTTGGAGTTTTTGAAACTGTTTTGAGTGGTCAAAGTTCGAAAAGTTTTTGGAAAAAGAAAAAGAAAAACGAATTTCTTCCGCGCCCCACTTTCAGCCCGTTTTGGCCTTTCGGCACAGCTAGCGCCCGCGCCAGCCCGCTCCCGCTCGGCGCGCGCGGCCGCCTCGCCCGCGCAGCCCGGCCAACGCGCGCGCCGCTCGCCCCGCCGCGCGCCGCGCCGCGTCAGCCGACACGGCCGCGCCGTACGCCGGCCAGAGCGCCGCGTGGCGGCTTGCTCCTGCCGCAAATCCGCGCTCGCCTATCGCCGCGCGATCTTCTCCTCCGCGATCACGCCACGATCCCGCTCGCCCCTCCCGCTCCGCCTCGCCTGCCGCGCACCTCGCCCGACCGCGCCGCATGCCGCGACGTCCCGTCGTCGGCCCCGCCACGACCACGCTCGCCCGCCGGCGAGGCCCGGCCAAGACGAGAAAAACCCAGAGCCCCCTTCGCCCTCTCTCTCACTCGCACTCGCTCTCCCACTCTCACTCGCACTCTCACCTGCACACGAACGCGAACCGAGCGCTCCCCGCTCGCCGCGACCACCGCCGCAACCACCCTTCTCCGTTTCGACCACCACCCTCCATCGCCGTCGAATTCCTTCCGCACGCCGCTCCGCCTACGCCGTGCACACGCGGTGCGCGCGAAGGAACCGCCGGCCGAGCTCTACATCGCCGTCACCATCACCTCCCGCTTTCGGTCGCCGTCGCCGCCGAAGGAGGGCAAGTTCCCGTTCTTCATCGACCAAGCCTCCGCCAAGCCCCTTCCTCCCATCTCCCTCTCCTACCCGGCCGAGCGCCATGGGCGCCGCCGCGGACCTCTCACGTGGCCAAGCTCCTCTGGAGCCATTCGAGCCAAACCAACTCCCTTGGTAGCTTCCCTAGGGTTCGTAGGAGCTTTTGTCTCCCCCAATTTCTCCGGTCATCGCCGAAGCGGCGTAGCCGCGCGTTGCAGCCGCCACCGTGCGCCGCCGCTCGCCGCCGGCATGCTCCGGCCATGCGCTGGCCAAACCATCACCACCCCTGGATGCGCATCGACGAGGCGAATCTATCTAGCCTAGCCTCGCCGCCGGAAACCCTCACGCCGGCGAGCAGCCGCCGGTCAACCCTCTCCCCTGTTCTTCTCTCTCTGACGGGTGGGTCCCGTTGACCCGTGGACCCCACGCGTCAGCCTCTCCTTGGTCCATGGACCGCGTCCACCGAAGCCGAGCGCCGGGTGTTTTCAAAAGGATTTTTCTTTTATTGTTTTTCCTTTTTCCAGTAAATGCTTGTTATTTTTGTGTAGCACGTTTTACAAATCCAAATGAAGTACTTTCAGTTTTGCTAGCTTGCTTATGAGTAGATCTATCATGGAAAAATATGAAAGTATTTTTGGTAGAAGTTTATTTTACTGTTTTTATTTATTTTAGTTTATATGCTTTTGTTGTGATAAATGGAAATAAGTGTTTTATCGTGAGATAATTTCTGGAAAATTTTGTGTAAGTGCATCATTATGTTTTACACCTGTGAAAAATATATGATGCACTATTTATGTAGAAAAAGTTTCTGTTATGGTTAAAGTCCTTTTTGGCTGATTTCTTAGAATAAATATTAAGGTATTTATATGTCGAAATAAAATGTGGGAAAATTTGTATAGCCTCTGTTTATGATATCCAAGCTGAGAAAAATGTAAGCATGAGCTGTTATGTGCAGAAATCTGAAGTTGCTTTACAAAGGTGCTTTTCTGTGTTTTCCTTGGAAATTCATGTAAGAAATAGTATAATGTTTCTGTTCATGGAACTTTCTTGATAAACATAAAATGTGAAGTACAATCTGGAAAAATGTGAAATTGAGTTTTGCACCCTTTTCCAGTAGAGTTGCAGTTCAATTTGGCTTTAAATTGGAATAAATTTGTTTATTTTGTGTAGGCTTGTATGTTTATGCTCTGGCCACAAATTCTCTACAGTAAGATGTGTATGAGTAGAAGAAGCCAGAAAAATTATGAAATCTGCTGTTTGATACTTTTTGAATGAGGAGCTAGTTCAAAGCAACTTTTTTTGGGCAGTTTGCTTGTCATTTTTGAATTCAGTATTGTAATAACTCCGTTTTAAATTCCGCACTCTGGTGTTAAATTCGGTTCGTTTTCGCTGAGATGTATCTTTACGAATGTAATCCTTGAACGATGCGATCCTGTATGATGTATGGTGATAAGAAAGTCCTTCGAGATTTTCGGACTACCGGGGTTATATGGGATCAAGTATGAGTCGAAGTCAGACGGATTTGGCTAAGACAGTACTTGAACTCTTATAATCGGACGGTTCCGCACAGCTGGTATCGAGCATGGTTCAAGTGGGTTACCTCCGTATAGAGCTATTTTTGAACTAAATGGGTATTTCAAAAACTATTTTCAAAATTATTTTCGATTTACTAAGTGTGCCCAGTCTCGTTCTTAAGCCCCTATACTAAGATTCAGGTGGCTAACTGCTAACAGGGTTCAGGGTTTTGCTTCATGCTGGATCTTATTTGTTGGTCCATTCTCGGGGAAAAGAGAATGCGTCGATCGCGAAAACATGCATAAATGATTTTGTGAGATATGAGAGCATGACCGTCCAACCGTCGGTCTAGGAGAGAGTTCTTATACCAAGTATGTGCGAGCTCCACACGGACACATACGAGGGTATCAATGTTTTCAAGGGTGTTTTCTATGTTGGTGCATGGTGTTTAGGTTGGCTCTATGTATTTTGCGCATATTGGCCAATACTCAATTGTTTTATCATTGGGAATTTTTTGGGCTGAAATGAATCTTCTGCAGGTACACTAACTATGCGAACGAGTAGAACGTGTAGATAATGCATGAGAGATCGTTCTTGCCATCGACTAGAACGTTAGGACTTACGAGTCATTATTAGTGAGTGAGCACGTAAGTACGATCATGCATCATGTTTAAATTCTTGCATTTACATTACCTTCCCTTAATTAAAAGTTGTCTCCTTTATATAAAATTTGCCAACTTAATATCCGTCTCACGAGAGTTCGAAACCCTTTTGTTTCTACAGATGGCCCGGACTAAGCTGACCGCTCGCAAGGCCACGGAGGCAGAGGAGTTCCGCGTCACCGCTTGGCCACCAAGCTGACCCGGAAGACGTTCTTGTCCTACTTCGGCTTGCCGACTATCCTTTGGAGGATTCTGCAGGCCGTGGGCTTATGAGGAAGGACAGGAGCCCAGGTACTCGTGGCAGAAGGAGATCTACGGGGCAGGATTCCTTGGTCATGGTGGAGATCAAGGTCAAAGCCTTGCCTGCCAAGCCCCACTGGACAGGGTGGACAGAGATCACCAGAGGCACCTGTGCCAAGGATGGAGCCAACAGGGCAGCATACCTAGTGCTGAAGGATATCATCGCCCGCTTTCCCGCCGACCTGGCAAGTGCGATGGCAGGAGTGTTTCCCCGTGGATCACTTTTCATTGCGCTGGAAGCAGACTTCGGAGTCAGTCTTGACAGGGAGCCTAGAGGAGAGGTTCTACTGTGAGACGCCTGCGATGAGCGCCACCGGAGCTTTGTTGGGTGTATGTGAGAGTTTGGAGCACACTCTGGGAGCGTGTCCTTCACCCTCACAGCACCTACCAGAGCAAGAGGAAGCTACAGGAGGACTTCGACGCTGAGGTTGCTCGTCTGCAGGAGAGGATTCAGCAGCTCACTCTGGAGCGTGACGACGCCCGCACCACAGCAGCAGCACAGTCCACTGCCAGGACAGTTGCAGAGCAGATGTACCTGACTACCGCTCTTCAGAGGGATGAGGCCCCGCACCGCGCTCGACCAGCTCAGAGAGGGAGCCCACCTGTTGATACAGCAGAACCACGGACAGCAGGCCTACATCGACCAGCTCCACGAGGCCGTCCATCAGATGCATCACGCCGCACAGGAGAGCCGCCGCCCCAGCCGCTGCTGAGGTTCCCGCCGCCGAGGCCCAGGATCCCCAGGACGGAGAGGTCCTTGGTCCCGACGCCCCTCTGGAGGAGGATCACGCTGACGAGCCGATGATCGACATCGACGCAGAGGACGCCGCATCCGCCGCTGGAGACCCCTGAGCGCTAGTTGTTAGGGATCGTTCCTTTGTATAGCTTGAGCTTGCTCGCTAAGTGATGTAACGCCCTAAACATTGTGTGTTTTATGTTTAAAATGTTTAATGGCATGTAAGCTTTTGGACAAAGTCCGGACTTCGATCCGGCATCTTTTATGAAAATCCGTTGTTTGCATGTCTAATTTGAGCGATTATTTTGTGATGTGTGTATAGAGATGAGTAATTATACTTGGTCGTGTGCTAAATTTTCGAATTATGTACAACGCAGTATTTATTCATGTTCGATGTGACATGACCTAGTGATTGCTTATTAATGGATATGCAGATGCCGACACACACTCGCAAGCAGCGGTGGGCAGGGGCAGAACAGGAGGAGAATCTGCCACCTCCCCCACCGCCGCCGATGACGCCGGAAGCATTCTTTGGCCAGTTCTTGGGTAGCCAAAGGAATATGGAGGAAATGCAGAGGCACATGGAGGCCACCCTCCGCAATATCGCTAACAACACTGCACAGCAGCACCATCAACGTCAAGGCCCGGAGCCCAACCAGTACAGCTCCTACCGTGACTTCTTGGACACTCGCCCTCTTGTGTTCAAGGAAGCCACCGAACCGCTTGAGGCTGATGAGTGGCTCAACTCCATCACTCAGAAGTTCCGTTTGCTTCGTCTGACAGAAGAGCTCAAGGCGGAGTACGCGGCCCACATGTTGGAAGGACCCGCAGGTCTGTGGTAGGCCCAGTATCGTGCATCCTTGCCTGCAAATGCACGTGTCACTTGGGATCAGTTCTCCACCGCTATGCGCAACCATTACATCCCTAGTGGTTTGATGGAGATGAAGATTGCAGAGTTCATGAGGTTATTCCAGGGAACTAGGTCTATGTCCGAGTACCTCCACAGTTTCAACAACCTAGCTCGCTACGCCCCAGACTTTGTTGATACGGAGGCCAAGAAGATCGCAAGCTTCAAACGTGGCATGAGTGCCGCCATGCTTTCCAAGATGGGCAACAGTCACCGCACCACCTTCAGTGACTTCGTCAGTGACTGTCTCAATCAAGAGGCCAATGACATCCGGCTGGCAACAGAGACGCGCCGTCGTGCGAACGAAGGAGGTTCGTCTCAACAGAGGACCCCTTTCGGAGCACGTACCCCGTATCGCCCGCCTGTTACAGGAGCAAGATACCGTCCCCCACAGAGGAAGATCACCACCAACCGTCCCCGTCCCAGTTTTCAGAAGCCCTACACCGCCCCCATGATGCAGAACAAGAGCAAAGCAGGGAGTGCAGGAGGTTCCAAGACCTCATATGTGATTGGTTCATGCTATAACTGTGGTCAGACTGGACATCTATCACGTCAGTGCCCTCACCCAAAGAAGCAGTACACTCAGCCCCCACCTCGCGCAGGTCATGTGCATCACACCACCGTGGAAGAAGTGCCAGAAGGAGAGCCTGTCACCGCTGGTACGTTTCTTGTTAATCAATGCCCCGCAGTTGTGTTGTTTGATTCTGGAGCATCGCATTCTTTCATAAGTGAGAACTTTGTTTTGAGAAGTAACCTTGAGTTGATAGAGTTAGACCGGGGATATCAGATAAGTTCCGCCGGAGCTGTTCTCTCCGCGCGAAAAATGGCTAAAGGAGTGGAAATGACCTTTGGGAATAAGAAGGCCATAGTGGATCCTATCGTAATTCCTGGTCTAGGTCTGGATGTAATCTTGGGAATGGGTTGGATGAAACTCTGGAAGGTCAACCTTGATGTCGCAACGCGAGTAGTTTCTATGGTTAGCCCTCGTAGTGGGTCTACCTTTCGGTTCAAGTTACCTCGAAACCCCCATGAGATCGGATTGTTGTTCAATGTCACGGCAAAGCAGATAGCTGAGATCCCAATAGTGTGTGAGTTTCCAGATGTTTTTCCTGATGAGTTGCCTGGACTACCGCCAGATAGGGATGTGGAGTTTGCTATAGAGCTAATCCCTGGAACGGCACCCATATCTCGGAGACCGTATAGAATGCACGCTAAAGAGCTAGCAGAGCTTAAGGTTCAGTTGCAAGAACTTATGGATAAGGGTTTGATACGCCCTAGTTCGTCACCTTGGGGATGTCCCGCTATCTTTGTGAAGAAGAAGGATAAAACTTTAAGGATGTGTGTGGACTACCGACCGCTTAACGCAGTAACTATAAAGAACAAATATCCCTTACCCCGAATCGATGTCTTGTTTGATCAGTTGTCAAAGGCGAAAGTATTCTCCAAGATCGACCTGAGGTCAGGATACCATCAGATTAAGATCAGAAGAGAGGATGTACCAAAGACAGCTTTCTCTACCAGATACGGACTCTATGAGTATTTAGTTATGTCTTTTGGATTGACCAATGCACCGGCACATTTCATGTACCTGATGAATTCGGTCTTCATGCCAGAGTTGGATAAGTTTGTTGTAGTGTTCATCGATGACATCTTGGTATACTCTGAAAATGAGAAGGATCATGCTGAGCATCTATGAGTCGTTCTAACCCGGCTTAGAGAGCACAAGTTGTATGCTAAGTTCAGCAAGTGTGAGTTTTTGGTTGAAGAAGGTACCTTTCCTTGGTCATGTCCTTTCCGAGGAAGGAATCTCTGTGGACCCTTCTAAGGTACAAGAAGTTATGGATTGGCAAGCACCCACTACCGTACATGAGGTACGCAGCTTTTTGGGTTTGGCCGGATACTACCGTCGGTTCATTCCGGATTTTTCGAGAATAGCCAAGCCTATGACCCGTTTAACGCAGAAAAACAAGAAGTTCGAATGGACTCCAGAGTGTGAAACAGCTTTTCGCACTCTGCGAACGCTGTTGACATCCGCACCTATTCTGGCTCAGCCAAACTTGGAGGAACCTTTTGATGTGTTTTGTGACGCATCCAAGATTGGACTCGGATGTGTACTCATGCAAAATGGAAGAGTTATCGCCTATGCTTCTCGTCAGTTGAGACCGCACGAAGAGAATTATCCCACTCATGATTTAGAGTTAGCAGCCGTCGTGCATGCGCTCAAGATTTGGAGGCATTATCTTATGGGAAACCTATGTCATGTGTACACGGATCATAAAAGTCTGAAATATATCTTCACCCAGCCAGAGTTGAACATGAGGCAGAGACGATGGCTAGAGTTAATTAAGGATTACAACCTTGAAGTGCATTACCACCCCGGAAAAGCAAACGTTGTAGCCGATGCCTTGAGTCGCAAGACTCATTGCAACTCCCTACAACCACTTTTGGAAGATGGATTTAACCTTATGCACCCCGTTCTGGTGAACAACATCACTCTTCAGTGTACCTTGGAAAGTGACATCATCGAGAAACAAAAGACCAATGAAGAGATCTGTCAGATTAAGAAGAGGATGGAAACCAGTAGTTCTTTGAACTTCAGGACTGATGAGCAGGGAATCTTGTGGTATGACCAGAGGTTGGTTGTTCCTAAGGACACAGAGCTGAAAGAAAGAATTCTGAATGAAGCTCACAATTCAAAGTTATCCATTCACCCCGGAAGCAGTAAGATGTACCAGGATTTGAGAACCAGGTATTGGTGGTCAAAGATGAGGAAAGAAGTTGCAGCTTATGTTGCAAGATGTGATACTTGCTGCAGGGTAAAAGCTATACACCTAAGACCTGCCGGACTGTTACAACCGTTATCAATCCCAGAGTGGAAATGGGAAGAAATCAGTATGGATTTCATCACCGGCCTTCCCAATACTCAAAAAGGAAATGATTCTATCTGGGTTATCGTGGATCGGTTATCTAAAGTGGCTCACTTCATACCCATTAAGACTACACACCGCCCTCATCAGTATGCAGACTTGTATATCCAGAATATCTTGAGGCTACATGGGATTCTGAAGCGGATTGTCTCTGATAGAGGACCCCAGTTCATAGCACGTTTTTGGGAACAGTTGCACAAGGAACTAGGAACTAAATTGGTAAGAAGTTTCGCCTATCACCCCCAGACTGCAGGACAGACGGAGAGGGTAAATCAGATTTTGGAAGATATCCTAAGAGCTTGTGTTCTATCTTCAGGAGAGTCGTGGGAGAAATGGTTACCCCTTGCCGAGTTTTCATATAACAACAGCTATCAGGAAAGTATAAAGATGGCACCGTTTGAAGTTTTGTATGGACGAAGATGCAGAACCCCAGTAAATTGGGTTGAGTCAGGAGATCGAGGATTCTATGGGTCAGATTACGTGAAGGATGCTGAAGAGATTGTGCAAATAGTACAACAACATATCAAAGTAGCACAATCCTGACAGAAGAGTTATGCTGACACTCGAAGAAGACCCTTGGAATTTCAAGTAGGAGACTATGTGTATCTTAAGGTCTCACCTATGAGAAGGGTCCAACATTTTGGAATTAAGAAGAAGCTAGCACCTCGATATGTGGGACCCTACCAGATCATAGCAAAGAAAGGAGAAGTGGCATATGAAGTACAGTTACCCCCAGAGATGAGCACAGTTTTCCCAGTGTTCCACGTATCACAGTTGAAGAAGTGTCTTCGAGTTCCAGAACAAGAAGAAGTTCGGATTCCAGATGTCACGATCAGATCGGATCTGGAGTACTACGAGCAGCCCAAGGAAATAATGGACACCAAGACCCGAGAGACTCATACCCGGACAATGAAGACTTACAAGATTCTCTGGAGCAATCACGGACCTAACGATGCGACTTGGGAAACAGAGGAGTACTTACGCGTAAATTACCCCGCTTTTTATAAAGACCGGTACGTAACTCAAATCTCGGGACGAGATTTCTTTAAGGGGGGAAGGGCTGTGACACCCTAGTGTCAAGCACTGCATTAGGCACTGCAATTAGATACTAAGAAAGCATAAGCAATGCATTGCATCATTTCATGTGCATGAGAGTGCTTTTGTCTTTTGTTTATTTATTTGGATTTGGATTTCTATTGGACTTGATGATCTAAGTGGATTTCTGTTTTGGCAAAGAGTTTTATAAAATAGAGAACATTGAGTAGAGTGTTTTTCATGTTGGAGTTTTGACCTAGTTCAAAATAGTTTGTAAATAAAAATAAGTCAAACAAAATGGTTTATATTTCAAAATTGGCTTTGTTTATGTGGAGGATTTAAAAATGGTTTTCAGAAAAAGTGTCCTATATGAAAGTTGTAGAGAAAAATATTTGGAGCAACTTTTGTATTTGGGTCAAAACCTAGTTTGGAGTTTTTGAAACTGTTTTGAGTGGTCAAAGTTCGAAAAGTTTTTGGAAAAAGAAAAAGAAAAACGAATTTCTTCCGCGCCCCACTTTCGGCCCGTTTTGGCCTTTCGGCCCAGCTAGCGCCCGCGCCAGCCCGCTCCCGCTCAGCCGCGCGCGCCGCTCGCCCCGCCCGCGCGCCGCGCCGCGTCAGCCGACACGGCCGCGCCGTACGCCGGCCGGAGCGCCGCGTGGCGGCTTGCTCCTGCCGCAAATCTGCGCTCGCCTATCGCCGCGCGATCTTCTCCTCCGCGATCACACCACGATCCCGCTCGCCCACTCCCGCTTTGCATCGCCTGCCGCGCACCTCGCCGACCGCGCCGCTGCCGCGACGTCCCGTCGTCGGCCCCGCCACGACCACGCTCGCCCGCCGGCCGAGGCCCCGGCCAAGACGAGCAAAACCCAGAGCCCCCCTTCGCCCTCTCTCTCACTCGCACTCGCTCTCCCACTCTCACTCGCACTCTCACCTGCACACGAACGCGAACCGAGCGCTCCCCGCTCGCCGCGACCACCGCCGCAACCACCCTTCTCCGTTCCGACCACCACCCTCCATCGCCGTCCAATTCCTTCCGCACGCCGCTCCGCCTACGCCGTGCACACGCGGTGCGCGCGAAGGAACCGCCGGCCGAGCTCTACATCGCCGTCACCATCACCTCCCCCTTTCGGTCGCCGTCGCCGCCGAAGGAGGGCAAGTTCCCGTTCTTCATCGACCAAGCCTCCGCCAAGCCCCTTCTTCCTCCTCGAGCTTCACCGAGCCAAGGCAAAGTGAGAACATCACCCAGTCTCAACGCTACCGCCTCCCATCTCCCTCTCCTCCCCGGCCGAGCGCCATGGGCGCCGCCGCGGACCTCTCACGTGGCCAAGCTCCTCTGGAGCCATCCGAGCCAAACCAACTCCCTTGGTAGCTTCCCTAGGGTTCGTAGGAGCTTTTGTCTCCCCCAATTTCTCCGGCCATCGCCGGAAGCGGCGTAGCCGCGCGTTGCCGCCGCCACCGTGCGCCGCCGCTCGCCGCCGGCATGCTCCGGCCATACGCTGGCCAAACCATCACCACCGCTGGATGCGCATCGACGAGGCGAATCTATCTAGCCTAGCCTCGCCGCTGGAAACCTCACCGCCGGCGAGCAGCCGCTGGTCAACCCTCTCCCCTGTTTCTTCTCTCTCTGACGGGTGGGTCCCGTTGACCCATGGACCCCGCGCGTCAGCCTCTCCTTGGTCCATGGACCGCGTCCACCGAAGCCGAGCGCCGGGTGTTTTCAAAAGGATTTTTCTTTTAATGTTTTTCCTTTTTCCAGTAAATGCTTGTTATTTTTGTGTAGCACGTTTTACAAATCCAAATGAAGTACTTTCAGTTTTGCTAGCTTGCTTATGAGTAGATCTATCATGGAAAAATATGAAAGTATTTTTGGTAGAAGTTTATTTTACTGTTTTTATTTATTTTAGTTTATATGCTTTTGTTGTGATAAATGGAAATAAGTGTTTTATGGTTGAGATAATTCCTGGAAAATTTTGTGTAAGTGTATCATCATGTTTTACACCTGTGAAAAATATATGATGCACTATTTATGTAGAAAAAGTTTCTGTTATGGTTAAAAGTCCTTTTTGGCTGATTTTTTAGAATAAATATTAAGGTGTTTTATATGTCGAAATAAAATGTGGGAAAATTTGTATAGCCTCTGTTTATGATATCCAAGCTGAAAAAAATGTAAGCATGAGCTGTTATGTGCAGAAATCTGAAGTTGCTTTACAAAGGTGCTTTTCTGTATTTTCCTTTGGAAATTCATGTAAGAAATAGTATAATGTTTCTGTTCATGGAACTTTCTTGATAAGCATAAAATGTGAAGTAGAATCTGGGAAAAATGTGAAATTGAGTTTTGCACCCTTTTCCAGTAGGGTTGTAGTTCAATTGGTTTAAATTGGAATAAATTTGTTTATTTTGTGTAGGCTTGTATGTTTATGCTCTGGCCACAAATTCTCTACAGTAGGATGTGTATGAGTAGAAAAAGCCAGAAAAATTATGAAATCTGCTGTTTGACACTTTTTGAATGAGGAGCTAGTTCAAAGCACTTTTTTGGCAGTTTTCTTGTCATTTTTATATCTGCAGTTTTGTATTTTATTTTTGGCTAAAATTTGTTCAGTGGAGTCCAGCAACTGTTGTTTGCCTTCTGGAATTTTCGTGGATTTTTCTAAGTCCAGAAAAGTGCACTTGCATTTGAAACCTAAGTTTCTTTTGAATTATTAAATAAGAAAAAGGTGAATAAATGGATTTTGTTTTATGAAGAAATAAGTATTTACCTCAATGTCAAAAGTGGTTCAACAAGTTGGGTTTGTTGGTTTGCAAGAAATGCTCTTTTCATACCACACATCTTGCACCCGCATTGTAATTATTTATTAATCATCGCATGCAATAGGATCGACCCCTCCGGAGCCCGACCAGGAGCCAGAGACAAACGCAGCAGATCCCGGAGCTCCAGCAAGCCGAGGAAGCCGACCCCACATGCGATACTAACTTGCCCGAGTGCCCTTCCCACGAGGCCTCGGTCTTCACCCAAGGCAAGCCCCGGAGCATATTAAGCCTCCTATCTTTTGCAAATTAAATTACTTGAGTCCTTTTATATTGTGATGCATTAGGTTAGGAGTTGGAATGAATCCTACTTGCTGCATTACCATTCCTTGGGTATTGATTAATATCTACCTTGTTATCCTGTTATTTATTTACAATATAGAATTGCTTAGCTTGCTTAATAAAAGTAGTAGTTAAGAATATTTCCGTAATACCCTGATGGGTAGTTACCGGATCACGGTTGGCTATATTTGCTATTGTGGAAAAGAACCTGAGTTATAGTGAAATACGGTCAACTGGAAGGCAAGGCATAAGTTTGGAAACTTGGGGCAGTCCGTCCATTGGATCGTGTAGGTTTGTATCGATGTTGGCCCTCGTTCATTTTTGAACGCGCCCTTTTACTTAGGGATATGTCGGTGCCGTAATCATCGACCCCAAAGCCGGTTAGAAGCTGTTCGGGCCGGTCTCAA
The DNA here is from genome assembly GCA_009763385.1 of Coix lacryma-jobi var. lacryma-jobi. Lineage (NCBI taxonomy): Eukaryota > Viridiplantae > Streptophyta > Magnoliopsida > Poales > Poaceae > Coix > Coix lacryma-jobi. The sequence goes on along the minus strand of CM019822.1, from coordinate 52,983,772 downwards.
CCCGTGTCGTGCCCTCTAGTATGCAAATTGTGATCTGCAGCGTGAGGCCATCGCCAGGTTCCAATTGGGCGGTCCGTGCTGTGAGCCGCGACGATTACCACCACGAACAAGCATTGAGCGGTTGCCCAATGCATGGACCCGACGGGGAAAGTGTGGGCTGGTATTAAAGGTCTTTCACCAGCTGGTTTGGAATTCGATTCGAGTCGCCGTCTCCCCTGGTTAGTGGGAAACTATGGCGAGCTTCACCACGATACAACTCCATGTGATGATTTAAGGTTCAACTAAAATATGGATAAGTCAACTGGATATGGTTATATTATTGATTGATAGATTCAAGTGAGTGCTCTAGTACAGGTGAAAAACCTAGAATTAAGGAATAAGTCTAAAAATGGCCGCTCATCATTACCATCAGTTACCTCTTATCTGAAATTGAGCTTTTCGCAACTAAAAGATCCCAGCTCCACCCAAAAGACCTTGCATACCCTTGGAGTCTTTATTTTCAGTTGGACGGGTAAGTCTAGCTGAGTACATTCCCGTACTCAGGGTTTATCCCGTTGTTGCAGATGGCCAGGTCTACTTCGGCTATTGTAAGCACTGCCTCTACCCAGTGGAAGGTGATGAGGAGTAGGCCCAGGGCAGGGTCGTCCAGAAGCTTCCCTTTTTCTTTTGCTGGTCTGAGACTGTTGGTGACACATTATCTTAAAAAGGAGGAGTGAGTCATGTTGAGTGGGTTTTATCAAACAATGTTTACTTGGACCACATGTGTGGTGGTCGTGTTTTAAACTACTTCAGCTTCCGCACTTTTAGAATTCAGTATTGTAATAACTCCGTTTTAAATTCCGCACTCTGGTGTTAAATTCGGTTTCGTTTTCGCTGAGATGTATCTTTACGAATGTAATCCTTGAACGATGCGATCCTGTATGATGTACGGTGATAGAAATCCTTCGAGATTTCTGGACTACCGGGGTTATATGGGATCAAGTATGAGTTGAAGTCAGACGGATTTGGCTAAGACAGTACTTGAACTCTTATAATCAGGACGGTTCCACCACACAACACATGTCTGGTTACAACAAAAGCGACCATGATCGAGCTAAACAAAAGAAAGAGACTCCTAGTGAAACTAGCGCTCAAGCGTCTCCAGCGGCGGATGCGGCGTCGTCCACATCGGCGTCGATCATCGGCTCGTCAGCATGGGCCTCATCCTGCTGAGAAGCTGTCGTCAGGTACATCTGCTCGGCGACAGTCCTGGCGGTGCTCTCTGCTCGTGCGGTGGCACTTGCCTCGTCACGCTCCAGGGTGACCTGATGTAGCCTCTCTTGCAGTTGGACTACCTCGGCGTCGAACTACTCCTGTAGCTTCCTCTTGCTCTGGTATGTGGCGATGAGGGTAAAGGACACGGTCTCCAAGCTGTGCTCCAAACTCTCACATACCCCAACCAACGCTCCTGTGGCGCTCATCGCAGACGTCTCGCAAAAGAACCTGTCCTCAGCGCCTCCTGTCAGAACCGTCTCCAAAGTCTGCCTCCAGTGCAATGGAAAAGGTGATCCACGAGGGAACACTCCTGCCATGGCACTAGCAAGGTCGGCGGGGAAGCGGGCTATGATATCCTTCAACACCAGGTAAGCTGCCCTGTTGGCTCCATCCTTTACACAACTGCCTCTGGTGATCTCTGTCCATCCTGACCAATGGGGCTTGCTAGCCAAGGATTTGACCTTGACCTGCACTATGACCAATGAATCCTGCCCATAGATATCCTTCTGCCAAGAATACCGGGGCTCCTGTCCTTCCGCATATCCCACTGCCTGCAGAATCCTCCAAAGGATGGTTGGCAACCCAAAGTAGGACAAGAACGTGTTCTTGGTCAACTTTGTGGCCAAGCGATGGCGTGGGACTCCTCTGCCTTCGGTGGCCTTGCGAGCTGTCAACTTAGTCCGGGTCATCTGAAGAAACAAAAAGGGTTTCGAACTCTCGTGAGACGCATATTTAAGTTGGCAAATTTTTATAAGGAAAAAGGAACAACTTTTAATTAAGGGGAGGTAATGCAAGTGCAAGAACATAAACATGATGCATGATCGTACTTACGCTCTCGCTCACTAATAATGACTCGTAAGTCCTAATGTTCTAGTCGGTGGCAAGAACGATCTCTCATACGTTATCTACTCGTTCTAATCGATCACGTAGTTAGTGTACCTGCAGAAGATTCATTTCAGCCCAAGCAAAATCCCAATGATAAAATAATTGAGTATTGGCCCATACGTACGAAGGTACATAAAAGCTAATACTAAACACCATGCACCAATCGAGAAAACATACCCAGCACTTGATACCCTCGTATATGCTTGCGTAGAGCTCGCACATACTTGGTATAACAACACTCACCCTAGACCGACGGTTGGACGGTCATGCTCTCATGTCTCACCAAATTATTTTATGCATGTTTTCGCAATCGACGCATTCTCTTTCCCTCGAGAATGGACCAACAAATAAAAGATCCAGCATGAAGCAATATCCCTGAACCCTGTTAGCAGTTAAGCCACCTGAATCCTAGTATAGGGCTTAAGGACAAGTCTGGGCACATTTAGAATTTCAAAGTAGTTTTGAAAATAATTTTAAAATACCCATTTTAGTTCGAAAATAGCTCCTTACGAATGCAATAACTTGAACCATGCTTTGATACCAGTTGTGGCGGAACCGTCCAAATTATAAGAGCTCAAGTACCGTCTTAGCCAAAATCAGCTGACCTCGACTCATACTTGAACCCATATAACTCCGGTAGTCCGGAAATCTCGAAGGATTTCAAACAACTTACAACATACAGGATCGCATCGTTCAAGTACCACATTCGCGAGGATACAACAGTTGATAATTGAAATCGAAATTAACATCAGAGTGTGAAATCTTAAAAGTTATTACAACACTGAGTTTGAAGTGCGGAAGCTTAAATAGGTCTGAAACACGGCCACCACATACGTGGTCCAAATGAAACATTGTTTTTGATAACTCACTCCTCCTTTTTCAAATAGTGTGCCACCATTAGTCTTAGTCCAGCAAAAGCAAAGGAGAAGCTTCTAGATGACCCTGCCCTGAGCCTACTCCTCATCACCCTCCACGGGGTAGAGACAGTGCTTACAATAGCCGTAGTAGACCTGACCATCTCCAACAACGAGATAAACCCTGAGTACGGGAATGTACTCAGCTAGACTTACCCGTCTAACTGAAAATAAAAGACACCAAGGGTATGCAAGGCCTTTTTTTGGAGCTGGGAATTTAGTTGCGAAAAGCTCAATTTGAGGGGAGTAATATTTAATCGTATCGATGAGCAGTCAAGTTTTAAGCCTATCTCTCGTTCTAAGTTTGCATCTGAACTATTACATCCACTTGAGTCTAACAATCAATAATATAAACCATATCAGGTTGACTTATCCATATTTTAGTTGAACCTTAAACATCACATGGAGTTGTATCGTGGTGAAGCTTGACATAGTTTCTCACTAACTGGGGGAGACGGCGACTCGAATCAAATTACAAACCAGCTGGCGAGAAACCTTTAATACAAACCCACACTTTCCCGGTCGGGTCCATGCATTGGGTAACCGCTCGATACTGTCCGCGACTGGGAGCCGGACTGTCCGCCGGCAAAAACGCAGAAACCAAACAGTGCTGCAAGTCTGCTGGACAGGTCCCGGACTGTCCGCGGGGTTGTACCGCGGACTGTCTGCCGTTCACTCGACAGTGAACAGTCAGTGGTCTACACCTGACTGAACCAGCCAAATCTAGATCCCCGGACTGTCTGCCGCTGGGGGCGCGGACTGTCCGCGGATGAACAGAAAGCACAATTCTGCTCGGGATAAAAAGGCAAATCGATCGGAACTTCACCAAATCAAAAGGGGCTTTTTTCAAACTTCTTCAACGTGATCCTCTATGTATTGGGGTGCTAATCCTAAGAGATCATCGCACCAAACCAAGTCAATCAAGAGAGATTCGTGGATCACCAAAAAAGGGAAAGAGCGAAGAACAAACGCGAAATCGTCGAGGGTAGCTTTTAGAGGCTCAGCTACCGAACCCGCACCGTAGACGGGATGTGGTTCGCACACCCCGAGTCCCATTACCGATGCCGGAGCATGTCCATCCTTCACGCCGAGCACAGTGCATTCGCCATCCTTCTCGGCCTCCTGCCAAGTGTCACGACACCATCACCTTCCTCCCGACTCGGCCGATGCACCGCACATCCCCATGTCCTCTTGCTTGTCAATGCCACGTGCCAGCTACCACAGCTGGTCCTCAGGTCTCCTGGTCCGTCGGTCCAAGCTCCATGTCCGCCCTTCACCGTTCCCGATCCGTCAGCACGGCACGTCCCTACTTGACCTTCACCTCACCTTCGACCACTGCCCGAGCTCCGCACCTGCACATCAACACAGCCAAGAGACATGTTGCCCGTTGATCGATCACTCATCACTCAGGAAGGGAACCACAAGGGCACATATCAACCTTGTGTTCTCAATCTCCCTCTTGATGAGTGCATCGTCAACTCATAGTAACCGTAACCAAAATAGAAAGAAAGAAGAATTGGGTAGAAGGAGAAAAACTCACTCGAAATGCCCAAAAGCCAGAGAAAAGGCCGAAGAAGGACAAATCGAGATAAGCGAAGCTTGGCCCCCAAAGACATGGGCAACGGTTCGACACAACCAAGCAAGAGATCGGAGCAACAACTCATCAAGGAGCAAAACTCGATCAAAACAAAGCACAAGACTTGATTTCCAAAGACATGGGCAACAGCTCGACGCAACCAAGTCAGAAACAAGCTAGTCCTCAAGAAGAGGCAGAAAGGACTCAACACCACTAGCGGAAGGCTCTATACCAAATGAAGACTGCATAAGAAGCAGCTACTGCTAGTCCCTCAAAATAGAGGCACAGAGGCTCAACACAACCAGCAGTAAGCTCGATACAAATCAAGAACCATCAAAATATGATGAAAAACAGTTAGTCCCTCAAGACAGTGGCACTGAGGCTCGACACAACTAGCCGAAAAGATCGATATCAATTAAAAAACGACTTAGAGCAACATAGGAAGGAAGACTCCCCCTTACTCAAAGAACTCCCCCTCAACAAGAGAAGCATAAATTGCAAATTGTCACCACAAAGACACTTCTCTCCCTTGGGGGCAAATTGCAATCAATAAGAGCGGGGAAAAGAGCTCAAAAGAGCAAAACGAAGCTAGGTCATGCCTATCGGAGTCAAACACATGCATATGGGATAAAAATGCATGTTAGCAGCTTCAGGTATATACTCGAGAGAGTGGATAAATGCTCTAAAGAGTGCTGATCCGACTACATAGCAACACGCAAAGTGCTAGCAAAGGCTCAAACTGATCACCGAATACAAGATATGAATGCATAAGTCAGGTGAGCAGTTCTTAAGCCATTCAGAAAGGGGTTTCACCATCAAAATAGCACTGAACATGTATAGACAAGAAGTCAAACAAGTGCTAAACATGTATACAAGGTGAACTACCCCTAGCAAAGTTCAATCATCATGCTATAGAGTGAAACATGGACTTGTGTTTTCAGATTTTATTAGAGAAATTGCAGCGGTTATTAACACAAGTTCAAATTCAGTATGTGATTGCGAGAGGTTGAAAGCTTGTCATTGCCTAACTTTTCAACCGTGCTAAGCCTATGCATATGCAATTAGAAGCTTAAAGCATCGGTTTCGGTCTTGCACTACACGACTCAAGTTTAACTCAAAGTGCTATGAGAAACAGTCTCGATACCGTGATGTGCTGACAAAGCAATCTCATCTCGATCTTTTCAATTCACTAACACTTGGTTCATTTTAAGCAAGATATGAACAGTTCAAGCAAGTGAAGGACTCAAAACTAGAGACATAGCAACCTAGCATATATGAAATAGCTCAAAGTGACCTCAACACATCCTACACATGCTAGTTGCCAATCTCAATGGTTGACATGTATCAAATTTTAAGTTCTTTAAGCATGTTCAACATTCTGAAAAATACAGCTTAGCTCACAACATGTATCAGTGATTAGGGAGAGCCTAAGCTACAAGCAACCTCATATATCATCGAAGCATACACTAATCAGAGCATAAGTTCATTCTCAAGATTATAGATATGAAGCTTGAAAATGCAAGATGCATACAGAATGAAAGACAGAATCAGAGCCAAAACAAAACCAACAAGACTCAAGACCCAAAAACAAAAAGGATCAGAAAGTCAGTCTATGGTACATCAAAATGCTTCCCCCATCTAAAAGGGGAAACACACACCAAGCTCACCTCTCAACCTAGCAAAAGTTGAGAGATCCAAAGGCTTGGTGAAAATATCTGCAACCTGGTTATGGGTGTCTACATGCCTAAGATCAATGTCACCTTTCTCATAATGATCACGAAGAAAGTGAAAGCGAACATCGATGTGTTTGGTCTTGGAGTGAAGAACAGGGTTCTTTGCTACACTAATGGCTGAAGTGCTGTCGCAAAGCAAAGGGACCCGACTGAAATCCAGACCAAAATCACGCAAAGAAGCAACCATCCATAAAAGCTGCGAAGCACAAGAAGCAGCGGCAACATACTCGACTTCTGTAGTAGACTGGGCTACGTTCGACAGTTTGCGAGAAGACCATGAAACCAGTGAAGAGCCAAGAAATTGACAAGTCCCAGAAGTAGACTTGCGCTCAAGCCAACAGCCGGCAAAATCCACATCAGAGTAACCACAAAGCGAAAGAGTCGAAGAAGAAGAGTACCAAAGTCCGAACTCAGGAGTGTATCGGAGGTACCTCATGATGCGCTTGACTGCTTGCTTGTGGGAAGTCCGAGGGGACGCCTGAAAATGAGCGCATAGACACACAGAAAACTGTATGTCCGGCCTCGTTGCCGTCAGGTACAGGAGCGAGCCGATCATGCTCCTGTACTCCTTCTGGTCAACAGCCTCTCCGTCCTGGTCCGCGTCCATCGCAGCAGTCGTCGCCATGGACGTCGTAAGAGGCTTTGCCTCGCCCATGTCGAACTTCTTCAGGATGTCCTTCGTGTACTTTCCTTGATGCACGAACGTCCCGTCTCGGGTTTGCTTGATTTGCAACCCGAGGAAGAAGACCAACTCACCCACCATACTCATCTCAAACTCCCTGCTCATGGTATCTGCAAACTTGGCAACAAGTGCGTGAGAGGAGCCACCAAAGATGATATCATCCACGTAAATCTGGACTAACAGGGTGTCACTGCCTTGCTTGAGGAGAAACAAAGTTCTATCAACCCGTCCCATTTTAAAACCCTTGGAGAGTAAAAAGGTTTTCAAACGATCATACCACGCTCTCGGGGCTTGTTTCAAACCATACAAAGCTTTTGAAAGTTTATAGACATGGTTTGGAAACTTGGGATCCTCAAAACCAGGGGGTTGCCTAACATAAACCTCTTCCTCTATATACTCATTCAAGAAAGCACTCTTGACATCCATCTGATAAAGCTTAAAACCCTTCGAAGCAGCAAAGGCTAGGAGGATTCTAATGGCTTCTAAATGGGCTACAGGGGCAAAGGTTTCCTCATAGTCTATCCCCTCTTTTTGGCAGAAACCCTGGGCTACTAGCCTAGCCTTGTTCCTCACTACCATCCCATCCTCACCCTCTTTGTTTTTGAAAACCCATTTGGTACCTATAGGGTGGCATTCTGGTGGAGGTGGAACTAGGGTCCAAACTTGGTTTCGCTCAAAGTTTTCTAGCTCCTCATGCATGGCATTAACCCAGTTAGAATCAGAAAGGGCGTGTCCAACATCTTTGAGCTCAAAAGAAGCAACGAATGCAGAATGAGCAAAGTGAGAGATTCCATACGCTCGCGACCGCGTAACTCGCTGGTCGATGCCGCCGATCATCTGCTGTGGGGGGTGAACTTGCTGAACGCTTCAGGGCACTTGCCTCACCGAAGTCGCCTCCCCCTCGCCAGATGCAGTCGCTCCCTCAGGTGCAGCGGGTGCTCGCTGGAGAGGTGGCTCTAGAGGACCCCAGTAAGAGAATGTCATGGGATCGGGTCCTCGAGTTGAAGTAGACGTCGCAGGATCGACGAGGGCAGCCAGTGGAGTTGGCTCGGGATCACCCCAATCGGCATTCTCTTGCTCCTCCTCCACAAAGATGGTCTCTCCCAGCTCCTGTTCTCTTGCAACATCAAAAGCAGAAGAAACACAAGACATAGTCTCGTCAAATGTGACCTCGCAGGTCTCCACTATCCGGTTAGTTTCAAGGTTAAGAACTCGATAAACGCGCGAATGCGAAGCATAACCAAGAAACACGCCATCAGCAGAGCGAGATTCAAATTTGTCCAAATTGCCTTGCTTCAGGATAAAGCACTTACACCCAAACACCCGAAAATGAGACACCTTGGGTACCCGTCCAAAACGCAACTCATTAGAAGTTTTCTTCATGAAAGCTCGAAGAAAGATGCGATTTGAAACATGGCAAGCGGTGTTGATTGCCTCGGCCCAAAAACGCCTAGGAGTCCTATGCTCATCGAGCATCGTCCTGGTCATCTCAACAAGGGTCCGGTTCTTGCGCTCAACAACACCGTTCTGCTGGGGGACATAAGGAGAAGATAACTGATGCTCGATTCCATTAGAAGAACAGAAAGAAGCAAACTGAGAGTTATCAAACTCAGTACCATTATCGCTACAAATATCTCTAATGCTATCAGGAGGAAACTCAGTTTTCAACTTCAAAATCAGATCACGAGCAAAAGGAAAAACTCCATCCTTACCCTCCATGAAGAACACCCAAGAATACATCAAAAAACCGTCGACGATCACTAGAACGTACCACTTCCCACCCGCTGAGCAAACCCGAGCTGGACCAACTGTGTCCATATGTAAAAGCTCGCCGGGTCGCTTTGTCATCACCTGATTAACAGGTGGGTGTGAAGCAGCAACCATCTTCCCGTGACGACAAGGATGGCAGACAAGGTCCTTCTGAAACTTAAGCTTGGGCAATCCTTGGATTAGGCCAAGTGAGCTAAGTCTTGCAAGCAAGTCAAAACTCAAGTGACCGAGCCTCCTATGCCACTTCCACAAATCAAAAGAAGGACCAGCCATCAAACATCTAGCAGAGCCGAACGAACGAGAAAAATTGGCTCTGAAAACACGGCCAAAAGGGACGATCCAACAAACAAGATATTCCTGATTGTCTAAAACACGACTCAAACCCTTCTTAAAGCGCACTTCACAATCATCCTCAAGAAGTTGCGAAACAGAAAGAAAATTGTAATGCAAGTTCGAAACCAAAGCAACATCCTTAAGAACAAAGTTCTCATTGAGCCGAATAGCTCCTTGAGAAACAACCTTACCTCTACTATTATCCCCGAAAGTGATGTACTCCTTGTGCATCACGGGGCTAAGGCTGGAGAACCGTTCCTTCTTTCCGGTCATGTGGCATGAACACCCGGAATCCATGAGCCACATGTTCTCCAACCGAAGTTCCTGCATCAATAGAAAGGCAGGAAGTGAGCGTATGGCACAACACTAAGGTTAGTATACTGAGAAGGATACCAGTGCTGTGTCATAGGCCCAGAAAAAGTGTTAGGAGCAACGCCAAACTGTCCTCGTCCCATGGGTGGATAGCGATCACCACCAAACTGAAAAGATGGTCCGCTATGGAACGGAAAACCTCCAAACTCACCACTATGTCCCATCTGAGCAAAGCGATCACCACCATACTAAAAAGGTGGTCCGCTATGGGACTGAGCAGCAAAACCTCTTACACTCGGCTCACGGTCGTATTGAGGACGACCAGAACCGCGACGGGCACGACCACCACCCTGTGGTCTAGCTGCCTGGGGCCTAGCAACCTGAGGAGGTGCACCTCCAGGCCTAGTGCCCTGCCTCTGAACTCCCCGACCTTGCACACCATGAAGAGGGTGGTGCCTGGCCTGGTTGTTCAGCTCCAACTCCTTCCTAGCGTCTCTCTTCCTCCGAAAGCAAAACTCAGCTAGGTGACCCTCACGGTGACAGTACTCGCACTCAAACCTCACCACTCTCTTGGGTTGTTGGTTCCTAGTGTTGCGAGGGTTGTTCACTCTGGCTGGCTGCTTGCCCTTCGGAAGGGGATCACTAGAGACGTCAGGAAGGGTGTCAAGTGTGTTCCTAAGATGGTTAGGTTTTGGAATCCACACTTGCTTGCGAGGTGGAGCCTTGGGAGGTTCATCAAGGATGCCATCCTTGGTGATAGGCTTGGGAAACTCAGGTGGGGTGATCTTGGTGAGCTTAGGGATAGCGGATGGCTTCTCACTTGGGTTCACTCCGCTAAACTCACCGATTTTGCCAAAGGTACTAGCGCCCTTCCCACCTGAAGCAAAGCCTACTCCCGAGCAATTAGTTCCCCTCTTGAACTGACTGATCATCTTGCCCAACTGCGGCTCACTGCATGACACCCAACTCAGGATGGACCGAAGGTATGTGTTTTCCTCCTCGGTTTGCATCCTGTCATGCTGACAGTTAGCAATTTCAAGCTCCATCCCCACGCATCGCTCACATGGAGCGGACAAAGTGCTAACTGAGCTGGCCTTCAAGGCTTCAGCAAACTTGGCATTAACTTCTGCCAACTCAGTTCGCAAGCTAGGACAAAGCTTGCACGCACCAAGCAGAAAGGACCTTGCCTTCACTTCCTCCAGCTCCTTCTTCAGAGAGGGACACTCTTTGCAATCACCTACCAAGTCTAGCCTACTCTTCAGCTCATCATACACCTCAATCAAGGAGGCATACTTGGTTTGCAAGGTGGCAAAGTTTGTCATATGCATCATGCACTCCTCACACTCCTCCACATCGGTCACCTTCACCTCAGACCTAGCTAACTCAAGCTCCTTAAGCGCCTCATTCATCTTAGCCTTAAACTCATTGCGCTCTCGGATAGCTCGCTTGAGTTGCTTGTCCTGAGCGAGAACTATGTCGACAAGAGAATCGCGCTCACCGGTAAGGCGATCGACAAGAGAAGAGGTTGATACCTCGGAAGCATCATCGTCATCATCGTCGTCGTCGGTGTCCTTTGTCTGGCATTTGGCGTCCTCTTCGTCCAAGGCCATGGTGCAGAGACCCTTGGAGGAGTGGCTGAAGAAGCAGAGTCCGTTGAAGCGTTCTTCAGTCTTGTGCTCGGACCCATCATCGCTGGAGTCGCAGTCGGAGGTCTTCTCGCCGTCACTGATGGTGGCGAGGAAGGAACGCCGACCGGCGTCGAAAGCCTTCTCCATGTCCTCTCGGCGATAGCTGCCCTTCTTCTTCTTCCCGGCCTTGTTCTCCAGCTTGCCCTTGCGCCTGGAGTTGCGGTTCTTGCCGGGGAAGTTCTTATCATTCTTGGGGCAGTTTGCCATGAAGTGGTCTAGGTCACCACACTTGTAGCAGCCCTCGTGTGCGCCACCACGCCGGCGATTCAGACGGTTGTTATGAAACCGCGAGAACCGGGTGATGACGAGGGCGAGCTCGTCGTCTCCAACCACCTCCAACTGCTCCTCCGTGACTGTAAGCAAAGATGACAAAGAAAACAGAGGAGGTGAAGGATCAGCAGAGAAAGTCGATCCACCTGTGCCTGAGACCAAAGCCATGGTATGTGAAGATGGGTTCTTCAGCTTGGCCTGAGTCAGGTGATCGATCTCGGTGGACTTGAGCTTGCTGAACAGCTCGTCCACGGTGAGGGTGTCATAAGATGTAGACTCTATGATGGTCGACACCTTCACCTCCCATACCCTCCGATCCAGGGCGTATAGCAACTTGAGAGCCCTCTCATGATCGTCATAGGGTAGGTTAGCCCGATTGGCACGCATCTTGTTCACAATCATTTGGAAACGAGCGAACATGGCGTCAATCGTCTCTCCCTCCAACTGAACAAAGTTCTCGTACTCGCGCTTGTACGTCTTGAAGAGTCTGGTCTTGACCTAAGCGGTCCCCTCGTGATAGCTCTGAAGCTTCACCCAGATCTCTCATGCCGTCTCAAGCTCAGAGATACGCTCGAAATCAGGAAGGGAGATGCAGGCCAAAAGAGCGTTACGAGCTCGATCTCAAGTGGAATCAAAAATCATCTCACGGAGAGGAAGAACGGGGCAAATCTCCGGGAGATGAAAAACCAAAACGTGAAGAACACAACACACAAGACACAAATTCGATTTCAGCCGAAATTCCTCCACACGATGAGACAACGAGAATACGGTCTCGTTTCCTCAAAAGATCCAAATACACAGAGGTATGATTCCCGTCTCTAAGGATCGCTTGCAGCGAGGTATGATTAGAACCTAAGCAGGGGGCTAGAGAGAGAGAGCTCAGGAATAAATGGCTGCAAGGATAAGGAGAGAGGAGGGGTGCCTCTCTTATTTATAGCCTAAAACAATAATCCCCTTTCCACCCCTAGATACAAGAGCGAAGCGGCCAACCCTAGGGGTATCCTGGTCCAACTCTGCTGATGGTTGATCCGACGGACCCGCGCCCATCTCATCCTTAGCTTCGCCTCGACGCAAGCCTCAGGATGCCGCCACGTGCCGCCCTGTCGACCGCCGCGCCTACCTCACGGATAGCTGCGCCGCCACGCCAGCCTCTCCACGCTGCCACGCGTCGACCGTCCTTTTTGCGGACCTCCCCCCGGTTTTGAGGCCGAAACCGGGAAACCTGGGCTTCCCCCCCGGTTTTGAGGCTGAAACCGGGAAACCTGTCCTTAGGTTGAGTTTTGTGGCCCAAACTTAGAAACCCGCGCGCCTAGGTTTTGAGGCCCAAACCTGGAAACCGTCCACGCCGAGTTTTGAGGCCCAAACTCGGAAACCGGCCACCCCGAGTTTTGAGGCCCAAACTCGGAAACCGTCGAGGGTAGCTTTTAGAGGCTCAGCTACTGAACCCGCGCCGTAGACGGGATGTGGTTCGCACACCCGGAGTCCCATTACCGATGTCGGAGCATGTCCATCCTCCACGCCGGGCACAATGCATTCGCCATCCTTCTCGGCCTCCCGCCAAGTGTCACGACACCATCACCTTCCTCCCGACTCGGCCGATGCACCGCACATCCCCATGTCCTCTTGCTTGTCAACGCCACATGCCAGCTACCACAGCTGGTCCTCAGGTCTCCTGGTCCGTCGGTCCAAGCTCCACGTCCGCCCTTCACCGTTCCCGGTCCGTCGGCACGACACGTCCCTACTTGACCTTCACCTCACCTTCGACCACTGCCCGAGCTCCGCACCTGCACATCAACACAGCCAAGAGACATGTTGCCCGTTGATCGATCACTCATCACTCAGGAAGGGAACCACAAGGGCACATATCAACCTTGTGTTCTCACCTTCCCAACTCGGTGACCACTTGCCAAACCTATTACTCCTTGATCCAAGTGGAAGTATAGCCTTCCACGCTAACTCTCCCACCTGAAATGATTTGCTTTTTACTTTCTTATTGTAAGCTTTGGCAACCCAGACTTTATCTTTCTCCATCTCCTTGAGAGCTTTTAACCTCTTATCGGTCACTTCGTCAATGTTGTCCATCATTGCATCATGATACATAATAGCAGATAAATCATTTTCCTTAACAAGTCTATATGCATCTAGATTTACTTCGACACGCAACACAACTTCTTGACCATATACTAACTCAAAAGGAGTAACCCTCATAGCACCATGCCTTGATATGCGATGTGCCCATAGAGCTTTAGACAAAACCTCATGCCACCTTCTCGGGTTATCCTCAATCTTCTTCTTGATAAGCTTGATCAAAGTCTTATTACTGGACTCAGCTTGACCATTAGCTTGAGCGTAATATGGAGATGAATTGAGCATATTTATCTTATATAATTCGCAAAATCTCATACCTCTTTGGAAATAAAAGATGTCCCTTGATCTATAGTTAACGTCTGAGGGATGTCGAATCTATGTATAATATGCTCAGTAATAAACTTAATTACCTCCTTGTGTGTCATGTTCTTCAAAGGTACCGCCTCAGTCCACTTAGTTAAATAATTTATAGCGACCAAGACAAAATGATGTCCCTTTGAAGATGGGGGATGAATTTGGCCAATGAAGTCTAGCCCCCAACCATGAAAAGGCCACGGTTTGATGATAGGATGAAGCATAGCAGCAGGCGCAAGCTGTATATTTCCAAACCGTTGACATTTTTCACACCCCTTATAGTAACGAAAATAATCGATCATCATAGTAGGCCAATAAAAACTGGCTCTACGCAGCAACCACTTCATTTTCGGGGTCGATTGATGCGTACCACAAATACCTTCATGGACCTATTCCATAGCTACTCTTGCTTGATCAGACCTAAACACTTAAGTAACAAGTCTTCAGCGGTCCTCCGGTAAAGCTCATTATTATGTGGCACATATTTAAATGCACTCCGCTGAACACTTTTATCAACTCTAGTACTTGGATCACAAAAATATTTCAACAAGGGAGTCCTCCAATCTTCCAAATCGGTCTCGCTTTCATTAATAATTAAGCTGGGCCAATTTGGAAGTTCCGTGGATGAACCATCTAGGTTATCCGTTCCGGGACCGACCAGGTCAATTGGGCAAATCGACCGAGTTTGTTCATAGCCGACCTTGTCGGCCGAGCAAACTGACTGATCAAGTTTAAAACTGACCTGGTCGCCTGGGCAGACCGACTGAATCAGCTTAAAACCTACTTGGTCGGCTACACAAGCTGATTGAGCCAGTTCTTTGTAACCTGCATGTGAAATTCCCATAGGTTAATGCATCGGCTTCTCCTTTACGTGAAAATTACGCTTTCCGATGTTATAGCCAGATGTCGGTTGAGCTAACATGTTGGCTTTATGATTTTCATGCCTCAGGATATGTCGAATTTGGAATTCGGTAAAATGAGCAATGATGTCAAGGCATATATCAAGTTAAGTATTTAGTGATCCTTCTAAACATTGAAACTCACCAGTAACTTATTGTACTACTAGCAAGGAATCACCATAAGCCTCAACATGTTTTACTTCCATGGAGTACAGTATTTCTAGGCCGAATAAAAGAGCTTCATATTCGGCTTGATTGTTGGTGCAAAAGTAATCTAACTGGCTTGACATGTCAAATTCAGCAGCATTGGGAGAAATAATGACTACGCCAACACCTTGCCCCCCTTTACAAGCCGATCCATCAAAATAAAGTTTTCATGGTGTAACAGTAAGGTAATTAATCTCATCTTCTAGATTAATACCATGTTCAACAATAAAATAGTGTGCTACGAGGGTTACTCCTTTTGATAACTCACTCCTCCTTTTTCAAATAGTGTGCCACCATTAGTCTTAGTCCAGCAAAAGCAAAGGAGAAGCTTCTAGATGACCCTGCCCTGAGCCTACTCCTCATCACCCTGCACGGGGTAGAGACAATTCTTACAATAGCCGTAGTAGACCTGGCCATCTCCAACAACGGGATGAACCCTGAGTACGGGAATGTACTCAGCTAGACTTACCCGTCCAACTGAAAATAAAAGACACCAAGGGTATGCAAGGCCTTTTTTTGGAGCTGGGAATTTAGTTGCGAAAAGCTCAATTTGAGGGGACTAATATTTAATCGTATCGATGAGCAGTCAAATTTTAAGCCTATCTCTCGTTCTAAGTTTGCATCTGAACTATTACATCCACTTGAGTCTAACAATCAATAATATAAACCATATCAGGTTGACTTATCCACATTTTAGTTGAACCTTAAACATCACATGGAGTTGTATCATGGTGAAGCTCGACACAGTTTCCCACTAACCGGGGGAGACGGCGACTCGAATCGAATTACAAACCAGCTGGCAAGAAACCTTTAATACAAGCCCACACTTTCCCCGTCGGGTCCATGCATTGGGTAACCGCTCGATACTGTTTGTGGTGGTAATCATCGCGGTTCAAGCACGGACCACCCAATTAGAACTATACGATGGCCATTCCGGGGCAGATCGTGTTTCCACACTAGAGGGTGCGACACGGGTTGAGACCGGCCCGAACAGCGTCTAACCGGCTTCGGGGTCTGTGGGGATATTACACCCGTATACCCCATGGCACGACTTGGGCTCTCCTGCTGATACGACCCAACTAGAGGGCCTTGCGGCCCGCAACCAGGCCGTCGCGGCCGCCAAGGACTCTCCTGATGACTTGCTCGACAAGGAAGATCCGAATAGATAGACCCGGATTCCTTGCCAAAAGGAACCGATTGTAATCTGTTAGGATTCGGCAAGTTGTAACCCTGCTCCTCGGCTATATAAGGCAAGCAGGGATCCCCTCCAAACTCACGCCATATTCCAATCCATCAATACAAACCAGCCACCGGAACACGGGACGTAGGGTATTACGGCGACTTGCCGGCCCGAACCTGTCTAAATCGCCGTCTCACGTCCCTGTGTCTACGCTTTGCAGACGTCTCGCACGCCTCCACCGCTCAATCCACTACCTTGGGCATACCCTTCGGTAGACTATCGACCATATTTCATCGACAGTTAGCGCGCCTGGTAGGGGGTGTGTGCTACGACACCATGATCTGCCAAGCGGTCACTTTCCCTCGCTCCATGGTTCTTCCGGAGGCGGGCACCACTTTTCAGATCAGATCTATGATCTGGACAGTGGGCGACCACGCTCCTGCTCCATTAATTATGGAATCTGCGCAGCTTCCTGCGCCGAACGCTCTGCTGTCCCTCTGCAGCGTCATCAAGCCGACACCCCGCCCGCCAAGAATCATCCCTTGCGATGACCTGATCGAAGCCATCGACCGAGCTAACCAAGGAATCATAGAATGCATCGACGCCATCGAGGTAGCTCGCATACAGCTTTCCGACCAATCTTGCCTTGAGCTATTTTCAGGTACATCATCGGGAGTTTCTAGCGCTCGTCCCACCCACCGCCCCATATCGGATCTGCGTCCGACTCGTCGCCGCACTTCGTCTCCAACGTCCATGCCCTTCGGGCTCCGCGACGCGGTCCCTACATATCAGCATCAGGCGCTGCGACAATCTCCGACCAGCTCCAGTCTTCTGGTTCCGACCAGATGCCTCCAACCAGCGTGCACGCCCAGACGACTCCATGTCCACTTGTCGGCATGGTGACTCTCCAAGAAATCTCCAGCGACACCATCTCGGCGACTTCGGCGTCCGGATCTACCACGACAAACGGCTCCACCTCCACGCGGTCTACGACCATTATCTCCACCGAATCTGAGGTCGGCTTCCCACCATATCGCGGTGGCATCATCTTCAACGTCTCCGCCAACAGTCCTCCACCTCCAAATGAAACAGAAGGCGAACGCGCCAATCAGGAGCAACGAAACATCGACCGGCAGCGCCGACGTGACGACGAGCGACGCGACCAGGAGCGCCGCGACCAGGAGCATCGCGACAACGAATGACGCCGGGATCACGACAATGCTGGAGGCCGCAACCTCATCTACGAATTCGACAGGGTCGATGATCAACCCGTTTACCCGACCCCAAGCGCCAACCTCGCCGTCGTCTACAACAAACTCTCCAAGCTTCCGGTAACCCTGAAGCTACAGAAGGTTGTCCCCCACGTCAAGGCTGCTGCCGTGCAGTGCAACAAAAAGGGGCGCTATCCCTCACCATCTGGATCGTCGTACAGCGGGACGCCACCAAGCCCACATCCCTCGCGTCGACGGCGATCACCGCCATGCCGCGACCAGGAAGTCTCCCAAGGCAATCGTGCCTGCGATCAAGCTCCAGCTCCCGACGCCTCGATAGGGCCACGCCCTTTCGCCTCCCGACTCCGAGCCATCCAATGGCCTCAGGGTTTCAAGGTCACCACGGTGGACAAGTACGACGGAAAGGCCAACTCAGAGCAGTGGCTCACCACGTACGAAATCGCCATTCAAGCAGCCAGAGGAGGATCTGACGTGATGGCCAAGTACCTCCCCGTCATGTTGTCGTCTTCAGCCAACAGTTGGCTCCACAAGCTCGCGGAGAACTCCATCGACACATGGGAGTAGCTGAAGGAAGTTTTCGTCAAGACGTACAGTTCCACCTGCGTCCAACCAGGAATGCGCTACGACCTCCAAAACGTCCACCAGGAGCGTGAAGAAAGCCTCCGGAGCTACATCCAACGATTCTCCAACATGCGCCTCACGATTCCGGAGATTGCCAACGCAGAAACCATCTCCACGTTCTCCAACGGTCTGCGCCATAAGGAGCTCCGCGACAAGATCATCCGGAAGAAGGTAGCCACGGTCACCGAACTAATGACGATCACCAACTCCTACGCCGACGCCGCCGACGCCCATCGCCACCACGAACGCCCGCGTCGCCCATCACAATCCCAGGAGCGTCTCCGTGATGATGATCGCCGCAATGAATGACGCAATGAAGGACGCGACCACCGCGACGACCGAGATTGCCGGCATGATCGGCCAGAGTCTTCCCGTCAGAGAACGGACCACCGTCGGCGCGACCGTCGCTACATCGCCAACACCAATACTCGACGAGGCGCACCTATGACAACGACTACGAGAAGTTCCTCAACGGCCCTTGTCCTCTCCACAAAGGCGCCAGACACTCCATGCGCGAGTGCGACACCATCGCCCGCAACGTCCGCTGGAGCGACGACAAGCGACCGCGAATCGACAACGACAAGGACAAGGATGCCGACTGTCGGGCCCTCATCCTGAGAGTCCAAACATCCCCATATTTGCGCTAGGATCATGCACAAATATGTACGGGATCAACAGAAATGATATACAAATTTAAAGATAAATACCGAACTTTATTAATCCTAGCGAATAAAAGGGTTCATACATAAAGGGTCTGGGGTTCACACCTAGGTGGGTGATATATTACAACAGGGTCAAGGCTTTTATTTATATCACTTGACCAAAACACACTACTGTGGCGAACACGTAACAGGTTGCGGAAGCTACTAAGGCGGTAGTCGATGCGTAGCGGCGTCTATCCTCACAGGCAAGCTAGAGTGTAGGCATAGACCCTATCCTAATGATTCCATCATGGTCGCGGTCGCTATCACTGGTCCTCCTAGAAGTCCTCCTCGTTGTAGCCAGGTTCTCCTTCGTCTTCATAATCTGTGTGTCAACAACGGGTGAGTACATAGAGTACTCAGCAAGTCCTATAGGAATAACAAGAATAAAAGAGAGGTTGGGCCATAGGAGAGTGTCATCCTTCTCGCTAGTTCCCGGTTAGTTTAGAAACATAGGCAACATTATCACAAGTTCATGGTTGTGCTAGTGCAAGAATTGTTATTAACCTAACCTTAGGTGACCTCATCTCGGCGATTGCCCATAACCAAGGACGTGGCTATTCGAATAGGATTTAGGTAATTCTACTGCAGCAGATGTCCAATTTTCCCCACACGATGGAGTGAACTCGACCATGATCAGTGGCCTCGTCTACTCCAACAAAGAACATACCCGAGAGGACGCATCCATAGGGTCCATGTAACCCTCACCACGGTTTACACAGGGGCCAGAAAACAGACCACGCATGGTCCAACTGGCCAAATCAATATCATAAAAGAGGGGGCTCGCACACGGCCCAACAGGAATTTAACGTGGAGGATCACTTAGCAACCACGCCGACCGGGCCACGAGAGATCACTTAGCAGTCATGCCTTCTCCTGTCAAACCGTTGTCTCCCGACCTCCAGGTAGGTGTTACACTTATGCCTATCGGGGTGTGAAACTAGTCCTAGCCATATAGGCGTGTGGCTGGACGCATTTCTGACCAAGTTTGGTGGCCTATGAAACTAGGCAAACAAGTGCCTCCAAGGTAGAGTCCCTCAACAGGCGAGTCTACCCCAAGATGTTATATCCGCATATAAACATCCCCCACTTGTCCCCATCAATTCAGGTTTGCATTACGCACATAAACTTATCACAGTTGCCTATTGTCCGATCATTCAAAACATGTAACCATCAGTGAGTAATTAATTGGAGCGATTAGAAGTGGGGTTAGGACTTGCCTTCGTTGCAGCTCACAGTTCCTGATTCCTGGTAATCTGGATCGTCTTCCTCCTACCGATCGATCCGACAGAAACGATAAGCACAAACAAAGAAACAAACATCACAAGCAAACGTATATTGAGCAAAAGGATTACTCTCAGGTTGGTCACTTTTGGATTATTTTTATAGAACTTTTAGAAGTGGTTTCATAATTTTCGGAGTTAGAACATGAAAGATATGATTTTTATAAATTTAAACATATAGGTTGGAAATTAATAACTATTTTCTATAATCATTTTTTGGAAAACTAATTATGGGGTAAAGTTACTGAATGTACGTAGTATTTTTAGGAATTTTTCCTGGAATTTTTCTCCAAAGGGAAATAGGATTTTTAGCCTCTTGTGTACACTAGCCGGGTGCATCTAGTGTTTTCCTGCGTGACTGTGAGGAAGGCTCTGTCGGTCTACGGCACTGTGCTGTGGTCTTGCACCCCACGGTCACTGGTTCACGTGAACCAGGCGCACGGATGGAAGGAGAGAGTCCCGGTGCGGCTTGCACGTGGGTCCAGCGTGTCGGTCACCATCAGTGGCTGACACGTGGGTCCTCCACGTCACCCTGGCGGCGACGCCGCTCGGCTCGCCCGGAGAACAGAGGGGAACCCTCTGACTTCGCCGGAGCTGGTTCCGCCGGCGGCGTGGCGCCCTCACGGCCCTAACCATCTCCGGCGTCGTGTCCTCCTCGCACTCCTGCACATCTTCGTCCACCAGAGGGGAGCTATGGGGCACTGAGTCGGCCTCGGTGGCTCGCCGGAGCTCTCACAGTGGCGCCGCACTGCCCCGACACGCAGAGGGGACCTTTCCCCTCGCGTTCTGGTGCATTAGGTGCGGGAAAGGGGTGCAAGGGTGTTGGTACTGTGGATTGCCTTGGTCGAGCTTGCCTTCGCGCAGACCAGTGCTCATGGCAGCTTGGACCATGGCGCCCTCGGTGTCACGGTGCTACGACGTGATAGAGGTGGGTTCAAGGGGAAGAAAGGATGCGGAAAGGATCGTAGAGGCTTACCCTTACTCCAATTTGGCCGTTCGAGCTCCTCTCTGCCCTCAATCGAGCCCGAGTTCACCGGCGATGGCGTAGCTCCGATTTGGGAGAAATGAGGATTTAGGGGAGAGAAGAGCGGTAGAGGTAGAATGGAGGTGATGATGTGGTAGGGAAGTTCACTGCGAAGCTTGTGGTACCGCCAATTCAGAGTGAGGTGCCTTTTATAGACTGGCAATGGCGGTGGCGGCCATGGCGGTTTCGTGGAGTGAGAACACAAGGTTGATATGTGCCCTTGTGGTTCCCTTCCTAAGTGATGAGTGATCGATCAACGGGCAACATGTTTCTTGGCTGTGTTGATGTGCAAGTGCGGAGCTCGGGCAGTGGTCGAAGGTGAGGTGAAGGTCAAGTAGGGACGTGTCGTGCCGACGGACCGGGAGCGGTGAAGGGCGGACGTGGAGCTTGGACCGATGAACCAGGAGACCTGAGGACCAGCTGTGGTAGCTGGCACGTGGCGTTGACGAGCAAGAGCACATAGGGATGTGCGGTGCATCGGCCGAGTCGGGAGGAAGGTGATGGCGTCGTGACACTTGGCGGGAGGCCGAGAAGGATGGCCAATGCACTGTGCCCGGCGTGGAGGCTGGACATGCTCCGGCATCGGTGCTAGAACTTGGGGTGTGCGAACCACATGCCGTCTTTGGCGTGGGTTCGGTAGCTGAGCCTCTAAAAGCTACCCTCGACGGTTTCCGAGTTTGGGCCTCAAAACTTGGGGCGGCCGGTTTCCGAGTTTGGGCCTCAAAACTCGGCGTGGACGGTTTCCAGGTATGGGCCTCAAAACCTGGGCGTGCGGGTTTCTGAGTTTGGGCCACAAAACTCAGCCTGAGGATAGGTTTCCCGGTTTCAGCCTCAAAACCGGGGGAAGGCCCAGGTTTCTCGGTTTCGGCCTCAAAACTGGGGGGAGGTCCGCAAAAAGGACGATCGACGCGTGGCGGCGCAGCTATCCGCGAGGTAGGCGCGGCGGTCGGCAGGGCGGCACGTGGCGGCATCCTGAGGCTTGCGTCAAGGCGAAGCTAAGGATGAGATGGGCGCGTGGCCGTCGGATCGTCATCAAGCAGAGTTGGACCGGGATACCCCTAGGGTTGGCCGCTTCGCTCTTGTATCTAGGAGTAGAAGGGGATTATTGTTTTAGGCTATAAATAAGAGAGGCACCCCTCCTCTCTCTCTCTATCCATGCAGTCATTTGTTCCTGAGCACTCTCTCTCTCTAGCCCCCGCTTAGGTTCTAATCATACCTCGCTGCAAGCGATCCGTAGAGACGGGAATCATACCTCTGTGTATTTGGATCTTTTGAGGAAACGAGACCGTATTCTCGTTGTCTCCTCGTGTGGAGAAATTTCAGCTGGAATCGAATCGAATCGTGTCTTGTGTTTTGTGTTCTTCACATTTTGGTTTTTTATCTCTCGAAGATTTGCCTCATTCTCCCTCTTCGTGAGATGATTTTCGATTCCACTTGAATCAATTTGTTCTTGGTCGTGAGCCCCTTCTTTCCTCCGAAGGAATTCTCTCCTAACCTCACTAATCCATAGATCGGGTTGATTTCGCGTTCGTTCTTCGTTCTTTCCCCCGTTCTGGTGATCCTCGGATTTCTCGTGATTGACTTGGTTTGGTGTGATGATTTCTTATGATTAGCACCCCAATACGTAGAGGAACACCTAGGAGGAGTTTGATCGAAGTCCCTTTTGGTTTGGTGAAGTTTCGATCGAGTTTGCTTTTATCCTGAGCAGTTTTCCTGCTCTCTGTTCATCTGTGGACAGTCCGCGCCCCCAGCGGCGGACAGTCCAGGACTCGGGACTCGGCCAGGTCAGTCAGGCACAATCCCCTGACTGTTCACTGTAAAGTGAACGGCGGACAGTCCGTGGTACAAACCCGCGGACAGTCCGAGACCTGTCCAGCAGACCTGCAACACTGTTCGGTTTCTGATCTTTAGCCGGCGGACAGTCCGGACCTCCAGTCGCGGACAGTCCGGCAGTCACCAGACAGTCCGGGACTCTGACCTCGGACAGTCCGGGAATCTGCTGTTTGTGCAGTTTTGCTCCGAGGCTTTGGCAGTTGTTTTTGGTGTTTCTCCAGGGGTTCCGCTGTACCACTAGGACATCTCCTAGGGTATCCACCTACTTGTAGGTCGTGAACTCTTTGGTCGTTTCGAGTCATTGCATTTGGGGTGATTTTCTGGGACAAGGGCCATTCTATTCACGAGTTGAATTTGAGGCTCCCATTCACCCCCCCTCTGGTCGCTAATCCGGTCCTTCAATTGGTATCAGAGCCGGTTAAGGGATCTACTCTACCTTAATCGGTTTCGGATCCTAAGGGTGACATGGATCGAGGGAATGGCAAGGCTCCCTATTTCGATGGATCGAACTATCCCTATTGGAAGATTCGGATGCGTGCTTATCTCAATAGCATCGGATCTTCTGTCTGGGAGATATGTGAGAATGCTGAGTACGTAGTCCTTGCGGCTCATGTGGGTTAGATCCAGATTGACCAACACGAGGCCAACTCCAAGGCTCGTAATGCTCTTTTGGCCAGCATCTCCCTTCCTGAGTTCGAGCGTGTCTCTGAGCTTGAAACGGCACGAGAGATCTGGGTGAAGCTTCAAAGCTATCACGAGGGGACCGCTCAGGTCAAGACCAGACTCTTCGAGATCTACAAGCGAGAGTACGAGAACTTTGTTCAGTTGGAGGGAGAGACGATTGACGCCATGTTCGCTCGTTTCCAAACGATTGTGAACAAGATGCGTGCCAATCGGGCTAACCTACCCTATGACGATCATGAGAGGGCTCTCAAGTTGCTATACGCCCTGGATCGGAGGGTATGGGAGGTGAAGGTGTCGACCATCATAGAGTCTCCATCCTATGACACCCTCACCGTGGATGAGCTGTTCAGCAAGCTCAAGTCCACCGAGATCGATCACCTGACTCAGGCCAAGCTGAAGAACCCATCTTAACATTCCAAGGCTTTGGTCTTAGGCATAGGTGGATCGACTTTCTCTGCTGACGCTTCACCTCCTCAGTTTTCTTTGTCTTCTTTGCTTACAGTCACGGAGGAGCAGTTGGAGGCATTTGGAGACGACGAGCTCGCCCTCGTCATCACCCGGTTCTCGCGGTTTCACAACAACCGCCTGAATCGTCAGCGTGGTGGCGCACGCGAGGGCTGCTACAAGTGTGGTGATCTAGACCACTTCATGGCGAACTGTCCCAAGGACGACAAGAACTTCCCCGGCAAGAACCGCAACTCCAGGTGCAAGGGCAAGCCGGAGAACAAGGCCGGGAAGAAGAAGAAGGGCAGCTATCGCCAAGAGGACATGGAGAAGGCTTTCGACGCCGGTCGGCGTGCCTTCCTCGCCACCATCAGCGACGGCGAGAAGACATCCGACGGTGACTCCAGTGACGATGGGTCCGAGCACAAGACAGAAGAACGCTTCAACGGACTCTGCTTCCTCGGCCACTCCTCCAAGGGCCTCTGCACCATGGCCCTGGACGAAGAGGATTCCAAGTGCCAGGCTAAGGACACCGATGACGCCGACACCGACGACGACGACGACGACGATGCTTCCGAGGTATCAACATCTTCTCTTGTCGATCGTCTTACCGGTGAGCGCGATTCTCTTGTCGACATAGTTCTCGGTCAGGACAAGCAACTCAAGCGAGCTATCCGAGAGTGCAACGAGTTTAAGGCTAAGATGAATGAGGCTCTTAAGGAGCTTGAGCTTGCTAGATCCGAGGTGAAGGTGACCGATGTGGAGGAGTGTGAGGAGTGCACGATGCATATGACAAACTTTGTCACCTTGCAAACCAAGTATGCCTCTTTGATTGAGGTGTATGATGAGCTGAAAAGTAGGCTAGACTTGGTGGGTGATTGCAAAGATTGTTCCTCTCTGAAGAAGGAGATGGAGGAAGTGAAGGCGAGGTCTTCTTTGCTAGGTGCGTTCAAGCTTTGTCCTAGCTTGCGAACTGAGTTGGCAGGAGTTAATGCCAAGCTTGCTGAAGCCTTGAAGGCTAGCTCAGTTAGCACCTTGTCAGCTCCGTGTGAGCGATGCGTGGGGATGGAGCTTGAGATTGCCAACTGTCGGCATGACAGGATGCAAACCGAGGAGAAAAACACATACCTTTGGTCCATCCTGAGTTGGGTGTCATGTAGTGAGCCGCAGTTGGGCATGATGATCAGTCAGTTCAAGAGGGGAACTGATTGCTCGGGAGTAGGCTTCGCTTCAGGTGGGAAGGGCGCTAGTAGTTTTGGCAAGATCGGTGAGTTTAGTGGAGTGAACCCCAGTGAGAAGCCATCCGCTATCCCTAAGCTTACCAAGATCACCCCACCTGAGCCTCCCAAGCCTATCACCAAGGATGGCATCCTTGATGAACCTCCCAAGGCTCCACCTCGCAAGCAAGTGTGGGTTCCCAAACCTAACCATCTTAGGAACACACTTGACACCCTTCCTGACGTCTCTAGTGATCCCCTTCCGAGAGGCAAGCAGCCAGCCAGAGTAAGCAACCCTCGCAACCCTAGGAACCAACAACCCAAGAGAGTGGTGAGGTTCGAGTGCGAGTACTGTCACCGTGAGGGTCACCTAGCTGAGTTTTGCTTTTGGAGGAAGAGAGACGCTAGGAAGGAGTTGGAGCTGAACAACCAGGCCAGGCACCACCGTCTCCATGGTGTGCAAGGTTTGGGAGTTTAGAGGCAGGGCGCTAGGCCTGGAGGTGCACCCTCTCAGGTAGCTAGGCCCCAGGCAGCTAGACCACGGGGTGGTGGTCGTGCCCATCGCGGTTCTGGTCGTCCTCAATACGACCGAGAACCAAGTGTAAGAGGCTTTGCTGCTCAGTCCCATAGCGGACCACCTTTTCAGTATGGCGGTGATCGCTTTGCTCAGATGGGACATAGTGGTGAGTTTGGAGGTTTTCCGTTCCATAGCGAACCACCTTTTCAGTTTGGTGGTGATCGCTATCCACCCATGGGACGAGGACAGTTCGGTGTTGCTTCTAACACTTTTTCTGGGCCTATGACACAGCAATGTTATCCTTCCCAGTATACTAACCCTAGTGTTGTGCCATACGCTCACTTCCTGCCTTTCTATTGATGCAGGAACTTCGGTTGGAGAACATGTGGCTCATGGATTCCGGGTGTTCGCGCCACATGACCGGAAAGAAGGAATGGTTCTCCAGCCTTAGCCCCGTGATGCACAAGGAGTACATCACTTTCAGGGATAATAGTAGAGGTAAGGTTATTTCTCAAGGAGCTATTCGGCTCAATGAGAACTTTGTTCTCAAGGATTTTGCTTTGGTTTCTAACTTGCATTACAATTTGCTTTCTGTTTCGCAACTTCTTGAGGATGATTGTGAAGTACGCTTTAAGAAGGGTTTGAGTCGTGTGTTAGACCCTCAGGGAGATCTTGTTTGTTGGATCGTCCCTTTTGGCCATGTTTTCAGAGCCGATTTTTCACGTTCTTTCGGCTCTGCTAGATGTTTGATGGCTGGTCCTTCTTCTGATTTGTGGAAGTGGCATAGGAGGCTTGGTCACTTGAGTTTTGACTTGCTTGCAAGACTTAGCTCACTTGGCATAATCCAAGGATTTCCCAAGCTTAAGTTTCAGAAGGACCTTGTTTGCCATCCTTGTCGTCACGGGAAGATGGTTGCTGCTTCTCACCCACCTGTTAATCAGGTGATGACAAAGCGACCCGGCGAGCTTTTACACATGGACACAGTTGGTCCAACTCGGGTTTGCTCCGCGGGTGGGAAGTGGTACGTTCTAGTGATCGTTGACGATTTTTCGAGGTATTCTTGGGTGTTCTTTATGGAGGGTAAGGATGAAGCTTTTCCTTTTGCTCGCGATTTGATTCTGAGGTTGAAAACTGAGTTTCCCCCTGATACCATTAGAGCTATTCGTAGCGACAATGGTACTGAGTTTGATAACTCTCAGTTTGCCTCTTTCTGTTCTTCTAATGGAATCGAGCATCAGTTTTCTTCTCCTTATGTCCCCCAGCAGAACGGTGTTGTTGAGCGCAAGAACCGGACCCTTGTTGAGATGGCCAGGACGATGCTCGATGGGCATAAGACTCCTAGGCGTTTTTGGGCCGAGGCGATCAACACCGCTTGCCATGTTTCAAATCGCATCTTTCTTCGGGCTTTCATGATGAAAACTTCTTATGAGTTGCGTTTTGGACGGGTACCCAAGGTGTCTCATTTTCGGGTGTTTGGGTGCAAGTTCTTTATCCTGAAGCAAGGTAATTTGGACAAATTTGAATCTTGCTCTCCTGATGGGGTGTTTCTTGGTTATGCTTCTTATTCACATGCTTATCGAGTTCTTAACCTAGAGACTAACCGGATAGTGGAGACCTGCGAGGTCACATTCGATGAGACTATGCCTTGTGTTTCTTCTGCTTTTGATGTTGCAGGAGAACAGGAGCTGGGAGAGACCATTTTTGTGAAGGAGGAGCAGGAGAATGCCGATTAGGGTGATCCCGAGCCAACTCCACTGGCTGCCCCGTCGACCCTGCGACGACTACTTCAGCTCGAGGACCCGATCCCACGACGTCTTCTTCTTGGGGTCCTCTAGAGCCACCTCTCCAGCGAGCACCTGTTGCACCTGAGGGAGCGACAGCATCTGGCGAGGAGGAGGCGACTTCGGCGAGGCAAGCGCCCCGGAGCGTTCAGTAAGTTCACCCCCCGTGGCAGATGATCGACGGCATCGACCAGCGAGTCACGCGGTCGCGAGCGTATGAAACCTCACACTTTGCTCATTCTGCATTTGTTGCTTCTTTTGAGCCCAAAGATGTTGGACACACACTTTCTGATCCTAACTGGGTAAATGCCATGCATGAGGAGCTAGAAAACTTTGAGCGAAACCAAGTTTGGACCCTAGTTCCACCTCCACCAGAATGCCACCCTATAGGTACCAAATGGGTTTTCAAAAACAAAGAGGATGAGGATGGGATGGTAGTGAGGAACAAGGCTAGGCTAGTAGCCCAGGGTTTCTGCCAGAAAGAGGGGATAGACTATGAGGAAACCTTTGCCCCTGTAGCCCGTTTAGAAGCCATTAGAATCCTTCTAGCCTTTGCTGCTTCGAAGGGTTTTAAGCTTTACCAGATGGATGTCAAGAGTGCCTTCTTGAATGGGTATATAGAGGAAGAGGTTTATGTTAGGCAACCCCCTGGTTTCGAGGATCCCAAGTTTCCAAACCATGTTTATAAACTTTCAAAAGCTTTGTATGGTTTGAAACAAGCCCCGAGAGCGTGGTATGATCGTTTGAAAACCTTTTTACTCTCCAAGGGTTTTAAAATGGGATGGGTAGATAGAACTTTGTTTCTCCTCAAGCAAGGCAATGACACCCTGCTAGTCCAGATTTACGTGGATGATATCATCTTTGGTGGCTCTTCTCACGCGCTTGTTGCGAAGTTTGCAGATACTATGAGCAGGGAGTTTGAGATGAGTATGATGGGTGAGTTGACCTTCTTCCTCGGGTTGCAAATCAAGCAAACCCGAGACGGGACGTTCGTGCATCAAGGCAAGTACACGAAGGACATCCTGAAGAAGTTCGACATGGGCGAGGCCAAGCCTCTTACGACGCCCATGGCGACGACTGCTGCGATGGACGCGGACCAGGACGGAGAGGCAGTTGACCAGAAGGAGTACAGGAGCATGATCGGCTCGCTCCTGTACCTGACAGCAATGAGGCCGGACATACCGTTTTCTGTGTGTCTGTGTGCTCGCTTCTAGGTGTCCCCTCGGACTTCCCACAAGCAAGCAGTCAAGCGCATCATGAGGTACCTCCGATACACTCCTGAGTTTGGACTTTGGTACTCTTCTTCCTCGACTCTTTCGCTTTGTGGTTACTCCGATGCGGATTTTGCCGGCTGTCGGCTTGAGCGCAAGTCTACTTCTGGGACTTGTCAGTTTCTTGGCTCTTCACTGGTTTCGTGGTCTTCTCGCAAATAGTCGAACGTAGCCTAGTCTACTACAGAAGCCGAGTATGTTGCCGCTGCTTCTTGTGCTTTGCAGCTTTTATGGATGGTTGCTACATTGCGTGATTTTGGTCTAGATTTCAGTCGGGTCCCTTTGCTTTGCGACAGCACTTTTGCCATTAGTGTAGCAAAGAACCCTGTTCTTCACTCCAAGACCAAACACATCGATGTTCGCTTTCACTTTCTTTGTGATCACTATGAGAAAGGCGACACTGATCTTAGGCATGTAGACACCCATAACCAGGTTGCGGATATTTTCACCAAGCCTTTGGATCTCTCAACTTTTGCTAGGTTGAGAGGTGAGCTTGGTGTGTGTTTCCCCTTTTAGATGGGGGAAACATTTTGCTTGATGTACCATAGACTGACTTTCTGATCCTTTTTGTTTTTGGGTCTTGAGTCTTCTTGGTCTTGTTTTGGCTCCGATTCTGACTTCATCATATGAGCATCTTGCATTTTTAAGCTTCATGTCTATATTCTTGAGAATGAACTTATGCTCTGATTAGTGTATGCTTCGTTGATATATGATGATGCTTGTAGCTTGGGCTCTCCTTGATCACTGATACATGTTGTGAGCAAAGCTGTATTTTTCAGAATGATGAACATGCTTAATGAATCTAAAATTTGATACATGTTCACCATTGGGATTGGCAACTAGCATGTGTAGAATGTGTTGAGGTCACTTGAGCTATTTCATATATGCTAGGTTGCTATGTCTCTAGTTCTGAGTCTTTCACTTGCTTGGATTGTTCATATTCTGCTTAAAATGAACCAAGTGTTAGTGTTTTGAAAAGATCGAGATGGGATTGCTCTGTCAGCACATCACGGTATTGAGACTGTTTCTCATAGCACTTTGAGTTAAACTTGAGCTGTGTAGTGTAAGACCAAAACCGATGCTTTAAGCTTCTGATTGCATATGCATAGGCTTAGCACGGTTGAAAAGTTAGGCAATGACAAGCTTTCAACCTCTCGCAATCACATGCTGAATTTAAACTTGTGATAATAACCGCTGCAAATTCTCCGATAAAATCTGAAAACACAAGTTAATGCTTCATTCTATAGCATGATGATTGAACTGTGCTAGGGGTAGTTCACCTTGTATACATGTTTAGCACTTGTTTGACTTCCAGTCTATACATGTTCAGTGCTATTTTGATGGTGAAACTCCTTTCTGAACGGCTTAACACTGCTCACTCGGATTATGCACTCATATTTCGTATTTGGTGATCAATTTGAGCCTTTGCTAGCACTTTTGCGTGTTGCTTTGTAGTTGGATCAGCACTCTTTAGAGCATTCTTTCACTCTTTCGAGTATATACCTGAAGCTGCTAACTTGCATTTTTAACTCATGTGCATTTGCTTGACTCCGATAGGCATGACCTAGCTCTGTTTTACTTACTTGAGCCTTTTTCCCCTCTCTTTTGATTGCAATTTGCCCCAAGGGGGAGAATGTTTTCAGTGGTGTCAATTTGCAATTTATGCTTCACTTGCTGAGGGGGAGTTCTTTGAGTGAGGGGGAGTTTTTCTGTCTGCTCTGAGTCAGTTTTTATTTGATATCGATCATTTCAGCTAGTTGTGTCGAGCCTCTATGCCTCTGTCTTGAGGGACTAGCTGTTTTCATCCTGTTTTGATGATTCTTGATTGGTACCGAGCTTACTGCTAGTTGTGTTGAGCCTCTGTGCCTCTATCTTGAGGGACTAGCTGTAGCTGCTTCTTATGCAGTCTTCATTTGGTATCGAGCGTTCAACTAGTGGTGTTGAGCCCTTTCTGCCTCTTCTTGAGGACTAGCTTGTTTCTGACTTGGTTGCGTCGAGCCGTTGCCCATGTCTTTGGGAACCAAGTTTTGTGCTCTGTTTTGATCGAGTCTTTGCTCCTTGATGAGTTGTTGCTCCGATTTCTTGCTTGGTTGTGTCGAACCGTTGCCCATGTCTTTGGGGACCAAGCTTCGCTCATCTCGATTTGTGCTTCTTCGGCCTTTTCTCTGGCTTTTGGACATCTCGAGTGAGTTCTTCTCCTTCTATCTAATTCTGCTTTTCTTTCATTTTTGGTTACGGTCATTATGAGTTGACGATGCACTCATCAAGGGGGAGATTGAGAACACAAGGTTGATATGTGCCCTTGTGGTTCCCTTCCTGAGTGATGAGTGATCGATCAACGGGCAACATGTCTCTTGGCTGTGTTGATGTGCAGGTGCGGAGCTCGGGCAGTGGTCGAAGGTGAGGTGAAGGTCAAGTAGGGACGTGTCGTGCCGACGGACCGGGAGCGGTGAAGGGCGGATGTGGAGCTTGGACCGACGAACCAGGAGACCTGAGGACCAGCTGTGGTAGCTGGCACGTGGCATTGACGAGCAAGAGCACATGGGGATGTGCGGTGCATCGGCCGAGTCGGGAGGAAGGTGATGGCGTCGTGACACTTGGCGGGAGGCCGAGAAGGATGGCGAATGCACTGTGCCCGGCGTGGAGGCTGGACATGCTCCGGCATCGGTGCTGCAACATGGGGTGTGCGAACCACATCCCATCTTCGGCGTGGGTTTGGTAGCTGAGCCTCTAAAAGCTACCCTCGACGGTTTCCGAGTTTGGGCCTCAAAACTCGGGGTGGCCGGTTTTCGAGTTTGGGCCTCAAAACTCGGCGTGGACGGTTTCTAGGTTTGGGCCTCAAAACCTGGGCGCGCGGGTTTCTGAGTTTGGGCCACAAAACTCAGCCTGAGGACAGGTTTTCCGGTTTCAGCCTCAAAACCGGGGGAAGGCCCAGGTTTCCCGGTTTCGGCCTCAAAACCAAGGGGAGGTCCGCAAAAAGGACGATCGACGCGTGGCGGCATGGAGAGGCTGGCGCGGCGGTGCAGCTATCCGCGAGGTAGGTGCGGCGGTCGGCAGGGCGGCACGTGGCGGCATCCTGAGGCTTGCGTCGAGGCGAAGCTAAGGATGAGATGGGCGCGTGGCCGTCGGATCGTCATCAAGCAGAGTTGGACCGGGATACCCCTAGGGTTGGCCGCTTCGCTCTTGTATCTAGGAGTAGAAGGGGATTATTGTTTTAGGCTATAAATAAGAGAGGCACCCCTCCTCTCTCTCTATCCTTGCAGTCATTTGTTCCTGAGCACTCTCTCTCTCTCTAGCCCCCGCTTAGGTTCTAATCATACCTCGTTGCAAGCGGTCCGCAGAGACGGGAATCATACCTCTGTGTATTTGGATCTTTTGAGGAAACGAGACCGTATTCTCGTTGTCTCCTCGTGTGGAGAAATTTCAGCTGGAATCGAATCGAATCGTGTCTTATGTTTTGTGTTCTTCACATTTTGGTTTTTCATCTCTCGGAGATTTGCCTCGTTCTCCCTCTTCGTGAGATGATTTTCGATTCCACTTGAATCAATTTGTTCTTGGTCGGGAGCCCCTTCTTTCCACCGAAGGAATTCTCTCCTAACCTCACTAATCCATAGATCAGGTTGATTTCGCGTTCGTTCTTCGTTCTTTCCCCGTTCCGGTGATCCTCGGATTTCTCGTGATTGACTTGGTTTGGTGCGATGATTTCTTAGGATTAGCACCCCAATACATAGAGGAACACCTGGGAGGAGTTTGATCGAAGTCCCTTTTGGTTTGGTGAAGTTTCGATCGAGTTTGCTTTTATCCCAAGCAGTTTTCCTGCTCTCTGTTCATCCGCGGACAGTCCGTGCCCCCAGCGGCGGACAGTCCGGGACTCGGGACTCGGCCAGGTTAGTCAGGCGCAATCCCCTGACTGTTCACTGTAAAGTGAACGGCGGACAGTCCACGGTACAAACCCGCGGACAGTCCGGGACCTGTCCAGCAGACCTGCAGCACTGTTCGGTTTCTGATCTTTAGCCGACGGACAGTCCGGACCTCCAGTCGCGGACAGTCCGGCAGTCACCAGACAGTCCGGGACTCTGACCCCGGACAGTCCGGGAATCTGTTGTTTGTGCAGTTTTGCTCCGAGGCTTTGGCAGTTGTTTTTGGTGTTTCTCCGGGGGTTCCGCTGTACCACTAGGACATCTCCTAGGGTATCCACCTACTTGTAGGTCGTGAACTCTTCGGTCGTTTCGATTCGTTGCGTTTGAGGTGATTTTCTGGGACAAGGGCCATTCTATTCACGAGTTGAATTTGAGGCTCCCATTCACCCCCCCCCCTCTGGTCGCTAATCCGGTCCTTCATGGAGATATTTTTCTCCGTGTCGCCGGCGTGTTCCGAGCTCCCGAGAGTTCCTCCGGCATTCGTACTCCACCCTGCTCGCTTGGTCTTGTCCCCAGTAAGGCGGTTCCTCGTCGGGGCTTATCACCTCATTAATGGCGGCCAAGGCTTCACGGCGGGGCTCCGTGCTTCCTCCTCTTCTCTCTCTCTGCCCTGGTGTGGTCACCTCCTCGGAACAGGAAGGCGGTGTCGAGGTGGATGAGACCAGTCATCGAAGGCTCGCTATGGTCTCCCTCCACAGCGTCGGCGGGGTCCGCGGCGGGGTCGTCCCTGTCTCATCGCATCGCCCTGGAGAAGAACGAGCTGACGATTGGGGTCCACCTGGAAGTGAGTAGAGGGGAGGGGGAGCAGCGTGCGGTCAGCCGGGCCGAGCGCTCGCGCTCGCGGCGGTCTGGGCCGCAGCCCACGCGGGCGTGAGGCAGGGAGAGGGGGGGCGCAGTGCCAGCGGGCCGAAAGGAGGAGGGGAGAGAGTTGAGGCCTGCTGCCGGTTTTCCCCTTTCTATTTCCTTTCCCTTTTCTTTTCCTTTTTCTTTTCCCTTTGATACAAATTCCTTTTGGGTTTTGAAATTCAAACTGAGTTTTCCAAAAGTTTCCAACTGAGTGTTATCTCTTGCTCAACACATGCCCCACAACCAAACAAGAAAAGATTTTATTGTCCTATTTTATTCTAATTATGTTTCCTATAAATTAAACTAGGTCAAGTTTTAATTTGGTTCAAATTTTTAGTGATTTTCAAAACTTGGAAAAATTAGGGGTGTCACAGACCTACCCCCTTAAAAAGAATCTCATCCTCGAGATTCGGGCTGTTCCTCAAATAGGTATGGAAATTCTCTTTTGAGATCTTCTTCTCTTTCCCATGTTGCTTCTGCCTCGGTATGGTTGCTCCATTGAACTCGACAAAATCTTACGGCTGTTCTTCTTGTTTGTCGGATGGCTATATCTAAAATCTTCATTGGCCTCTCTTGATATTGTAAGTCAGGCTGTAATTCTATTACTTCCATAGGGACTTGTTCTTCCGGTACTCGAAGGCATCTTTTCAGTTGGGATACGTGAAACACATCATGTACATCTGCCATTTCTGAGGGTAACTCTAAACGATAAGCGACAGCTCCAATCTTCTTAAGCACTTTGTATGGTCCAATGTACCTTGGTGCTAGCTTTCCTCTGACCTGGAACCTTCGGGTTCCCCTGATTGGTGACACCTTTAAGTATACAAAATCTCCTGGTTCAAATTCGAACGGTCTTCTGTGTGTATCAGCATAACTCTTCTGTCGGCTTTGTGCTGCTTTTAAATTCTCCCGAATCTTGGCTACTTGCTCCTCAGCATCATTTATCAGATCGGGTCCAAAGAGGGTACGTTCCCCTACCTCAGACCACATCAAGGGAGTTTGACATTTTCTCCCATATAGTGCTTCAAATGGGGACATTTTCAGACTTGCTTGATAGCTGTTATTGTAGGAGAATTCGGCAAATGCTAAGCTTTGCTCCCAATCTTGTCCATAGGTGAGCACACAGGCTCTCAATATGTTCTCTAGTATTTGATTTACTCTTTCTGTTTGCCCATCAGTCTGGGGGTGGTATGTCGAACTGTAGTCCAGGCGAGTTCCGAGTGCCTTATGTAGGCTCTTCCAAAATCTTGACGTGAATTGTGCCCCTCGATCTGACACAATTCAACTCGGAATCCCGTGTAGTCAGAGGATGTTGTCGATATATAGCCTTGCTAGTTGATCTCCTCTGTAGGTAGTTCTGACGAGGATGAAGTGTGCTACTTTTGTTAGTCTATCTACGATTACCCATATGGAGTCATGCCCTTTCTGTGTTCTGGGTAGTCCCACAATAAAATCCATACTAATTTCTTCCCATTTCCATTGGGGAATGTGTAGTGGTTGAAGTAGTCCTGCGGGTCTTTGATGTTCCGCCTTTACTCGTCGGCATATATCACACCTGGCTACATAGTCCGCAATATCCGTTTTCAGCTTGTTCCACCAATATCTTTGTTTTAAATCCATGTATATTTTGGTGGCTCCAGGGTGGATAGAGTATGTGGTATTGTGTGCCTCGTCCAAAATCAGCTTTCTTAACTCCTTACTATTGGGCACACATATCCTTTCACCGAACCATAAGGTTCCTTCTTCGTCGACTCTGAATCCGACAATCTCTTTTTCAGCACTTCTTTCCTTAAGTTTCTGTATTTCTTCATCATTTATTTGTGCAGCACGTATTTGATCCTTCAAATTTGGCTGGAGGTGTAGCATATTTAGGGTCCCTTGTGGTACGATTTGCAATCCAAGCTTTCGGGCTTCTTGTGCCAGTTCTGGCTTTTCTTCCAGGACGGTCACGAAATTGCAATGTGGTTTTCTGCTTAAAGTGTCCGCGACTACGTTGGCTTTGCCGGGATGGTACTGAATGCTTAGGTCATAGTCTTTTATTAGCTCCAACCATCTTCTCTGTCGTAGGTTTAGATCTGTTTGGGTGAATATGTATTTCAAACTTTTGTGGTCTGTGAATATTTCGCATTTATTTCCAATTAAAGAGTGTCTCCATATTTTTAGTGCGTGTACCACAGCAGCTAATTCCAAGTCATGGGTAGGGTAATTTTCTTCGTGCTTCTTTAGTTGTCTTGATGCATAGGCCACAACCTTGCTATCTTGCATTAATACGCAGCCCAATCCTTGGCGAGATGCGTCACAATATACCACAAAGTCACGGTGTATATCGGGTAGCGTAAGCACGGGTGCTGTAGTAAGCTTTTGCTTTAACTCTTGGAAACTTCTTTCACATGCCTCTGTCCATACAAAATCATTTCCTTTTTGTGTAAGTGATGTCATGGGTCTTGCTATCTTTGAGAATCCTTCGATAAATCGTCGGTAGTATCCTGCTAATCCAAGAAAACTTCGAACTTCTGTCACGTTGGTTGGTTGTCTCCATTCTGACACACCTTTACTCTTTCAGGATCTACCTTCACTCCTTGGTTGATGATGTGTCCCAAAAATGCGACTTCTTGCAACCAAAATTCGCACTTGCTAAATTTCGCATATAACTCATGATCCCTTAACTTGTTTAATATTATTCTGAGGTGTTGTTCATGTTCGCTAGCACTCCTTGAATAGATCAGTATGTCATCAATGAATACTACTACGAACTTATCCAATTCTTCCATGAATACCTTATTCATTAGATTCATGAAATATGCAGGGGCATTGGTCAGTCCAAAGGGCATTACAGTAAACTCATATTGCCCGTAACGTGTGACAAATGCAGTCTTTGGAATATCATTTAAACGGAACTTCAGCTGATAGTATCCCGATCGTAGGTCTATTTTTGAAAAATACTTGGCTCCTTTTAGTTGATCAAATAAATCATCAATTCGAGGCAATGGGTATTTATTTTTGATAGTAACTTCATTTAAAGAACGGTAATCAATGCACATCTGAAGACTTCCATCCTTCTTCTTCACAAATAGTACAGGTGATTCCCTTGGTGACGAACTTGGTCTGATATACCCTTTTTCTTGTAATTCTCGTAGTTGTGCCTTTAATTCTTCCAATTCATTCGCTACCATTCTGTAAGGTCTCTTTGCTATAGGAGCAGTTCCAGGCATTAGGTCAATTATAAATTCTATATCTCTATCTGGTGGCATCCCAGGTAATTCTTCACGAAAAACATCCGGGTATTCACATACTACTGGTACTTCTTCGACGGTTTTGGCTTCCAAGTTGCATACCATTGGTTCAGTTGTTGATGCTTTTGGATAACATTTCACTCCTATTCCTTTATGATTTATCAATGTTACAGCTCTGTCTCTGCATGATATATTCCCATGATGTTCCTTCAACCAATCCATACCATATCACATCCAGTCCTTCTATCTTTAGTACGACTAAATTTGCTCGAAATTCAATTCCATCAATGGTTATCTTAACCTTCGGGCATTTTAGCGTACACTTGAGAACAGCTCCAGGGGTTCTTATTATTAAAGGGGTGGAGAGTAACACCATTTTCAGGTTGCTTTTGAAAGCAAACGAAGTAGAAACAAACGAATGTGAGGCCCCGGAATCAAATAACACGTTTGCGGGAATGGAGTTAACTAAAAACTCACCGTACACAACGTCGGGCGCTGTTTGCACTTCTTCCGCACTCACGTGATTGACTCGGCCTTGCCCAAACGATGGCGGATTCCTCTTTTGTTGTCCCTAGTTTTGAGGTGTTGTGCGACCAATTCCAGAGGCTGCAGTCCTGTTGCTATTTGCAGGCTGTGCAGGTGCAGAGTTTGCGGCTTTATACGAGCATTGAGCAATTAGGTGGCCTGGCTGACGACATCCATAGCATGTGGAATTTGATTGGCCTGTGGTGTTGTTGTTGTTGTTTCTTGGTGGATTGTTGTTGGTGTTTGTGTTGTAGCTGCGGTTGGCATATGTATTGGCTTGTGTGTTGTTGTTTGATGATTGAAACTGCATAGGTGATGAATACCTTGTTGGGACATTGTTGGTCCTGATCCTTTGAGTCCTTTCTTGTTGTCGTGCCTGCTGTATGCTCAACTTTCGCTTCTTGTCTCCATCAGCCTTGGCACGTTCATCTTCAAGTAGTATTGCTTTGTTCATGAGGGTGTTAAAATCGGGGTATATTGCGGTAACAAGCTGGGTCCTGAATGAAGAGTTCAGTGCTCTCATAAAGCACTTCTATTTCTTCTTATCGGAATCAACTTCTCCCGGTGCATAGCGAGATAGTTTCATGAACTTGCGAATGTATTGGTTTATGGTCATGGCTCCTTGCCTTGTGTTATGGAATTCCTCTGACTTCCTCTCCATCATTCCTTCTGGGATATGATAGTTATGGAACGCCTCCTGGAATTCTTCCCATGTTATGGCTTCGGGGTCTTTGACGGCGTCTTGGTAGTTTTCCCACCATTCCCCAGCTGCTCCAACTAGTTGATGAGTAGCTAAGGTGACTTTTTCTTCTTCGGTAGCTCGTACGACCTTCAGCTTTTTGGTGATGGTACGTAGCCAGTCATCAGCAGCTAACAGGTCTTCCTCAGAGCTATCGAAGGTAGGTGGACTTAGTCTCATAAATGCAGCCATCTTTCCCTGTCCGTTACCATGCTCAGGTCTTCTAGCAAGGGCTTCCAATAAATTCGTCTAGCGGTCCATTATCTCCGCTAGAGTAGGTGGTGGTGGAGGAAGTTCTTCCTCATCATTTCCCTGTTCTTCCTCATGGTTGCTATCTTCTTCTTCTTCCATTACTATTTCTTCCTCTTCTGGTGTACGTTGTCGCCTTGGCCTAGGTTGCTCATTCCGTTGCCTTTGGTTCTGCGGTCCTCGGGGTGGGTTGCGTGCTTCCTCAGCAGCTTGCCTTTCGCGACGTTGCTGAATCCGGTTGGATCGCCTTTCCATCTGTTAAGATGGAGCGATTCTTATAAGAGGTTGCTCGATTGGGGTCACACAAAGATTAAAAGAAGAGAAACACAGTAAAACAAAACACACATTGTTACACAAATAGACACACAAACAGTCACACTACATATGATACATGACCGTACCACACCTACTAGTGACTGACACACGACAGCTTCTCGCTTAGCGCGATGCTACGACACTCAGTATGTTATTTATTTTACAACTGAGCGTATCGTTCCTAGCGATACATCTACATGAACTGGATCTCATCGAAGTCCCGTGCAATAGCTTTTCCTTTCTCATGGGCGAGTTGCTCCTCTCGTAGCTTGTGAAGATCATCCGCGTATCCATCATCTGCATCCGGCCCTTCAGTTCCCATGATCTTGATTATGTCAAAGTTGTCGGCGGCAGATTCTTCAGTTTCCATTCCTTCATCTCTTTTTGCGGGCTCAAGTCCTGGAATTTCTGGATCATACTCGGGGATAGCTGGTGCCTTGCCTTTGATGTCATCCACGTACTTCTGCAGTGTTGGTGTGAGTCTTGGTACTCCTGGTAATGCTTCGTTCCGGTCGTTGGGGATGGCGAAGGTCCTCCTTTTGTTCCTTCGGCGAACTTGCTCCTTGTACTGGCGTCACTGTTCAGCTTCTTCCATCTCCTTGCGATACAATGTTGCCTTCTTTTGCGCCTCTTCCTTGAGTTGTTTTAATATCATGTTTTCCAGGATCAAGGCGCGTACTTCAGCTTCAGCCTTGAGAGCTCGTTCCTTCCATTCTAAGAGTATCTTCTGTTGCTCTTCATAGAGGTCTTCAAGTGCATGGAGGTACCTGACAGTGGCCACAAGAGTGTATTCTGGACACTTCGGGCTAATCTTCTCAAGTTCATCTACCTTGTAGTTCCACGTTGCGGTGGTTTGGTTGGCCACGGGAAAATACCTTGCAGGGGTGTGGTCAATATCTTCTTCAAATATCTGGCAGTATTCATCGAGTGCCATTTTTGCAACCTTCTGGCTTGTTCCATAAAGATCTTTTCCTATTGCCTTGTATACCTTTCTTGGAATATTTGGGCATTGCGGATGCTCAGGAATATGCAGGCATATCTTACACTTGGGCACACCGTGGTCCTCGTACTCAAGTCCATAGTACGTAGGGCGCTCAGTGTATCCCAGCCGCCATAGAGTCTCCCATAAAAGTTGTGGGAATCCTTCGGTGTTTTCACAGTTCGAGCGAACCCATCCGTCCTCCATTTGCTGTAAAATATTTAAACACAAGTTAGATTACTTTTGCAAAACAAATGAAGATGGATTAAGTTCACAGCTCGTTTTCCAACTGCGTGCCATGCCTAGGGTCTTATCCTACGGTCAAACTTGGCTCTGATACCACTCTGTCGGGCCCTCATCCTAAGAGTCCAAACATCCCCATATTTGCGTCAGGATCATGCACAAATATGTACGGGATCAACAGAAATGATATACAGATTTAAAGATAAATACCGAACTTTATTAATTCTAGTGAATAAAAGGGTTCATACATAAAGGGTCTGGGGTTCACACCTAGGTGGGTGATATATTACAACAGGGTCAAGGCTTTTATTTATATCACTTGACCAAAACACACTACTGTGGCGAACACGTAAGAGGGTGCAGAAGCTACTAAGGCGGTAGTCGATGCGTAGCGGCGTCTATCCTCACAGGCAAGCTAGAGCGTAGGCATAGACCCTATCCTAACGATTCCATCATGGTCGTGGTTGCTATCACTGGTCCTCCTGGAAGTCCTCCTCGTTGTAGCCGGGTTCTCCTTCGTCTTCATAATCTGTGAGTCAACAACGGGTGAGTACATAGAGTACTCAGCAAGTCCTATAGGAATAACAAGAATAAAAGAGAGGTTGGGCCCTAGGAGAGTGTCATCCTTCTCGCTAGTTCCCGGTTAGTTTAGAAACATAGGCAACATTATCACAAGTTCATGGTTGTGCTAGTGCAAGAATTGTTATTAACCTAACCATAGGTGACCTCATCTCCGCGATTGCCCATAACCAAGGACGTGGCTATTCGAATAGGATTTAGGTAATTCTACTGCAGCAGATGTCCAATTTTCCCCACACGATGGAGTGAACTCGACCATGATCAGTGGCCTCGTCTACTCCAACAAAGCACATACCCGAGAGGACGCATCCATAGGGTCCATGTAACCCTCATCACGGTTTACACAGGGGCCGGAAAACAGACCACGCATGGGCCAACTGGCCAAATCAATATCATAAAAGAGGGGGCTCGCACACGGCCCAACAGGAATTTAACGTGGAGGATCACTTAGCAACCACGCCGACTGGGCCACGAGAGATCACTTAGCAGTCGTGCCTTCTCCTGTCAAACCGTTGTCTCCCGACCTCCAGGTAGGTGTTACACTTATGCCTATCGGGGTGTGAAACTAGGGCTAGCCATATAGGCGTGTGGCTGGACGCATTTTTGACCAAGTTTGGTGGCCTATGAAACCACTTAGTATGGCAAACAAGTGCCTCCTAGGTAGAGTCCCTCAACAGGCGAGTCTATCCCAAGATGTTATATCCACATATAAACATCCCCCACTTGTCCTCATCAATTCAGGTTTGCATTACGCACATAAACTTATCACAGTTGCCTATTGTCCGGTCATTCAAAACATGTAACCATCAGTGAGTAATTAATTGGAGCGATTAGAAGTGGGGTTAGGACTTGCCTTCGTTGCAGCTCACAGTTCCTGATTCCTGGTAATCTAGACCGTCTTCCTCCTGTCGATCGATCCGACGGAAACGATAAGCACAAACAAAGAAACAAACATCACAAGCAAACGTATGTTGAGCAAAAGGGTTACTCTCAGATTGGTCACTTTTGGATTATTTTTATAGAACTTTTAGAAGTGGTTTCATAATTTTCGGAGTTAGAACATGAAAGATATGATTTTTATAAGTTTAAACATATAGGTTGGAAATTAATAACTATTTTCTCTAATCATTTTTGGAAAACTAATTATGGGGTAAAGTTACTGAATGTACGTAGTATTTTTAGGAATTTTTCTGGAATTTTTCTCCAAAGGGAAATAGGATTTTTAGCCTCTTGTGTACACTAGCCGGGTGCACCTAGTGTTTTCCTGCGTGACTATGAGGAAGGATCAGTCGGTCTACGGCACTGCGTCGTGGTCTTGCACCCCACGGTCACTGGTTCACGTGAACCAGGCGCACGGATGGAAGGAGAGAGTCCCGGTGCGGCTTGCACGTCGGTCCAGCGTGTCGGTCACCATCAGTGGCTGACACGTGGGTCCTCCACGTCACCCTGGCGGCGACGCCGCTCGGCTCGCCCGGAGAACAGAGGGGAACCCTCTGACTTCGCCGGAGCTGGTTCCGCCAGCGGCGTGGCGCCCTCCCGGCCCTAACCATCTCCGGCGTCGTGTCCTCCTCGCACTCATGCACCTCTTCGTCCACCAGATGGGAGCTATGGGGCACTGAGTCGGCCTCGGTGGCTCGCCGGAGCTCTCACAGTGGCGCCGCACTGCCCCGACGCGCAGAGGGGACCTTTCCCCTCGCGTTCTAGTGCATTAGGTGCGGGAAAGGGGTGCAAGGGTGTTGGTACTGTGGGTTGCCTTGGTCGAGCTTGCCTTCGCGCAGACCAGTGCTCATGGTGGCTCGGACCATGGCGCCCTCGGTGTCACGGTGCTACGGCGTGATAGAGGTGGGTTCAAGGGGTCAAAAGGATGCGGAAAGGATCGTAGAGGCTTACCCTTAGTCCAATTTGGTCGTCCGAGCTCCTCTCTGCCCTCAATCGAGCCCGAGTTCACCGGCGATGGCGTAGCTCCGATTTGGGGGAAATGAGGATTTAGGGGAGAGAAGAGCGATAGAGGTAGAATGGAGGTGATGATGTGGTAGGGAAGTTCACCGCGGAGCTTGTGGTACCGCCAATTTGGAGTGAGGTGCCTTTTATAGAACGGCAATGGCGGTGGCGGCCATGGCGGTTTCATGGAGATATTTTTCTCCGCGTTGCCGGCGTGTTCCGAGCTCCCGAGAGTTCCTCCGGCGTTCGTACTCCACCCTGCTTGCTTGGTCTTGTCCCCAGTAAGGCGGTTCCTCGTCGGGGCTTATCACCTCATTAATGGCGGCCATGGCTTCACGGCGGGGCTCCGTGCTTCCTCCTCCTCTCTCTCTCTCTGCCCTGGTGTGGTCACCTCCTCGGAATAGGAAGGCGGTGTCGAGGTGGACGAGACCAGTCATCGAAGGCTTGCGATGGTCTCCCTCCACAGCGTCGGCGGGGTCGTCCCTGTCTCGTCGCATCGCCCTGGAGAAGAATGAGCTGATGATGGGGGTCCACCTAGAAGTGAGTAGAGGGGAGGGGGAGCAGCGTGCGGTCAGCCGGGCCGAGCGCTCGCGCTCGCGGTGGTCTGGGCCGCAGCCCACGCGGGCGTGAGGCAGGTATACTTGGCCATGCAGCCCGTGGGCCGGTGGCACGGTCCACGGCCCGCTGTTTTAGCCCGGCCCGAGCACGGCACGGCCTGAGGGACCAGGCCGTGCTTGGGCCGCCACACAGGCACGTGGCACGGCCCGGGCACGGCCCGCTCCAGCAGGCGGCCCGGTGACGGCCCGATGGTCACCACAGGCCAGCCCACCAAGCCACCCCATAACCATCGAGGCATCCCACCCCAACCTAATCCGCTGGCCACCGGCCTCTTCCCCTCCCCCGTCTCCACGCGCAGACATAGACCTCTTTCCCCTTCCCCGTCTCCATGCGCAGACGCGCTACGCGCAGCCGCGGAGGCGTCCTCCATGCCTCCACGGGCCACGGCGGGGTCCTCTCCTCTTCTATCCTCTCATCGGATCTGGCCTCCAGCGCAACGACGGTCTCCTCGACGCCCCCCGCGCAGCCGACCTTGAGCTCGCCGGCGGCCGGCGCAGCAGCCAGCGGCGCGGCCATAGCTCCCAGCGGCGCGCACGTGATGGAGGTAGCAGAGGCGGTAGTGTGCCTCGGCGAGCCGCGGTAGCCGGGCGAGGTCAACTGCCTGTCCGCGCCTCCAGGCTCGAGCTCCTCGACCCCTCCGGCCTCCCTGCGCTCATGCTCGTGCTCGGGCCGCCCGCGGCACGCCAGGCATGTCGTGCTCTCGGGCCGACCCGATGGCCCACGGACCGTGCCTTGGGCCGAAGGCCAGGCACGAAGCCCGCAGTGGCACGGCCCGTGAGGCACGACGGCCCGTCGAGGCACGAAGGCCATCGGGCCGGCACGACACGACGTCGGGTCGTGCCGGGCTGGCACGGCCCGTTGGCCATCTATAGAGGCAGGGAGAGGGGGGGCACAGTGCCAGCAGGCCGAAAGGAGGAGGGGAGAGAGTTGAGGCATGCTGCCAGTTTTCCCCTTTCTATTTCCTTTCCCTTTTCTTTTCCTTTTTCTTTTCCCTTTGATACAAATTCCTTTTGGGTTTTGAAATTCAAACTGAGTTTTCCAAAAGTTTCCAACTGAGTGTTATCTCTTGCTCAACACATGCCCCACAACCAAACAAGAAAAGATTTTATTGTCCTATTTTATTCTAATTATGTTTCCTATAAATTAAACTAGGTCAAGTTTTAATTTGGTTCAAATTTTTAGTGATTTTCAAAACTTGGAAAAATTAGGGGTGTCACACTGACGCCCATGAGCCTGCCTTCCGTGCACCAGCGAGGACCCTCTCCATCTTCGGCGACAACGTCGTCATCGAGACCGAGCAGAAGCGGCGCCAAGTACGATGCGACATCGCCTCTGTTGCGGCCATCACCGACGACCCCGCCAACGTTCGCTACCTCGACTGGTCGGAGCGCCCCATCACCTTCTCCAGGGAGGACCAGTGGTCGGACGACAAGTACCCAGGGTGTTTTCCTCTCGTCATCGACCCGGTGATCTCCAACTGCCGCTACCGCAAGGTCCTCGTCGACGGTGGGAGCTCCCTCAACATCATCTTCCCTTCGGCTTTCCGCGAGCTCGACTACTCCAAGCGAGATCTGTTCCCGGCAAATTTCCCTTTCTCGGGTATCGTACTAGGGAAACCCTCCTTGCCCGTCGGGAAGATC
This sequence comes from Coix lacryma-jobi var. lacryma-jobi, assembly GCA_009763385.1. Classification (NCBI taxonomy): domain Eukaryota; kingdom Viridiplantae; phylum Streptophyta; class Magnoliopsida; order Poales; family Poaceae; genus Coix; species Coix lacryma-jobi. Next base: position 52,939,192 of record CM019822.1, on the reverse strand, counting down.
ACCCTCTCAGTACAGTTCGGCACCTCCGACCACTTCCGCAAGGAGTACATCACCTTCATCGTCACCGACTTCGACACCGCCTACCATGTCATCCTCGGTCACCCGACGCTCTCCAAGCTCATGGCTGTTCCACATTACGCCTACCTCGTGCTCAAGATCCCGATGAAGAAAGGCGTCTATTGACGCTCACTAAGTGTCATATTCTTAGCATCAACAAGGTCATATAATGCAACACAAGGGCCTAAAATCAACCAAAAACCTTTTATAAACTAACGATTTCCACTTGTCCTTGAGTTTTATTTGAATGTAGGAAATTGCAGGGTTTTTGAGCAAAATGACCAAATGGACCCACCAGGAAGCAAGCCCACTTGCCTGGGCTCACTTTGGGCCAAGGAGGGGTGGCGCCCGCCACCCCTAGCTGGCGGCCGCCAGGGGGGAGAAGCCCAAACTCCCCCCTGCCACGTCACTGATCCAGGGGAAGCACCCCACATTCATTGGCAGTCGTTGCTCACCTAAGTCGGTTCATCCAAGGGCTAAGAAGCTGTTGGAACGCACTTGCCCCACCTCCGCACTTGTGCAGGGGAAGGAGCGAAGGCGGCCAAGTGTCGGGTGCAATAGCGAAGGTTAGACGGAAGTGGAAAGTGCTCAAATTCCAACCAGTCCTCTCTTACACTGTTCATCCCCTTGGTATTTATAGGGAATGCCAAGGGGCACGGGCCAAATTACAGAAGGGTACAGCAAAGATTCCTCGCCTCCGCGCAGGGAGGAAGGGCAAAAGCGTAAATGCACAGCTGAAGCGGAACCCCTAATCGGCCACCCCCCAGCGCGCCGCCACCTGGCCCTTGTTCACCTTCGGGGAGAGGTGCGGCGGTCTTGACCTTCGGCCGCGCTCGCCCTTGGGCCCGCGCACCTCCGCCATCTGCCGGACCTCCGGCTTTACTTGCCTCCGGGGGAGAAGGACGGAGGTTTAACCTTCGGCCGTGCTCGCCGGACCTTCAGGCTCCGCTTGCCTCTGGGGCAACGCACACTTGCCGCTTGCCTGGACCTTCACTCCTTACGAAGGTGGCGTCGTGAATCACCGAAGGTTTCCTGCAGCGCGACCGTCGCCTTAGACCTGCACGGAAGCACAAAAGGTGACGAGGGTTGACCCCGCATCCGGGGGTCAGGGTAACGGTCTCCAATAGGAGAGGGACCTCGCAAGCACACCAGGCGTTGCGCGAGGGCTAAAGTCGAGCATCAGTTCGGGCGGCGCTTCTGCCGAGGGTCCTTTCCCCCAACAGTAGCCCCTCGTTGTCTTGGATCTAAAAGACCGTGGTTTAGGCCCAAGCAGCGCCTTTTAATGGGGACAAAAACGGGGCCCTCGGCAGCGACGCCCGCGACTGCCTTGGGCTGGGCCGTTGTGGTGTGGCTTTATTATATTGAAGCCTGTTTCGTTTTTTGCGCCGCGTTTTTTGGTTGTCGTGCCGACTTCGTCGGGTGAGGGGCTCGTTTCCCGGCTTATAAATAGAAAGAGTGAGTGGGGGGGGTTTGATTGTGCCTTCTGCTGCTATAGCCATCCTGTTGTTGCAATTTGCTTGTAGCGAAGGTTTGTTTTAGCTTGTCTGCGAGGGTTGAGACAGGCGTTCGTTGTTCGGTAGCGTTAGCAGCTGGAGAGATGGCTAGGTTGAAGCAAACTGCTCGCGCTGTTTCTCCCACAGCCGCGGACGAGGGGATTACCTTCGAGTTTGGTCTTAGCCGGGTTTGCGCAAGTGAGATTGCGTCTTATGTGCGGTGGGGCTGGGTTGAGGAGGGCAAGGCGAGGGCCAGCAGTGGGGAGACCGTGCCGAAGCCGGACGCAGATGAAGTTGTGGTGTTTGAAGAGTTCTTTTCGGCTGGCCTTCGCTTCCCAGCTGACTCCTTCGTGACTTCGGTTCTGCGGAGGTTCAACCTGCGGTTTCATCAGCTTACGCCTTCTTGCTTCACAAAGATGTCGGTCTACGTCTGGGCCTGCAGGTCTCAGGGGGTTGTTCCTCATGTTGAGGGTTTTGTTCGCACTCATCGCGTTCACATGCAGCCTCGCAAGATTACGGACAGCGAGGGCAAGACCAGCCTTGGACAATTCGCGGTGTACACTTTTTGCCATCGCGCCGGCGCGGAGCTTCCGGTGCAAGCGCAGAAGAACAAGTGGAGCAGCGGGTGGCAGGAGTTCTGGTTCTATTACAAAACTAGTGACAGCTCCGAGCTTTGCGGCGAGCTTCCGGTGCTTGGAGATGTGGGCGCCGAAGCTAAGATGAGCGTCGAGGCCCATGCTGCTGTTGATTGCTTGAGGGTCGTTGCGCGTTCTCAGTGTGCGCGTGATTTGGTGGAGGAATATTGCTGTGCCAAGATTTGACCTCTTGGCCGGAGGCGGACTTGGTTTGTTGTGGAGAATGACCCGAGGTACGAAGGTAGGGGCTTGAAGAAACCTAGTTTGGATCTGGAGAAGGTTTGGGAAAAAACGCTTAAGAAATTTCCGAGGCGCGAGGACGGGAATGAAGCTGTTTTCAAACGAGTTCAGCAGTGGACAGACGAGCTCGTGGGGAAGCTTTCCCCACTGGAAGTGAAGGCTATCCATAGCTTGGTGGGCGGCGAAGGTCGAGTGAACAGAATGTTTGACATTCTTGGTATTCGGTATGCCAACTGGCCCGCTCCTTCGAGCGACGATGCGCCGAAGAAGAGGAAGCGTAAGGCTTCGGGAGGAACGGAGATCGTCTCTCGGCCGAAGAGGGGCCGTGGTCGAGGCCGTGGCGGGGCTGGGGGCCGAGCGAAGGTGCTTGCGACGAAAGTCGCTGCTGGCTCTGTTGCTGCGGGCACTTCTTCCTTGGCCGTGGCTCGGAGCGGGCGGGGTGCCGGTTCAGTCGGGGGACGCGTGCCTCGCGTTGGAGGGATCGGCGCTTTGGTCCAGACTTCGGGCGACGAGGATGAATCGGATGATGATGAGGTAGAGAAGGACGCAAAGGAGAGGGAGACGGACGAGGGTTCGTCTGATGAAGGCAGCGAGGGTTCTAGTGAAGGACATGACACGGATGAGGAGGTGTCTATTGGAGGCGGAGCCTCGCCTAGTGTTGGTGCGATGGTTGCCCAGGGCGCACTTGAAATTGTACAAGATGTTGAGCCAGGTAGCCCTCGACGAGGTGCGGTTCCCAGCTTTGCGGGCTCGCACCTTTGGGTGGAGGGGTCAGAGTTTGATGGGGAACTTGACTCTGCGCGGTCCCGGGGAAAGAGACCGTTTGGCGAGGCTAGCCGGTCGAGCCTTCCGGAATACGCCAAGAAGCTTGGGATTTCTGATCCGGCAACGGCACTGTTCACCAGTCCGGACCTTCGGGACTGCCATTTGCAGTGTAGCCCGGAGGAAAGGCGTTTCCTGGGCCGGATCTTCGGCCGCATTTGTGTGCCGGAGGCGGAGGTCCTTCTTGCAGATCAAGCGGTTGGCGACACCTTTGATGACGTTGACGTCAAGTTGGCAGAGCTGATGCTCTTGAACCGCTCAGCGAGGCGGAAGGTTAGCTCCGACATGGAGTTTATGAGGAACCATATTACTGAACTTGAGAAGGAGAATAGCAAACTGGCGCAGAGCCTAGAGAACAAGGAGAATGAAATGAAGATTGCTTCTGAGAAGGCTGCGAAGGCTCGAGAGGAGGCGGTTGAGCTGGCGAAGCGTAATGCTGATCTGATTGCCGCGGGAAAGGAGAAAGACAAGGCTTTGGCTGAGGCCGAGGGTCGGCTAGTTGATTTGAAGAAATCTTGGCGAACGAGCATGGAGAACGTCAAACGTAAACTTGATTGTTGTCTGACCGAGGCTGGGGGCTCAGCCGGAGAGCCATTGCCTGCAGGTGATGCAGAGGCCTTCGAGGGCTGGCTGGGAAACGAGCTTGATGTGTTTAGCTCGTTAGTTTCCAATGCAGCCGATTTTGGTGGCTACGCCGGGGCCTTGGCAATGGCGAGCACGCTTCGACTGGCGGATTGTGATCATCTTCGCAAGGTCAGAAGGCCGAGCCATGTTTTTCCGTCGGTTGAAGAGGTTCGTCAGATGAAGGTTGATGACGCGGAAGTTCGGAACTGTGCGATGCGTTTGCTTCGCAAGTTTTGGATCTCCGGAGGTGGCCGAGCCCTTGCCTTCGAGGAAGCTGCCGAGGCGACGCGTCAGGTTTGCGTTTTTTTTTTTTTGAGTGGTTGTTTGTTGATTTTGGCGAGGTTTGTCTTTTGTTTTGCTTATAGGCTCGACGAGACGCGATGCCCTCGCCGCCTACGGAAGTTGCAGCGAGGGGTGACTTCGAGGCCGCCCCCGAGCCAAGCTGTGCGGGGGTTACGCTCGCCGAGATCGAGGCGTTGACCGGGGGCGGGCCGATCGTTGAGGGAGGTGCTGCGCGGGCGACGGCGATGGAAGAGGAAACTACGACGAACGTCGAGGCTGCTGCGGAGGGATCCACGGCGGAGGAGGCGGCAGCTGGGACCTCGACTGTCGCCGCTGGCGAGGGTTTTGACATCCATCGAGGGGAAGCTGGGCAGGTGTGATGCCTGGGTTTGCTGGGGCGAGGGAGGCCTTTTTGTAGATACTATGGTTGCTTGTAAAGACTTGACGAGGCTGAGACATCTCGTATTTTTGTGCAACATGCAGGTTCCTGACGGAACCATGCTAGACGTATTCGACGTGACCCCGCTGATGTTGAACTACCAAGATGTTTTTATAACTGGTGAATCATGGGCTCGCGCTAGATTTAAATATCCTTCGCTTTCCTTTGAACGTTTTTGGTGGTCGAAGGTGCGGAGATATGATTTAAAAAATAGTAGGTCGAGTCGGTTTTGGCGCGAGACAGACTATACAGACCGCCAAGCCGATCGTTATTTGTTTGGGTCTTCTTCGACCTCGCAAGCTGGCGGTGATGATGATATTGACGAGAACGCGGCTTTGGAATATTTGTTCGGTCAAAGAGAGCTTGAAGTTGGTTCGGATGGGGCGCTTGTGATCCCGAAGGAAGAACCTTCGGAAGTTGACGAGACGAGGCATAGGTATATGTATAGGGCGAGGGTTTTGCCCGGGGAGCTACCAATTGTCCCTGCCGCTCCTTTGTTGTGGGGGCCCCTGGTTCCGGTGGAGGGGGGGTTTGAGGTGGAGGCTGAAGGTTTGGATGATTTGGAGTTAATTGAGGGGAGCGGTGGTTCCTTGTAAAGATTTTTTATTTTGGGATATGTTTGCTGTTGTAACGTTATTTTGTAACGGTAAGAGAAAAACGTATGAGTTGTGTGCCATGTTTGCTGAGCTATTTTGACGTTTCTTATGTTGTTTTAACGGCGACGCCCTGCTTAACTCTTGGCGAGGCTCGCGCACTTGCTCGTGTAAGCTTGTTTTGAAAAAAAACAGCGACGCCCCCCTTTTTTCTTTTAGCGAGGCTCGCGCACTTGCTCGTGTAAGCTTGTTTTGAAAAAACAGCGACGCCCCCTTTTTTCTTTTAGCGAGGCTCGCGCACTTGCTCGTGTAAGCTTGTTTTGAAAAAACAGCGACGCCCCCTTTTTTCTTTTAGCGAGGCTCGCGCACTTGCTCGTGTGAGCTTGTTTTGAAAAAACAGCGACGCCCCCTTTTTTCTTTTAGCGAGGCTCGCGCACTTGCTCGTGTGAGCTTGTTTTGAAAAAACAGCGACGCCCCCTTTTTTCTTTTAGCGAGGCTCGCGCACTTGCTCGTGTGAGCTTGTTTTGAAAAAACAGCGACGCCCCCTTTTTTCTTTTAGCGAGGCTCGCGCACTACTTTTTAATCGCGTTGATGTGGCCTCGCCCGAGGCCTGGCTTGGAGGGCTCGGGCGAGACGGAGAAAGCGGGCCCGCGCCGAGGCCTGGCTTGCTTGTGCGAGAATGCTCGATTTTTTGGACTCCGCGCCTTCCCTTATTTCTGGCGGAGGTGAAGTTTGCTTTTTTGCTAGCCCCTGTCGTTTGTGCCAGGGTGCTCGACTTTCCTCCCCTTATCATAGGCGGAGGTGAGTTTCTTTTGCGAGCCCCTGTCGTTTGTGCCAGGGTGCTCGACTTTCCTCCCCTTATCTTAGGCGGAGGTGAGTTTGCTTTTGCGAGCCCCTGTCGTTTGTGCCAGGGTGCTCGACTTTCCTCCCCTTATCTTAGGCGGAGGTGAGTTTGCTTTTGCGAGCCCCTGTCGTTTGTGCCAGGGTGCTCGACTTTCCTCCCCTTATCTTAGGCGGAGGTGAAGTTTGCTTTGAAAAGAAAAGGAATGTTTTTCGAAGCAATCTTAGCAGGTTTTCATCGAATGTAGCGCTCTTTGGAAGAGATCCGCTTTTTCGATGTTTGGGAGTAGAAGGTTGGAGTGTTTGCTTTTTTGGGGGCTCTAGCCTGTATTGATGCTTTGGATACTGCCTCATTAAAAAACCTTACGCCCCTTCGTAAGGAAAAAGAGTGCAGCTCCTGTTTTTGTTAAGTACATGAGAGTAGATAACATAGAAAGTGACGAAGATTACATAACGCGAGGGCTCGCTAAGGCTCCGCTATGGGTAGAATTTGCGAAGGTCGTCGATGTTCCAGGTGTGTGGTAGGATATTACCTTCGCTGTCGGAGAGGTGGAAAGAGCCTGGGCGATTGCATTCTGTGATCATGAACGGGCCTGTCCACTTAGGCTGGAACTTTCCGGCCATACTGGCGTTTTGTTTATGGATGAGGACGAGGTCGCCCTTCTGTAGGTTTTTGATTCTGACCTTTTTATCTCTCCATTTTTTGGTCTCTTCCTGATACTTGCGAAGGTTGTGAACTGCGCTGCATCTTGTTTCTTCTAGCAAGTCTTTGTCAATTAGCTTGGCTGGCTCATCACTTGCGAGGGTTGTTCTTGGTGAAACGTATTTTAGCTCCTCTGGTAGCACGGCTTCTTCGCCGAACAAAAGTTTGAAGGGTGTGAATTTGGTTGCTCTGCATTCGGAGGTATTGTGGGACCAGGTGACTGCAGTTAGCTCGTCTGCCCATTTGCCTTTGGGTCTGCCTTGCAATTTTTTGGATATGGATTGGAAGATTGTTGCGTTGGCTCTTTCGACTAGACCGTTGGACTGCGGGTGGCGGACTGAGGCGAAGCATAGAATTGTTCCGATTTGTGCACAGAACTCTTTGAAAACCTCGCTGTCAAACTGGGTGCCGTTGTCGACGGTTAGATGTTGGGGGACTCCGAAGCGACAAACTATCTGCTGCCAGAAAAACCTTTTTACTGCGAGGGAGGTTATTGAGGACAGCGGTCTTGTTTCGGTCCATTTGGTGAAATATTCCACGGCTACCACCGCATAGCGAAGGTTCCCCGGAGCCGTCGGTAGTGGGCCCACGAGATCCATTGCCCACCTTTGTAGAGGCCAGGTTGGGCATATGAGGGTTGTAGGAGCCCCTGGGCCGTTTTGGTTTTTTGCTGTCAGTTGACAACCTTCGCACTTCTTGACGATGGTTTCAGCGTCTCTCAGCGCAGTTGGCCAGTAGAAACCTTGCCGGAAAGCCTTTCCTACTAGTGCCCTCGGGCCATTGTGTGAACCACATATACCTTCGTGGATGAGTTTGAGAATGTCGCTACCTTCGGACTGTGACACGCACTTGAGCCAGGGTGAGGTTACCGAAGCTTTGAACAAGGCGTTATCCACAATCTTGTACCCTCGCACTCTTTGCTTTAGTCTGTTCTCTTCTTCTTTGGAGCTGGGTTCATGAAGTCCTTTGATGTAGGCCATGATAGGTGCTCTCCAATCCTCGCATTGAATTGTGTTGATCAGCTTGATGCTGATTTCGGAGGCTTCGAAGGCTGACCGAGTGGAAACCTCGTAGAACACGTCCGGAGGGAGCTGTAGCTGCTGCGCTGCTGCTTTGGCTAAGCAATCTGCTTCACTGTTTTCGGTCCTCGATATTGCTTTTACTGTTATGCCGAGGAAGAAAGATTCTAACCTTCGTACATATTGAAGATACTTTTGAAGCTCTGGATCTTTTGCTTTGTAGTTTTTTTCAATGTGCCCCGCAATGACTTGAGAGTCTGTGTTGATGAGTGCCCTTCGGACTGATAACGATCGCAACCTTGAAAGTGCCAGGATCACAGCCTCATATTCAGTGGAGTTGTTTGTGCACTTGAAGTCCAGCCTTCGTGCGTATCTCAGCTTCGACCCGGAAGGCGAGATTAAAATGGCCGAGGCACCGGCTCCGGTTGTGCCCCAGGCCCCGTCGACGTAAACGATCCAAAACTGGTCCTGCTGCAGCTCACCGGGGCGAGGGTCGGGTGTCCATTCTACTATGAAATCAGCCAGCACCTGCGATTTGATCGCTGTTGCGAAGGTAGGCCATAGTTTATGGGGGTATAGTGGTATGTTGGATTTGGTGGGTGGAAGCTTGGTTTCCTTGTGTGGTTTATGGTTCGGGGGTCTGACAGAGCAAGTTTCCTGGATTCATGGAATTCTTTTCCCTTGGCGAAGCATTCGCATTGCTTTGTTGTGTGCCCCTTTCCCATTCCGCAGAAGTGACAATACATTTTGGCAGGATCTCGCTGCTGGTAGCGCTGGTTCGGCGGAGGTGGCGAAACCTGCGAGGCTTGGCTGCTCGGGTGTTGAGCGTCCCGTGTTTGATGTTCAAAGTTTGTTGCTTTGTTGATCGCGCCGACGTTGCTTTGCTCTTGGCGAAGGTTGCTTTCTCTCGGTTGAGGCCTCGGCTGTGGCCTCTGCTGAGACCTCCGAGCGTCGGACTTCGCTCTGAAATCCATATCAGCTCTACAGTATCTTTCCATTGTTTCGTGCAACTCCTCGATTGAGTTTGCCGGTTTTCTGGCAAATTTGGAGGAGCATGGTCCTGGGCGCAGGCCACTGACTGCAGCGAGGATGACAGCCTCGTCAGATATCCCAGGGGTCCTTGCTCTGATTTGAATGAACCTTCGCCAGTAATCTTGGAGCGGCTCGCGTTCTTCTTGCTTGCAATTGAATAGCTCGATGGGGTTTAGCGGGGCTGGAGTGATGCCCTTGAAGTTTGTACACAACTTGTCTCTGAGGGAGGCCCAGGAATCCACAGTTCCGGGGCGAAGGTTGCTGTACCAGGTTTGTGCGATGTCTCGCAGAATGATGACAAAAGATTTTGCCATTGTTGATTCGTCACCGCCTGCTGCGGCAACCGCTGCTTCGTAGCTCATGATGAACTGGCGAGGGTCGGAAAGTCCATCATAGCGGGGTAGGTTTTGTGGATTATAGCATGGTGGCCAGGGCTGGGTTTGGAGTATTTGGGAGAGTGGTGACTTTGGATCGCACGGCATTTGGTATTGCTGATGCCTTCGCTGAATGCGAAGGTTTTGTTCTTTCTCATCTGGGTAGAGTTGGCGGAAGTTTGGGTGTCTCACAGGATATGGCTCTGGGTGTACTGGTGGTGGTGGGGGTGGTGGATGGTGACGAAGGTTATCTAGATTCGGCTCCTCATTCCCCTCTCGCAACGGGGGTATCTCCTCATTATCCCAGCCTTCGGCTTCGGCTTCTGCCGCGGCGAGGGATTCTTCCATACGGCGAAGCTGCTCCCTGGCCTCGTCCGCCCTCTGTCTGATCGAGCGCAGTCGGTTATGCCTCTCAAGCTGTTCCAGGCGCCTCTTCTTCTCTTGCAGCTCAGCCTCGAGCCTTTCAAGGGCTTCGAGGCCCACCTCTTCTTCTTCCCCCTCTCCTTCTCCCGAAGTGTGTGGGTGCGGTTGCGTCGCCACTCGGGCCTGGGGGCCCAGGGATTGGGGTTCCGGGGTGACATTCTCTCCTCCCGAGGGTTGTGCAATTTCCTCAGCAGGCGGGACCACCGCCGCCGCCTCTCTTGCGACGCGCTGGTCCCTCGTCAAAAGTGCTCTCCTGTTTCCCGCCATTTCAGACTTCGCTCCCCACGGACGGCGCCAAACTGTTGGAACGCACTTGCCCCACCTCCGCACTTGTGCAGGGGAAGGAGCGAAGGCGGCCAAGTGTCGGGTGCAATAGCGAAGGTTAGACGGAAGTGGAAAGTGCTCAAATTCCAACCAGTCCTCTCTTACACTGTTCATCCCCTTGGTATTTATAGGGAATGCCAAGGGGCACGGGCCAAATTACAGAAGGGTACAGCAAAGATTCCTCGCCTCCGCGCAGGGAGGAAGGGCAAAAGCGTAAATGCACAGCTGAAGCGGAACCCCTAATCGGCCACCCCCCAGCGCGCCGCCACCTGGCCCTTGTTCACCTTCGGGGAGAGGTGCGGCGGTCTTGACCTTCGGCCGCGCTCGCCCTTGGGCCCGCGCACCTCCGCCATCTGCCGGACCTCCGGCTTTACTTGCCTCCGGGGGAGAAGGACGGAGGTTTAACCTTCGGCCGTGCTCGCCGGACCTTCAGGCTCCGCTTGCCTCTGGGGCAACGCACACTTGCCGCTTGCCTGGACCTTCGCTCCTTACGAAGGTGGCGTCGTGAATCACCGAAGGTTTCCTGCAGCGCGACCGTCGCCTTAGACCTGCACGGAAGCACAAAAGGTGACGAGGGTTGACCCCGCATCCGGGGGTCAGGGTAACGGTCTCCAATAGGAGAGGGACCTCGCAAGCACACCAGGCGTTGCGCGAGGGCTAAAGTCGAGCATCAGTTCGGGCGGCGCTTCTGCCGAGGGTCCTTTCCCCCAACAGAAGCAGTGTCACATGGATCATGGCCTAATTGCCCATGTGACGGTTATTGGACAACCCTAACCGACCCCAAACCGACTTGGAGGACCTCCTGGATGTCGTTGGTGAAGAGGCGGTGGATCCAAGGGCCAGGGGAGTGGCGCCCGCCACCCCTAGCTGGCGCCCGCCACCACACTTACCCCCCTGACCTAACCCTAGGTCCATAAGTACCCCCCTAGGTCCCTTAGGCTATAAATAGGACCCCCCGAGCTCATTTGTACTGAGACCTCACCTCATTAGTCCCACTCTCTTGTAAGCGAAGCTCTGGTGAAGGAACACTCTAGTTGAGAGACTTAGAGTGAGAGCGAGAGTGTAGAAGAGAAGAGTTGGAGTTGTAATAGAGGATCTTCCAAGTCTCTGGTATAATTCCAAGTCTTCCTTCATTTATCTTAGTGTTCTTCTACTTTCGGCATTTACTTTAAGTTCTTTACTTTGTTGAGTGCTTTCGATCATAGATAACTTAGTATTTAGTTTATATCTAGTTTGGGTTCTTCGCTGAGTAATCAGTGCTCTAGTTTTGGACGCAAGATTAGAGTAGTATATATTAGTGTAAGCGCGGTGCTTAGACTAGTTATACCTTAGTTTGTGGGTAGCCCCCCGGATAGCTGTGGTAGCAAACAGGTGGTGACAGCCCTAGGAGCCTTGAATTCCACCACGTAGTTGGGTTAGTTCTTAAATCATAAACCTCGTTGTGCACGTCTGAGGTAAATAGTCCAGAGGGTGTGTACGGTTCGAAGAACTAGATAGAACCTTTATTGCTAAGTTAGTTGTGATTGTAAGTGTGTAGGAAAACATTAATCTGTTCATCGGCCAGACCCCACCGATTTAGGTTAGTAGTAGTTAGTCTTTCTTTTCTTTTTAGTAGTAGTAGAAACCAACCCCCATTCACACTTTTCGATCAACCCTGCTAGAATCACTAGTTGTTCATATCGGTCCTAGTGTTAGTTCTGCCATAGTAGCTTCCCTGTGGAAATAAATACGATACTCGGTTACTCCCGGGTGAAGTGCTACAATAGACTCATTCTGTGCGCTTGCGGAACCTACCAATAGTCATACGAATAGTTAGTTATACTTCTTACATTAAGAAGTATCAACAAACCTTTCTGGCGCCGTTGCCAGGGATAGATTCCATAGTCTACTCCTAGTGACGACGTTAGCAAGAGTCAACAGCGTCCTCAGCCTCCGGGCAAATCTCCAGGTGGCGTACCAGTGCGAGCAGGAGACAATCAACTCCGCCGAAACACGCCAACAGCACCAGGGCATCCAAGACTGCATCGCCGATGCCGCCAAGCTCCGCCCCGACGATCTCGAGATCCCGGGTCCTCCGACCAGCGTTCCAGCAAAAAGTCGAAGGACACGAAGCAGGTGGCCCTAGTGGACGGCGCTCCGGAGAAGACTGCCGTCATCGGCACCAACCTCGACCCCCAAATAGGAAGACGCGCTCGTCAGCTTCCTACGGAGCAACGTCGATGTGTTCGCCAGGAAACCAGCGGACATGCCTGGAGTTCCACGGAAGTTCGTCGACCACTCCCTGAACGTCTCCACAACCACCAAGCCGGTTCGCCAAAAGCTCCGTCGCCTCGCGCCAGACAGGAAGGAGGCAATTAGGGTAGAGCTCACCCGGCTCCTAGCTGCCAGTTTTATCAAAGAGGTGTATCACCCGGATTGGTTAGCCAATCCGGTCCTTGTACTAAAAAAGAATAAAGAATGGCGTATGTGCGTTGACTACACCGACCTCAATAAGCATTGCCCTAAGGACCCCTTCCTCCTCCCTCGCATTGACGAGGTCGTCGACTCCACCGCCGGGTGCGAACTTCTCTCCTTTCTCGATTGCTATTCCGGTTACCATCAAATTTCCTTGAAGGTTGAAGACCAGATCAAGACGGCATTCATCACACCCTTCGGTGCTTACTGCTACATGACCATGTCGTTCGGGCTGAAGAACGTCGGAGCCATGTACCAGCGTGCGATCTAGGATTGCTTGAAGGACCTCATCCCAGATAAGGTTGAAGCTTACGTGGATGACGTCGTCGTCAAGACTCGCACCATCGACACGCTCATCTCCGACCTCGAGGCAACCTTTAAGGCCCTCAACAGGTTCAAGTGGAAGCTCAACCCCAACAAGTGCATCTTCGGCGTGTCGTCTGGAAACCTCCTCGGCAACATCGTCAGCCGTGACGGAATTCACCCAAACCCCGATAAGACTTCGGTCGTCCTCCGCATGCGAGCTCTGTCCAACGTGAAGGACATCCAGAAGCTCACCGGGTGCATGGCATCCCTCAGCCGCTTCATCTCCAGGCTCGGCGAAAAGGGGCTACCCTTCTTCAAGCTCCTCAAGGCTGGAGAAAAGTTCGTCTGGGACGCTGGAGCCGACCGCGCTTTTCTGGCCTGAAGAAGTACCTCACCCAACCTCCTGTGCTCGCCGCACCTAAGGAGAAGGAGCCCTTGCTGCTCTACATCGCCGCCACAAACCGGGTCGTCAGCTTCGTCATCGTCATCGAGCGTGAAGAAGCCGGCCACTCCTACCCCGTCCAACGACCCTGCTACTTCGTCAGCGAGGTATTGAACGACTCCAAAACCCGATACCCCCAGGTACAAAAGCTCCTCTACGCGGTCCTTATTACTGCACGCAAGCTACGCCACTACTTCCAAAGCTCTGAGTGGGTCACCATCGTCACGGAATTACCCCTCGGGGACATTCTCCGCAACAAGGACGCTACGGGATGCATCATCAAGTGGGCCATCGAGCTCGGCTCCTATGACATCGCCTTCCAGGGTCGCCAGACCATCAAGTTGCAAGCACTCGCTGACTTCATCGCCGAATGGACGGACCTCCAAACTCCAGTACCACCAGAAGCACCAGAACATTGGACCCTCTTCTTCGATGGCTCCCTCACCCTGCATGGAGCCGGCGCTGGTCTCCTCTTCACTTCTCCCTCCGGTGAAAAGCTTCGCTACGCTTTACAGCTACTCTTTCCAGCCTCCAACAACACCGCCGAATATGAAGCCGCCCTCCACGGTCTCCGCATCGCCAGCGAGCTAGGCGTCAAGCGCCTCATGATCTACGGTGACCCCGCCCTCATCATCAACCAGCTCAACAAGGACTGGAATTGCTCCCACGACAAGATGAACGCCTACTGCACCGCCATCCGGAAGCTTGAATGCAAATTCTTCGGTATCGAGTACCATCATCTACTGCGCGACCGGAACCAGGCGGCCGACGAATTATCCAAGCTGGTGTCATCAAGATCTCCGGCCCTCGCCGGCGTATTTTTTCACAACCTGCTGGAGCCCCCCATCGCCGACTACTCAAGCTCCGCCTCGTCACCGGATGCCACGATGCCACCGACAGGACAACTAGTGGGAACCACCTCCACAGCACCGCCCGACTGGCGCGAGGACTTCGTCAAGTATCTCTCCGAAAACCTTGTCCCCGCAGATAAGACAGAAGCTGAGCGCCTCATTCGCCGCGCCAACAATTACGTCCTGGTCGATGGCGCTCTCATGCGCAAAAACTCCAGAAATGAGGTACTCCAAAAATAAGTCTCCAGGGAAGATGGCCTCGAGATCCTCTTTGACATCCACGCCGGCGAATGTCGGAACCATGCGGCCGCAAAGACGTTGGTACGTAAGGCTTTCCGTGCAAGATTCTACTGGCCATCAGTGGTCGCCGACGCCGAACAGCTCGTCCGCACCTGCGAGGGGTGCCAATTCTTCGCCAAACAAACCCACGTCCCTGCGCAAGAACTTCAAGCGATACCGGCCTCATGGCCCTTCGCCTGCTGGGGACTCGACATGATCGGCCCTTTCCGACCAGCTCCGGGAAGCTTCAAGTGGATCTACGTCGCCGTCGACAAATTCTCCAAGTGGATCAAAGCAAAGCCAATAACCAAAGCGACAGCCGAGAATGTTGTCTCCTTCATCGATGAGATAATTCATCGCTTTAGTCTCCCGAACTCCATCATCACCGACCTTGGCTCCAACTTCACCGGCAACGTCTTCTGGGACATCTGCGAAGGGCACGACGTCCTCGTCAAGTATGTCTCTGTCGCCCATCCTCGGGCCAACGGCCAGGCTGAACGCGCCAACGGCATGATCCTTGATGCCCTGAAGAAGCGCCTCTACCAGAAGGACGAGAAGCACCCTGGTCGCTGGATGCGCGAGCTCCCCTCCGTGCTCTGGGGTCTCCGGACTCAACCCAGACACAACACCAATGTTTTGCCGTACTTCATGGTCTTCGGCTCCGAAGCCGTCATCCCCGCCGATGTCGTCTTCCGCTCTCCGCGCATCGAAAACTACGATGAGGAAGCCTCCGACAAGGCTCGCTGCGATGACCTCGACCGCCTTGAAGAAGAACGGCTGGCATCCTGCCTTCGCACCGCCAGTACCTCGAAGGACTTCGCCGCTACTACAACCGCAACGTAAAAGATCGATCCTTCGTTGTCGGCGACCTCGTCCTTAAGCGGAAACTCAAGACCGACGGCCTGCACAAACTATCTTCACATTGGAATGGCCCCTACACGGTGAAAGAGGTCACCCGACCAGGTGCTTATCGTCTTGCCGACATTGAAGGAATCGACGTACCCAACTCCTGGAGTATCGAGCACCTTAGAAAGTTCTACGCTTAAGGGACTGCTCGCCGACATCTCCAGACGTCTCCAGACGGCTCGCCGACCTCTCCACCCGTCTTCGGACGGCTCGCCGACATCTCTAACCCGTCTTTGGACGGCTCACCGACATCTCCAACCCGTCTCCGGATGGCTCACCGACCTCTCCACCCGTCTCCGGATGGCTCGCCGACCTCTCCACCCGTCTCCAGACGGCTCGCCGACCTCTCCAACTCGTCTCCGGATGACTCGCCAATTTCTCCAAACAGCCTGGCTGATGCTGAAGGAGTCTTAGAGCAAGGGCTACTGTAACCGTCGGACGTGTGCATGAGCGCCCGCCCTCTACGCTATGGCGGCCAGTAGAACTCCCAAGTGATGTCCTGACCTCTCTACGCGTGCATGAGCGCCCGCCCTCTGTGCTACGAAGGGAAGGCTAAGCTTGGGCTGAGACCTCCGGAGGCTATACGTCCAGTGTCTGTATGCGCCGGTGATGCGCACGTTCTCCATTCGGCCTTCAAGCAGCCTGACTAATGCCAATGAAAACTCAGAGTCGGGGCTGTTGTCACCATCGGACGCGTGCATGAGCGCCCGCCCTCTGCGCTACGGTGGCCAACAGTTCTCCCAGGGGACGTCCTGACCTCTCTACGCGTGCATGAGCGCCCGCCCTCTGCGCTATGAAGGAAAGGCTAACTTGGGCTGAGAATTCTGAGGCTATATGCTTAGTGCCTCGCATTCGCGCCACCCACGCGCTCGACAACAGTCGCCATTCGCCCATGTCACGCCACGATCGAGCCTCTCGGAAAAGACCCTGGTTGTGGTACCTCCCCACGCATGCACGAGCGTCCGCCCTCTGCGCTATGGGAAGCCAGCAGAGGTTCCTTGGGCGACGCCCTTGACTCCTACGCGCAAACGAGCTCCGCGCTCTATGCTATGGATCCTGGGATAACCCAAGGCCGAACTGTTCATCGCTATGGCTCACGACTATTGGGTCTGCAGAATTCGGGGAATGAACAAAACATGCCGACCCACTTCAAGTTTTGATTAAGTTTGCCTAAGAGTCTATTTATAGACTATCTCCTAATATACAAACTACTGGTGCCCAGCACCAAACAAGTCTACACCTCCGACGAGGGCTTCGGTGGCAGGCTCGGCCTCCTCCTCCAGGCGCTCCATCTCGGCCTCCGACGTGTTTGCCGCAAAGCCTGCGCCCAGCCTCGACATCTCCATCCGCGGATAATGCGAACGAAGAATGGCGAGGCCATGAGACGCCACACTCTGCGCCGCCGCCTTGGTGTACGCTGGAAGCGCCCCCACAGGCCACGCGCCTTCTGGACGACATGGTCGCCGATCCGCCGCTCCTTCTCCGCCGAGAAGAAAGGCTCCTCATCGATGCACTGCACCAACGGGGCCACCTCCTCCGCCAGCGACCAGAAGCGTTCATGGTAACCATCAATACGTCGCTGCAGATCTGCAAATTGCATTTTTCACGTTTTCCCGGTAAATTGCAAACGCCAAAGCAAAGGGTAAGACGACGACCACCTCCGACCTCGCTCGACCGAGAAGACTCACCGGCGTGCATGGCCTGCCACTTGTGCACCTCCTCGTCGGACTTCGCCTTCTCCTCGGCCAGGAGACGCTTCTCCTCGCCCGCCTGCATCGCCTCTGCAAAGACAACTCCACGATTCAGGACTCCGACCAGATGGCATACTAAGCAAAAGGGAGTATAGCGTCGTCAACTCACGTGCGGCAAACTCGTCGGCCTTGTCGGCCCGCAGCTGAAGCTGGAAATTCTCCTGCCCCTGCTGCTGGATGATCTCAAGCTCCCGAGAACGTGCGTGGGCATCCTCCAGATGCGCCTCCAAGCCAGCGAACTGGCCCTCGACGCGCCTTACCTCCGCCCGGAGCCGCTCGTTCTCCTCGGCCATCGGCGCCATCCGGTCAATGGCGAGCTTACGCTCTTCCCCGACCTTCAACAGGTGTTGCAGGCAAACGACAACCATAATGAACAAAAGCCATTTAAAGGTAAACAATGAAAGGTAAACGTGCCCACCTGGATCTTCTCCAGCAACTTCGACGTGTCTCCGATGATGGCGTCTGTCGCTGCGCTCGTCGCCTCATCGTCAACCTCGACGACTTCGTCACCATCGACGCGGAAGCGACGGACAGGGCGCTTGGCCGGACCCACCTCCGGACGCTCCACCTCCTCGATCTCTGGCGAGGTGGGCGCCGGGGCCTTCCTCTTCGTTCCTCGGGCCCCACGACCCAAGGACCCAGCCACCGGCGCCGTAGCTCTGCTCGTCGCTCCGCCTGCTCCAGAACTGGCCCCAGGCGGTGGGGACGCAGGCCACTCCGCCTCCTGAGGCTCGGGGACTTCACACGCCTTCGGTTGCTCCGCCTCCCGAGGCTCGGGGACTACGGACGCCTCGACATCCTCCGTCGCCTTTGACGCCCCCTTTGGCGCGGCCGACTTTGCCGACCCGCTGATGTCAACCTCCACCAGAGGGCTCGCCTCCCTCCGACCTCCACCCTCGGTGTCCGGCACCTCCTCGGCATCTGCCGACCTGCAAGGGGCACGGACACGTTGTCAACACTCCAACCCGACCAGGGTAAGATGCACAAGACGTAAAAGGGACACTTACAGGCTGGACACCTTCTTCTCCCACGAGAATCGACGAGAGCGCAGATGCGCTCCACCGCCCATGGACTCCCCCTGTGGCTTAGAACCACCGGTCGCCCCGCCCGACGACTCCCGGGCCTCCGGTGCCCGCTCCGGCGTTCGCGACGCCTTCGGCTTCGGCTTCGCCTTCGCCGCTCCGCCCCCGCGCCCCGCCGAGGACCCTTGCCCGAAACGGGCACTCAGCAGGACTTCATCTCCACTGTCAGACTCGTCGTCCGACCAGTCGAGGACAACGCGGCGACGTTTCACCGCTTCTTCATCAATGGTGAAGGCGCCGCCGGTCTCCAGCGACACCTTCTTCTTTTTCGCAGGGGCGGCCTGGCGCTTTCCCTTTGGGTCAGCGCGGGCTCGCCGCCCCCCAGACCGGGGCTCGGGGACTCGGCTCCCCTCTTCCCCGGTGGTCCCGATCTCCTCCTCATTGACCTCCGCCGCACCGCGACAGCTGTCGCTCACGTCCTCCCGCGACGGGTCAACGCCCTTCGGCCACGCCTTCGACGGCGCTTGCGACACGAACGCCTCCCGACCCTACGCCATGATTTTACGACCTTAAGTATTCAGTTTCGCATTTCAACAAACACACGCAGGGCAAAGATACTAACCTTCGGTGGAGGGTACTCCGGAGAATACGATTTCCGCAAATATTCTAGCTTCTTCCTTTTCTGCAGGTCGAATAGAACCTCGACCCGCAGGAACACATCTTGCGCCAACAGGGGCTCCGGCGCCTCCCGCGTCCGGTCATCCGCGTCCCCAGCGTACTCGTACGCTGGGTGTGCCCTCTCCTTGCAGGGCTGGCAGTGCCTCTTGATGAAGTTTGATGCCACCGCCACCCCGTCGACGCACTGCTTGTCGACCAGCTTCAGGAGCTCCTCCACCTGCTCCATCGCTGCCGCGCCGGGACGCTCCGACCACGATGGCAGCACCTTTGGCTTAAAGGCCGGGACGCACGGTGGCCTCGGCGCCTCTTGATGGATGTAGAACCACTTGGGCTTGTACTCCATCGCCTTCGAAGGCAGCGACATCGCAATGTTCTTCTCCGCCATCCCGTCCCGCAGCTGAAGGTACACCGACCTGACGATGTTCGATGCCCCGGTGCCGTTGATCTTCAGGCGGAAGAAGTAGCGGAAGAGGTCAAAGTGGGGCTCGATGCCCAAATACGCCTCACAGTAGTGGATGAAGACCGCAATGTGGAACATCATGTTTGGCGTCAGATTGCACAGTGTGACCTGGTAGTAGTCCAGCAGCCCGTGGAGGAAGGGGTGGATCGGGATGCCGAACCCGCACCTGAGGAATGCCTCAAAGACGACGAGCTCGGAGGTGTTCGGCGTCGGGAAGTCCTCCAGGTACGCCTCCCTCCAGCCGCCGGTGACGCTGTCCAGCAGCAGGCTGGCGAAGACGAGCTCCTCCAGATTCTATCAGCGGAGAACACTCCGCGTCCACCCACGGGCCCAGCGCGGCATCTCGATGCGATCGTCGGACGCCGCCTTCGCCGCCTTCTTCGCCTTCGCCGCAGCTCCATGAGTGCGCTTTTCGCCCGCCATCGACAGCGATGAAGTGGGGATCCGGATCTAGATCTGGGGCTACAGTGTCTCTGTGCTCGGAATCGCTCGTGCGCAAGAAGAAAGTGGAGAAGACGAGGGCTACGAGGTAGGAGCAAGACAGCAAGTGTGGAACCGCCGTCGTTGGCCCCTCCTTTTTATACGGTGTGGCCCGACCCTTCGGCTCCAGGGTTCCTGGGAACCCGTGCCCGTCACTCCCACGACCGCCATGTCGCCTGCGGTAACCACACGCGCACGCCCTCAACGCGTCCGCCTTAATGGGCCGCTGGGCCTTTGATTTCCAAAACGGCATGTCCATTCGCCTTCATTATTTCTTCCATTTCAATTATTTTGCGCCATTGAATGCGTTACTAATGCACGGGGACTGACCACCCCCGCTAGTTCTAAATGTCCATTTCAGGGGAACAGTGAGCTCTACAGTTCCTGGTCGACGCTACAGTAACCCCCGGGGACTGTAGATCCTCAACTTTACCCTCGGGGACTTCCCCCTCGTAATTGTGCTAATGCATTTTCTCTGGCCCTGCTACAAGAACCATGCTGCTTCTTACAGCAGGCCCGGGGACTACGTATACACACGTCATTTTTCTTTCGTAAAATGACTGTTTCGTGCGGGAAAATTACAAGTTTGGCACCACATGCCTACAGTACCTACTCCCAAGCTCGGGGACTAAGTGGATACACTTCACCTAGCGGTGAATGTATTGTTCATCTTTTTCTTTTGCAGCTTGATGCGGACTAGCTCGGACTTCAACTGGAACGTCGTCGGCTACTGGTGTCTAGCTAAGTCCCAAGTGGATACACTTCACCAGACGAAATACCTTCAAAATTTTTCTTACAGCACCTTGCATCCCTTTTTGCAGGACGACATAGAATACTCCACATGGCTGCACTCCGGCTACAGCTCTGGCTGCTACGTTCGCGACCAGCTTAACCTGGTCGGAAACCAACTACAAGTGCAACTGCGACCAGGCGACCTGGTCGGAAGACGCCTTCACTGACATGCGACCAGACCTAACCTGCTCGAAAGACTTCACGACGCCCAACACAATGGATGCAAAGTGCTCGGGGACTAGCTGTGGGGATATTACACCCGTATACCCCCATGGCACGACTTGGGCTCTCCTGCAGATATGGCCCAACCAGAGGGCCTTGCGGCCCGCGACCAGGCCGTCGCGGCCGCCAAGGACTCTCCGGATGACTTGCTCGACAAGGAAGATCCAAATAGATAGACCCGGATTCCTTGCCAAAAGGAACCGATTGCAATCTGTTAGGATTCGACAAGTTGTAACCCTGCTCCTCGGCTATAAAAGGCGAGCAGGGATCCCCTCCAAACTCACGCCATATTCCAATCCATCAATACAAACCAGCCACCAGAACACAGGACGTAGGGTATTACGGTGACTTGCCGGCCCGAACCTGTGTAAATCGTCGTCTCACGTCCCTGTGTCTACGCTTTGCAGACGTCTCGCACGCCCCCACCGCTCAATCTACTACCTTGGACATACCCCTCGGTAGACTATCGAACATATTTCGTCGACAGGGTCGGCGATTACAGCACCGACAACCCTAAGTAAAAGGGCGCTTTCAAAAAATGAACGAGGGTCAACATCGATACAAACCTACACGATCCAACGGACGAGCTACCCCCAAGTTCCAACTTGGTGCCTTGCCTTCCGGTTGATCGTATTTCATTACTACTCAGGTTCTTTTCCACGATAGCAAATATAGCCAACCGTGATCTGACGAATACCCACCAGGGGTATTACGGGAACATCCTTAACTACTACTTTTATTAAGCAGACTAAGCAATTCTATATTATAATAACTAACAGGATAACAAGGCAGGTATAATCAATAATCAAGGAATGGTAATGCAACAAATAGGATGCCTATACCTAATGCATCACAATATAAAATACTCAATTAAATTAATTTTAAATACTAGGAGGCCAGGGCTTGCCTTGGGAGAAGACCGATGCCTCGTGGGAGGGGCACTCGGGCAGGTTAGTATCTGCTGCAGGTTCAGCTTCTTCGTTCCTGGACACCTCCTGGATCTCCTGCTCGACGTTTGCCTTCTGCTCCTGTTCGGTCTCCGGGACTATCGATCCTATTGCAATGCGGTATAATTAAATAATGCATAATATACTTATGATGTATGCAAAGTAATATCTCTTGCAAACCAACAAAACCAACTTATTAAACCACTTTTGACATTGAGGAAAAATATTTATTTATTGTATTACACAAAGCCATTAATTCAATTATTTTCTATTCATTAATTCAAAGAGAACCCTAGGTTTAAACAACAAGTACTTTTTTTGTATTTAGAAAAATCCACAAAAATTACAGTAGGTAACCTACACCCACTGGACTCAACTGTACAAATTTCAGCAAGAGATAATTTACTGGGCAGAAAATATAAAAAGATGAAATAAACTGCCAAAAAGGTGCTTTGAACTAACTTTTCTTTTGAAAAGTATCAAATAGCAGATTTCACATTTTTTCTAGCTTCATCTTCCTATTACAATCTTACTGCAGAAAAATCATTGCTAGAGCATGAACATATAATTCTACACAAAATTCTAAAGTTTAACCCAGATTAAATCCTTTGAAATACAACCCTACTGAAAAAGGGTGCAACATCCATTTTTATACTTTTTCCAGATTTTACTCCACATTTCATACTTATCAAGAAAGTTCCATGAATAACAACTTTACATTATTTTCTGCATGAATTTTCTAAGAAAAGCTCAGAAAAGAACACTTGTACTACAACTTCTTATTTTTTCCATACAACAACTTATACCTAACATTTTTCTTAGCTTCTACAAGACATACAAAGAGCACATGAATTTTCCCATATTTTATTTCTGCATACATTTCTCTCAACATTTAATTTAAGAAAACAGCTAAAAAGGTATTTAAATCTAAACAGACACTTTTACACAAGAACAGGTCCTCATATATTTTTCAGAGACTTTATATGATGAGAAACATGTATCAATTTTTCTATGAATTAATTCAACCAGAAAGCACGTAAACACAGTTATTTAACAACATGCACATAAACTGAATTAAATAAAAACAGCACCATAAACTGCTACCAAAAATACCTTCACATTTTTCCCTAATAGATCTACTCATGAACTAATTAACAAAACTAGAAGCACTCTATTTGGATCATTAAAACGTGCTACACAAAATAAACAAGTTTTTCTGGAAATAAAAAGCAAAAGGAAAAACATTTTGAACCTCCCGGCCAAACTTTCGTGGACTCGGCCCATGGGCCAAGTGTGGTTGACGCCTGGGGCTAGCCGGGTCAATGGGCCCACCTATCGGCCAAGGCAGAGCAGGGACGCGGCGTTGAGAATTTTTTTATTAATAACCCAATTAAATAAGATATTTTAAAAACAACGCTGTCCATTTTTTCTCTGCATGGCGCGGCAAAAGCGTTAGCCGCGCCAAGCATGGCGGCGCGGCAAAAGCGCCACCGTGGCACCTGCCGGCCACGCAGGCCCGTGTGGGGCCTGCTTGTCAATTTGCCGCGCCAGGCGGCCTGGCGCGGTCATCAGCTTTGCCGCACCAGGCGGGTTGGCGCGGCAAAGCTGATCTAGATTTTTCAGTATATAGGCTTTTCAGTGATTTGATTCCGATAGGCTTTTCATTATATATGCTTTTCAGTATATAGACTTTTCAGTGATTAGATTTTTCAGCGAATAGCCTTTTCAGTTGCAATAACTACGCACTCACAATGCTGCTGAGATAATTCACAAGTTCAAAACCAGGGCTCCGCCTATATAAACCCTTCGGTGCCTTGCATATTGAACAACTTCAGTAGAGCTTGCGAGGTTCGTAGTACAGATGTCTGGAGGTTCGTCCAAAGGTGAGAGAGGAAAGGGTGGGAGGAAGGGACCTGCCATTGTGTGGGAGGGCTCTCTTGGTCTTGATTCCTTCTTAGAGGCACTATATGAGTTTCCCGTTGAGAGAAAAAAGATTTCACCCGGGAGCGTCCTCTTAGGGGATACGATAACCGCTTAGAAGACTGGCCAAAATGCCGCCATGGTGAGGACTGTTTGGTGCAGATGCTCCATGACGACTTGGAGGCAGGCCGACGTTTCTTCAAATGCCCGCGAGCATGGGTAACTCTATTTAATTGTTGTTGTTATGCCTCTAATGTTTGCTAATACTTACTCATTTTGTGAATGTCAGTCTTCTATTTCCGAAGAAAACTGCGGCTTCAGCAGATGGGTGGATCCTCTTCCAATATGGCTGCATCAGCAATACATCTATTATCTGCAGGGTCGTATCGACGATCTTGAAAGAGAAGTTAAAAGCATGTTCAAGGACTATGATGATGACGGCAGCGATGCAGGCGGTTCAGATGAAGCAATATGCCTTGATCCATATTGCAACTGTCTGCATCACAAGAACAAGGGGCCTCCACCGCCGCCGCCGCCACCACCACCACCCGCAATGGGAGGCTATTACGGAGAAGGGTCTACTCAGTTTGCTATGTGGGATCGCTTCTAGAACTACTAAGACCACTACGTGTGTTGTGTTGTGTCAATCAATTACCTAAGGCATGTTAGGATTAGTCTAGGATCTTTTAACCAAGTTACGGTAAAAGGTCCTCACATGTCATGTACTAGTTTGTTGTTCGTGTACTGGTTTGTTATATTCTATTTCTCGTACTGTATCCCAGAAAAAATCGATGACACATGAACTACAGCAAACAATACAACAACAAATAAAAAAGTCAAACAAAGTGCAGTTCAAGACTACATTATCGAGGATCCAAAATAAACGGTACATGGGAGTACAAGCCAACAGTACAATAGACTAACAAGTCCACCAAATGACAACAATGTTCATTACTCAATAATAACTACTGAACCTACCACACTACTGAGTGCAACGAGGCCACTTTTCCTTCCTCACAACATCTGGATCCTGCTCCATGGCAGCCTTGACACGGCGCACATGCTCAAGCCTCTTCTCCCTCTCCCTCCTACGATTAGCTGCATCCCTCATTTTTGCTTCTTCCTCATGCTGCTTTTGTGTTGCCTCTTCTTTGCGTCTCTTCTCCAAACGCTCCTTGTCCTCAGCAGCCCACTTTTTTATCCTCTCTACGTGCTCCTTGTCCTCCGGCTTCATCTCAGTGTCGATCCACTGCTCGAAGTCACATAGTGGTGGAGGCTCCTGCAAAACATGACTAAGTCAATTAAGTAACTAAATATAAATGATTTATCATTAATGTTTACAACAAGCCATCAGCTTCTCACCATCAGTCCAATGCGGATTTGTTTAGGTGTTGGGTCAAAGGCATAATTCTCACACATCCAATACCTCTGACCATATGTGTGCTCCTCATCAGATATTGCGACCTTACAATCATCACCACAGTAGCACATGGGCACCAGAACACCACTAGGTAATGGCAAACGGGCAAAGGCATTGCCCGTTAGCGGCTGCCTACAATCATCAATGCAATAGCAAATGAAGATAACACAAAATTACTTCATTTTAACCGACAAATAAATAAATAATGTACCGATCTTACCTCGCCTTACTAGCTTTGCCACGCCTCGGCATCCTAACTATAAACAATATATCAACATTAGACATATATTCATGATTAATTATAAATCTACATAATGAACTAATACATGATTAATTACAAATTGAACAAAATATTAAACAAAACACATATAAAAAGTATAATACATAAATGAATCCATAATTAATTAACAACTAACGTCACGATAATTTCAAATTAAATATTGCCTACAAACCCTAACTTTGAAAAATATGGTTCAATCAAACACTTCAAATATGGATAAAGAATATGAATATGGATTAACATACCTTCTATATAAAGAGAACAAGTTTGATTGAGGGAGATGAAGAGAGGAGGAATGGAATGGATTGGATTGGGAGGAGAAGAGAGGAATGAAGAGGAGGAAGCTGCTGGGCGCGGCGACCAGATCTAGATGGGCTTTGCCGCGCCAACCCGCCTGGCGCGGCAAAGCCGTTGACCGCGTCATGCCGCCTGGCGCGGCAAACTGACAAGCGGGGCCCGCCCGGGCCTGCGTGGCCGGACGGTGGCGCTTTTGCCGTGCCGCCATGCATGGCGCGGCTAACGCTTTTGCCGCGCCATGCGGGACGGCGCGACAAAAGGGTTAGTTTCAAAAAAAATGAACAGTGTTGTTTTTAAAATATCTTATTTAATTGGGTTATTAATAAAAAAATTCCAGCGTTGACCAGCGATTTCTCGCCGTCGGTGAGGTTGCCGGCGGTGAGAGGGGGCTTGGTGAGTTCGAATCGGCGAGGCGAATCAGTAGGTGGGGTTGGTTTGGCTAGCGCACGACCATAGCTCGCCGGCGACGAGCAATGGCGTGCGGTGCCGGTGGTTAGGCTCGGCTACACCATTTCCGGCGGTCGCCGGTGGAATCGAAGGAAGGGGGAGGACTAGTGAACCCTAGGATGGCTACTAGAAGGGTCGGATTGGCCGGCGAAGCCTCGGAGCGGCTCGACCACGTGCGGGGGTCACGGCGGCGCTAATGGCGCTCGGCCGGGGAAGAGAGAGAGCTAGGGAGCGGTAGCGTCGATGCCGAGGGGTGTTCTCACCTTGCCTTGGTGTGGCGAGGCTCGTCGGAGAAGGAGAAGGCTCGGGGCAGCACAACAACGGCGGAACAGGCTTGAGCTCCGCACGGCGTTGGTGGCGACCGCGGCGGGGCTCGTCGTGTTCCGTGGGAGACAGAGGTTGGGGTGTGGCGCTAGCGTGCGCACCGGGTGTGCGGGGAGAATGCGGGGTGGTGTGCGGAGGGAATTGGACGGAGGAGCTCCGGCGAGGCCGGAACAGCGAGGGGGAGCTCGCGGTGGCGGTCGCGGCGAGCGCTCGGGTTCACGCGATGCAGCAAAGTGGAGAGAGAGCGAGAGCAATGGGCGTGGCAGGCGAGTGTGAAGCGGGTGAGGGAGAGGAGTGAGCGGTGTGCGCGGTTTTGCCCTTGGCTCGGCCGGACGGGCGATCGTGGCGGGGGCCACAACTGGCGAGCGGCGGCTGGCGGGTAGGGCGCGACAGCCGATGGCGAGCAGGGAGTGGCCGCGGCGGATTGCTTGCGTGATCGAGCAGAGAAGGATCGAGCGGGGAGTGGGCGAACGG
The DNA here is from genome assembly GCA_009763385.1 of Coix lacryma-jobi var. lacryma-jobi. Taxonomy (NCBI): domain Eukaryota; kingdom Viridiplantae; phylum Streptophyta; class Magnoliopsida; order Poales; family Poaceae; genus Coix; species Coix lacryma-jobi. Next base: position 52,912,540 of record CM019822.1, on the reverse strand, counting down.
GATTCGGAGTAGGAGAAAGCGGCCACGCGACGGCTCGGCCGGCGTACGGCGCGGCAGTGTCGGGCGGCTGGCGCGGCGGACGCGCGACACGGGCGAGCGGGAGCAGCGCGGCGCGCGGTGCGGGCCTGGGCCGAAAAGGCCGACTGGGCCGGAAGTGAAGCGTGGGGAGAAAACGAATTTCCTTTTTCTTTTTCCCGAAAATTTTCCAAATTTGACCATTTCAAAACAGCTTCAAAAACTTAAAACTAGACTTTGACTCAAAAATAAAAGTTGCTCAAAATAATTTTCTCTACAACTTTTATATAGGACGCATTTTCTAAAAATCATTTTTGAAGCCTACACACACTTTAAGCTAATTTTTGAGTTATAAATCATTTTTGTTCCCATATTTTTAGTTATTAAAGCATAAAGATTTACGTCAAGGTGTCTACATGAAAAGTGTTGTACTCAATATTATCTATTTTATAAATTTATTTGCCAAGACAGAAATCTATTTAAACGACCAAGTCCTATTGAAATCAAATTTCAAATAAGCAAACAAAAAGACAAAAAGCATTTCTACGCACATGAGATGATGCAATGCAATGCTCATGATAATTAGTAGCTAATGTTATTCCTAATGCAATGCTTGACACTAGGGTGTCACATAACATGTTCTTAATCACATCGGTCTGGCATGCAACAATACATGTACTAAATAGTAAATAATGTCTCATTTTAGCACAAGCATAGTACAGTGATAAACATAATTTTTCAATATGGGCATACCTTGCCTCTTGATTTTTCAATATGGGCATACCTTGCCTCAGGATCAAGAAGACGATGACCAATATAAGCAATTACATATTCCTTACCCTCGTCTTCTTGAGTCAAAACAGCCCCGATAACCTTCTCTTCGGCAGCAATATATAGCCTGAAAGGAACTTCCCTTCTAGGTACATGAAAAATCGGTGGAGATGACAAATATTTCATTATCTTCTCAAATGCTTCTTGTTGCTCTGCCCCCCAAGTGTATTCAGATTCACTCTTCAGCTTTAGTATGAGGGTAAAAGGAATAATCTTCTGAGATAAGTTTGCAATAAATCTCCTCGAATAGTTCACCTTCCCTAAGAACTTCTGCAAGTCATTTTTGCATGTGGGCTCTTGAACTTTCTTTATCTTTTTCTATCCTCTTAGGATCAATCTCTATGCCTTTACCATGAATAATAAATCCTGAGAATTTACCAGCCGATACATCAAAAGCACATTTCAGTGGGTTTATCTTCAATCCATAGCGGTGCATCCTTTCAAACGCAAGACGTAAATCGGCTAGATGAGATACATGAGCAGCAGATTTGATCACAATATCGTCAATATATATTTCCATGATCACACCAATTAAATCATGAAAGATCAAATTCATAGCGCGTTGATAAGTAGCACCTGCACTCTTCAATCCAAATGTCATTACAACCCACTCAAAAAGACCAACAAACCCAGGTTAAATGAAGACCGTTTTAGACATATCTTCTTCGGCCATAAATATATGATTATAACCGGTGTTGCCATCAAGAAAGCTAACAACCCGGTATCATGAAGCATCATTAATTAACATATCGGCTATAGGCATAGGATATTCATCCTTGAGAGTAGCTCTATTTAGATCTCTAAAATTAATATAAATCCTGATCTTCCCGGTGTTATTCTTCTCAATAGGCACAATATTAGAGACCAATTCTGCATATCTGCATGGTTGTATGAACCCCGCTTGTAATAACCGATTAATCTCTTCCTTAATCCGGTCATATATTGTAGAATTAAAACGACAAAGATGCTGCTTGAAAGGCCTGAACCCCGGTTTAATGGGGAGCCGATGTTCAACAAGCTCTCGGCTCAACCCAGACATATCCATATAATTCCATGCAAAACAATCAACATACTCTTTCAAAAGCGCGATCAACTCAATTTTATAATCGGCTTCTAAGTTTTGATTTACAAATATCGGCCTTGGTACAGAACCATCCCCAATATCAACTTGTTCTAAAGGGTCAGCCGATGTAAAACCTTGGCCCAACTTATTGAGCTCATCAAAATCATCAATAGCTTCACAAGCATCGGTCTTAAAGGTCTGATACTGTTCAACATGATGTCTTAATCAATTGATATTAGTATCCATTTAAAAAATTACATGATGATATTAAACTAATTGTCAATCGGCTTTAGAGATACTGGCACAAAACCTTCTCTAGTTACGCTAATAAATTGAAAATTAGAAAGGTCCCGACCAGATAAGCAAGCAATAACATCATGCCCCCCGAGCAAAGGAGCATTGGCTGCAGCAACGTAAGCCGATGAATTTGAGTGCACAATTTCTACATCGTCTCCCACCCACTTAATGAGAAACTGATGTAAGCTAGAAGGGATGCATCGATTATAGCTACCTTGTACGTCGACAAGTATCAGATTATAGCTACCTTGTACGTCGGCAACGAAGAAGACGGTAGCCAAAGTCTTGCTTCCAATAGTGAGCTCCATAGACGCAACCCCTTTGGTCGGGATAGGATCTCCTCCACCAACTCCGGTAATAGTCATGTTGGTCTTAACCAACTCTTCATCAATACCACCAAGCTTCTGGTAAAGCGAATATGGCATCAGATTCATAATTGCTCTGCTATCGACCAACATCTTATAGACTGGTGTGCCATTGATATGGCCCTTCACATGCAATGGTTTGAGATGATTAACATAGTCTTCTGGCTTCTGAAACACAACACTTTGTGTAGCGAAATTAAATTCCGTTGTTGTCGAATCATCTCTGACCACATAGTAATAAGCAGATAAATAAACCACATTGACCTCCACCCTTTCTGGAGAAGGATCATAGTCCACCATCTCCTCATCTTGTTCCTCAGGTGCATCTTCACTATCTGTGACGACATCAATAGAAGAGACAAGATCATTTGGGCATGCGTCGAAGACCACTAAAACATCAAGAACCGATTTAGTCGGCTCAGAATCTGGTCTGGCTGGCTCATCATGCGACTCAGTAGTGGTCGTCTTATCGAGTTCGAGATCTAAACTAGTCGGTCCATGAGCTAGCCTGGTCGGTTCAGGATCCGACCTAGTCGGCCCTGAAGCCAACTTAGCAGGTTCGACATCTAGACTAGTCGGCTTAGCCGACCTGTTTGGTTCAACAACCATCGTAGCTGGTTTTTGATTAATAAAATCCAACGCTTCACCTCCTCGCTTGCCTTGAGGAAACATGGGGTGCGTTGAGTTGAATATGTCTTCCCTCTTTTTCTCAAGTTGTTCCTGCCTTTGCTTGCTTGTTACACCGAGCTCTTTGTAACTTCCACCGTTGAGTTTTACTTAAACCAGGGGGACACCACCTAGGATGAGTATATCTGGGGTCTCGCTCAACGGGATTTTCCTCCTTCACTCCGGCTGGAACACTTGGAGCATATTCTCGAATCTTTGCCGGAGTTGGATCCTCGATTACCATCGGCTCAGCTTCACTAACAACGGGAGCCTCTACAGAACCGATTGTAATCGTGGGAACAAGATCAGGTTTGGCCGAGGAAGCAACGAGAGCAGGTTACACCTTTTTAGGTACATAAAATTGTCGTACTTGTGCCCTCCCTGTCTCTTGAGGAATTAAAGTTCTTGAAGTGATCACTCGATTCTGATTCACACCACTAGAGCTTGGTTGACCACCTAACCAGTCGAATACTGATATCCTTCGAGGTTGACTAGTGGTCATTCTCCAACCTGGTTGATGATACATAACTGGCGGCACAGGATATGGCACTCACACTCCTTGGGGACCCCATTGTGGAGGTGGTGAAATAGGAGGAGCCCACTGAGGCACATAAGGAACAACCCTCGGCCTTGAAGATGCTACCTGAGCTACCACCAACTGCTTAGACTTTCCATCTTCTCGCTTTGGAGGGGTAGACTCTCTTTTTTTAATGGCCAATCTTTAGAATCGGCCTTTTGTTCTCTGTATTTAGCCATAAGTCTATCGAAAGTACAGCAAGAAGATGGACAACCTAGTTTAATGGTCAAGGTGTTTACATCATTACCATCATGTTCTATTAGTTCTTGAATCACACACCAACAGGGCTAGAACGCTCGAAGAGGTTGCAGATCAACCTAGTACAGCAAGGGACCTGAGTAAACCTACAAAACTGATCTAGAGACCGATTTGAGCCAATTTAGGGCTTGATTCCTTGTGTTGATAACTCTCGAACTTCTCCCGGGAAGACCCGTCAGGGAGGAGCACGTAGAGGTTACCCTAGGACCAGCAAGGTCGCCTAGAACGCCGTCGAATCTCGCCGGGAGATGCGTCGAACAACAGGATAGAGAGGAAAAAGGGGTAAAAGGGTTGTAGTAGATTGATTTGTCAATTTTGGGTTGGATGCCTCAATCGACCATGATCCTCTCATATATATAGAGGGGGTGGTCTTATCCCAGTAGGAAACGTCTTTAGATCGTGATCTCCAAGTTTCCTACCCGAACTCTATCAAAACATGGAAAAGAATCCAATCCGGACCGGAAAAGGTAAACCTGATCTAGTGAATTCCCAAAAAGACCAAATCGATCTTTATGGGCCTTAGTGCAACCAATAACAGCCCAAACCAACTAAAATAATTAATAGACCCCTATAAGATCTTTAAGTTATTACTTTGATAACTTCAAGCCGGTCTCTATTTACCACCTCCGACCAGTTTTACCTGGCCAGAAGTCTTATAACTGGTCGGAAAATGCCTATAGCAACAATTGGATCAAGCGACCAGACCCAATCCTTCTTAGAACAACCGACTCGTCAAACATAAAGTGCTTGAAGATAATCTTCCTTCACTTCGGCTTTAAAATATGATGATCTGAATGCGCCTTCCAGCCTTCTAAATGATAAAAGAACTTACTATATGCTTAAGACACTTTTGAGTGTCAACATTCCTCCTTTGTTGATCGACCTCTTTTGAAGCAGGAAGCAACGAGCGATCTGGTTTTTTTCTTGTATTATCATCAACATGTTGCTTTTAGTACTCACAAGTTGATTATGGTTCAGTATCACGACTGGCAGCTCTTCCAGATAATCCATCTTTTTTAGGCATGTCTTCACAGCAAGTGTCTGAAATTTTACCTATTTATCAGCCATCTCTAACCTCCTGCTCCAGCAGCCTTCTTCTCGCGTCCACCCCGTGGCGGCCACGCCTCTCATACTCATCCCTACCGCTGCCCACCGTCTTGCCACGAGCGCTTGAACCCTAGCATCTGCAGCGGTTATATCTTCTTTCCCTCCCCTCCGGTCACTGCGAGCTCCGGAAGCAACAACCTCCCTACAGCCATGATGCCCTGCCCTTCCTGCCCAAGACGCCACCACCGCACTGCAGCAAGGGTCCTAAGCCGCTCGACCTCCTTTTTCATCACCGTGCCGACCTTCTTCCCCCAAGCCTTTCCTTCTAAGCTCACTGGAATTGGGGAGATACAAGGGTGGTCTCACTAGAACCCTAGCTCGAAGATCTATTAGGAGAAGGAGGAGGAGGTCTACCTCGTGTGGATCTGCCACGACCACAACAAGATCCACCATGGCCAACACGGGTGGGGGAGAAGCTCCGCAGGGAGGCGGTGGGGCGCGGCCGGGTGCGGGCACAAGCATCAAGAGAAGAGAGAGAGAGAGGGCATGAGACGCGAGCTGGAGAGGACATGAATACATGTGACTGATGGGAAGTTGATTTATCAGATGGCTGTAAAGGAGTGTTTATGTTTTTTTTTCACATCCGCCAGAATTCAGTCGCCTGAGATCCCAGTGATAGGTTCATGCATTGTATGTAGCTTTTTTGCTATAGTGCTAACGTAAAAAAAAGCATGACCGATGGCCAACAAATATCGTCCGATTATTTAAACAAAGCAGACACCAATCTCTCTTTTTCAGTATTTTTAATCGTCGTTCTCACTTTACGAAAAATTAAGTCATTTTCACAACTCGAGAAACAAGTATAGTCAGTTTTATCAAATATACTCCCTTCGTCCTAAGATATAAGGCACACACGTATTTCAGAATTCAATTTTTTTTATCTTTAACTAACAATTAATCTAATCATATGAAAAACTTATACTACAAAAGTAGTTGCATTATATTTCTATTTAGAAATACTTTCTAATGATCAAACTTTTATTTCTATAAATTATATATTATGAGAGAAATTATAGGTCAAAATATATTTTTGAAGACCGTACCAAGTCAAATCGCGTCTTATATCTTAGGACGAAGGGAGTAAAAATATATTAATATCCATTATATATAATCATTAGATACATTGATAAATCTATTTTTATAATAACTTTAATAAAATACAAATATATTTTATATTTTCTATAAATATAGTTAAACTTTTACAAATATCATTTTTTTGAAACGAATTATACAGAAGAGATGTTGATTATATTAAAGAGGAGAAAACCCTCGATAAAAAATAAAGAAAACCCAGATTAAGTAAATACAACATAGCAACCGAGATACCCTAAAGAGCAATCAAGCAACCACAACAACAAAACAACAAAAAGATAAGTAACAAGTAACAATAGAGAGAATAAAACTTTCACGAATATTATAGTTGTACTTAAAAAGTGACAAACCGAATAGATGCCACCATAAGCAGTGTCAATAGGCTATCATCTTTAAGATTGTAACCAGAAATTGGTCGGTTAGTCTCAACCTGAACTTGGAAGATCTCATAACGCCATTAAACATGTTCAAACTTCCAGCATCGTCAACTCAATGAATGCATCCTACACTAGCAAGCAAAGCCATCGATCATTTTATGATCAGGCAAAATAAAACACCATCCACATATGCTTTGCTACTCTCCTTAGAGACCTCATTAATGTTCAGTTTTATCTTTCATACTCTTAGTCCACTAGATCATTTAGACAGAGTTTCCATCTAGACATACTATTGTTCTGAACTTTTATTATCCTAAGCTTGACATCGAGTTTGCCGTTATTAACTTGCAAACTGAGCACCATGGTAGAAGGCAGGCTCCTAAGGGACATTATATAACAACAAGATGCTATATAATGTCCCTGCAAAGTTAGTGTAGCAAAAACAATATTTTAAATGTGTGTGTCTTTCTCTCATCCAAGTTTTTTTTGGTTAGCACAACCCTCCTTCTTTCTCGTTCTCGTCATGGGAATTAAAGGAGTCTCGTGTGATCTTGGACACTAACACTTTGTCTACTACTTACAGATTTCACATGTATATTATGAAAAAGGAAAAAGTCTACATAACCCCCTCAACTATTGAGCGTCGACTACTTCACACCTCAAACTATAAAACCAGATGTTTTACCCCCTAAACTTTCTAAAATGGTCAAATAAATCCCCGAGGCGGTTTTAGACGGGGTTTTTGCTACAATAGCGTGGTTTTGTTTTTTCCTTTTTATTTATTTTGGGTGAATCTTTAAAAAATCATAGTAAATCATAGAAAAATCATAAAATCATAAAATAGGAAATCCAGTTTTGTTAGATTTTACATAAGTAGATCTACATAGTGAACATATAATATAGTATACTTTAGAACAAAGTTTTTGGTGTAGATTTAGATCTATATTTTTTTGTAATTAATTAAAATAATTTATATGTGCAGTTTCTTTCATCCAATTATGGTAAAATTTTTATTGTGGGCTAATTGTTGTATGATTGAACTATAATAACAATTTTGTACTCATTGGATCAGGTATAACTTATGTATAGATTTATTTAGCTTTATGCTAAGTTATATCTAAATAAATTTATAGCTAAGTTATACATGATCCTATTAATATGAAGTTTTTACTACAGTGCAAGGATACAATAATTAGTTCACTACAAAATTTCACAATTGGATAAAAGAAACTACATCTATGAATTATTCCAAGTAATTATAGAAAAACATATATCTAAATTTACAACAAAAATCTTGTTCTAAAGTATACTATACTATATATTCACCGTGTAGATCTATTTACGTGGAGTCCAACAAAATTGGATTTTTTATTTTATGATTTTCTATGATTTTTTAAAGATTCAGGCAAAATAAATAAAAAAGACAAAGGACAAACCACGTTACTGTAGCAAAACCACCATCTAAAATCGCCTCAGGGTTATTTGACCGGTTTTAAAAAATTTAGGGGGTAAAATGTGACACCCCAATTTTAACAACAAAATTGGAGCACAATATATGTATGCCAGGATCAATTTTCATACATATATCCACATCATAGTAAATATCAAAACAATGCTTTATTAATAATATCGAACTTTGTTACATAAATGACCCTCGGGTCTGAAATAAAAAGTACAGACTCTCATGATAACGGACTCTAATGAAGACTCTGATGTAGATGCGGAAATCTGGACTCCATCTCCACATGAAGGTCGACCGGGGGTAGCGCCATCCTAGTACAGGTCGTCAGGGTCGTAGCCTCCGTCTTCTGGATACTCCTGCTCCTCGTACGCGTAGTCTCCAGCGTCTGGGTGGGGTAGCAGGGGGGACAAAGAGGAAGGGTGAGTACATCGAAATGTACTCCGCAAGTGTGGGAAATATATGCTTATGAGACTTATAACAAAGGTAGGCTGACTTTGTTTGACTCAAGCGCCTAAAGCGACACACCCTATTAATCCTATTAATCCTATGCACCTATTTACTAGGTTATAGCCACAGACTCTGTAGAAAAATAACCACGCTCGGAGTCACACCGAGCAAACCACACTCGGAGTCACACCGAGCAACCAACACCTGAAGTCCATCAGGCAACCGCACCTGAAATCCATCAGATGACCCGAACCCAAAACCAACCAGTAACCAACTAATCTCGAAGAAGTCCAAGCCGCTCGTGACCGTGAGCACGGCTGATATATCAGTTTTACACTCTGCAGAGGTTGCACATCGTTACCCATGAGTCGTGCAGATCCCGTCACGCTAAACACTGCCGAGGTGTATAGCAGGTTGCACTGCAAGGCCTTTACAAAACCCCCTCCAAGTCCGTTTTACACGTTCACTAAGGTTTCACCGCTAACAGTGGATATACGCACCACTGCAGAAGCCCCCTCTTGTGCCACAAATCCGACCCCGTGTAAACCTCAACTTGGAGGCAATTAATTACTTGGCCAGGTCCAGCCCATCCAGATCTCATGGTTGCGCTGTCAAGCCGGGTTACATGCTCTGAGAACCGGGTCCTAGGGATATAGGCAGGATAAATCTAGCACGAGCCCCAAACCAAAAACCAAAAGCAGCTGCCGAGTCCCACGACACAAAACCACCAGTACGGGTCCATCCTGCCGGATTTACCTAATAACCATGTTACTACAAAATTACCAGGTCCACATTCGTTTCATAATTCATTAATCAAGATTATAAACATTTTAACTCCCATCCCAACCATGACTGCAGGGCTAAGCAAGGCACCTACCCGAACATCCCAAAACAGGCGACAAGGATAATATAAACAAATTCTAGTAAACCCTAACATGGGATTCAAATTAGTTACAAGCATGCATCTACAAGATCTAACTACTCTAGTACCAAAAGTAAAATAAAGTAGGTGCAAGATGTTCAAGGACACTTGCCTTCGGATTGGGTCGAATCAACTGGGTCGCAAGGATGGTCTGGAACGTCCTCGTAATCCGCACTCTCTGGCCCAAGCAACATACATGGCACAATTGTAACATCCCGGCCCATGGCTTAATAGGAATAATAGGATACTCATACCAATAAGTTGCAACTTCTTTTCCGGAAGCCCATCTCCTAAAAACTCCAAAGTTAAGCGTGCTTGGCTTGGAGCGATGGGTGACCGACCGGGAAGTTCTTCCCGGGTGCGCACGAGTGAGGACAAAGTGCGCAGAAAAGACTGATGTTGGTCTGTGAGGGAAGTCTATGTCCTAGAAAAGCTGCCAGATGTAAGTGGGCTCGGCCGCGTGGAGGCGGGACGTTACAACAATTCATTGAAATAAATAACAGTACAACAAACAGTATTAAAACAGTAAACTAATAGATCTACTGCGTAGAGAACGAAATTATGAAACTAACGCAAGTTGAACGGGTCAAAACGGAGTTAAAACGCAAAAGTTATGGGCTTTTGAAGTTGGATGACAATTCTGTAAATAAACTGAGTTCATTTTCGTAATTTAAATAAATCAAAACTGAAATTAAATCGGCGCTGGACTGGGCCTCATTTTCTGAAAAGCACAAGGGTTATATTGCAAGGTTTTCCAGACTCGGAGAACAGTGATGTTAGAGTGCGGGTTGTTTTGAGATAAGTCCGAGGGGGTTTCTGCAAGAGTGCCAGCGCCGGCGGCGCGAGCTGGCGTGTCGCACACGTGGCGCCACGTGTTGAAGCGTGGCTGGTGCGGTGCAGCGCTGTTCCGTGGACACGAGGGGGTGGGCACCGTGGACCAAGTCTGTGGTCCAGTGCATACCTCTTCGCCGTCGGATCTAATCACAACCGTTGGAAACAAGATGGACGGCGCAGGGGAACAGGGAAGGGGCTCGCGGCGGCTCGTGGCGGCGGCAGGCACTGGCAGACGGCGGCGCCATGGCCAGGGTGCCTGGTTTCGCCGGGGAGGATGTGACGGTGCACTACTGGACTAAGCGAGGGTACGGAAAGGCGGAGGACCTCGCCGCGGTTCGAGTGGTGTGGTCAGTGGCGCCGGTGAGGGTAAAACGCGGCGGCGCCATGGGATGGGAGCATGAGCTCACTAGTGTGCGCCGAGAGGGGTCCTAGAGTGCGGTAGAGATCACGGAACAGACGGAATTGGAAGCGGAGCTTACAGCGGTGCCAAACGTGGTGTCCTCGGTGTCGGGGAAGGTTCGGGGACGGGGTCAGCACGGGGACGGACCGTCCGCTCCCTGGAACTCCGACGAGGTCGAAGATGACGAAGCGGCGACGTAACGGCGTCGAGAGGTGGCGCCGAGGCCTTGCGGTGATGCAGCGGTTTCTGCACCCACGGTGAGGAGGATCGTGAAGGGTTGGTGTGGGAAGACCCGAGCTCGGTAGGGGCTTGTTAATGGCGGCGGTGTTAGGGTTTGGAGGTCGAAGACGTCCGGTGGCGGCGGATGAAGGGCTTGAGCTAGGAGGGTAAAAGATCAGAGGTGGCGGCGGCCCCGTTTTATGGCGCTACGGGCCACTGGATAGGTTTCCAGGCGCCGGGAGACGCGGGCGGCGCCGGCAACGACGTCCCGGGGAACTCGGACGGGGTTGGGGACGAGCCTGACAGGTGGGTCCCACCTGTCAGCGAGCGCGGGTCGCGGGCCACTGCTGTCAGCGAGGCGGGTGGCGGGCACGCGTGCAGCGGCGCTGCGGCGTGGACGCGCGCGGCGGCTGCTCGGGCCGGATGAGGTGAGGGCGCTGGCGGGCCGCTGCTGCCATTCGGGCCCAAGGCGGAAGGCAAGTGGGTGGGGAGGCAGATGGGCCGGGGGAAGGAAATGGGAAGGAGGGGAGCGGGCCGCCGGGAGATGGGCCGGCTGGAAGAGAAATGAGGAGAGAGGCCCTTCGCCTATTTCCTTTTCTTTTCTTTTCTTTTGCAACTCCTTTGTAAATTTATTTGAAAACAAATTTCAAACCAGTTTGAAATCAAAATTAAGTTGTAAACTTTTCAGCAGATTTTCCCTAGATTTTGAAAATAAAATTTGATTTTGATTTATAAAATTTTCATAAACCTTTTGTTTGTCTTTACAAATAGAATAAATCGATTCGCCCTATTCGGGTTTTAATAAATTTATTCTCACCCAATAAAATATGCAATGGCATGAATGCAACATGAAAATGATAAATAAATTTTATTTTCCTCCTCTAATAAACGAGCCAACTTATTTAATTTCTAATTCCTTTTATTAAATTGGGGAAAAATTAAATCAGGGTGTTACATAAAACATCTGATTTTATAGTTTATGGTGTGAAGTAGTCAACACTCAATAGTTAAAGGGATTATACAGACTTTTTCATTATAAAAAATCTACAACATTCAAACATCAAAATAGAAAGAACTAAAAAACTAAAAAACCGGTGGACAATTTCATAAAGAAGGCAAGACAATTCTTACTCTCTCCGTCTAAAAATAAGTGCACTTCTAAAATTTGTCCAAAAATAAATGTACATTTACATAAAAAACAAACTAATTCTATTTGTCTTTTTCCACTTTCTCATATTTCGAAGTATAATGATTAATTTTTTTAGAATATAAATGTAATTTTATACTAACCTTAACATCTTCATTTATTTTTTTATCAGGTACAATTTGGACGCACACAACCCACACACACCACGCTCACACCACCACACGCACACATACGCGTGCGCATCCGTACACACGCAAAGAGAGATTGAGAAGCTCGCCGTCTCCAGGTCGCCTCCAGTGCGCGGGAAACGCGCACTACCACCGAACGCGCGCGTGCGTGTACCTGCAAAATCTGAAAAAAATCTAGAGAAAAGGTACCACTTTCTCTTACAGTTTCTATTCCGATATTTAATATATTTTTTGAAATTGTACTGTTTAATCGAACTTTCGATGGGGCTCCCGATCTCCGTATCTTGTCTTTGAGCAACGAGAGTTTAATTTTCTTATGAAAAAAAAAGAGAAAAAACCCCCGCGCGCGAATGAACTCTGCTTCCCCGATTCTGCTACCGATTTTCTTCCGTTGGCCGGAGCCCCCTCCCAGCCGGGTGTAGTCGGTAGCCACGCGCACGAACCTTAGCTTTCGCCACCGCCTCCGCCGCTCCGCCGCCGATTCCGCGATGATAACCCACCATCCCTCCCTGCTCCGCCCATCTATCCTCACCCTCCGGGCCGGCATCCTCGGTCGGCGCCCAACACTGAACGCCTTCCTGTCCACCACTGTCGCCTCCGCGCCGCCTTCTACGCCGCCTCTCCGCTTGCGGTCTCTGCGCGCCACCGCCGGTGGAACTTCGCCGGTAACAACCAAATCGATATCCCTCTCTGGTTCTCTGCTACTCCTTGGGCCATGCTTCGATTCAGTTGTAAAAAAGTTGCTCTGCAGTCCTAGTTGTCTAAAAAAAAAAGGTGTAAATGCCTACTTGCTCCGCAGGCCGGTGGCGATGGAGGCAAACGCGCGGGGCCGCCTCCCGCGCTTGGGGCCGCCCTTCTCGGCTTCGTGCGTAGCAACTTCCTCCCACTTGGTGAGTTCCCGCCTGTATGCGATCCCAGCTGGTGCTTAATCACATTTTCTTTATATCTAGGGAAAATTTAAAGACTGTCATTATAATTTTGTAAAATTGAAGATATGCTATTCTAGCCCACATGTCATTAATTCATGTATGCCGCATATGTAAGTGAGATACCCATGCCATATCTCTAACTTTGGGAAATTATAATGACACTGTTCAACCTATGAGCGATTTTGTACTGCTATTTCTGTATGTAATGCGAACTATGCAGAGTTGGACTTATGTACTCCACGAACCAAATTAGGCACATTTGACAATGGCTCAATGCAAATATTAGCTCCAAACCCAAAATAGCCTTTGCACCTGTGTCATCCTGAAATTCTACTATACAAAGCAGATACATAGTGGATTAGCGGGAGATGGATTTGTTTCTCTAGTGCAGAAAATTTGAGTGTAAATCAAGTATCATGAACTGTTAAAAAGTTGATGAAGGTGCTGTGTAGAGACTGCTCCTATGTCTATAATTGTTTTCACACTATCGCTATGTATTTGACAAGAGCATGCAAATGTCTCTGGTTTTGAACTTTCATGGACTGATTTGTGTCTTTTCCATTGATAAGCTCTCATTGGTGGGATCATATTGGGTCTCCTAGATCCTACTCTTGGACGCCTTGCTCACAAATACTCCCTGTCAAAGTACAGCACTTTTGGGATATTCATTATCTCAGGTTCGGTTTCTTAACCTATTTGTGTGAATCCTGTTCTATTACTTCTGTATGCTGCTGATAGCTTTCTTTTGGCTGCATAGGACTGACTCTGCGCACTAGGGAGCTTGGTGCAGCGTTAGAAGCTTGGCCTGCTGGACTATATGGACTAGTATGATATTATGTTTATTCTGTGGCTGTCAGACTTGCATGTTCTAGTATCATTCTGTGGCACAACTATAAGTATTTTGGAATGAAGTTCTCAGTTCTCACTCCCATTTGATCCAAGGCATAGTCCAAGGAAATTCCATGGCATTTATTTCTTACCAGGAGTACTAATTGCCTTTCTGGTTGTTTTTGGAGATACCAGTTCCCATACTTCAATTTCTCATCAATGGAGCACCCTCAATAAGTTTGCTAATGTCTTACGTTATTGTAATAATTGCAGGGATCTATTTTGCTGTTTACACCCTTCCTTGCTCAGTTTATTATGCAAGTTCAGTTCTTCCCTCGTGAATTTATCACTGGTAAATGGGTCAAGCACACGCCTGCTTTTCATGATGGATTTTCTGTTTTCATCCCACCAGTTTTTGTTGCCATGTGATTAACTCATATTTTTGTGCTCCTCATAGTTTTTTTTTTTTGAATCTTACAGGGTTAGCTATATTTTGCTGCATGCCAACAACACTATCAAGTGGAGTCACACTAACACAGGTACTACTTAATACTTATCCCTATTATCTACTAACATGTGATACCACATATTTTCTCATATAGCTATACTAGCATTACAATCTAATGAAATATTTTTACCACTGTGCAGCTTGTTGGCGGTAACTCTGCACTTGCTCTTGCAATGACAGTTGCATCCAATTTACTTGGCATTATAATTGTACGCAAAAACTTACTGTACTTTTTTGTTTATGGGCAACTGACATAAGTAACTAACTAACCCAATACAGTATTACAGGTTTAACTTTGTTGTTTATAGTTATGAAGCTTTATGCCAAAGTTTTTCGATATAAAATGCTGATCAGCTGATGGTAGCAAGATGTTACTTTTCTTGTGTTTCAAGCCGAGTGTGACTGCAATCATGTGGTTCTTTTTTTGTTTAACATGTAGAACGAATACCCAGTTATCCACTGATATGGCAGTTTATGAAATTTGAGTATGACCCACCCAGTCCTCAAACATGCAAAAAAAAAAAAAAAACTGGATGATAGACTAAAATATTGTAAATGTTAAATATATTTTCCTATAAACTTTTTTTCCCTGAACATGATTTTCCTATAAACTTGGTCATAGTTAGGTAAGTTTGACTCAGGACAAAGCCAAAATGACTTAAATTTTGAAACTCGGTCAGTTGTTTACTAATAATTTTTAATAAAGTAATTGCCGGTCAAAGGCTTGTTCTAATGAAATAGTTTTAGATAAGTTTGACTCAGGACAAAGCTAAATCAACTTAAAATTTGAAACCTGCTGAGTATTTTTTAATAAAGTAATTGCTGGTCAAAGGCTTGCTCTAATGAAATGAATTACACCTTTAGTTTCAAATGGTGGATGCCTAGATTATGAGCGAGCCCATTTTTTTTCTATGTACAATAATTTATTGAAAGGTGAAAAAACATTCTATGCTGAGCAGTCTGGTCATTCTTCTTTGTGACTATGGAATCAGGTACCTCTTTCTCTTGCAAAATACATTGGCGCTGGTGTTGGGGTTTCCTTGCCTACTGAGCAATTATTCAAAAGTCTGGTCACCAGCCTTCTAATCCCTCTTATTATAGGGAAGGTATGTGGTTATTCGTATCTTTGTACTCCATGTCGTACCTTACTATTTCATCTCAATACAATATAGTACTGCACCCATTATGTCCAGAAAAACTCAACCAGGGGGAAAGACGTCCCCCTAATTTTCTTCATAAGAAGATGGTGTCGCGACTCGAACCCGGGCTGGCTCAGCCAACCGCTTCTTTGGCGTGTTGTGCTGACCACTTACACCGTGAGAGCTCGTCTTAAGAAGATGGTGCCGCGACTCGAACCCGGGCTGGCTCAGCCAACCGCTTCTTTGGCGTGTTGTGCCAAAGTTTAGCTAGGCGCTAGGCAGAATCTAGGCGCTGACCCATTGCTTAGAGCCTAGTCGGGAGTACTCGGTCCTAAGTGCTCCTAGGCGTTTTGGCAATATAGCCATACATTATATTTATATATTATGTATATAACTATATATTATATGTATATAACAACTATATATGAGTCAAGTAAGTATAAAAAGAGGGCCAGTAGACATACTTGATTCCTAGCTGGTTTACTCTTGTATGTTCCTAGCTCCTGCAACACATTTTGACAACTAGTAGTTAGTAAATTAGTCAATAGACAACTAGTTGTTCATAAAAAAAAAGAAAACACTAGACTTATCTGGATGATTTCAGCAGCCTCCCATCCATGAGCACATGTTGTGGACTCCTTTGTAGGCCAGCAATATAGACGCCAAACTAGGAAGGCCACGAATAATAGTGGCTCATAATAGTCAAGATTAGAAAGAGAATAAGAGGGAGGATTTTTAGGAGCTGATTGGTTATTCTGTTAGGAGTGCACCTGGACTATAAAGGTGACACTTAGGGAATGTAATGGAAATCATCGAAGAAGAATAGAACCTCCCGTGTGGGTGGGATTCATCTTTGACGGTGGCTGCGCGCGATTCTGCCGCTGCCGCCGGCGAACTTCCCACCGCACCATTGCCACGATATCCTCTCCGTTCCAGTTCCCAGACCCAGCTTCTTCTCCACTCTCCCCTGCGTACTCCATGGCGGCAACGCCGTATCAATTTGGTATCGGAGACCCTCTCTGGTGCATCGACCTCTTGGTCCGGCACCTCTGCTCTTGCGGCCATGGATGAGAAACTCGATCGCATCTTGGGCCAACTCACCACCATCACCAATCGGCTCAATTCCCATGACTCCCGTCTGGCGCGCATGGAGGGCGGCAAGCCCGCTGCTGGAAAGGGCGCCGACGGGGAGGACGGCGACGCGACGGATGACGTCCGCACTGACGCGGACGACCCCGGCATCAACCGCGACCGCACATGGGCCGATTTCCACGAGCGCGACAACGGTGGGCCGCGGGGCCGCGTCCCCGACCGGGGCCTCTACGACCGCGGCTTCGACACATACGGGTTCGATGCTCGCGGCGGCCGCGACTACACCGACAGCCGGGGCTACGACGACTACGGCGGGCGCGGCTACACCGACGACCGCGGGTACGACGACCGCGGCGGGCGCCGCTACACCGACAGGCGCGCCCCGGACGAGCGCGACTACCGCGGCCTCGACCGACTCGGTGGCGGCGACCGCGAGTTTGGGCGCGCGCGAGGCGACTACGGACGCGGCAGCCGCGGCTACGATCGGGACTACGACCGATTCGCTGACCGACACCGCGAGCCTCACCGCCCGCCCAAAATTCTTTTCCCCACATTCGATGGTGAGTCCGATCCGCTGACCTGGCTCAACAAATGCGACAACTTCTTCCGTGGCCATCAGGTTCCCGAAGATGAGAAGGTGTGGATGGCATCGCTGTACCTCAACGGCACCGCGGCTGACTGGTACTACCAGATGGAGCGAGACTTCGGCTTGGTGCCGTGGCCACGCTTTGTCGACTTCGTCAACCTTCGCTTCGGGCCACCGATCCGCACCAACTCCATGGCCGAGATCAAGGCGCTGGTCCGCACGGGTACTGTGGAGGACTACTCGCGCTGGTTCTAGGCCCTGCTCGCGCGCTGCACCGACCTCTCCCCGCGCACGGTGATTGACCTGTACACGGGTGGGTTGGGTCAGCCACTCGCGCACGACGTCGAGATGCAATACCCCGTCGACCTCCAGAAGGCCATGAGCCTCGCGCGAGCGTTCGAGCAGCGCCACGCGGAGTCCTCTGCTGTCAACAGTTCGACCGCACCGAAGGGCTCTGTCCGCCGCGCGATCGCGTCAGCCTCCTCCACTGCAGCCCCGGGTGGTCCATCACCAGAGGGCAAGACGGAGGGCCCTCGCCGCCGAGATGCAGGAGAAACGCCGGAACGGGCAGTGCTACTTCTGCCCGAAACCGTACAGCAAGGAGCACCAGTGCGCCGCCAAGGGCGTCTTTCTGATGGACTTGGGGAACGATGCGGACGACCCCCTCAGCGACATCACCGAATTGGAGATTTCCCTCCATGCTCTGACTGGCCTCAGCGCCGCTGATTCCATGTTGCTGCAGGTTTCAGTGGGCGGTGCACAACTGCGTGCGTTGGTGGACACCGGCTCCACCCACACGTTCATCAACGCCGCGCTTGCACAGCGCCTGGGCCTTCCCGTCACACCACGCGCAGGTGGCCAACGGCGACCGGGTGTGCAGCCCGGGCGTCTGCCTTGTTACTCCAGTCACCATTGGCGGTGAGGCCTTCTCCATTGATTGCTTCGCGCTCGAATTGGGAGGCTTCGATTTGGTCCTTGGTGTCCAGTGGCTCCGGACACTAGGGCCTATCGTCTGGGACTTCAGCACCTTGGCGATGTCCTTCTGGTACAACGGCCGCTCCCACCACTGGTCCGGAGTGAACAGTCGGGGGTTGGCAGCTCGCGCCATTGCGGACCACCGTGCTGTACTGGAGGACCTGCTGCAGTCCTACAACGACATCTTTGAAGAACCCCGTGGTCTTCCACTGCCACGCCGCCAAGACCACAAGATCCACCTCCTTCCGAACACCCCTCCTGTGGCGATGCGCCCGTACCGGTACCCACAGCTCCTGAAGGATGAGATCGAGCGGCAGTGCGGCGACATGCTCGACCAAGGGATCATCAGGGAGTCGACCTCGCCATTTTCCTCCCCGGTGCTCCTGGTCCGCAAGCACGACAATAGTTGGCGCTTCTGCATCGACTACCGCGCCCTCAATGACGCCACTGTCAAGGACAAGTTCCCGATACCGGTGGTGGACGAGCTCAAAGGTGCCCGCTTCTTCACCAAGATCGACTTACGCAGCGGGTACCACCAGGTGCGCATGCATCTGGACGACATCGCCAAGACGGCCTTCCGGACGCACCAAGGGCATTTTGAGTTCCTTGTCATGCCCTTCGGCCTCACCAACGCACCTGCCGCGTTCCAAGCTCTAATGAACGACATCTTGAAGCCTTATCTTCGCCGCTTTGTACTTGTATTTTTTGATGATATCTTAATCTACAGCCACTCGTGGGCTGAACACTTACAACATGTCAAGACTGTGCTGCAACAGATGCGCGACAACCGCCTCTTCGCCAAGCGCTCCAAATGTTCCTTCGGCGAGCCATCTGTGGCCTACCTCGGTCACATCATCACCGCCGAGGGGGTCTCCATGGATGCGGACAAGGTCGCCGCGGTGGAGGCCTGGCCAAGGCCACGCTCGGTCCGCGCGCTGTGTGGCTTCCTCGGCCTCACTGGATATTACCGGAAGTTCATCGCCGGTTATGGTGGTGTTGCAGCACCGCTGACTGCCCTCCTCAAGCGGGAGGCATTCACCTGGACAGCGGAGGCCGAGGCCGCCTTCATCGCCCTCAAGAAGGCGCTAATCACAACGCCTCTTCTTCAGCTCCCAGACTTCTCCAAGCGGTTCGTCGTGGACTGCGATGCGTCGGGCGCTGGGTTCGGCGCAGTCCTGCACCAAGGAGATGGTGCCATTGCATTCTTCAGCCGGCCAGTTGCTCCCCACCATGCCAAGCTGCCGGCTTATGAGCGCGAGCTCATCGGGCTGGTCAAGGCTGTCCGCCACTGGCGGCCTTACCTTTGGGGTCGGCCGTTCACCATCCGAACCGACCACTGGAGCCTCAAGTTCCTTCTTGATCAGCGCCTGACGACGATCCCGCAGCATACATGGGTCTCCAAGCTGTTCGGGTACGATCTCACGATCGAATACCGGGCAGGGAGACTCAACACGGTCGCGGACGCGCTGTCCCGCCGTGATGCGGCCGCAGCACTGCTGGCCCTGTCAGGTCTCCTCTTCACCGACTACGACACTTTGCGCCAGGAACTGCAAGAGGACGCAGCAGCACAAGATCTGTGCCGTCAGCCTGTTGCTGGTACCGCACCGGAGGGGTGGCAGTTGGTTGACGGGCTGCTGCTGTACAACAGCCGCATCTTCATTCTAGAGGGTTCCAGCCTCTGGCCACAACTCCTCCGTGATGTCCATGAGGTGGGTCATGAAGGAGTTCAGAAGACTCTTCATCGTCTACGGGCTTCATTCTACAATAGCCGTGCCCACCGCCTGGTCCGAGACTTTGTTCGGGGCTGTGCTGTTTGTCAGCACAACAAAACGGAGCACCTCCATCCGGCCGGACTTCTACAGCCTCTACCAGTACCTTCGGCTGTTTGGAGTGACATTGCCATGGATTTCGTGGAGGGCTTTCCACGGGTTGGCGGGAAGTCAGTCATCCTGACGATTGTCGATCGGTTCTCCAAGATGGCTCACTTTGTTGCTTTGAGTCATCCCTACTCCGCACAATCCGTGGCCCGGGCGTTCTTCGACAACATTGTCCGGCTTCATGGTTTTCCGTGCTCCATTGTGAGTGACCGCGACACAGTTTTCACCAGCATCTTTTGGGAGGAACTCTTCAAGCTGGCCGACGTCAAGCTCCTGTGAAGTTCGGCCTTTCACCCACAGACCGACGGCCAGTCTGAGGTCACCAACCGCATCATCGTCATGTACTTGCGATGCCTTGCTGGGGATCGACCACGCTCCTGGCTGCAGTGGTTGTCATGGGCGGAGTTCTGCTTCAATACTTCATATCAGTCTTCCCTTCGAACCACACCGTTTGAGGTGGTTTATGGCCGGCCGCCCCCTACTATGGTGTCCTACACTCCTGGCGCTGCTCGTGTTGCTGCTGTGGATAGCCAGCTCCGTGATCGGGACATCTTTGTGACGGAGATCCGGGAGCGCCTCATCCTCGCCCAAGACACTATGAGAGAGCACCACAACAAGAAACGGCGCCATGTAGAGTTCTCTGTTGGTGACTGGGTGCTGCTGCGTCTACATCAACGAACAGCTGTGGGCATCACAGCCGCTTCACCCTCCAAGCTTGGGCCGCGCTACTTTGGGCCCTATCAGGTGGCGGAGCGCATTGGCGCTGTTGCATACCGTCTGCAGCTTCCTCCCAGGGCACGCATCCATGATGTGTTCCATGTCGCCCTGCTAAAAAAGTTTGAAGGCCCCCCACCCGCTGCTCTCTTGCCACTGCCACCCATTCTTCGTGGCAGGGTGGTTCCTACTCCACAGCAAGTGATCAAAGCCCGCCTCAACCGTGGTCGCTGGGAGCTCTTGGTGCAGTGGGCAGGTAGCTCTGCTGCTGATGCCGCTTGGGAACCCCTCATTGACTTTAAAGAGCGTTATCCCTCGTTTCAGCTCGCGGACGAGCTGTTTGTTGGGGAGGAGGGAAATGTTGTGGACTCCTTTGTAGGCCGGCAATATAGACGCCGGACTAGGAAGGCCACGAATAATAGTGGCTCATAATAGTCAAGATTAGAAAGAGAATAAGAGGGAGGATTTTTAGGAGCTGATTGGTTATTCTGTTAGGAGTGCACCTGGACTATAAAGGTGACACTTAGGGAATGTAATGGAAATCATTGAAGAAGAATAGAACCTCCCATGTGGGTGGGATTCATCTTCGACGGTGGCTGCGCGCGATTCTGCCGCTGCCGCCGGCGAACTTCCCACCGCACCATTGCCACGATATCCTCTCCGTTCCAGTTCCCAGACCCAGCTTCTTCTCCACTCTCCCCTGCGTACACCACGGCGGCAACGCCGTATCAGCACACCATATCAACAACTGGTAATTACAATACAAGTGGATAGGATACTAATATAAGTGCACAACACAATTTATAAATAAAGAACAGCACAAGCACAGTTCTTAGTTCAGGTCTCACAAATCACAAAAGAAGACACACAGACACAAAAGTGACACAACTGCAGTTCATAAGACCAGGGCATCACAAAAGGCTTCACTACTAGATGGAGATGTCCAGATCATATTTCTTCTTCATTGTAGTACACATCCTCATCGTCATACTCTTCTCCTTCAGACACAAATTCTTCTCCTTCATAGAGCTCTCTCACTATTGCACTTCTACGCCGCTCAAGTTGTTCATCTACTCCCACTGCCTGTCCAACCCCGGCGCCGGTGCCGCACCCCTCCCCCTCCCTTCCCTCCCCTCCTCCCCCCGCAGCACCCACTCCCACTCCCACCTCCGCCGCCCCTCTGCCAGGCGCAGGGGCCGCCGAGGGCGCGTCCTCGCCGGAGCTGGCGCGCCCGGAGCTGGCTGATCCGGCGCTGGCGTGCCCGGGGGCGCCGGATCCGGTGCTCATGGGCGCGGGGGCGGCGCGCACGGCCAGGGCCGACCCGCAGGGGCCTTGGTCGCCGCCACCTCCTCCGCTGCAACTGAGGGGCCGACCCGCAGGGGCCTTGGTCGCCGCCCCCTTCGTCGTCGCCGCTGAGGAGCCGCCGCCGGCGTCGGAGGTCGGCGGCGAGTGCTCCCTGACCTCCGCAGGGGCCGGATCCGGCGGCCTGCGCGCCTCCCCGGCCACTGCGGCCAAGGATCGACCGGCCTGCGCGGGTGCGGCCGGCGGCGCCTCGGGGTCCCCTGCAACCGCCGCGGCCTCCCCCGGAGCTGGGGTTGAGGCCCCGCGGGACTGCTGGCCACCTTTCGCCGGTCTTGAGGCGGGGGGCACCTCGCTCGGGGAAGACGCCGCCCCAACCTCGTCGCCGGTGGAAGAGATGGTCATCATCGAGGACGTCCCTGAGGACGGGGACGACGACGGCGCCGACGAGGGCTCAGTCGTGGAAGCGGGTGTCGCCGGCCTCGACGTCTTCCTCATCAACCCATCCGCCCCCGCCCCGAGCCCGTCGTCCACCCTGTCTACCCATGCCGCGCCGTTCCATCCTGGCGGTTGCTCGGCGGGGCGTTCCAAGTTTAGCCGGTGGGCGGATGACGACTGCGACTCATCCTGCGAGGAGCAGCCCCTGTGTTATCTGGATGTCGCCCGCCGGCCGGTGGTGGCAGCGCCCGTGGATCTGCGTGGTGCTCCAACCGTGATGCCGGTCCGCAGCGGCGCGGTTGCGGGGTGGCGTGAGCCTCAGCGAAGACGAAGGAAGCGCGGGCGGCCGCGTCCTCAGCTGGTGCGCGGCCTTCCCGTTCGACCAGCGGAGGTTCGTGCCCCTGCCCGCAGACGCCGCGCGCGCGGGCCGGGAGGGTGCGTCTACTCCGGAATCGGCGAGCGTGAGCGCCCCCCAGTACGCCTGCGGCTTGGCTCGCGTGAGCGTCTCCCCGTTCACTAGCGGTTGGGGTCATCACGCCGGGCAACCGCCCCGGATGTCGATGGGTGGCAGCGTGTGCTCCCACAGCACCCTGCTCCGCCATTGCAGGCGCCGCGGCCACGGAGTCCGCGGCAGCGCCATGGGGCGAACGCTGGGGGGCACACCGGCCCACGGCAGTTCCCGACTTACGCTGATGGTCGTTGCTTCAAGTGCCTAGCGAGGGGGCACCGCGTCGCCACCTGCAACCTACCATGGCGGTGCCTTCGTTGCTACGCCCTTGGCCACTTCGCGCAGGATTGCAAGAGGCCGTGGCGCGACAACGCCGCCAAGCGCGCCGCTCGGCCAAGCACCGTGAGCGGCGGGCATGCTCCCACTGGGGCTGCCGGCTCGGCTGACACCGGCGACTCTCAACGTGGCCGTGGTCACCGCTCCCGTCGGCGCCGACGCCGCAGGCGCAAGAAGAGATAGGAGGCGAGCACCACCAAGCAAGTCGAGGGCTCGGGCCTCGGGTCACCCTCTGCTGAACCGAGGGCCACCTGGATGGATGTTGCCTGGGCCACAATTCTTGAAGGTCCGCTGCCGCCGTTTGACAGCATGCGACCGGCCACATCGGGAGGGCCCATTGTTTTTGAGGCGTTGTGGCGTCCTGTGGCGTTGGGGGTACGCCTGGACGCCTAGGCCCTTTAGGCGACACCTAGGCGATATGGCGTAACTAAAACCCTGTAGCGTCCTGCGGCGCCTAGGGTACGCCACAACGCCTAGGCGACGCCTCAAAAACAATGGGAGGGCCGACCCCGGAGCCGGTGGCCGCCCCTCCAGCGGTGCCACCTGCCGGAGAGGACCCGACCATGGAGGAGCCCCCTATTGCGTTCGAACTGCCTAGCGTGCCCGCTGTGGGAGCACGCGGACGGGATGGCGCGTCGAGGGGGCTTGAGCGGGTTAAGCCACTGCTCGTCTACGGTCGCCGCAAAGCACTCGGAGCGGACCTCCCACCAGACGTGGTTGAGGTCCACGCGACGGACGCAGCGGTGGCAAAGGAGCTCGACGCGCCGGCGGTTGACGCCACAGAGGAGGACGGTCTGGGAGCAGAGGAAGCTGATGGAGGCACGGAGACAGAGGACGACGGTGCTTGCGCCGCCTTCTGCAAGAAAATGTTCCAGAAGGTCCCGGAGCCGCTGCTTCCAAGACCGGCCTCTCCTCCAAAACAGCAGGCCAGAAAGCCGAGGACCAGAAGAGCTAGAAGGACACTAGCTCCCATCCGGTCCAGCCTGCGTTTGGCCGCTCGTCCTTCCTCCACGCCGGTGGCACAACGTGCCCAGTTTCGGCTAATGCGCGACCTGGAGTTCATCGATGGCAAGTCGTCGACGACGGATGCAGCAGTCACCGAGTACATTGACAGTTTTGGGCAGGACCTTCCTGACAAAGCCGATCAAGGCACTACGGACCGCGGCGAGGCTTGACGACATTGAGCTTTGCAATGCGCTAGCTGCAATTGCGGCGGCCTCAGGGGCAGACGTGGCGGAGGTGCCATGATAGTGCAACCATTAGATGCACGTTGGTTGTTTTTAGAACGTGAGTAGTCAGTTTTAGTTTTTTCCACACCTAGTTTGACAGTCTGTCAAATCTAGGAGGTTGTTTTTTGCGCTACTTGCGCATGTAATTCTCCTTCTTATTAATATAAGCCGGACTTGATCCGTGATCTTTTTTTTTAAAAAAAATTGACAGACCAAGGTATCCTTGTACCTTCCATCTCATCTTCCTCCCCATCTCTAAAGTCAACTAATGCACAATCATCCCCACCCTCTTGAAGAAAACCTTGAGCTTCAGTTGTATCACTAGATAAGAGAACATCAGTGATTTTGTTTGACTTGATCTTTTCTCTCTTACTAAGCAGCTTGGAGTTAAATTGGATATACACCAGCTTGTTGCGGCGGGTTGTAGTAAGCCTATTCCTCTTCTTAGTGTATCTACAATTTAAAAAGAGCATTCTCATCTCAGTTCTACAATTTAATTGTAATGCTGCTGAAACTGAAATGTTCATAATAGATAGGTACTAACCCCTTCAAACACACTCCAATTTCTTTCACAACCAGAAGAGCTTGATGTCAAAGATAGGATCCTTGTAGCCATCTTCTGTAAAGTTGGTGTTTCATATCCATACAGTCTCCACCATGATGCTGAAATAAAAAAACACCTCTATTAGTTTAGAAAACAACAAACAACAAATAGTATGAGCCATGCAAGCTTAGAGGAAGTACCTCTACCTGGGTTGTAATCAAAGTTTTCAAAAGCCCTAGCAAGCTTCTTGCTAAAGGGTCCTTCTCTATTCTGAAACTTCTTTAGTTCAATGTTGGTAGCCTGATGCTGTATGTCCTCATCATGATAATAAAATTTTTCAACACAAGCTATAAACCCTTATATTTTGGGTTGATCAAATATTGATGGGTCACTTTAGCTATAGTGAGGATTCAACAAATAGGCTGTCAAATGCAATGGAGAATAAAGTCTTCCATTCATCTTTTTGTCAATAACATCTATTACATCCTTGAACCGAGCCTCAACATTTCCAAAGCCTTCTTTGATCTGTCTCTTTGCCTTTAGTAGTTCTCCATAAAGGAAACCCATGGATGGCCTCAGATCCCCATCAACCAAACAGAGGACTTTGACCAATGGCTCAAAAACAGTCAATGTTAGCTTCACATCCTTCCAAAAGCTTGGACTCAATATAGTTGTTGTTGCCTCTTTTCCTTTCTTTGATTTCACATCCTTCAATGAGTCCGACCTACTATGAACCACCATCTTCCTTAACTGGTCCTTCTTCTCTTGCATGCTAGTCAAAGTGAGAAAGTTTGAAGCAAACCTAGTCACTCCTGGCCTCACTATCTCTTTCCCCTCTGTGAAGTATCTCAAGCACTCCGATGTCCTTGTGTGGCCATAGACAAATATGGTAAATGCCTTTGCTTGGTCAACTACTTTCTTGAACCAAAGCATATTGCCAATTCCTTGGAGCATGAGGTTGATTGTGTGAGCTGCACAAGAGGTCCAAAATATGTGTGGTCTCTTCTCTTCCAATAGCCTTTTTGCTCCCATGTTGTTAGAGGCATTGTCAGTCACTACTTGCACCACATTGTCTGGACCAATCTCTTCAATTGCTTTGTCCACAAGATCAAAGATGACCTCACTGGTATGTGACACATGTGAAATCTCCTTAGAGCTGATGAAGGAGGTTCCATCAGCACAATTGATGCACAGATTCATTATGCTTCTCTTCCTATCTGACCAAGCATCAGTCATAATAGAGCACCCATTTTTCATCTTCTCAGCTTCACGCTCCTGTAGCAAGCTCTTGGTTCTTTCATATTCTTCTTCCAACAACTTCCCTCGCAGTGCATCCTGAGTTGGAGGTACAAGTCCTGGACCAAACTATCCAATTGCTTCACACATTTGCTTGAACTCATCATTATCACATGCATTGAAAACAATTCTTGCCAACACAACATTGAAAGAAGCATAATTAGTGTTTAGTACAGGAAAACAACATCTAATGAACTTTGAAATGTAAAAACAGCATAGTATACTAGCAATTTACCATGTGTATAGGCCCATATTGCAATGTACTTATGCACCTCATTGGTTCTTTCTTTCCAAAGTTCCTTGTTCAGTTGCTATTGCTTCAAAGAATCAGACTTGGTAGCTTTAGGATCAATAGCACGTGTCCATTTGTTAATGGGTCCTAATTTGTGGGGCTCTGAACTTCCAACAGCCTTCTCCCTCTTCCTTTTTGCATTAGCTAGTGCCTTCTTGCACTTCTCTTTAGCCTCCATAGTTTGTGGTGTTCTTGCTGTGCATTTCTTCACATTCTTTCCTTCATGAGCCAAATGCTCCTTCAACCTATGAATCCCTCCTCTCATCTCCTTGTCATAGAGCTTGCACTTCACCTTGTCCTTGTTGCTAGCATCAACAAGAACACCATATTCCCATCCAACATCATCTGTTCAGGAGATTAGTTGCCTCAGTTCCTGTTGTATCTGGTGCAGGAACACTTTGTTCTGTCAAAATCCTACATTCAAATTCAAGAGTTCAATCATCAATGAACCGCAGTATATAGAGAACAGGGAACAAAGCATGCACATTAGACATTCAGTCGAGGAGCTCAGGGAATAGGGAACACATGCAGATTCAGAGTTTCAGTCTTCAGACATACAGGGGAAATGAGCAGAGGAGGAGAGACACACGAAGTGCCAGGAAGTTCAGATGCCCGTACCGCTCGTGCCACCGCCAGGCAGTGTCGCCCACGCGGGCGGTGAGACACACCGGAGCGGCTATGTTCATGTCGAGGAGGTAGAGCCGGCTCGGTGAGCGCTGCACCTTGGCGAGTAGTCGGCGTTGCAGGTCGAAGAGGCGGAGGATGCCCGACTCGATGTCCACCTTGAAGCCGTCCTCGTCCATCTAGCCGAGGCTCACGATGTTGGTTGTGAGCCGCGGGATGTAGTAGACGCCGTCGAGCCGGCGGTGTTCGCCGGATCTGAGAGCGAAGAGGACGGTGCCCTTCCCCTCGATGTTGACCACCGACCCATCGCCGAACCTGACGGTGCCGGTCACCCCACTGTCGAGCTCGACGAAGACACGACGCGAGCCCGTCATGTGGTTGGTTGCCCCGGTGTCAAGCACCCATTGGCACGGCCCCACGGCTTCCTTCGCCTCCTCAGAGTTGAGGTGGAGGAGAACCTTGCGCTCGTGGAGGTGGATCTGAGCCTGCGGAGCTGCGGTGGCGAGCAGCGGCGGCGGCGGCGGCGCGGAGCGTGGGGATGAAGGGGGCGGCGCAGTTACCTCGATCTCCGCCGCGATGTACATTAGGGCCCTCTCCTCTTCCTGGGCCTCTGCAACATGGGCCGCAACCTTCTTCTTCCCGCGACAATCTTTGGCCCAGTGGCCAGTTTTGCCGCAGCTGTCGCAGCGAGTCCCGGGTGGTGGCCGCCCGCCACAGGCGTTCCCGGCCCCTGCGTTGTGCCCGCCGCGGCCGCGTCCACGCCCGCGGGTCTTCCCGTGACTTCTTGAGCCCGCACCGCCACCAGAGCTATCCTGCTCACGGCGCGCCTTGTAGCGGGCCTCCCAGTCCTCCTCGCAAAGCATCAGGCGCCCCATGGCGTCCGTGATTTGCTTGGGCTTGGAGCGTTCCTCGAACACGCGCAGCCGGCCGATCACCTCTTCAATGGTGACGTTGTTCAGGTCCAGAAACATCTCGAGCGAGACAGCGGCCTGGGACAGCCGATCTGGGACCACCTGCAGGAGCTTTTTCACTACCTCGGCGTCCTTGATGTCGTCACCGAGGGCGCGGAGGTTGGTGGCGAGCGTCGTGATGCGGATCCCGAACTCGGTGAAGCTCTCGCCTTCCTTGAAGGTGAGGTTGCCGAATTCGCGACGAAGTTGCTGGGCGTTGGCGTCGCGCGCGCGTTCGTCACCGATCCGCAGTGACTTGACTGCATCTCACGCCTCCTTGGCCGTGCGCTTGACGGCGAGTGTGCTCCAGAGCTCGGACGGGACCGAGCGCAGAAGCCCTGCCATCGCCACTCGATCGTCGTGGTACTCCTCATCGGGATCATCGGCGATGCCGCGGCGGACGACGTTCCAGACACGGAGGGTCTGGAAGTTCACCTCCATGACCAGCGCCCACTCCGGGTAATTCGTCCGGGTTAGCATCGGTCATGCGACGTTCGCGGACGGCCGCTCGACGACGCGCTCGACCACGCGCGACCCGGCGTCCCAGGAACCACGCGAGTGTCGGTTGTTGGAGCGACCGCGGCGGCGTTGAGGCGAACGTGACGCCTCCGGCTTCTTCCCGCCGGAGCCATCGCCAGTCAGCACCTTCTTGGATGGCGACTGCGACATGACGACGGCGAGACCGGGCTCCGATGCCAATTGACAGAATTCCGAAGATTTGAGGGAGATGACATGCGAACACAAAGTGGAAGACACAATTTGGTGCTTCAAAGCGGCAGTTTTTCATTTGATTGAAGATCAATATAAAGGAAATTACAAAGCTATCTTAGGAAACTATCAAGCGCTAAACTAGGCAATGCTAAACATGGCATGCTCGTGATTGGGAGCTGCCATCCCAGCTCCCTGGGCCATGCCGTGATCTACTCTTGTAAAGAGCTAAACCAAGAAAGCTTACTGATCAGGGCTTATTGCTAACAGCCGGCAGGGAGGGGTTCCAGTCGAGGACGAGCAGGGTGGCGGTGGCGAGTCGGCAACGAGCAGGACCATCGGCGGCGAGTCGGGGACGAGCAGAGGACGAGCTTCGACAAGCAGGGGAGGAGCAGAGGAGGAGCAGGACTGGCGGCGGTGAGTCAGGGACGAGCAGGGGATGAGCTTGGACGAGCAGGGGAGGAGCAGAGGAGGAGCAGGACTGGCGGGAGGAGCAGGACCGACGGGGAGGAGGTCTTCCGGCGGGATGGACCTCGTCCGCTGACGAGGACCGGCGGCAGGGACGACCAAATCTTACGCGGGGACGAGCGAATGGCGACGCGCTCCCTTCTACTCCTCCCGCGCCTGGGTGTCGTGGCCGCGCGGGAAAAATTGGCCACCCTCGCGCTCGCGCTCTTCTCGCACGCCTACGCGCCGCGTCCGCGCCCACCTAGCGTGCCTCCGCGCCGACTAGCGCCGCGATACGCGACTATGTGCCTAGTCGCGGCGACAGGCTTCGCCCAGCGACTAGTTGCGCGTAGTCGGAGTACTTTTTTTTCTTGAACGCGCAGGAGAGCTGCGCATCAATAAATTAAGAAGAAAAGAAGGGGTAGCAAACCCCAAAATGTTATAGATAACAGGGCCTTAGGCCCGCCCAAATACAAAAACAGAGGCCCTAACTCACTAAGCACGACCAGGAACAGAAGACCTATCTCTTAAGAGTCTGTAGGAACTTGGGCAAGGAGAAAAGCAATCCCTTGAGCCCCGGCAACAGACCACTGCAGCAGTTCCTCCCTGATTACAGAAATGATGGAGGATAAACTAGGATTAGCCCCATCAAACACACAACGATTTCTATGGTTCCATAGGGACCAAGCACCTAAAATAATAATAGAGTTTAAACCCTTCTTTCCTTGTCCTGCAACCCTCTTGCTTATACTCTCCCACCAATTTTCGAAGGACATATCCATCCAAAACCTTGCAAAATAGCACACCAGACTTGCCGGGAGAAAACACAGGAAACCAGCAAATGATCAAGTGTTTCCTCTGATTGGTCACAGAGTGGACAAACATCCGGGTGAGGGAGGTCTTTTCTTGCTAGGCGATCCGCCGTCCAACATTTTTTGTGTGCCACTGTCCACATAAAGAATTTGCACTTGCTTGGCGCCCAACTTTTCCAAATACGCTCCAATGGACTGAATTGTGTCGAGCCGATAAAAAAAGCCTCATAAGCTGATTTTGTGGACTACAGTCCGGTGGAGGAGAACTGCCAAACATGTATGTCTTCTATCTCTGGTTGTAGCACCACCTCTTCAAGGAGCACCCAGAGCTGCAGATATTCTAACAAAACATTTACAGTAAGTGCCTCTTAAATCTGAGACCCATCTCCTATTATTCAAGGCATCAAAAACAGTTCTTCCTTTTGCTCTCACAGCCACCACAGCAAAAAGGTGCGGAAAGGATTGCTCAAAACTCTTACCAAGCAGCCATCTGTCAGTCCAGAATCAAGTGTTCTTGCCATTACCAACAGAAGTCACCACTGCTACAGAAAAGAAAGCCTTGACCTGAGTTGGGACTTTGAAAGGCAGGAAGGCCCATGGTTTATCTGGCTCAGTCTTTTGCAGCCATAACCATCTCAACCTTAGAGCCCAACCCAAGTACGCCTATCCTAACTTTGTGTTGTGCTGACCAGTTACACCGTGAGAGTGTTGGCACCCATTATGTCCAGACCTCCTTTCAATTTAATCTTTGGATGTAAAAACGGACCGGGCTTATTCTGAGTTTCATGTAACTACCTTTCATGATCAATATAATCTGGATGTTTAGGAGCACAATTTAGGCGAGGTCTTCATTTCTTTTACTAGAACTAGAATGTGTTATGAGTCATGAACCACCTGACTACAATATGCAAAGGATAATTTGAACCCTGTAACTCAAGTGCTTATAATGTTTTTCTGTTTAATTTTGAATTTATTGTCTCTTTTCTTAAACAAGAAATAATTCAATTCACCATCTCTCCCCATGTTTTCCTTAAAGACTTAGTGCCATCTTGAAATATCTGAAGCTTCTTGGAGACACTTATGATGGTTTGTTATTTGTCAGGTTGCCCGGGAAACCTCAAAAGGTGTGCAAACTTTAATATCTTCCAGTTTTTGACAGTCACTCCAGGTTATTAATGTTAATTATCATTCATGCATCTCTTATTTAGGTATTGCTGATTTTGTTGATGAAAATCGACAAGGCTTTTCAGTTGCAAGTGCTGTTCTCCTCAGCCTAGTATGTCCCTAACTCGAAACATATGCCAGTTGACATGTTCTTTACTTTCTCTGTAGAAAATGTTGCTTGTAGTCACGATAATTCATAATAAGTGAAGAAAACTGTTTTATTTTTTGATATAATCATACATCTGGCTCCCTTGATTTGTCCTTCAACATGTCATGCTTTTGGGTCCATATATGTAGTGTTTCCAACCCAATTAGCCAGCCCTTATGGCGAAGTAAGTACAAGAGGCAACTGATGCATGCATAAACCTATCCTGCATGAAGTTTATCATTACTGAGTATTTGGGCTCTGTGTTGATCCAATCATATAACAAGAGCACTACAGAAATCAACTTTCAAGTTCAAATAGAGCATGACTGAGAGCGTTTTGTTGTGGGACAAAGATTTTTGGAGTTGTGCTTTAGTTTATGTTGCTTTTGTAGTTTGCATCAATATATTGCAAGTTTGCATGCCTTGTGATCTATGGACTTTAGTTCTGAAACATTTCATTTGACAGGTCCCCTGGATTCAAGTAAGTAGATCAAGATCACTGATCTTATCTGTTCAAGTAAAGTCCTTTGCTGTTGCCGTTACTATTGGAGTGTACGTTTACCATCTAAGCTTATCACAGTGAGAATGTTTGTAAATCTTGTTATGTGGAATCAAATGCTCAAGGGTGATGTTTTCTTGTTCTCTATCTATGAAAAGGCTCATGTTTTTGTTTTGTCTTGCCTTGATTACTGCACAAGTATTGTGCTTGAAGCCTTGAACTGCTACTAGGGTGACAACCTAGCGTACAATGTACAAGGAGAATGAAAACCAACTATTATGGACTTTACTGATAGGCACGCTTTCTAAGATGCTGATCCAGATGGTAGTTTGATATATCAAGGGACCTACTGTTATTCAGTGTCATCTGTCATGTTAAAGTAGTGTTGACTGTATACTTATACTGTTGTTGCTGTCTTGTTTTGGGTTTCACACTAGATTGTAAGACTTGCTACTCCAATTTCACAGCCTTACTAAATAACCATCAGTCAGGATTGAGTCAATACTCTCCCGATAAAACAGAAAAGAACTAATCGAGACTACCCTTCTTCAATACTTCTTAGCTGATTCCTTGCTTGTCAATAGTGTTGCTTAGTCTTTTCTTTTCTTTGCCTCCAATATAAACTGCAGCGTTGTTGTGACTTCAGCTACAGCCTCATATCTAACATGGGCACATTTCTTTTCACAGGCTTCTTCATCTTGCTCTGTTGGCTTTCAATGCTGCAATGTTGGAGATCTTGTCACGTCTTGAGCAGAATGGGGAGTCAGTCTTTGCAAAGAAAGAGTACGCACGAGCTGTCATTTTGGTGGCCAGTCAGGTCAGTCTTTATCATCACTAAAAGAAATAGAAAACCTGTAAATGATACAAATCAAATTCCTGTTGTTGACCATATGGTGGGCCTGTCTGATATTGCATCTAGCCGACCAAGGTATTGGGCTATTGGCAACTGTTACTGTCATGCTTTGGATTGCAGTGTATTGTGTAGTGAGAGGTGGGTGGTCTAGAGGGGTCTTCTAACAGAATCCAAACTTTAATGTGCAAGGCAGAGCTTAGTCAACCAGCAAGCCAAAGACAAGTGATTTTTTTGCTAGCTAACCGTTACCACACCTAGGATGTTTTCAAAACGGTGGTGACTACTTTTTTGAGTCAAGCACCGGGGGGATTGAGGGACCCCACCTGAATGGTTTTCCATTGATTCTGGCTAGCCAGTGATGGACGGTGTCGTCGCACCAAAGAGTTCAGTACATGGCCTTTGTCATTGATGACAAAGTTACAGAAGGAAGAAGCGAGCTAGTTCATTGAAAATAATGTACACCATTCATTAGTGACGTGTTGTAATCAGCAGGGGGAAGTGATCAGTGATGGCTCCACAAACGGCAGTCTTCCTTACATGATATGAGGAGTCGATTATGTCTGGTTGCTTGCCACGGAACACGACGCCATGCCGATGCTTCCATAAGTGCCAGCAGCACAATAGTATTAGCGTGGGAAAGAGAGGGTGGGGGAAGCGAACCGGTATGTTTATCTCCCAGAGCTGCACTTTGTCAGGGATGGCTTTGGCCTCCATTCCAATATTGGCCCAGAAGGCTTTGGTGAAGGGGCAGTCACGAAATAGGTGATCTTCAGTTTCTGGGCTTCTTAAGCAGACTGCACAAGTATCATTATCGAGGATACCTTTCCTGTGAAGATTTTCCCGGCACTGTAGATGATTCTGCAGGGGCAGCCAGCCGAAGAATTTCACTTTTGGTGGGGCATGGCTTCACCAGACAAACTTGAACCCCGTCGTCACTTCTCCGGAGTGCGTGGAAGCCTTGTAAATTCTGGCACTGTCCAGGCAGTGGCCACTTTTTTCGAACAGGCTGGACCAGACACCGTCATTCACTGTGAGGCAGATAGAGGACAGCATTTCTTCCAGCATGTCTCCCTCAGCGACTGTGGATACAGTCAGCCTTGGAACAAGGAAATTTCAGAACCCATCCCGGATCGCAACTTCCACTATCACCGAGTTGTTGGAGCTGAGGCTGTGAAGAATGGGGAAGGTGCTGGTGAGGAGCTGCCTGTTCATCCAGTTGTCGTCCCAGAATGATGTGGATCTTCCATTCCTGACTTCAGATTTGGTGATGCACCTGTAGGCGTATACCACACAGAGTGTCCCAGTGAGAGCCCTCCAGATCCGGCATGGTCGCGAGACTCACCTGTTGACAAGCCCACGCTGCCCAGAATGAGGCACCAGGGCGTGAACAGGGGCGGAGAGGGGTGGGTGCCCCCCCCCCCCCCCCCCCACACACACACACACTAACATTCGGAAAAATGAAATCTCTGGCTCCGCCCCTAGGCATGAAGACGATGGAGTAGTTTCAGCAGTAGACAAGAATTCATCGTGGGGAGGCAGGCTCTTCACCTTGAGGCTGCCTTCAGCACGTGGTTTTTGAGCAACCTCTCATGTTACCAGGTTTTTGAGCAACCTCCCACGGTGGTGACTACTTAGGATGCTTTTCTACGTTGTTTTCATGTTTCCACCGAATAGGAGGGTTTGCAATGAATATTTTACTGTGCTTCTGCCGATTGCTGGCCTAGTTACCGCAAGAATGGCCACCCAGCTGTTACTGGATTAGAAGCAGCTTGGGAAATCTTCTTGGAAGGAAGAAGTCTATTTTTGGCCATCAAACTATTGCCTGGGCCTGATTTTGGCCATCCAACTTCAAAATCAGATATCTATGACCATCGAACTATTAAAACCTGACAACTTTTGCCATAAATGTGGTTTCAAAGGTGTTTTTGTCCTATATATGTTTTTAAAAATAATAAAATGTGATTAAATATTTAAAAATTCATAACTTATTCATTTTAAGTAAAAAATATGAAACCAGTACCAATTTTTTTCTAAAAGTGTAATATATATATATATATATATCAATTAATGCTCTACTTAGAGTTATTTGGATCTTACTTGTTCCCATTTCTAGTGTTTTATCGCACGTAGTCATGACTGTTATTTATTAAAGTTATCGTTTTGCGCTAAATAGAGCACCTAAAGATAGATTATATTTTTAGAAAGAAATTGGTACTGTTTTTTTTAAAATTTAAAGAGAATTATTTATGAATTTTTTGAGATTGGTCCATATTTTATTATTTTTAGAAAAATACATATTGTAAAACCACCTTGCAACATTGCTGAGGGCTAAAGTTGTCCCATTTTTAATAGTTCAATGGCAAAAAAAATTGTTCGAATCCAATTTATTATTCAAATTGTTCCAAAACACTAGTAGTTAAAGATGAAATTGTTATTCTGCTTTCATGGCATGAAAAATATGTTAGCTGGCTTTCTTCTTATTCCTGTAGAAAACATTGCCAGTGTTGGTTGCTGTGGTTGAGCAGCTTGGAGGAGCATTCGGGGAGTCCGGATTTCTGGTCATCCCTTGTGTAGCTGCACACATTAACCAGGTTCTCATTGCAAAGACATTATTGCTATGTCACTTGTATTCTCTTAGGGGTCATTTCTAATGTCTGCAACACTCTGCAGATCATTATTGATTCTATCATAGTAAATTGGTGGCGTCAAAAGGATCAACAATTTACTCCGGCAAAGTAACTTCAGATTCAATTTTGGCGTGTAACACAGGGAATCAGTCAGGAGCCCTTAATTTTCATCTGGTGGCACCAAAGCAAAATGAGATCTACATGTTCAGTTGTTTGGAACAAAAGCAGTCTTATTTTACATAGAAACGCTTTCTTGCCTGAAAAAGTGATATTATGTATTGCTTCCACAATCTTTAGATTTCTTACTCAATGTTTTTGGATAGTTGAAAAAAATGAAAAATGTAATTGTTACCAAAAAAAAAAATACAGGAAGTTCATTAAAAGGAAGAATTGCTGAGCAAAGTTGCTTTTGTGAAGATCATTATACGCTCTAATTTCATAGTATCCTTCAGACTGATCTTACTTCAGCTTTTATCATCACCCTCTGGGTGGCCATTGAGGTCACTCCATGGTACTAATTTTTTCTCTCTCTTTATGTGGATACCAATATTTATCATCACCCTCTGGGTGACCATTGAGGTCCACTCCATGTCCATGTTTAGGAGGTGACTAGAGCAGACTGCTGTAGGATGGTACTCCCTCTTGTAGCCATAATTATTTTGCAATCTAGCCTCCTATTTAACTATCACTTTCTTGTCCAGATCATCCAACATATCCATTTCATTTCAGAGTGGAGTCTTGTACGGGTGTCGTGACCACTGAAACCGGCAATATTTATGGGCAGCCTCCAAGTCGCTGGGCTTCACATCTGGTACTACATAACATCAGGCTACATTGGCTCGCTCCGGTGCATCTTTCTTTGGGCAAAAGCTGGGATGTGGCATGAGAGATTCAGCCCGCAGTGTTGCCTTTGACAAGATGGCAGTGTGGCTTGGTTCACCTTTGGCGTGCGGACTCTAAGGTCACGAGTCGTGGACGGACAGATGGTGTTTTGCTGGTGCAATGGACATGGACAGATCCGTGGGACGTGCGGCAGGAGCCGACATCTATGTGCTGCTGTTCTAGGTCCTGTTGGAGGAGAACAAAAGGCTCCCGGTGCTGGTACTTGCGGTGCAGGCCAACTTGGTACAATGACACATGGGCTTCATACTGCGTATGATTATCATCTCCAGCTTGCTAACTATTGTGTCCTGTGCTGATGATAGCTGTTGCCCACTTTACTTCCTACAGACATGAGTGTTAACAGGAGCAGCAAGCACATCTGATGATGCTCCACGGTAGCATATTCCAGCCATGTCAAATATCGGCTGCCATGTAAGGTCAGTACTATTGAGTCAAGAGCAAGAGCAGAGCTCCAGTGCCTGAAGCAAAGCCTGCATGTCCACTGGAGTGAGTCGTTGGGACTCTGCGAGATTTTGCTTCAGTCTCCACTTTGAGCAGCTCCGATGCATGCACCGGAGTCCGGAGGCGGAGATTGGACTGGACTGGATGCATGCGGTTCTACCACCCTACGCGTCTTTCTTTGGTCCACACATCGGAGTCCAGGATGTCTGCAGCTGCAATTGACAATGGGTTCTTGCCTACTGTACATATAAAACAAAGAAATATAAAAAGAGGAGGG
Source organism: Coix lacryma-jobi var. lacryma-jobi (assembly GCA_009763385.1). Classification (NCBI taxonomy): domain Eukaryota; kingdom Viridiplantae; phylum Streptophyta; class Magnoliopsida; order Poales; family Poaceae; genus Coix; species Coix lacryma-jobi. The sequence goes on along the minus strand of CM019822.1, from coordinate 52,875,291 downwards.
GGGGGGGGGGGGGGGGGGGCAGATCGCATCCACCGCGGTGTAGATAATTCGTTCAAGGATTTGCCACCACCATGTCGAGATCGAGATGGGGGGCTGCCGAGATGGTCTCAGGCATCGACACGTCGATAGGCTACCCGGGTTTCGCGTGGAGCTAGGCTCTGAGAAATGTCCTGTGGCAAGAACAGGTAGCAGTCACGCTGAAGCAGCCCACAACACTCATATTCCTCCAGACAAGTAGTACAGAGCATTTGCACGAGAGGAAATGTGTATAGGCACAAGACGCTGTGAGTCAAGGCGGCTACAAAAACAAACATGACAGTCACAGATTTATGATCAAATTTGTGTTTGTCATGTTTGTTTTGCGACCACCTTAACTCTAACGTCCTACGCCGAGTAGGAGAGGAAATGTGCACAGGCGCAGGGCACCGGAGTCAAGGTGGCTACAAAACAAACATGACAAACACAAATTTGTGATCAAATCTGTGTCTGTCATGTTTGTTTTGTGACCACCTAAACTCGAGCGTCTTGCACCGTACACTTTCTCTCTGCAAATGCTTGTACTACTTGGTCCGGTGGAATATGAGTGCTGTGGGGCTGCTTCAGCGTGACTGCTGCGTGTTCAATTTTTTACTTCTGCTTATCGTATCATATTTCTTTTTGGAGCAGATGTGCCGTACGTACAGTAGACGGCAACGAATAGTTAGCATTACCTAACTAGTACTCCGTACTCCGTATTCTGTTACTCCTCTAGGTACTGCTTCGCTTCACCAAGTACAGAAGTACTCGTACTATGCATGCCTGGCATCAGAACGGCGTATCACCACGTGAGGAGGATTTGAATTTTCTAGCAACAGTTTACCGGCAACGAAATGACCGAGCTCAGGTACGGTATTATTATTACTACAACACGCATATCGTTGTGGGATTTGATGCGTTGCTCAGTGTATTTCCATTGATATTTGTCACTTGGCGTTTGATGGTACTACAGTATTATCACTATCTATTTTGATTTAATGCTAGCTGCATAAGGACATGTACAACAACGATGGTTTCGGCCTCGTCTGTAGACCGCGTAAACTTTGCAAAAAGAATCCTATCAGATGCTGGAGACAACGAGGCCGTCTGACGATGGGCTTAGACTATTCGCACTCGCGTTCCTCTATTTTTATCCTCTATACTGTCTGGTCATCAAGATTCTCTCGTCTATACTCATTTTCCCACATCCATCCATCCTTTATATCATCCTCTATCTACTGTTGGTCCACTTATCATTCTATCTAAATATATCCATGCGAGATCTAGTTTCGAAGAATTAATTGTAACGAATTTAATGGTGCAATCGAAATTTAATTTGAATTTTCGGTTTATAAGATATATCATTTTTTTTTGTTAGAAACAAGGCGGGGCCCACCACTGCTCCCTTCCTGCACAAGCGGCAGCGCCTGGCTGCAGGTTCCGCAGGTCTCATAGCGGAAGGGGCTTGGCCCGCCTAATTTGCCGGGCGCGCGACCTTCCTCGAAGATGGAGGACAGCGTAACGTATACCGCTGCGCAGATTTTTTACGCTACATGCGTTTACCGGAAGGGATAAAGGAGACCAGTGCAGTTCGTCTTAGCTCGTTGTAACATCCCAAAATTTGCATCAATTTAAAAATAGGCAATATGATTTAATTATGCATTTTATGTGTTGCATAGAACCTAGTTAATAAATTATTTGCAAAAGCTAAAATAAATCCTAGGCCAAAGACCATGATGAAGCATACATGCTGGTGTATATCTTATTTTTGTGATGATTGGTTTTTGCTCAAAACTTGTTTGAATTCAAAGGGATTTCAAATTCATTCTTGAAAATCAGTTTTGGAAATTGGAAAAATCATTTTCCTTCTCTCCTCCTCCTTTCTCCCTTTTTGGCCCGAGCCGCCTGGCCGGCCTGCTCCTCCCCCTCACGCCGGCCTGCTTTCTCTTCTCCCCTTTCCCTCTCTCCTTCGCCCGCGTGGGCCGCCGTCCCGGCCCAGCTCGGCACCTGTGCGCAGCGCCGCTCCGCCGGCCCAGCTGTCCGCTCGCCGCCCGCACGCGCACGCCGCTCTCTCTCTCTCGCTGACGACCGGGCTCCGCCAGTCAGTCTCTCAGCGTTGCCGCGCTCGCCTTCTCCCTCCCGTATCCGGCCAGGATACGAACCCGGATTCGATTCCATCCTCCCCACGCTCCCTCGCCTGCCTAATCGGTCGAACCGACTCTCTAATAAGGTTCCCGAGAGCTCGCCGCCTCTCCCCACGCATCTAGCTCTTGCTTTCGTGCCCTAGTTCGCTCCCGCGACGAACTCCGCGGCTGCCGAAGATCCGCCGCCGTCAACCCGACGCTTCATCGAGTTCCAGCCGTCGCAAGGTTCCTATCTAGCTTCGTCTTGGTCACGCGAAGCCATTACACCTTTTTCCCCTCTGTTTTCTCCTGGTTTCGCGTTAACCCGTGCTCGTCGTCAACTACAGAGCCCCCCCGCTTCCGCCCCGTCGCAAAATTCATCGTCACCGAGGCTTCACCGACGCCATCATCACCTCGGGTGAGTTCGCCTTGATCTCCTCTTTCGATTGGACCTACTCCCGAGGTCTCTACCGTATCCTAGCCCTAACCCGAGCTAGCGCCGCCGCCTTCCGGCCATGTCGCCGCCGCGCCCTCCCTTTGCTCCGGCGAAAGTGCCGCCGGCCTCTCCCTGATCTGATCTGGAGCGTCCGTCGCCGATCCGACGCCTCAGGAAGCCCCGTACCCCTTCGATGCCGTTCTTGCTAAAGAGCCCTTACAACTTTTTGGATCTCAACCCGCGGTCCACAACGCACTGTGCGTTGAGTCTGTGCAATCTTCCATCTAAGCCCCTGCGCTTTGTCCTAATTGAGGCGCAGTCCAACCGATTTGCAGTTTTGATTTAAATCAGATAGATTCAAAATTCAATTTCGATTTATTTACAGATTTGCCACCAGTTTCAAATGCTTATAACTTCTACGTTTTTAGTCCGATTTAGTCCGTTCAAGTTGCGTTAGATTCGTTTTGAAAAGATCTACCTATCTGCATGAAAATCTATACTGTTTTCAGTACTTAAAATTTGAGTTAGGTTTAGTCTACTAACCAAGGTTTCGTCACTTGTTTAGCTCATAACTTTCGCGTTATAACTCCGTTTTTCGTGATCTTCGCGTTTATGTGATCGTGTTGGATCGTAGTTTCTGTTTTCAAACTTTTTATATTATTTTCTTGCTGTTGGTGTAATGTTCTAATTATAGCTTGTTTGCATTGCATGATTGTGTCCCGATGATTGTGTGTTGATGTGGTAATCGAGTATAGACGGTGAGACAACGCTGGTGATCAGGAACCCTTCTACGACAACCAGAGCCAAACGAGTTCGCTGAATCAGGGCAAGTATAGCAGGGGATCCTCTGGTGACGCGATTCACCAGGAGAAAACATCTAAATTCATATGCATGTGTCTAAATTTTGATCTCCTATCTAGTTTACCCTAGACTTTTGACCCGTTACCTTGTCAACCTTGGGATGCTCTTGCAGATGGGTAGAGTTTTGCTAGAGCTTTACTTAAACCAAAATGATCTAATAATGGTGAATAAAATGATCTTTTTAGCAACATGGTATAGGACCTCCTGTCAGCAAAAGCTGGGACATACAGTGCAACCATGAGGGTATATGGCTCTGAACTTAGCTCAGTATAAGGACCTTTCTAGCTTGTTAGTGGACACCTGTATAGGCGTGTTGGATCTTGCCGAGACGGGTATAGTGCGGCTTCTGTCCACGTGAGTATAGGTTGCGTGTTATTGTGCCACCTGGAAGGAGGGCTCTACATCCCTTGCCTTAAGAACTAACGCCCCTAACTGTTAGACGAACCTTTGAAAGGCTTTGCGTGTATCCTGCCCGCTCACCTCGGAAGTGTTATGGGAGTAATTAACCCGGGCATCTGGATATCACGACTCATCGGGTAAAGTGTACAACCTCTGCAGAGTGTAAAACTGATATATCAGCCGTGCTCATGGTTACGAGCGGCCCGGAAAACTCACAGATTAGTTGTTATATGTTGTTTATTTATGTTGCATAGGTTGATTACCTTATTGCTATGTTTCAGTTATTATGATCATGTGGATTGGGTTTAAGCATCCATATATGTTCACCTTAACATTAAAATTGTGCCAATTAAAAGCTACTGCAGTTTAACCAGTGTCAGCCTTTTTGAGCCTCATGAACCCCATGTTACACTTGTTAAGTACGAGATGTACTTATGCTTGTTATTTTCTTTCTACTTGGATAAAAATCCCGGATGGGTAACAGATTGCTATGGTAACGACGACTTCCCTGAAGAGTTCTAGTCTTGCTGTCAACCAGTCATCTTCCCTGTGATGGAGCTACCGCGAGAGATACTTTATTTATCCGCTGCTATGTTAAGACTTTGAATAATATTCGTTATGTAATAAACATATGTAATGGTACTTCTTAATTTGTGGCTTATGTGTGTGATTGATCTCTGGGCACACATGAGTTATTGCATTCAATTTTGTTCTTAAAATTGGGTGTGACAAATTGGTATCAAAGCTATGTTGACTGTAGGACGCAAGCCTAGTTAGTTATGGTCGTATTAGTGGTCCTTGCTTCTTAATTCTTGCTATTTATCTTAGCCTTGTTAATTTATCAAAACTAATGCTTCTCTTTACTTACTCTATTACACAAATATATGATTCTATTGCATCTGTCTCTTGGTCTACTCCATAGATGGCTCGTCGTACCACCCGCAGGACCGTCGGTGGACGCAGGAGGGCAGGCAACCCCGTTCCGCAAGCACCGCAAGCACCTCAGGAGCCAGAACCGCAGGAGGTAGCACCGCAAGAGCCAGTGCTGCAAGAACAAGCACCTCAAGAAGTGGAACCACAAGCATCGGCACCACCAGTGCAAGCTCCAGCTCAACAAGCACCAGCTCCACAAGCTCCAGTACCTCCCGCGCCAGTGCCCCCAGAAGTGCTGGAGGTTGAAGACGATGAAGAGCTTCCAACGGGTTGGGACGTGGACTCCGGGTATTTCGTCGGAGCACCCACAGCTGCCCAGAGTCCCACACATCACAGGCTGATGGGACTTTTTGATGCCTACTACCCCGACAAGAACATCATCGTACAGTACACCCACTGGAGGTACAGCCATCCCGTGGAAAGGACCTACTGGAAGGCAAGAGTGACTGTCGCCGTCTGAGAACCAGAAAGTGGCCTATACCTGCATGAGATGGTGATTGGCCACAGGGCTCGTCGGTCCACTCTAGCGTCAGCCTTGGAAGCCGTGGCAGTTGAAGCCTACAAAGCATTTCGGGGTCGTCACATTGAAGACATGAGGGATGATGCATACCGCTATCTGCCCTATTGGAACAGTGAGAATAAGGAGGCTATGGTAGAAGACCCCAATGCAACTCCAACCGAGAAGGCCACACGAGATTTTCTCCTTGACAGGGAAAGGTCTAACGCGGACTTGGAAAAGGAGATGATATCCCTGGGAAAAGATCTCAAAAGATGCTATAGCACCATTGATGGGCTCTTGGATCTTCTCAACCAACCCCCTATGTACAAGAGGTTCCGCGAACCGCTCTACAAATAGGCATAGGTCACCCTTCTATGTAATAAAACGATATTAGTAAGCGTTTGTCGAGTCTAGTTAAACTTTGTGCTAGTGTGCTTCTTTATGTGTGAGTTGAATTATCATTATGCTTATGTGTGATTTGAATCTTTGTAATGAGTGTTGAGATATTGTGGGCTTGTCTACAAATCTCATAGTTAGACATAACGTTTATGAATAATAAGAGGGGTTAGTTATATCTTGTCCTATGCTGTTTTCTGGAGCAACCTGTGATCTTTTGGTTATATCTCAAGTTCTAATCGTGCAACATGGCTGAAAATTTTATGGTGGAAAATAGACTCCTATATCTAACCAATGCCTCTGGAATCACTTCAATAGCTGTTATGGTTTGTGAGATATGGCTGTTTCAAGTTAGAGTTTCTGCGCAGTTTTGAGTTCTGGACAGATCTGTTTGTTCTCTGTTTTTGACTAACTTAACGACAGAATCTGGGAAAGTCACTTAAATAAAAGTTGTAGATAATTTCGTTATCTTTCCAACCGTGTATCACACGCCCTGTTTGGATTTCTAGAACTCCGAATGTGACTGTTTTTCTGTACTGCTGTTACTGGATCTCGCCCAGAAATTTTCAGATCTCCTGTTTCCTCTCATACAAGTGATCTTTTCATGAAAAGTTCGCTAACCTTGATCCTTGTTGGAAACACAGATGGCCGCCAGAGGAGGTGGAGCTGGAGGGACGTGGACGTGGCCGTGGTCGTGGAGCACCTGTTAACCCCACCACCACCACCCCCAGTTAACATTCAGCAGTTGATGGGCATCCAAGCCCAATTTATGCAAACCATGATGCAACATATGCAGAATCAGCCAATTGGAGGAGCACCACCGATGCAAGTGAGGGACAAGAGGGGTGAGTTTTTAAAGGGTCACCCGCCAGTGTTCTCCCATGCCGCTGATCCCTGGAGGCTGATGACTGGCTTCGTGCTATCGAACGCCAGCTTACCATCGCGCAATGCAATGACCAGGAGAAGGTGCTCTATGCTTCTGGTCAGTTGCAAGGAGCTGCTCTGGATTGGTGGGAATCGTTTCAGTTCGGTCAAGCCAACGATGCTCCACCTGTCACCTTTGAAGAATTCAAGACCAACTTCAAGCATACCATATCCCTGCTGGTCTGATTGAATTGAAGCAGAAAGAGTTCAGAGTTCAGATCTCTGCGCCAAGGAGTCATGACCGTTGCTGAGTACCGTGACAAGTTTGCTCAATTGTCACGCTATGCCCCCACAGATATCACTCAGGATGCCGACAAGCAGCGTCGCTTCCTCAAGGGTCTGAATGATGGACTGGCACTGCAGTTAATGTCCAATGAGTATGCCAGTTACCAGACTCTAGTCAACCGTGCTATAGTGGTTGACAACAAGCGCAAGGAGATGGAGGCTAGAAAAGGAAGCTCCAAGGTCAGTCCTCTGGTAGTAACAACCGCCCTCGTTCCAATTTCGCACCAGGCAATCAACAGAGGTACCAGGAACCGACTACTCAGTGGACCGCAACCAGGGACAGCAACGTCCTTCATACCAGCAGCAGGTAATAATCAACGCCCCAACAAAACAGCCTAACAATCAAGCTCAACGCCAAGGTACCCCTGGCAGCACCCCCATGAAGAATAGTGCACCTAACACTCCCAACAAGTGTTTTGTCTGTGTGTGATGCTGGTCATCTTTCCTACAACTGCCCTAAGAAGCAGAGAACCAGCAGACTCCGCAGAACCAGAACAACAATCAAAGGGGACGACCGAATCCATCACCTAACTCAGGCAAGGTGAACCACGTGTCTGCAGAGACCGTGCAGGAGGCGCCAGAGAATTATGCTTGGTGCGTTCAATATCAGCTCCATCCCTGCTATAGTTCTTTTCGATTCTGGTGCATCGCATACTTTCATATCACATACATTTGTTAGAATGCATAACCTACCTGTTAGCCTCATGAAAACCCCTAATGGTTACCTCACGGGTGGAGGATTGCAAGCTACGCTTCAGTGTATGCCTATAGATGTGTCCCTAGGGGGGGTAGACTTCTCAGTATCCCCAATTGTGCTGAGAACAGCTGGCATTGATTTGATACTGGGTATGGACTGGATGAAGAGGTGCAAGACAGATATACAGTGTCAAGAAAAAGTTGTGACAGTTACTACAGCTAAGGGAGACAGAATCAGTGTGAAGGTAGTGCTACAACCAACACCGACTGCAACCGTGAACCAGATGAATGAGGAGGTTTTCCGGAAGATCTAGTGGTGGATGAGTTCCCGGATGTGTTCCCCGATGATTTGCCAGATATGCCACCCGATCGCGACATTGAATTTATTATTGAACTTTTACCTGGAACTGCACCCATAGCTAAAAGATCATATAGAATGGGAGTACCTGAATTAGATGAACTTAAGAAACAAATTAAAGAGTTGCAAGAAAAAGGGTTTATTCGTCCTAGTTCATCACCTTGGGGAGCTCCTGTTATCTTTGTTGACAAGAAGGATGGTGGTCAACGGATGTGTGTTGACTATAGATCGCTTAATGAAGTTACCATCAAGAACAAGTACCCGTTGCCGAGGATTGATGATCTGTTTGACCAGCTTAAGGTGCATGTGTGTTCTCTAAGATTGATCTGCGTTCTGGTTACCATCAGTTGAAGATTCGAGCATCTGATATTCCAAAGACAGCTTTTACTACCAGGTATGGGTTGTATGAGTATACAGTCATGTCCTTTGGATTGACCAATGCACCTGCCTACTTTATGTATTTGATGAACAAGGTGTTCATGGAATACCTCGACAAGTTCGTTGTTGTGTTTATTGATGATATTCTGGTATACTCTAAGAACAAGGAAGATCATGCTGAACATCTGAGGTTAGTACTACAAAAACTCAGAGAGCATAAGTTGTATGCCAAGCGCAGCAAGTGTGAGTTTTGGTTGAAGGAAGTTTCTTTCCTTGGACATGTTATCTCTAATGGAGGTATTTCAGTAGATCCAGGCAAGGTTGAAGATGTGTTGAATTGGAAACCACCAACAGATGTGACCGAGATTCGTAGTTTCCTTGGATTGGCTGGTTACTATAGAAGGTTCATTGAAGGATTCTCCAAGCTTGCTAAGCCAATGACAGCTCTGCTAGAGAAGAATGCTAAGTTTGTCTGGTCCGATAAATGTCAAGCTAACTTTGAGGAGTTGAAGAAACGTCTGACCACAGCTCCGGTGTTAATACTACCAGATCTAAGTAAGGACTTCTCTATTTACTGTGATGCATCTCGTCAAGGTTTGGGTTGTGTTCTTATGCAAGAAGGCAGAGTAGTAGCATATGCATCGAGGCAGTTGAGAAAGCATGAGCTGAATTACCCCACACATGATCTAGAATTGGCAGCGGTTGTTCATGCATTAAAAATTTGGAGACACTACTTAGTGGGTCACAAGACAGACATTTATACTGATCACAAGAGCTTGAAGTACATCTTCACTCAGTCTGATTTGAATTTGAGACAGCGCAGATGGTTAGAATTGATTAAGGACTATGATTTGGAAATACACTACCATCCCGGTAAGGCTAATGTTGTAGCAGATGCCTTGAGCAGAAAAAGCTATGCCAATGAGATCCAAATTGCTTCTATGCCAGATGAGTTGTGTGCTGAATTTGCACATCTGAATCTGGGAATTGTGACCAATAGAATGGAGTTAGTACTTGAACCGGTATTGATGCAAGAGATACGTAAAGGTCAGATGGCAGATGAGAAGCTGAAGCAGATAGCCGATAACATTGTTCTTGGCAAAGCATCAGGTTTTCGGTTAGATGATGATGGTACGTTATGGCATGGGAATAGGTTATGCGTGCCTGAAATCAAGGAGATACGTGAGACTATACTGCGAGAAGTGCATGAGTCAGCTTATTCCATTCATCCTGGAAGCACTAAGATGTACCTTGATCTAAAGAAAAAGTATTGGTGGGATGGACTGAAAAGAGATGTAGCCGAGTATGTAGCTCTGTGTGATACCTGTCAAAGAGTAAAAGCAGAACATCAGAGACCCGCCGGTCTGTTGCAACCAATGAAGATACCTGAATGGAAGTGGGAAGAAGTTGGTATGAACTTTATAGTTGGATTGCCCCGTACTCAGAGAGGATACGACTCCATATGGGTAGTAGTAGATCGATTGACCAAAGTTGCTCACTTTATACCGGTCAAAACTACCTACACGGGAGCTAGGTGGCAGAATTGTATATGGAACGGATAGTATGTTTGCATGGAGTGCCTCGAAAAATTGTGTCAGATCGTGGTACTCAGTTCACCTCTCACTTTTGGCAGATGATACATCGATCATTGGGTACAAGGTTGAACTTCAGTACTGCTTATCATCCGCAGACTGATGGACAGACAGAAAGAACAAATCAGATTCTAGAAGACATGTTGAGAGCTTGTGCATTGCAGTATGGCACCAGTTGGGACAAGAATCTGTGTTATGCAGAGTTCTCATACAACAATAGCTATCAGGAGAGTCTTAAGATGGCACCGTTTGAAGCTTTGTATGGAAGATCGTGTAGAACACCGTTGTTCTGGGATCAGACAGGTGAAAGTCAAGTGTTTGGACCTGATGTGTTGAGGAATGCCGAGGAACATGTCAGGATAATCAGAGATAATCTGAGAGCCGCTCAGTCTCGGCAGAAGAGTTATGCAAACAACCGTCGTCGAGATCTAACTTTTGCAGTAGGTGATTATGTCTACCTAAAGGTGTCACCGATGAGAGGTGTGAAAAGGTTCAATAAGAAAGGGAAGCTAGCACCCAGGTATATTGGACCGTTCAAATTCTTGAAAGACGTGGTGAAGTGGCGTATCAGTTAGAATTGCCTGAAAGCTTGTCAGGAGTGCATAATGTGTTTCATGTTTCTCAGTTGAAAAAGTGCCTGCGAGTGCCCGAAGAGCAGATACCGTTGGAAGAGCTCACAGTTAAGGAAGATTTGACTTATGATGAGTATCCGACAAAGATTTTGGAAACAGCCGAAAGAGTTACCCGGAGCAGAGTAATAAAGATGTGCAAGGTTCAGTGGAATCGGTACTCAGAAGCAGAGGCAACTTGGGAAAGAGAAGAGGATTTGAGAAAGTCATACCCACAGTTGTTTGAGTAAGCATCGCTGGAATCTCGAGGACGAGATTCTTTAAGGGGGGTAGAATTGTAACATCCCAAAATTGCATCAATTAAAAATAGGCAATATGATTTAATTATGCATTTTATGTGTTGCATAGAACCTAGTTAATAAATTATTTGCAAAAGCTAAAATAAATCCTAGGCCAAAGACCATGATGAAGCATACATGCTGGTGCATATCTTATTTTTGTGATGATTGGTTTTTGCTCAAAACTTGTTTGAATTCAAAGGGATTTCAAATTCATTCTTGAAAATCAGTTTTGGAAATTGGAAAATCATTTTCCTTCTCTCCTCCTCCTTTCTCCCTTTTTGGCCCGAGCCGCCTGGCCGGCCTGCTCCTCCCCCTCACGCTGGCCCGCTTTCTCTTCTCCCCTTTCCCTCTCTCCTTCGCCCGCGTGGGCCGCCGTCCCGGCCCAGCTCGGCACCTGTGCGCAGCGCCGCTCCGCCGGCCCAGCTGTCGCTCGCCGCCCGTACGCGCGCGTCGCTCTCTCTCTCTCGCTGACGACCGGGCTCCGCCAGTCAGTCTCTCAGCGTTGCCGCGCTCGCCTTCTCCCTCCCGTATCCGGCCAGGATACGAACCCGGATTCGATTCCATCCCCCACGCTCCCTCGCCTGCCTAATCGGTCGAACCGACTCTCTAATAAGGTTCCCGAGAGCTCGCCGCCTCTCCCCACGCATCTAGCTCTTGCTTTCGTGCCCTAGTTCGCTCTCGCGACGAACTCCGCGGCTGCCGAAGATCTGCCGCCGTCAACCCGACGCTTCATCGAGTTCCAGCCGTCGCAAGGTTCCTATCTAGCTTCGTCTTGGTCACGCGAAGCCATTACACCTTTTTCCCTCTGTTTTCTCCTGGTTTCGCGTTTAACCCGTGCTCGTCGTCAACTACAGAGCCCCCCCGCTTCCGCCCCGTCGCAAAATTCATCGTCACCGAGGCTTCACCGACGCCATCATCACCTCGGGTGAGTTCGCCTTGATCTCCTCTTTCGATTGGACCTACTCCCGAGGTCTCTACCGTATCCTAGCCCTAACCGAGCTAGCGCCGCCGCCTTCCGGCCATGTCGCCGCCGCGCCCTCCCTTTGCTCCGGCGAAAGTGCCGCCGGCCTCTCCCTGATCTGATCTGGAGCGTCCGTCGCCGATCCGATGCCTCAGGAAGCCCCGTACCCCTTCGATGCCGTTCTTGCTAAAGAGCCCTTACAACTTTTTGGATCTCAACCCGCGGTCCACAACGCACTGTGCGTTGAGTCTGTGCAATCTTCCATCTAAGCCCCTGCGCTTTGTCCTAATTGAGGTGCAGTCCAACCGATTTGCAGTTTTGATTTAAATCAGATAGATTCAAAATTCAATTTCGATTTATTTACAGATTTGCCACCAGTTTCAAATGCTTATAACTTCTACGTTTTTAGTCCGATTTAGTCCATTCAAGTTGCGTTAGATTCATTTTGAAAAGATCTACCTATCTGCATGAAAATCTATACTGTTTTCAGTACTTAAAATTTGAGTTAGGTTTAGTCTACTAACCAAGGTTTCGTCACTTGTTTAGCTCATAACTTTCGCGTTATGACTCCGTTTTTCGTGATCTTCGCGTTTATGTGATCGTGTTGGATCGTAGTTTCTGTTTTCAAACTTTTATATTATTTTCTTGCTGTTGGTGTAATGTTCTAATTATAGCTTGTTTGCATTGCATGATTGTGTCCCGATGATTATGTGTTGATGTGGTAATCGAGTATAGACGGGTGAGACATACGCTGGTGATCAGGAACCCTTCTACGACAACCAAGAGCAACCAGAGTTTGCTGAATCAGGCAAGTATAGCATGGGATCTCCTTGTTGACCTATTCACCAGGAAACATCTAAATTCATATGCATGTGTCTAATTTTGATCTCCTATCTAGTTTACCCTAGACTTTTGACCCGTTACCTTGTCAACCTTGGGATGCTATGCATATGGGTAGAGTTTTGCTAGAGCTTTACTTAAACCAAACATGATCTAATAATGGTGAATAAAATTTGATCTTTTTAGCAACATGGTATAGGACCTCCTGTCAGCAAAAGCTGGGACATACAATGCAACCATGAGGGTTATATGGCTCTGACCTTAGCTCAGTATAAGGACCTTTTCTAGCTTGTTAGTGGACACCGTATAGGCGCGTTGGATCTTGACGAGACGGGTATAGTGCGGCTTCTGTCCACGTGAGTATAGGCTGCGTGTTATTGTGCCACCTGGAAGGAGGGCTCTACATCCCCTTGCCTTAAGAACTAACGGCCCTAACTTGTTAGACGAACCTTGAAAGGCTTTGCGTGTATCCTGCCCGCTCACCTCGGAAGTGTTATGGGAGTAATTAACCCGGGCATCTAGATATCACGACTCATCGGGTAAAATGTACAACCTCTGCAGAGTGTAAAACTGATATATCAGCCGTGCTCACGGTTACGAGCGGCCCGGAAAACTCACAGATTAGTTGTTATATGTTGTTTATTTATGTTGCATAGGTTGATTACCTTATTGCTATGTTTCAGTTATTATGATCATGTGGATTGGGTTTAAGCATCCATATATGTTCACCTTAACATTAAAATTGTGCCAATTAAAAGCTACTGCAGTTTAACCAGTGTCAGCCCTTTTGAGCCTCATGAACCCCATGTTACACTTGTTAAGTACGAGATGTACTTATGCTTGTTTATTTTCTTTCTACTTGGATAAAAATCCCGGATGGGTAACAGATTGCTATGGTAACGACGACTTCCCTGAAGAGTTCTAGTCTTGCTGTCAACCAGTCATCTTCCTGTGATGGAGCTACCGCGAGAGATACTTTATTTATCCGCTGCTATGTTAAGACTTTGAATAATATTCGTTATGTAATAAACATATGTAATGGTACTTCTTAATTTGTGACTTATGTGTGTGATTGATCTCTGGGCACACATGAGTTATTGCATTCAATTTTGTTCTTAAAATTGGGTGTGACACTCGTGCTCCCCCATACGTGCAGACGGCCGCCGGCACCTTTGTGTCGAAGGCCACATGCACCATCCCGGACTCATATCTAGTTAAGCTCACTGTTCTGAAAACAAAGACTGAGGTCTGGTATCAACCATCTCAACACTATTCACGACAATATTTTGTTTAAATAATAGTGCTGATAGATTTAGCACACATGAATAATGTCTCAAACTAGTATCCTTTCCATCCATTTTTATAGTAATATTGGAGCTGTTCGGCCGATGGTTTTCACATCTGATAAGTAGACTGATGCTATTTTATTATGATTGTACCATGAGTAATAAGCTGGACTAATAGTTCAAGCGAACATGGCCATGCTTCTTGCATGTTTGACGTCATGATTATGTGTTCCTAATTTTAGTCACTCGTTTGGCTGTTCCTAAGCATTATCAATTGTTTCATTCTCGATATAAAGTAGCAACATAATGGTATACATAATAGTGTTTACGATTGATCTTTGCTACATTCAAAGTATTAAACAACTTACCGGTTGTACGATCTATCTTTTTAGCTATATATATGCCAGATTCGACGGTCTTCGACCCCTCGTACCCTTATCTCTATGGGTTGCATGTATCCTTATATCTTGCGTGTAACATTTTTTATTTTAGTTTTTTTTTAACAGAACATTAGCCTAGGGGTGTGTGTTTGGGTTGGGAGTTGGGGCTTGGGGGTTGACTCTGACTCATATTGTTGACTCGGTACCCTGTCCTAATGCTACTAATTCTTCAATGAGTGAAATGTCTCTTAATATAATTTTTCAGACTGCAAGTTGTTCTCGTTTTTCTATAGATATATTATGTAGATATATATTACTTGGTAAATAAACACTTTTATATTCCGATGAAAGTATTATGGTTAGGCCTAGGTTAATTGCAACAGTTGCCTGAGCGTGTTGTAACACAACCATCCGCTGCCAGGCATAGGCCCTGTTCACTTAAGCTTATTAGCTAGAATCAATCCTGCTTTTTATGCATGAAACATATTTTTCTTTCACAACAAAACAACATCATTTGTACAATCAGCTGCAATAAGTCCCGTCGAGCAGCCAGTCTCTTGTCACCTGTTGATTTCTTGCTTTACTAGAAAAAAACACCTAACGTTCTCAAAAAAGAGAGGAAAAAAAAACACCTAACATATATAACTCTATAATTAGACGCATGACAATTGACAAGGACCATATGGTATTGTTCGAATATCTCATAAATGAAAAATGGTTATCAGGTATTAAAGAGGTTATCCACAAATGGAAAAAATGTTCAAGAGAAGAACAACTGAAAAAAAGGCTGGCTAGTTGACATGACATATGGCTTCTGAGGTAAATTAATATCTTTCTTCAAAGGAATATTTGTTCATAAAACTTAATTATTCAGATAAATGCACTTGCAATTAAGAAACCAGCATTGCACTGAAACGACGTGAAAAAGGAGGTCTCGAATAAATGCTGCATTCTTGTTTTTAGCTGTATTGCACACCCAGCTGCGGATACGAATACGATCAATATATATTTGGAGCAAAACCTAGCTAGCTAGCGATACGGTCAGTGAGAGCTAGCAACACCCAAGGTGGATATATAAACATATACTAGTATGTATATATGTAGACGTCTTGTATTGGGAATGCATGTGGGATAATATAAAGAGAGATGGAAAAGAAACGATGACATTACGACAAAAATAAGCAGCATGCTGTGTAGTGACAGGATCTGATTAACAAACAAAGCACTTTAAGTCTTGACACCAGTATATATGACAGAATAGTTAGGCAAAGGTAATACAAGAGTCATCATGACCATTGCTCTTTCCCTTCCCCTTCACCACTCTACACGTACAGTGTACCCCCCATGGGCCATGGCAATTGCTTAAGTTGTCATCACACTGCACGCACTATGCCCAGTCAACATTGGAACCCTACCGTACCAATCATATTGTCACCTTCACAACTCAACAACTAGAATGTGCAGCAAGTACACATAGCAAAGCTCGCTCCTGCACTTCACCATCTAGCTAGCTAGCTAGCTTCAGTTAAGCATAAGAGCTGCCTGAGATTTGCTACCTTCACAACTCATGGGGTCACAGCAGGCAAGCAGCTGAGATTAGCTACCCTTTTATTTGAACAAACATACATTAAGACTTGATCGAGGTGGAAAAAAAAGGGTTGCCCGGCCGGCTAACTGCAAGATCAATGGTATATAGGGTCGTTGGTTGGTCTTGTTTTAATTTCGCGCGTACGTTGTTCAGCCGCACGGTTAGCGCCGGCGGGCGGCGGTCTCGCGCTGCGCGTTGAAGTAGACGGCGGCGACGGGGAGGCCGAGGTCGTTCTCCTCGGCGAACTGGCGGGTGCTGAAGCGGTCCTTGGACGACGGCGGGTTCACCGCCTGCCGGCGCTTCTGCCGGAACAGCACAAATATGAACCTGTGGATGCCAATGTTTGGCTTTGGGATCTCGTAGCTCACCACCTCTCTCCCTGCAGGTATATATATATGCATGGCAAGGCATTAATTAGATGGGGGAGAAAAGGAGAAGAGGAAGAACCTGTGATTGATTGGAATTATTGGAACACCATCATAACCCTTTTTACCCATCCCGCCCTTCTGCGGCTCTCTGCACTCTCCCCACCTCAAACTAGCAAGGACTAAAGCAAGATATACAATAAAGACTTACCAAAAGAAGCATCAGTAGTCCCAGGAATATCAGTAACAATCCTGCGAGTGTGTGTGTGGTCCAACAAAAAACACACCTGGTTAGCTACATATATGCTATTATATTCTGTAAATGCCTTGAAATAATAATATATGAACATTTATAAGACCATGCATGCCACTCCTAACTCAGCTATGTAAATATATGCATGCCCGAATCTCAGTGAGCGTTGGCCGATGAGAGGATTACTTAGTCTTCTATGATTACTTTATATAGGATACTCTATGTTGAAGATAGACTATCTATCTTGCATTGATTGATTAAATTACCAGTGAAGGTGCTCCCTCAGGTAGGGATCACTAGGCCCTGGAACATCAGGGTCAGTCATCACCAATGTGAAGAAGGACCTGAGGTCACCCCCTTGGACCTCAACCCGCGGCTTGGCGGCGACTGCCGAAGGGAAGAACTCGTGTCCATTGAAGACCTGCTTGGAGTTGTAGGTGACCACCATCTTCACCGTGGGGCTGAAATGTTCCAGCACCTCGCCAATCACTTTCCCCACAATAAGAGGCTCCACCCTTGACATGTCGTCTAACAGCACACCCGGCCCAAAGCAAATCTCAGGCAGCTTATGCTTATTAACTGAAGCTAGCTAGTATAGCTAGCTAGATGGTGAAGTGCAGGAGCGAGCTTTGCTATGCGTGTGTGTGTGTGCCAAGATGCCAGGGCGTTGGCCTCTATTTATAGAATAGAAGACATGAAGAGACGAGCCTTATCTATTATCTACCTATATATATCTGTCTGGCCAGCTATATTCTAAGCTGAGTCTGATGGATCATGTATTATTACACATTTGAAACAGCTGAAGTTGTTAAAAAGTTCAGGCTGGAGCGTCTCTGTCGTCACGTACGGTGGCTACTATCAGATCAGATTAACATGATGCTAGATTGCTATAGTCCCATAGTCATTTTCCTCCAGGTGTGATGTGGACTCTGGATTATATAGAATAGGGGCGCTTGCGGCCGGCACACATGCATGACACAATTTCCTTATTATCCAATATTCCGATTTCCACATCTATTTCAAAGATATTTATTCCCTTCAGAAGATTTATGGACATTCAAGTCGAAATAATTCATAAGTGCCTAGAATCCACATTTGGCAAAATAGGAAAAGGCTCTTTGTTGCATCCATATATTTTTATAGTTTCTCCGGTGAACATAGATCAACTGATCGATCGATCAGTAGGTCCTTCAGAGATCAAGCGAGCATCGATCCTCAAATATATAAGCTGTGACATGCATATATACTATACTTCTCTAATTAATGATCGAGGTGTGAAACCACCAGTTTGGAGATTCAGCTATGCTACTATGTCTATCTATGTGTGCGTACTTGAGTTTATGTTTCGGTACAAATTAAAATGATATAAACATGCATTGCGGAGTTAATTGCAGACATGCTTATTAATAGCTAGTGTACTGTGTACCCACGAATCTTGAGTAAATGTGCATTTTATTTAATTTATTTCCTTCAGAAATCTTAGAGACATAATAATGTGTGGTATTGAATGTAGGAATATAGTGGTGTCAAAGATGGCAGCTTGATTATGCTAGTTCTTTTGGCTGTATTCTTTGCCCATCCTTTTATAAAGAAGCATATATATATATATACAAAAGGGGTACCCCCAATCAACGCAAACTAATAGGTTAAACCTAGAACGCCGGTAAATAACAAACCTAACTAGTCTAACCCCTTAAAGAGACCACCCCTCGAGGCCCACAACGCTGGCCCGCCAAGCCAGGCCTCGGGCGAACGCGCGCTCTCCGTCTCGCTCGAGTTCACCGAGCCAGGCCTCGGGCTGACGCGTTCTCCATCTCGCCCGAACCCTCCGAAGCCAGCACAGCCGAACACCATACCTCGAGACCCCACGCGGGGACCTCGAGCCTCTCTGGCACAACAGCCTATCCCTCGAGACGCTTATGCTTCCCTCGAGCGGCACAGGCATCGGATGCCAGCCCCATACCGCGCATTTAATACATCCACCTACTCCAGTCACGTCCTCTGCAGCCCGACGTGTACCACAGTAACCAGGGCAGAGTCAAGTCTCGTTTTCACCACAAGCATGGGCAAAAGGGCGCCAGTACGGCACTGTTAACCCATACCCTACACTGTTGCACGTCCAAGCCACGTCTCGAGGCCCGGATGCCCACTGCTCTATCAATTTTCACGGGACTTGTCCATACCTGCGGGGGCTCGGCCCCCCGTAGGCGCCACCTCGAGGCCGGCCCTGCGCCCCTCGAGCCCTAACTGCTTTCATGCTATTGGAAGACAGGTACCCCAAGACCCGAGGAACCCCCCCGTCGTGTTGTACGTGCCGGAATGGGTGCTGCACGACTTCTACATCGTCACGCCATCACGTCGGGCCCGGGATGGAGGCCACGCCCCAAGGACGCCTCAACAGCAACGCCCCCATCGACTCCAGTGGCCCCGACAAGACAGGGTTCCTACCCCTCTCTGTATTGAGAATCGTACGCCCCGACACCTGTAATACCCTTGTATAACTCTGGCCTCCCCTTGCTCTATAAAATGGGACACCAGGGCCCTCATTCCACGGTTACAAACACGTTAGAACGCACATACGCCCACACCCCTCACACTTGAGTCCGGACTCTGGTCCACGCTCGCCAAGCTTGTATTCGTCCCTGTACAAGCACTTAGCATTAGGTGCAAGTAATACAAGAACCTCCTCCCCCGCTGGACGTAGGGCCTTCTTTGCCCGAACCAGGATAAATCCTTGTGTCATCTTGCATCACCATCCAAGAAGAGAGCACGCGAACATATTACTCGTTGGTGTCACACCCCGGGGTCGAAACACCGACAGTTGGCGCGCCAGGTAGGGGCCTTCGCGTGTCGAGACGGTTTCTCACTGTTTCCTGGATGGCTGCTTCGACTCCTTCGTCTCTGCCGGTGCCGTCATCTGGTTCGGGAGCCTCGAGTTCCTGGCCACCGACAACGACAACGAGCTGACCTTGCTCTCCACGGATGGCCCGAGTGGAGGGCGTGTCACGCCACCCCGTGCGAGGAGCGTGGCACGTCGCCCACACCACCACGCGTCGCCACCCGTGAGCGGCGCCGTCGTCGCCATCGTCGCCAGGCACAGGCGGTGCCAGGGGCGTACACCCACTTCCCGTGGCAGGCGCGGAGTTCCCGAGGAGGATGCCCGGACACGGCCGGAGACTTCTAGGGCGCGCTCGCGCCCACCCAGCGACTTCGCGTTCATCATGCGCATGGACCAGGAGCCAGGCCAGAGGCCTCCGAGCCGCGCACAGTCGACGCCACCCAGCCTCCTCCCGCACGGGGTGTACCGCGCTCAACGCCGGCGGTTCCCGTTCGGCCTCGACAACTCCGCAGCAGCCTACGCCCGCCAGCTCAACGAGCGCCGTCGGGACCGACCGCCGGCAGAGCAGGAGGAGCGCCCGGGCGTGCTACTGCAGGCCATGGCCAACCTGGAGATCGTCCACCCCGCGCACGTCGACCGCGGCTTCTCGCGAGCCATCGAACCACCCCGGCGAGCCACCGTCGGAGAATGGTACCGCGAGCTACGGTCCCAGCATCGCCAAGGCGGCACGCCGTCAACAGCTCCGACTCCGACGAATACGACTACCACGACCCCGACCTCTGGGATCCCACCAGGGAGTGCTTCCAACTCGAGGGGGTCGTATGCGATACCGAGGACGAGGGCGACGACGGCACGCCGGCGCTCGATCTAGAGGGCCCCAGCGACATGGCCGCGGTAGGCGAATCACGTGTTCAGGGGAGGAACGAACCTCCAGCACCGGCTGCACCGCCTCAGCACGACGACGGCCGGGCGGGGCAACTCGCGCAGGTGCAGGAGGCAATCACCAAAGCCGAGGAAGAATGGCGACACCTGCTGCAGCTCCGGCAAACTCTGATGCAGGAACCACCCCATCCCGAGGAGCCGGAGCTCGAGGTCGGGCTCGGGAGGTCCACCGGCGGATCCTCGAGGACGGGGCACCAGCACGCCCGAGGTATGCTTCCCGCGAGCCGGGCAAAACGTGGTGGCGGCGGCGATGATGCTCCATGATCTACCCGCCGTCTCCAACCCTGACGCCAGGCGCATGCTTGGGAAATGAAGAACCTCCTCGAGACAGCCGCTGTGCAGCAGGTCGAGAGCTCGGCGTCACGCCGGCGCGGGGCAGCCTCAGGGAAGCCGGCGGACACGCCTCGCAACGAGCGCGAGGCATCCGTCCACCAGCCGGACGCCTCTCGAGCTAGGCCAGTCCGCGAACGGATCATCGACAACCGGCCACCTCGAGACCCCAATGACGCCCGCAACGACATCAACCGACGGCGCAAGGACAAGGGGGCCCAAGAGCGTGGCTATAGTGCCCATCGAGGGGGGCGCTACGACAGTGACGAGGACCGGCAAGTCCTCGAGCCCCCGGGCCCCAGAGTCTTCAGCCGGGCCATCCGCAACTCAACCCTCCCCGACCGCTTCCGACCGCCGACCAACATCGTGAAGTATGACGGGGAGGTCGAGCCCAAGCTCTGGCTCTCGGACTTCCGCCTAGGCTGCCAACTGGGCGAGCGAAGAACGACGACCGTGTGATCATACGCCAACTCCCACTTTACCTCTCGGACACCGCCCGCCGGTGGCTCGAGGGGCTCCCGCCGGATCGGATCGATGACTGGGCCGACCTAGTCAGGGTCTTCGACGGGAATTTCAAGGGGACTTGCGTGCGCCCAGGCAACCCCTGGGACCTACGGCGTTGCAGGCAGGCGGCGGACGAGCCCCTCCGCGACTTTGCTCGGCGGTTCTCGAAGCAGCGCCTCGAGCTCCCCCACGTGCCTGATGAGGACGTCATCTCAGCGTTCCTCGCGGGCACGACATGCCAAGAGCTAGTTCATGAGCTAGGACGCTACCGTCCCAGGACGGTCGAGGACCTGATGGATCGTGTCACCAGCTTTGCCTCAGGCGACGAGGCAGTGGGGGCATTCTTTGGCCGTTCCACGGACAAAGGTAAGGCGGTGACCGCGCCGGAGGGCTCGAACAAGGGCAACGATGCCAAGAACGACAACAATAACAGCAACAAAAGAAGAACAAACGCAAAGGTCAGAAGGCGAAGCGCGACGCCAATGACGACGACGACGAAGAGGTGCTCGCAGGCGCCCTCGAGCCTAAGAAGCCCCGAGGCCCCCCTGACAGGGCTGTTTTCGACCAGATGCTCGAGGACCCCTGCACTTATCACAGGGCCCCCGTAAATCACAAGTTAAAGGACTGCCGACTGTTGAAAGGCTACTACTCCAAGCTCGGCGATAAGAAAGAGGACGCGCCTAAGGGCAAGGATAACAATCGGCGCGGCGGTGGGGACGCGGACGGCAACTTCCCCCGGTGCGCGACTGCTACATGATCTACGGGGGGCTGACCGTCGGGCTCTCAGCTCGAGAAAGAAAGAAGGAGCGCCGGGAGATCTTTGCACTCGGCCACGACGCCCCCGGTATCTTGACTGGTCTGATGCGCCGATCACGTTCGACCGTGACGACCATCCGGACCGTGTCATAAACCCGGGGGCGTACCCCCTGTCGTCGACCCCGTCATCGTCGACGTACGGTTCTCCAAGGTGTTGATGGATGGGGGCTCGAGCCTCAACATCATATACCTCGAGACCCTCGACCTCCTGGGGATTTCGAGGGACAGCTCCGACCCAGCGTTGGGGGTTCCACGGAGTCGTGCCAGGGAAGAAGGCCCACCCCCTCGGGCGCATCGACCTGCCGGTTTGCTTTGGCACGCCGGCTAACTTCCGCCAGGAGACGCTCACCTTCGAGGTGGTTGGATTCCAAGGGACCTACCACGCCATCATCGGCCGGCCAGGCTACGCCAAGTTCATGGCGGTTCCAACTACACGTACTTGAAGCTCAAAATGCCGGGGCCAAAAGGGGTCATCACCGTCGACACATCCTACGAGCACGCGTACCACTGCGACGTGGAGTGCGTCGAGCGGGGAGGCAAACGTCCAGCTCGACTCGCTCGAGCCCTAGCGCCCTGGCCACCGAGGAGGCCCTGAAGTAAAGCGCCACGCTGGCACCTTCGAGCCGGCAGAGCACACCAAGCAGATACCCGTCGACCCGACCTCGACCAATGGCAAGACGCTGACCGTCAGTGCCAGCCTCGAGCCTAAATAGGAAGTAGTGCTCGTCGACTTCCTCCGCGCGAACATCGACATGTTTGCGTGGGGACCCTCGGACATGCCGGGCATACCGAGGGAAGTCGCCGAGCACGCCTTGGAGATCCAGGCCGGGTCCAGACCGGTGAAGCAACGCCTGCGCCGCTTCGACGAGGAGAAGCGCAGGATCATCGGCGAGGAGGTGCACAAGCTTTTGGCGGCCGGGTTCATCAAGGAGGTATTTCACCCAGAGTGGCTAGCTAACCCTGTACTAGTTAGGAAAAAGAATGGAAAAATGCGGATGTGTGTAGACTACACTGGTCTGAATAAAGCATGTCCAAAAGTTCCATTTCCTTTACCTAGAATTGATCAGATTGTCGATTCCACTGCGGGGTGTGAAGTACTTTCATTTCTCGATGCGTATTCCGGCTACCACCAGATTAGGATGAAAGAATCCGACGAGCTCGCTACCTCTTTTGTTACGCCTTTTGGTATGTATTGCTACGTTACAATGCCCTTCGGCCTTCGAAACGCCGGGGCAACGTACCAAC
Organism: Coix lacryma-jobi var. lacryma-jobi; assembly: GCA_009763385.1. Classification (NCBI taxonomy): domain Eukaryota; kingdom Viridiplantae; phylum Streptophyta; class Magnoliopsida; order Poales; family Poaceae; genus Coix; species Coix lacryma-jobi. The sequence goes on along the minus strand of CM019822.1, from coordinate 52,852,137 downwards.
GTTGCATGCAGCATATCTTTGGCGAACACATAGGCAAAACCGTCGAGGCCTACGTCGATGACATCGTGGTTAAAACCAAGAAAGTCGGGAACCTCATCAGCGATCTCGAGGCCACGTTGAAATGCCTCCGGGCCAAGAATGTGAAGCTCACCCCGAGAATGTGTCTTTGGTGTGCCTCGAGGCATGCTACTTGGCTACATTGTCTCACAACGGGGGATCGAGGCCAACCCCGAAAAAATCTCAGCAGTCACGAGGATGGGCCCACTTCGAGACCTCAAGGGTGTACAGAAAGTGACAGGCTGCCTAGCCGCTCTCAGCAGATTCATCTCGAGGCTAGGGGAAAAAGCGCTACCCCTCTACCGCCTGCTGAAGAAGACGGAACGCTTCGCGTGGACTGTCGAAGCCGAGGAGGCCTTAACCAAGTTGAAGGGGTTGCTGACTTCCGCGCCAATCCTCGTGCCACCGCGACCGGCCGAGGGTGACGATCGCCCCGAGCCCCTCCTCCTCTATGTGGCCGCAACCACTCAGGTGGTCAGCGCGGTCATAGTCGTCGAGAGGCACGAGGAGGGTCATGCGTTGCCGGTCCAACGACCGGTGTACTTCACCAGTGAGGTGCTCTCCGAGGCCAAGGTCCGGTACCGCACATCCAGAAGCTGCTCTACGCATCATCATCACAAGGCGCAAGCTCCAGCACTACTTCCTCGCTCATCCCGTAACGGTGGTGTCATCCTTCCCCCTCGGTGAGATCATCAACAATCGGGAGGCCACGGGGCGAATCGCCAAGTGGTCCGCCGAGCTAATGGGGGAGGCCATCACCTACGCCCCGCGAAAAGCCATCAAGTCGCAAGCATTGGCGGACTTCGTTGCTGAGTGGACCGACACCCAGCTCCCGCCAGCACAAATTCAAGCCGAGCTCTGGACCTGTACTTCGACGGATCCCTCATGAAGACGGGGGCAGGCGCAGGCCTGCTCTTCATCTCACCCCTCGGAGTCCACATGCGCTACCTGCTGCGCCTACACTTCCCCGCCTCCAACAACGTCGCTGAGTACGAGGCCCTCGTCAACGGGCTGCGCATAGCCCTCGAGCTTGGGGTCCGACGCCTCGACGTTCGAGGGGACTCGCACTCGTCGTCAACCAGGTCATGAAGGCCTCGAGCTGCATCGATCCCAGGATGGAAGCATACTGCGGGGAGGTGCGCAAGCTAGAAGATAAGTTCCACGGCCTCGAGCTCAACCACATAGCTCGAAAGTACAACGAGGCCGCAGACGAGCTGGCAAAGTTGGCGTCCCGCCACGCGGCACGGTTCCACCAGACGTCTTCTCGAGGGATATCTTCGAGCCATCCATCAAAATCGGCCCGGGGGCTGGCTCCTCGACGCCACCCCCGAACCAGACACGGGGGCTCGACCTTCAACGCCACCCCTCGGGAACGACCCCTCGACATCCACTGAGGCGATGCAGATCGACGCACCCGCCTCTTCTTCATCACGACCCCTCGACTGGCGGACGCCCTTCCTCGACTACCTGACGCAAGGCGTGCTACCAGAAGACAAGACGGAAGCCCGACGCATCGCTCGAAGGGCCAAGACCTACGTCATCTACGGCGACGAACGGGAGCTGTACCGTCGAAGCCCATTAGGAATCCTTCAACGCTGCATCCCCCTCGAGGAGGGACGCAGGCTCCTCGACGACATGCACTCGGGGGCTTGCGGCCATCCACGCAGCGCGAGGACCTGGTAGGGAACGCCTTCCGACAAGGCTTCTACTGGCCAACCGCCATCGGAGACGCCAAGCGCCTGGTCCAAGCTTGCCAAGGGTGTCAGTTTTACGCCAAGCAAACGCATCAACCCGCGCACGCCCTGCAGATGATCCCCATTACTTGGCCGTGCCGTCTGGGGGCTCGACCTCGTGGGTCCCCTCAAGATGACAACCGGAAAGTACACGCATGTGCTCGTGGCCATCGACAAATTCACCAAGTGGATCGAGGCCAAGCCCATAGGCGACCCCACCTCTGAGAAAGCCGTCGAGTTCATCGCAGACATCATGTACCGGTTTGGGGTGCCTAACGTCATCATCACCGACAATGGCACCCAATTCACGGGCAAAAAGTTTACCAACTTCTGCGACGACAACAACATTCGCGTGACCTGGGCCTCGGTCGCATACCCTCAATGCAACGGGCAGGTCGAGCGCGCCAACGGCATGATACTCCATGGGCTGAAGCCGAGGGCTGTTCAAACCCTCAAAAATTTGGAAAGGGGGGGCTGCAGAGCTCCCCTCGGTGCTGTGGGGCCTCAGGACTACGCCGAGTCGAGCCACCGGGTTCACTCCGTTTTTCCTAACTACGGCGCCGAGGCCGTCTTGCCTACGGACCTCGAGTACGGCTCCCCTCGACTTCGAGCCTACAACGAGCAAACCAACGATGAAAGGCTCGCCAACGCCAAGGACCAGCTCGAGGAGGCCCGAGACGTGGCGCTCATCAACTCCGCGCGCTACCAGCAAACACTTCGACGCTACCACGACAAGCACGTGCGCAAGAGGGACCTGGCGGTGGGGGACCTCGTGCTTCGACGGCTGCAAGACAATCGAGGGCGCCACAAGCTTACCCTCCATGGGAGGGCCCATACACCGTAGCTGAAGTGCTCAAGCCAGGAACATACAAGCTCTACGACGACCAAGGGAGATCCTGGCGAACGCGTGGAATATCTCTCAGCTACGTCGCTTCTACCCTTGAAGGCCTCGAGGCCTCATTCATTTTGTTGCTTTGTACAAACACGCCCAAAATGAATGAACAAACTCGTGCATTGTCTTTCATTTTGCTTAGCAACTTAAGGTAGCCTCGACCCTGCCATGCTCAGGGTCGAGCCTCCCTCGGGGGCTGACGGGGGGACCCCCCCCAGACTCCGGAAAAAAACGCGTTTTCTTTTCAAAAATTCGACCCTCGTCTCGACTCGTGCCTCGAGTGAACTAGCGACGTCTAAATCCTAAAATACCTCGAGCCTCCAAGGGTCGGGAGGCGTCGACGTAGACGGCCACCTACGCCCCGGGCTACGGTACCCTACTACGCCTCCCCTCGAGGGGCTCGCGACGTATCGAAGGAACACAGACTAAGCTAGCAGAAACTCGAGCTTGCAACAAAGAGAAGTGGTCAAATAAATTTGAAAAGAAAACAACCCCTTAAAATAAACAAGTCATATATACATACGGGTCTCGACGGACCCTCATTCATGTCATAAATTCTTACAAGGGCCTCGACGCCCTAATTTGGCACGCAGGCCCTAATCTTCGTCGGTGTGGTACTCCTCCCCGAGGTCTTCCACGGCGGGCTCAGCCTCGACACCCGAGCTAGAGGGAGGAGGGTCCTCGACACCGCTGCTGGCGTCAGGAGGCAGCACGTCCTCCTCGAAGATCTTCGCGAGCGACGTCCCCGGCCTCTCCATCTTCTCCAAGATTTTGTCGACACGGCGGTTGTTCCACTCCTCGTCCTTCCCCTCGATCTCGATGAAGCCATTGGCGACAACGTGGACCGGGAAGCGGAAGCCGGAACGGACGACCGCGAGCGTCTGCTTGACGCCATGATGGAGAGCTTGCCGGACACGGTCCCGCGCCGCTACGTCGAGGAAGCACAAGGCGTCGACCAAGGCGTCGCCTCGGGCCACCGCACCTTCTGCCGCAGCCACCGGAGGAACACCCCACATGGAGCCGAGCCGGTCGAGGGAAGTGCGAGCCCGCTCCGCCACCATCGTCTCGTCTTGGAGTTGGTCCAAGAGAGCCTGGTTCGTCCCGCGGAGCTCCTCGACCGTCTTCTCGACCCCTGCAACGAACGAGGAAGAGTGAGACTCTGCGGCGTAACAAAAAACTTCGAGGCCCAAACAAGGACAAGGTGTAAGCCTCACCATCGCAATGTTGCCCCAGTGCGGCGAGGTCGCTGGTAAGGCCCTCAGCGCGCTGCTCGAGCCTGCGCTTCTCGGCCAGCATGAGGAGCTTCTCGGACCTAAGCTCCTCGATCAGCCTGCCCGCCTCCACGAGGGCAGATCCTTTCGGATCACCTCCTGCCGCGCCGCCCCCTCGGCAGCTCGGGCGGTGGCGACACGCTCTCGGCGTCTTCGGCCTCCTTCTTCGCCGCCTCCGCTGCGGACCGAGCGGCGGCGGCATCGCATTGAGCATCCTCGGCCTCTTTTCTCGCCGCCTCCGCTGCGGTTCGGGCGGTGGGGCCTCGCATCGGGCGTCAGCGGCCTCCTGCTTCGCCGCCTCAGCTTCAGCCCGGGCGGAGGTGGCCTCGCTTCGGGCGTCCGCGGCCTCCTTCCTCGACGCCTCGAGAGCGGCGGCGGCCTCCTCCTTGGATCGAGCGACCTCACCTCGAGCCGCCCGGACCTCCGCCTCCGCCTCGTTGAGCCGGCTCGCCATTTGGGCGTTCCGGCTCAGCTCAGCGCGGAGATCTTGAAGCTCCGCCTCAGCCCTCGCGAGGGCGGCCGACACCTGTGCGGACCGGCCCGCCTCCTCGGAGCAGGACCGCTCCGCCTCCGCCATGAGCTCGGCCACCTCCCGGAAGATGGACCGCACTCGCGCGGGCCCCCGCTGGACCGGTTGCTCGACGGAGACCATGGCGAGGGACGGGCTCGGCGCGTCGGGAAACGGCCATACTGGTCGGTCAAGCTCGATGTCGGGCAGATCCTCCTCCGCCCCGAGCTGCCCCAGCTGCGGCCCGCCGCCCGACGGCACGGGCCCAGGCTTCCCTGGCCGGGACTCCGGCGTTGAGGTAGCGCTAGCCGGGCCGCCTCGGGCACCTCCACCATCGCGAGCCCGCGGCGAGGAGCGGCCCCTGCTCCAGCTCGTTCAGGAGGTCCTCCACCGTCGGCTCCTTCTCCGCCAACGCCTCTCCCCCCTTTCCCTCCTCCGCAGCCCGGCTCGTGTCGGTCGGGGCCTCGAGGGGCGCAGTCTCCTCGGCCCCAGACACCGGCGGGGCCGTGCTCGCCCAGGCGCTTCCCCCGGAACAGACGTCATGGTGGGGGGAAGGGTGGCGCTCCCAGCTGACGCCATCGCGGGAGGAGGGAGGAGGGGGAGGAGGCAGCGCCTCAGTGGACGTGGTGGTGGCGGGCTCGATGCCGTAAGCTGCGGCCCTGCAATATGAGATGACAGTGATATCAGAACCGGGAAGGATGCCTCGACCCCTGCGGTCGATGGCGACGGCCTCACAAAATTCGCGACGATCATCTGGCTTCCTCGAGCCATGGCAGCTCGAGCCTTCTCCAGCCAAGCGGCTTCTCTAGCAGAGGAAGGTGCCATACCTCGAGGTGCTTGTGCCTCGACGGGGCTCGAGGTCTTGCCCGCTTGGACGCAGCGAGGTCCACCTCCTGGTAGGAGCGCTTCCCCTGAGAAACCAGAGATGGCATGCATCGTCAAAAGTAAAGAGGTAAAGCCTCACTACCGACGAGATCCAAGAAAATTACTCACCCAAAGCGGCGGCTGGGCTTCTCCCGGAATCGCCGGACCCACTCGGGGGCTTCGAGCCCACCCCACGGCTCGAGCCCTGCGCCTGAGCCGTCTCCGCAGGGCTGGGATGGGGGGAGGGCTCCCGATGCCTCCCGTGGCTCGACCTCGAGGGAGAGCCCTCCTTCCGCCCCACATCGCGGGAGGGCGACCGTACCTCCCTCGTGCTGTCGTCGTGGCGCCTGTCCCGGCGCGGGCTCCGGGACCTGCTCCGACGCTCGTGCTGGCGGTCGCGCCCCCCCGCCGTCCGTTCTGTGTCCCGCGGCGGTGCGGCGATGGACTCCGGGGACGCTCACGCCCCTGGTCACGAGACGCCCGGGGGCTCCCTCCCCGACGCTCGTGATGGTGCGGGCTCGACGCCTTCTCCTGACGCCCGCTCCTCCGCGGGCTCGACCCCGACCTCGATGGCTCGCGGCGGTCGGGCCCGGAGCCCCTCCTGATGGGTCACTGCCCCTCGAGGCTCGGCCCTTCTCGAGACCCCGCCGGCTGAGGGGGGGGCGGGGGCGGCCGCCGTTGGTGCTACGGCGGAGGCGCTCCGGGTTCGGGGCTTCCTCACGACGGGGGGGCGCGTCCGGCCGGGAGCTCGACGTGCCTGGGCCTCCGACGAGGCGGAGCTGGGCGTGGCCTTCTGCTGCTTCACCCCGCTGGTACCTTCGCCGGGGGGACCTCGTAGATGTTCTCCTGCACAGGGGAGCGGTCAGCCCAGATGTCGCCGAGCCCCGCGCGTCTCAGGCGCGCGTCCATCCCCTCGTCGTCACTCTCATCATCATCATCATCATCATCATCCTCCGAGCTCGAGGAGCTGAGCTCGGGGGACTCGTCCCCAGGCTGCCGATTGCGGCGAGCCTTCGCCAACCTTTGCTCCCGAGCCGACCGACGCAAGTTTTTGTTTTCTCTTTCTTCTTGCTCGAATCCTTGTTCTCTTTTTCCTTTTGGGCAGAGAGGCCTCACCTGTGTCTCCGCGGCGTCCTCCCTCACCGGGGGCCTCGAGGCACGACACGTGAACGTCCCCTGCGAAAAAAGGAAACGATGATTCGAAGAAGAAAGAAGGAGGGGAGGCTCGAGACGGGCTAGCTCGATGGGGACCTACCAGATCGAGGCACCCCTCGTCGGGCGCCATGGGGATTAGCTTGGTACTCTCCGGGGCGAACGACCCATGGATCGTGATCGACACCGGGAGATGCCCTCGCTGCAGGGCAATCCCTCCTCGGCCATCCTCGACCCGCTCAGCGCTTCGGCCGTGGCCTTCTCCCCCATTTGATACAGGAAGAGGGGGCGGTCCGCCAAAGGAGGACCCTCCGTTGGTGGGAACGCCCAGATGACCGCCGGGACGGTCAACCCCTCCTCGTCCACCAGCTTCTTCATCAGCTTCATCAGCGGCACCAGGTGGCGCTGCCTGTCTGCCACGACGCCCCAGACCCACTGGTCCGGGCGCCGGTCGAGCACCCTGCCGGAATACTGCGGGAGGAGCCCTCCCTCGTTCCGCAGATAGAACCAGTGCTCGTCCCACCCCGACTGGTTGGTCGAGAGCCTCTGGTGGAGATACTCGCGGGGGACGCCGGCCGACGAAGGTCCGGTCCGCATGGTGATGGCGAGGGAGCCAGCGGCACGAGCCGCTTCCCGCTGGGCTTCAGCGTCTTGGTGAAGAGCTCGCCCGGAAGATGTGAACGAACATCTCCCAATGCGGCTCCATCTTCAAATACCCCTCGCACAAAGCAGCGAAGATGGCGGCGTGCGAGATCGAGTTGGGGGAGAAGTGTTGAAGCTCCACCCCGTAGTGGTGGGTTAACGCCCGCATGAAGCGGCTCGGCGGGACGCCAAGGCCCAGGCGGTGGTAACGGTGAAGCTCACCACGTACCCTCCGGCGGGTGCGGCTCCCGGTGGTCCTCCGACGGGATGACCCACCACGCAGATCCCTCTCTGGGTTGGGACGAAGAAGCCCCTGAGCCACCAGCGAGTCCATCTCGCGCCGCGTCAACTTCGACCGTCTCCAGGCCTCGGCCGGCTGCGGCGAGGTCTTGTCGGCCATGGCAACGATGAGGTGGGCTTTGACGGCGGACGAACGGCCAGGGGAGGTTGCTGGCTGCGGGCTCAGGAGGAGGGGTGCGGGAACTGTGGCGGCTATGGAGGCAAAGGCAAAGAGAAGAGCCCTCTCCCCCTCTCTCGGTATTTATACGAAAGAACCCCAACAGGCGAGGCGTCCACGGCGACGAAAAAGGTAACCGCATAGCATTTAATGCGCCCACCTAACTACGTCTCGAGCGGATGCAGGGTACACGCGGCGCTCTCCATTCGCTCCACTACCCGGGCCGCCACGACCGTCGCCCGGCTTCGCGTCCGCCGCCCCCCGGCAGATTTCGCCTAAAAGGCACGCCCAACGGGCAGAAGGATTCCCAGACGACGGAGGCTTCTTCACGAAGGTAAAAAGGGCCCCGGCCCTAAGCCTCGAAGCAGCGAAGGCTGGCCCTCGAAGAGGGTTCGACAGCCGGCTTCGAGCACCGAGTCAGGGACACCAAGGGGCGCCACTCGCTGGCATCACTCGAGGGCCAAGCCCTCGAGGCCCCTCACGTGTATCCAAGGCAGGGAGCACGACGTGCAGTGAGATCCCCTCGGAGGGAGGCATCGAGCCACCGGGCCCTATCGAATGGACCCGGCACTCCTGCAGACTGAGCACCCATGCTTTATGAGATCGCCTCCGGGCTACAGTCGACCCCTATCGAACGGGGCACGAGGTCTCACTTGGATTCCCCGTTACCAGCTCACCGGGAACCTCGATACTCGCCCGCTCGTGGTAGTACGAGGCATCCCACCTCGCATCCGATCGAAAGGACTCGCGGGATGACAAGCCAGGGCAACCGGCGTGCCGGACAGCTCGAAGAGCCGGCCGGTCGGTTCAGCCTGGCACCCCTCGACGAAAGAGGGTCTAAAAAACTCGGGGGCTCGACACTCCCGAACCTAAAAAAAACGCAACTAACACTCACACAAGAAAAAGCCCACGAGGGAGTCTTAACCACTCCCCCGTGGCCTCGGGGCCTACACCCGCGGGTGTCGCACGCACGACACCCACGGGATCAAAGCAGCCAAACCCTCGAGAACCGGCTAGCTAACCCTCGAGGTCCCAGTCGAGAGCCCCTGCTCGAGTGCGAGCACTCAAACAAGGGCTCGGGGGCTACTGTCGGGGGTCCACAAAAGGGGTACCCCCAATCAACGCAAACTAATAGGTTAAACCTAGAACGCCGGTAAATAACAAACCTAACTAGTCTAACCCCTTAAAGAGACCAACCCCTCGAGGCCCACAACGCTGGCCCCGCAAGCCAGGCCTCGGGCGAACGCGCGCTCTCCGTCTCGCCCGAGTTCACCGAGCCAGCCTCGGGCTGACGCCCGTTCTCCATCTCGCCCGAACCCTCCGAAGCCAGGCCCCGGGCGAGCGCTCCACTAAAACCTCGAGTCCTGGCATTTAGGGCTCGAGCCCCCCACAGCCGAACACCATACCTCGAGACCCCACGCGGGGACCTCGAGCCTCTCTGGCACAACAGCCTATCCTCGAGACGCTTATGCTTCCCTCGAGCGGCGCAGGCATCGGATGCCAGCCCCATACCGCGCATTTAATACATCCACCTACTCCAGTCACGTCCTCTGCAGCCCGACGTGTACCACAGTAACCAGGGCAGAGTCAAGTCTCGTTTTCACCACAAGCATGGGCAAAAGGGCGCCAGTACGACACTGTTAACCCATACCCTACACTGTTGCACGTCCAAGCCACGTCTCGAGGCCCGGATGCCCACTGCTCTATCAATTTTCACGGGCCCCTCGAGCCCTAACTGCTTTCATGCTATTGGAAGACAGGTACCCCAAGACCCGGAGGAACCCCGTCGTGTCTTGTACGTGCCGGAATGGGTGCTGCACGGCTTCTACATCGTCACGCCATCACGTCCGCGCCCGGGATGGAGGCCACGCCCCAAGGACGCCTCAACAGCAACGCCCCCATCGGCTCCAGTGGCCCCGACAAGACAGCGTTCCTACCCCTCTCTGTATTGGGCATCGTACGCCCCGACACCTGTAATACCCTTGTGTAACCCTGGCCTCCCCTTGCTCTATAAAAGGGGACACCAGGGCCCTCATTCCACGGTTACAAACACGTTAGAACGCACATACGCCCACACACCCTCACACTTGAGTCGGACTCTGGTCCACGCTCGCCAAGCTTGTATTCGCCCCTGTACAAGCACTTAGGTGCAAGTAATACAAGAACCTCCTCCCCCGCTGGACGTAGGGCCTTCTTTGCCCGAACCAGGATAAATCCTTGTGTCATCTTGCATCACCATCCAGGAAGAGAGCACGCGAACATATTACTTGTTGGTGTCAGACCCCCGGGTCCGAAACACCGACAATATATATATATATATATATATATATTGGGAAATTATTTTCTACTCCTAGGGAGTAGTTACTCCCATATTTATATCTCTAGATTTATGGTATATATGACCGAACGAAGTATATTTACATGAAGTATATGACCTACTAGACTATCTATGGAAGTATATACGTCAAGTATGCATGCATACATAGAGTATGTGGATATACTTATTTTTATATACTGCAGTGAGGGTATTTTCGTAATATATTAAAAGTATGAGTTGCTTTGAAATTTTTTAGTCTATTAAGACATGAAATATCTTAACATGAGTATATAAACATACTCAAAGTGATAAACAAGTATGAACACATACGCAACATGATTTTTGAAGATGGGAGTAACTACTCCCGGGAGTATAAAAACTCACCATATATATATATATATATATATATATACACACACACAAGGTTAATGTGAATTCTCTCCATTGATTATCCCTTTATTTTACATGTATTTTATTTTGCGTTGAAAACCCATATTTTATCTTTACTTTTTGCAGCTGGAGAGTGAGCTTGGGTATTCTCAAAGCTGCAGCACAACTGCACCCAGCGCAAGCGTCTTTTTCTCTTGAGGTAAAAAAGCGAGGCACACGCTGAATCACCAGTCTGCTGAGCTATGGGCTGCAAAAGAACATGCTCTAAAACAGCATTGCACTTGCGCGAACTTGCCACTCCTGGTGATTATTCCTGTCAGGCAGGTGCAAGAGGACTGAGGAGGGCATAAACTAGGCTCAAGTGGGCTAGGCCTCCCTCCACTACTCCGCAAAGTGGCACTGTGTCAAAGTGCTCTGCTCGTAACACTTCTTTTGAGAGGGAAAAAGGAGATCCTCACAATTATGTGCTCTTCATTAGGCAAAGGTTAGTGCTCTTTGTTTCCATAAATAGTAGAACCATCTCCAAGTACATACATGTCCTATGATTTGCATGCATGTCCTACTGCTATGCATTGCGTGCTTACTTGCTATTTGTAATATTTACGAGAGGGAGAGGTTCTCCGTATGGATATTAAAACTATCAATATTGATGATACCAAATTCATATCATTAGATATATCATAAAATATATTTTTTATAATGTGTCTATTTTATTCATAGATGTTATTACTCTTTTCTATAAAGTTAGTCAAAGTTAAAAAATTGACTGACACGGATTATTCTAGGATTGATTTTTTCAGGAATGGAAGGAGTACTGAAGTACTAATATCAAGGGTGAAGTTGATGGTGCTAGTTCATTCACCTGTCCTCCTTGAAAGTGAATAGGGAGAATACACAATGCATTAACTGGGAATACACAGTGTTTACATATAGGTTAGATGGGGAGCCTTTGGTGGGCTGGCCCATTAACCGGATTACATTCCAACACTCCCCCACAGTCTAAACTGGGAGCACCGCGAACATTAAGACTGGACCTAAACTCCGTGAAGACTGATGTCAGCAGACCTTTGGTGAAGATATCGGCGTACTGGGACGTAGTGGGAACGTGCAGGACGCGTGCTTCACCGAGGGCGACTCGCTCTCTGACGAAGTGCAAATCAATCTCAATATGCTTGGTCCGCTGATGCTGGACAGGATTGCTGGAGAGGTAAACAGCACTGATGTTATCACAATAGACCACGGTAGCACGGCGAAGAGGATGGTGAAGCTCTTGCAGTAGTTGTCGCAACCAGCAGGCTTCAGCAACGCCGTTTGCCACTGCTCGATACTCCGCCTCAGCACTGGACCTGGACACTGTAGGCTAACGTTTGGATGACCACGAGATGAGATTGTCCCCGAGGAACACCGCATAGCCAGAAGTGGACTTGCGCGTGTCAGGACAGCCCGCCAATCCGCATCTGTGTAGACAGTCAGATCTACTGGTGAGGTCCGGTGAAGATGAAGACCAAGATCCAAGGTACCCTGAAGGTAGCGAAGAATGCGCTTCATAGCGCCCAGATGAGGCTCCCGGGGGTCATGCATGTAGAGGCAGACCTGCTGAACAGCGTAGGCAATATCCGGGCGAGTGAAGGTGAGATACTGAAGAGCACCAGCAAGACTGCGATAATGGGTGGGGTCGGCGACGGCAACACCATTAGCAGAAAGCTTGGCATGAGTATCAACATGAGTACTGCAAGGCTTGCAGTTGGTCATCCCAGCACGCTCCAGAATGTCCAGCATGTACTGACGCTGTGATAGAAAGAGACTGTCCCGGTGGCGCTGAACGCTGACTCCCAGAAAATGATGCAAAGGCCCCATGTCAGACATAGAGAATTCTTGGCGAGAGCTGCAATGATTCGCTGAAGAAAACCCATGGAAGAGGCCGTCAGAACAATATCATCAACGTATAGTAGCAAGAAAGCCATCTCAGTGCCTCGGCAGTATATGAATAAGGAGGTGTCAGACTTTGCCTCAGTGAAACCCATAGAAGAGATGTGGGAGGCAAAGCGATGATGCCAGGCGCGATTGCTTGCTTCAGCCCATAGAGTGACCTATTCAGGCGACACACATATTCTGGTCTGTTGGAGTCGATGAAACCAGCTGGCTGAGCACAGTAGACTGTCTCAGACAAGGTGCCATGAAGAAAGGCGTTCTTCACATCAAGCTGATGAATGGGCCATGAGCGAGAGAGTGCCAAAGTCAGAACTGCACGAATGGTCGCTGGCTTGACCACGGGACTGAAAGTCTCACCGTAATCAATACCCGGTCGCTGCGTGAAGCCACGTAAGACCCATCGGGCCTTGTACCGATCAAGAGAACCATCTGACTTGAATTTGTGGCAAAAACCCATTTACCAGTGACAAGGTTGATGCCGCAAGGTCGAGGAACCAGAGACCATGTGTTGTTTGCTTGCAAGGCGTCGAACTCCGCCTGCATAGCAAGGCGCCACTCCGGATCTGCCAGAGCCGCGCGGACAGAAGTGGGCACGGGTGATAGCGCCGCCGCGTGAAGATTCAAACGGTCAACGGGATGTCGAGTGCCATCCTTGCCACGCGTACGCATGCTGTGCGCATTGGTGACAGGGGTGATGGCCTGGGGCGCCGTGGCGGTGGTGCGAACCGGCGCTGCTGGCAACAACCTGGGACGAGGAGTCCGCAGGGGCAGCAGCACGGGTCAAAGTAGCGACGCCTGAAGCAGGAGCGCCCTCGCTGGTAGCGCCCGCGCTAGTGGGGCGCCGGGGGCAGCAACGCCCTCGCTGCTAGGGGCGCCAGGGGCAGCAGCGTCATCGCTGCTAGGGGCGCCAGGGGCAGCACGGGCGGGTGCCGAAGCACGAGTACCTGCATGCACAGCTCTTGACCCGGGGGGTGAAGAGTAATCATCAGCGTTGTCCAAAAAATCAAGTGCGGTGGAATCCTGGGGTGAGGTAGACATATCGGAGAAAGGAAACACCGTCTCATCAAAGACAACATGACGGGAGATAATGATCCGGTTGGAGTGAAGGTCAAGACACCGATAGCCTTTGTGATTAGAAGAATACCCCACGAAGACGCACAAGGAAGAACGTGGTGATAATTTATGTGGAGCTGTGGAGGACAGGTTGGGATAGCACGCGCAGCCAAAAACGCGAAGGTGTGCGTAAGAGGGTTGCGTGCCGTGTAGTGCGAAGTAAGGAGTTCGACCGTCTAGAGTTTTTGTAGGGTGGCGATTAAGAAGATAGGTAGCTGTGTGCAGAGAATCCGCCCAATATACAGGAGGTAGACTCGCCTGAAACAAGAGGGAGCGCACTATATTATTAATGGTGCGAAGAACGCGCTCAGCCCGCTCATTCTGCTGAGAGGTATATGGACACGACATCCGAAGAGCGACTCCGTGAGTGAGGAAGAACGTGCGGGCCGACGAGTGATCAAATTCGCGGCCATTGTCGCACTGAACGGCCTTAATGGTGGAGGCAAATTGTGTGCGCGCATAAGCGAAGAAAGCAGTAAGGGTGGAAAAAGTGTCGGACTTGAGGCGTAAAGGAAATGTCCAGCTATAGTGTGTGAAATCATCAAGAATGACAAGATAATATTTATAACCCGACACACTAACGATAGGAGACGTCCAAAGATCACAATGTATTAAATCAAACGGGCGAACTGCACGAGAGTTTGACAGTTTAAAAGGGAGGCGCACATGGCGGCCAAGCTGACAGGCGTGGCAAACATGAGTGTCGTTGCGCTTATTACATTGGATTGCATTGGAACTAAGGAGCTGGGACAAAGCTTCAGGACCAACGTGACCGAGACGGCGATGCCAGAGGGTAGTGGAGGGCGCAGCAGCGATGAAGGTGGCGGTAGTGGTGCTGGGTGGTGCTGGCGGTGCGGGCGAATAGAACGGGTAGAGATCTCCCGTGCTATTGCACCTGGCGATCACGCTCCGTGTCTGTAAATCCTTCACAGAGAGGCCGAATGGATCAAATTCGATGGAACAATTATTATCGGTGGTAAAACGACGAACTGAAATTAGGTTCTTAATAATGTTAGGCGAAACTAGAACATTAGAAAGAACTAATGGCCGGTGTGTAGTAGAAAAAGAATGTGATCCAACGGAAGTAACGGGAAGCGAGGCCCCATTACCAACAATGATAGATGAAGGACTAGATGACAAGGGAGTGTGAGAGGAGGAAATTATACCAGCGTTGTTGACCATATGGGCACCGGCGCTGGAGTCGACGTACCATTCGCTTGGTCCGGGTGGAGTTAGCGACATGGTGTTGAAGTTGCTGGCGAGGGAGGACGTGTCGAAAGACCCGCCCTGCATGGGGTTCCATGCCGGCTGCTGCGGTGGTGGCGTGACGTAGCCGAAGCCTGGCGGAGGACCAACGCCGTAGCCGTACGGCGCCGGCTGGAGCTGTGTCTGCGGCATAGCTGTGAGCGCCGCCTGTGGTGGCCGGAACGACCACCCGGGAGCACCGCTAGGGGGCTGCTGGTGCGGCCAGAATTGAACCATGCCGCCCCACGTGTTGTAGAAGGGAGGCGGGCGAGGACTATTGGCAGTCCCGGCCTGCTGGTGCTGCTGCTGCTTGCCACCACGGCCGCGGCGCTGCGACGATGGCCCTGGCCGCCCACCCGTGCCCACTCCTGTCCGCCCTGGCCGCCGATGGGGGCGCCCGGGCCGCCACCGGGGGTGCTGGCACGGGCGGTGGGGGGCGAGCGACGGATCCAGACGGGGCAGTGACGAGGGCGGACGGCGCAGGAGCAGGTGCTGGGGCGGTGTCGAAGGCGACGTCGTTGAGATCGATCTCCTCAAGAAGGAGGAGTGTGCGGGCCTCCGCGAAAGTCGGGAAAGGCTGGCGTAGCTTGATGTTTGTTACCATGGGGCGGAACTTCTCGTTGAGGCCGCGCAGGAGCGTGAGAACGAGGCTACGCTCGCCAACCGGGTCGCCAAAGTCGCGGAGAGCGACAGCCATCGTCTCCAGCTTGCGGCAGAAGTCCGTGATGGAAGACGAGCCTTGGCGGACGACGCGAAACTCCGCGGACAGCAGTAGAGCGCGCGACTCGCGCTGTCCGAGGAACTCGTCCTCGAGGTGCATCCAAGCGACGCGGGCATTCGGATCCTTCAACATCGTCGACTGCTGCAAGTCGGGGTGGATGGTGCCATAGATCCACGTAAGTACGGTGCAGTCCATCTGCACCCAGGCTGGCCGATCGGCGTTGACCACGTCGTTGAGAACATGGTCAGCGAGGGCATACTTGCCCAGCACGACGAGGAAGAGGGTGCGCCAGCGAGCGTAGTTGTTGGAGGCACGGTCGAGCATCACGGGGATGAGCACCTTGATGTTGAGAACGGCGATGGCGGCAGCGTGGACGTCGGCGTTGTCGGCCTCGTACTTGTCGAGGGCAGCAGTACGGGCCGCGGCGGCCGCGGCGGCCTGCTCGCGCGCGACGCGTGCCTGACGTGCCTCCTCGGTCTCCGCCATGGCGAGAACGTGTCGGAGAGGGCTGCTCGCGCGGGCCGCGGCGTCGTTGGTCCGTAGGCAGCCGTCGATGACCCAGCACTCGTCCCGCAGCCGGCTCTGCACCGCCCGCGCCGCCTTGCTGATCGGGGCACGCGGCGGGACGGGCGGGTCCGCGACGGACCGAGACGCACACAGGGGATCGGTGGCGGCGGGATCCGGTTACGCGAGGAGTAGCAGCGCGTGGGGCCGAGGCAAGAACTCGCGATGGATCGAGGTACGCGCGCAAGAGACCGGCGGCGGCGGGATCGGATCACGCGAGGGCGAGTCCGGCGGGCAAGAGTGCCCAGCGACGGACGGGCACGGCGCTGGGGCGCGCGTGCGAGGTGGCCGGCGAGCGGAGGCCCAGCGACGGCGGCCAGCCGATCGTGAGGATCGACGGCGGGATTAGCGGAAGCGATGGTTACGGGATCGTAACCCTATCTGATACCATGAAAGTGAATAGGGAGAATACACAATGCATTAACTGGGAATACACAGTGTTTACATATAGGTTAGATGGGGAGCCTTTGGTGGGCTGGCCCATTAACCGGATTACATTCCAACACTCCTCACAAAATCACAAGGAAATTAAGTGGGAACGTAGGGGTCAAACCATCGCCGAACAAACTGAAATAAACATTTAACTCCCAACCGAATCTGCTATAGACAAATTGACATTATCTCATCCATCTTTCTAGAAAACACCTTAATGAAAAGAGACCACCCACCATAAAGATACTGTAGTTTACTAGATATGCACTGGGGTCACAATTTGTTAAATTTAATGTTAGTAATAGGACGCGGAAGCATGAGCTGTGAAGAGTTCGTATCAGATGCAGATATGTAGATCTCGTAGGACGTGGATGTGTGTGAGCTTCGAGTAGAGTATGATTCATATCGGACATGGACACTTGAGTAGGGATCAAGATTTGGTATCACCAGGTAGATAATAACTTTAGAGTCTTTTTCGGTGTAGAGATAGAAATATCACACTACAAGAAATGGTGCTTTACATGACGTTTATTGGTGATGTTCTAGTAAATCATCATAAAAGTTCATTGTCCATGATGGTTCATTGCAAGGGTGATAAATATGTGACGACTAGTTTAGTTTTTATCACGAAAAACTTGATTTGGTCACGGATGAAGCATTCAACATCACTACGTTGTCGAGTGTCAATTGATTTGCATAGTATTTTTTCAAGCACTCAGCAAAGAAGCTTTTTTTTTTCGAGTGTCAAAAAAATAATTTGACAAACTGAAAATAAATTTGTTCACAAAACTTACGTATCTCTAGTAGTTTATGAAACTACAAGAGATATATAAGTTTTGTGAATAATGATAGAACCACAATGTCAGATGTATAAATGGTCAAACAACTAAAATAAACTTTGTAGAACTTGAAAAATTATTTAAGTTTGTAGTTGATAACCTTTTAATTTAAAGTCATCTTGTCATGCAAAACTGCGTCCGAATTTTAAAAATTTTAAATTTGAATTTTTAAAAGACCACTGTTGGAGAAATCACCAAAATAAAAGTTGTAGAGCTCTTATCTAGAAGAAATTATATATAAGCGATATGGCAAGCTCTTTTTTTTGGAATCACAGTGCAGACATAGCTGTTCATATATATGGATGCAAACCATCCCTATAAACGCACTTACACATTCTATTTGTAAGTGCATTCACCCCCAATGTAGGTTTTAGCTAATTAATGACAATCAAATTGGGGACTAACGGTTCTATAAAGGCATGTATGCAGGTGTTAGTCCTTAGAAAGAATTACAATGTTGATATCTCGTGAACAAAGCACGTAAAAGTATGTTGGACGAAAGATGCCTAGCTCAAGTGGTGGATTGATAGTTTACTTTAAACTTGAGTTATAGGTAAGCCGGACTATCAAGAGGGATACAAATTAGGCTAGCTAGATGTGGAGAAAAGTGCTCATGTCAACTAACAAAAGTTTGCTTGAAAGACACCGTGCACTCACGAACACATAGGTGCTTTTCTGCTCAGTCGGTAGTACCGACCATGGGGGTCGGTGGTACCGACCAGGGGTGCCGCACGCAATGCTCTATGGATGGAGTTCATTTTGAACTATCAGTAGTATCGCCATAAAACCCGGTAGTACCGACCGTCCAGACCAGTTTTCACCCTCTCTGTGGAGATTTGAAAATGACCTAGCGGTAGTAGTGCCATAAGGCCGGGACTACTGGGGTCGGTAGTACCGACCCCATGGTCGGTGGTACCGACCGTCCATAGTTCAGTTTGCGGACCTCTCTGTTCGTGAGCCAAATGGCTTATAGCGGTACTACCGGGCTCGGTAGTACCGAGCGCCCTGAGTGACTTTTCGTGGAGCTCTCTGCTCGTGGCCATTTTGGCCTGGCGGTAGTACCGCCATAAGGCCAGTACTACCGACTGTCGGTGGTACCGACCATTGGTTGGTGGTTTCAAGAAAGTCAAATACTCAAATTAGATCTGGTGCAGTGTTTTTGGCTGGCCGGTACTACCGACCTTGTGTGGTCGGTACTACCGAAATGCCTCGGGACTGGGTGACTATAAATAGCCGCTCACCCAACTTCTAACCGTTTGACACTCACTTCATTCATTCATTGCGACCTACCAGCTGACAAAAGCCTCCCAAGCATTGACTCCTCCCCTCTCTCTCCCCCTTTGCTCCTAGATTCATTCCCTTGCAAGATTTGAGCTAGGGAAGTGAGATTAGAGAGTGAGAAGTTTCGATCTACGACTTGAGCACTTGGTTCGCTCATCTTGCCAGCTTGGTTTGTGTTTATTACTCTTGGGTTCTTGGAACCCTAGCCGATTAGGTGTTCTTCGTGGTAGCCCGTGTTGATTCATTTATGAGGGCTCCCCGAAGCGTTTGTATTTCCCCTGTGATTCTTAGTGGAGAAACTCGGCTAACCTTTGTGGTGGCTTGAGTGAGGCAAGGAGGTGAAAGAGACTTCGACCTCGGTCGTCACCTCAACAACGAGGACGTAGGCACTCCTTAGTGGTTTGGCCGAACCTCAGGATAAATCTTTGTGTCCCGTGTGCTTGTTGTTATCTCTACTTTGCATACTACGCTTGTGCTTGTGTTCTTCCTCTCCCCTCTTACGTTCTTAGGTTGGGAAGGACCGATCTACGCTTTGGGAAGGAAGTAAGCCTTGGGAAGGTAACAATCTTCGTCTACAACTGAAGGACCGAAAATGCTAAAGCAAGGCGACCAGAGGGGGGGGGGGTGAATGGGAGCCTAAAAATTCTTTCGAAATTCTGGCCTCTGTCCCAACAAAATCAACCCCAAAAGCTTCGGACTCAAACGTGATGCCCACGACCCTCGGAAAGAGGGTGGATGATCCCTAGGATCACAGCGAGGCACCACACAAGAGAGCAAACCAAAACTCTCAAAATTCTGAGTCAAGTTCGTGCCTAAAAGACCCACTCCCAAACGTAGATAGAGGGCTACGTTGGGATTTCTCCAAATACCGATGCTAACAAGTAGCAAAGATACCTAGAGAGGTTCCTAGGTGAACTCTAGGAGCAAACGAGAAGTCCGGAAGCGAAGCGAAAAAGCCGGGAGAGCAAAAGCACTAAAACTCAACCTACAGCCGATTCCCGGACTGTCCGGACTGCTGGTCCCGGACTGTCCGCGCCAGGGGCGGACTGTCCGCGAAACCCTGGTGGACTGTCCGCCGGCTAAAAAGTGAAAACAACAAAGCTGCTGATCCTCCCCTGCGCGACTCGCGGACTGTCCGCGCCTTATACGACGGACTGTCCGCCGGTCAAAATGACAGTGAGCAGTGCGCGTTGCGCTGTTCTGGTCTGGCGGAGTCCGATGGTCGAACAGTCCGCCACCAAAGGGGCGGACAGTCCGCCACCAAAGGGGCGGACAGTCCGCCACTGTCCAGAATCCCCAAAATCCTCACGGGACAAAACCAAAATTGATTGGATCTTCACCAAATCGAACGGGACTGCAACCAAACTTCTCCCAAGTGTTCTTCTACGTGTTGGGAAGCTAATCCTAGGATATCGTCACTCCTAACCAACTAATGCATGAGAAATCCGAAGAACACTATAAAAGGGGAAGAACGAAGAACAAAAATGATTTCGACCCGATCTACTTGTTCATGAGGGTAGAGATGAATTCCTTCGGTGGAAATGTTCTCACTTCAAAGAACAAGTTGATTCAAACAGAATCGCAAAAGACACAGCGTAGAGGGAGATCGAGTGAAGGAAAAATCGTGGAGAAAAGAGGAACGCGAAGAACAAATTCAAAACGTGAATTCAACCATGAATTTGATCCTTGGATTCAGGGGAATGGATGATTGATTAAGCACTCGGTGTCGGGCTACAAGCCACTCCAAGCAACACAAAGCTTTGATGGCGAAAAGCTCAAGAACAAGAGCCAACTCTCCTCTAACCCTAGCCTTCTATCACAAACACAAAATGAGAGAGACACCGTCCAAGGATGGCTGTCCAACACAACCCCTTCATCTATATATAGGCGCATGTCCGAATGACACAAACGCCCTAACATGAAGTACTAACCCAAATACCCCCTAGGGGTAAAACCGTCTAGACTTGACAGTTTCCATCCGACGGCCACGCGCCTTCTCATCCTTCACTTCGCCTCGACGCAAGCTCCAGGATGCCGCCACATGCCGCCACCGTCGACCACCATGCCTTCCTCACCGATAGCTTCGCTGCAACGCAAGCCTCTCGGTGCCGCCACGCGTCGACCGTCCTTTTGGACCTCCCCCGGTTTTGAGGCCCAATCCGGTAAACCGGCCAACCCAGGTTTGAGGCCCAAACCTGGAAACCGTCCACCCCGAGTTTTGAGGCCCAAACTCGGAAACCTGCGAGCCCAGGTTTTGTGGCCCAAACCTGTAAACCGTTCTCGCCGAGTTTTGAGGCCCAAACTCGGAAACCCGCCACCCCAAGTTTTGTGGCCTAAACTCAGAAACCGTCGATGGTAGCCTTTTGAGGCTCAGCTACCGAACCCGCGCCATAGACGGGATGTGGTTCTCACACCCCGACCACCGGCACTGATGCCGATGCATGTCCAGCCTCCACACCAGGCACAACGCCTTTGCCTTCCTTCTTGACTCGGCCGACGGCACTTGCGCCGCACGCAAGCCCGTGTCCGACCTCCCGCCAAGTGCCACAACGCCATCGTCTTCCTCCCGACTCGGTCGATGCATCGCACATCCCCATGTGCTCTCGCTCGCCGATGCCACGTGCCAGCTACCACAGCTGGTCCTCTAGCCCTCTGGTCCGTCAGTCCAAGCCTCACGTCCGCCCTTCACCGCTCTGGGTACATCGGCATGGCACGTCTGCCGCACGGCACGCCCATCCTTCACCGCTCCCGGTCCGCCGACACAGAACGTCTCTACTTGACCTTCACCTCGCCATCGACCACTGTATCTGAGCTCAACACCTGCACATCAACACAACCAAGAGACACATGTTGCACACGCACACCAACACATGAACACCACAACTCAACGCCACCGGTTAGTCATAAGCATTAAGCACATAGCGAGATAATGACTCAACCGAGAAAAGCCTCAAACCTTCCTCATCAATGTCAATCATTCATCATATATGTTCTCAATCTCCCCCTTGATGAATGCATTGACTAACAATAAAACCAAAAAGGAAGGGTTTGAAGGCTAGCCTCATTCAAGTGCCCAAAAGCCAATCAAAAGCAAACACAAGGTCACTTGATATGAGGAAGGATCATGAAAACTCCAAATAAAAGCTCTTGGTCCCGAAAGAAACGGGAAAAGCGGGCAAAGCCTCCACACGACCGAAGAGTCAAGGAAAACAAGCTCTCGGTCCCGAAAGAAACGAGAAAAGCGGGCAAAGCCTCCACACGACCGAAGAGTCAAGGAAAACAAGAGTTTCATGAATCCCAAAAGGCACTCAAAAACCAATCTCAAATAAATTGTCAAACAATCATCACAAAAGAAACCAAGGTACTTATCCACTTGGGTTTCAAAATTTCTCCCCCTTGACGATTGAATTGACAAAAACTAGGCACAAAGAGATGGTTTGAGATACCAAAACTGAAAACTTGGTCCCCAAAGACATGGGCAACGGCTCAACACAACCAAGCAAAATCTGAACAAAACTCCACAAAAGAGCGAAAACTTAGACAAGGAGCGAAGGACTTGGTTCCCAAAGACATGGGCAACGGCTCGACGCAACCAAGTCAAAAATGAGCTAGTCCTCAAGAAGAGGTAGAAAAGGCTCAACACCACAAGCTCAAGGCTCGATACCAGTTGAGGCTGAAACAACGCATTAGAATGCAAAACTGCTAGTCCCTCAAGATAGAGACACAGAGGCTCAACACAACTAGCAGAAAACACGATACCAATCACAAGCATCCAAAAATTGGTGAAAACAGCTAGTTCCTCAAGACAGAGGCAAAATGGCTCGACACAACTAGCTGAAGGCTCCATACCAATCAAAAATACCAAGCAAAAACTGCTAGTCCCTCAAGATAGAGGCATAACAGCTCGATCAACACGACTAGCAGGCTCGATACCGACTGATAGAACACAAAAAGAATCTCAAAACCAAATGGATCACAAACATTCGGAGCACGTGGAGAAGCAGCAAAGCAAAAGCGACTCCCCCTAAAAGCAAGCCTAAACACAAAGGCTATGCATGAAAGCTCACTATGAAGGATACCAATTGAAGAAGGATATAAAAGGATACCAATCGAAACACATAAAAGAGCTAAACTCCCCTGGCTCAAAGCTCTCCCCAAAATGCACGACTCTCCCCTTTGTGCCAACACTCAAACTCCCCCTTGCAAATAGCTTCTCCCCCTTGACAAAAGGGAACATGCTGAGGGGTTTTGACATTTCTCCACAAAGTTGACACAAACACAAGACAAGTCATCAACCAAAAGCATATGGGGGTGATCACAAGGTGTATCAGAGCTGGGGGTATGTACACTAAGCTAAAAAAACATGATATGCACAATGCAACAACTTCAAGTGTATAGCAACCAGAATGAAAAAGATGCTCAAAAGGGTGCTGCCCTGAAGGTGTAGCAACCAATACAAATGCTAGCAAAGGCTCAAACTGATCAAAGTGAATACGAAATATGAACAATTAAGCATATGAGCAGTTCTAAGCCTTTCGAAAAGGTGTTCACCACTAAAATAGCACTTAGCATGAATAGACAGGAAATCAAACAAGTGCTAACTCAAGTATAGAAGGTGAACTACCACTAGCAAAGTTCAATCATCATGCCATAGAATGAAGCATATACTTGTGTTGTTATCAAATTTTATCGGAATTTGCAGCGGTATTAACACAAGTTCAAATTAAAGCATGTGATTGCAAGAGGTTGAAAGCATGGTCAACCGGGCTAAGCCTATGCAAGAAAAGCAATCAGAAGCTTAAAGCACTGGTTTCGGTCTTACACTACATGGCTCAAGTTTAACTCAAATGTGCAATGAGAAACAGTCTCGATACCGTGAGGTTCTGACACATGCAATGATGAAGGACGGCCCGATCTTCCGTGAGGTAGCGATAGGTTCGATTGGTGGAGAACTCGACGTTGGCGATCCGGCTTCAAATCAGACACGATTCGAACCCTGCAACCGTTACACCACTGCTCCGTTGGTTATCAACCAAGCACAACTTGATTGACCTCGCCAAGAAGGCTAATCCTGCAAGCGAATCGAAGAACACAAGCAAGAAGGTAAAGCACGCAATCTGAAATTGCAGATATGAATATCACGAATATATTAGAGGGGTTCAAGAACTCGGTTCCAAAGGACTAATCGACACAGTGGAGGAGATCAAGAACGGGGGCCCTGGATCACTGTAAAAGGATTTGTCACCACAGTTACAATGAACGATTCAGTTTCTCGGTGGAAAACTAAACTCAAAACAAAACCCAAGACCTAACGACGGCGGCGGCGGCTAAATATAGGGTTTAGGTCGTCGCCCCTGCTGGACGCGCCCCCTAATGGGCTCCAAGACGATACACGGCCCAACGGACCAAAATACGGTGACGCAGCACCCTGGCAGATTCTGGACGCTGACTTGTTTCGACGATTCCCGTTGACTCCGGACGTATTTTGACGTGATTCCAAAGCCATTGGTTAGCTTATCAAATTATCTTTCCAAGCATATCTGGTTCGTCGAAAACGGAGTCCGTATGCATCCGGGGCGTTGATTTTACTCGGGACTGCTCCTGAATTCCGAGGATGACGTGAAAACTGAGTTGGAGTCGGATTGCAACTTGGGGAAGACCATGGCGTCGGTGAGTCCAACTTGGCGATGTCCTCATCATCCTCCCCTTCTTGAATTGGAGTTGTCCGCGACTCCATGTCATCTCCAAGCTCCTGCAAAAGGTTAGTGACCGCACAATGCGAAACACAATGTATAGAATCATGTGCAGCAACACTAACATGTCGACAAAGCATAGTATAACAAGGAGCATCATTAGTATCACATAACGCAGCAGCAGTAGAAGTTGTAGCAAGAAAAACACCTCCTTTTAACTTAATCTCATTATTGTTAGCAATATTTGTTGGAGGTTTATTTTTATTTTTAATCTCTTTAGCATGTTTAATAATATCCGTAGGAGACAAAGGCAGCAAAGTAATTTTCTTGTCCTTATGTATGATAGTGTATGTATTAGTTCTACCATGGTGTAAAGCATCATTATCAAATTCCCATGGGCGACCTAACAAAATAGAACAAGCTTGCATAGGGACAACGTCAAAATCAGCAGTATCATGATAAGAGCCTGTGAAAAAGCTAATGCGTGCTGATTTAGTTACCTTAGTCATACCATTATTATTGAACCATTGAAGTTTATATGGATACGAATGTTGTCGTGTGGTTAAGCCAAGCTTCTCAACCAAATCCGAACTCACCAAGTTGTTGCAACTCCCGCTATCAATGATGGTGAGAACACGACAACCCTGCACAATGAGATACATGTGGAACAAATTGTGGCGTTGGATCTTCATCTCTTCTTCTTCATGTCCCACACGTGTACTCAACACTCGCTGCACAAGAAGACTAGGATAATCCGCAGCAGCAGCCACAGAGTCAATGGTGATGGTCTCCTTGTCGTGATCGTCCTCGATGGAATCTGCAGCAATGTTAGCAGCAAGAGCTAAATCATCTTCAACATCACTAGTACTTACATATCCATCCTCGGTAGCAATGAAAGCACGACGACTGGGGCAATCCTTCATGACATGTCCCATGCCTTTGCATCGGTGGCAAATGATTGTAGAGCTAGACGAGGAAGATCTAGTAGAAGCACCCGAAGTGGCACCTTTCTTGAATTGTGGAATCTGCACACTAGACAATTTACTTACCTCGGAAGGTGTAGACGGCTGTGGTGCAGCAGGAAGCTTGGGCGTCTCCGGCTCGGAACGTTGCTGAAAAGTCCTCCCAGTGTTATACCTGAAAGGTTGGTGTTGTTTGCGTCCCTGTACTTCTCGTTCAGCTTTAAGAGCAAGATGATATAATTGGCTGAACCTAGTCCAATCTTTGTAATCAAGAATATCCTGGATATCACGATTTAAACCACCAAAGAATCTAGCACTAGCATCATCATCATCTTCATGTATACCACAACGTGCTAAACCAATAAGCAATTCTTGATAATATGCCTCTACTCCTTTATCACCTTGTTTTAAAGTTTGCAGTTTCAAACGTAGATCACGTTGGTAATAAGGAGGAACAAAACGAGATTTCATGCGTTGCTTTAAAGTATTCCAAGTTTGAGGCACAGCAGCAGCATTATTAGCATTGCAAAGATCACTCCACCAGAATAAAGCAAAATTAGTAAACTCACTAGTAGCAAGTCTAACTCTATGCTCAGCAGGAACATTATAAGAATCAAATTTTTGTTGAACAGTAAGTTCCCAATCTAAATATGTCTCTGGATCCATATTACCAGCAAAGGAAGGTAGGCTAAATTTAATTTTAGCAAAAGGATCATTATTATTATTATTACCTCCCATACCGCGACGATTGAAGTTGAGGCGGCGACGAGGACCAGCATCAGCATCCGCATCGTCATCACCAAAAGCATCCGCATCTTCGTCATCACGATTTGGTTGAGGGCGTTGCTCAAGCTGCGTAATGCGGTTGACCAGATTGTTCACGTTGCGTGTCAGCTCGGTCATAAGATTGCGTTGTTCATTCATGAATGTCGTAAGCTCGCCTTTGGACACGCACTCATTGAAGTCCGTCGGAATTCCTGCCATTGTTAGAAGATAGAAAAAATACAACAGCAAAGGATTATCCCTATCAACTAAAGGAACCAAGTGGTGGTGGTAGAAGTGGAACTGGAATGCAAAATCACAGACGGCTTACCACCGTCTTGCCTGTATTCTTACCAACGCCAAACAAGATCAAACCAAAGTGACGAAGCAATCTGTTGTTGAGCGTGGGTAACAGTTGCAAGATAAACCTGTGCTGACAGAAGTATATGTGGAGCTATAGGTAGGCACAATATGACAGCAAGGATTAGCAATTAACGAAAGCAGATTAGCAAAGTTCAATAAGTATCCAAAGCACAAGTCACAATTGCTGGCTAAGACGTGTGTAGACGTAGCGCAACAAGATGAAACAAAGAACGATGGAAAGAACTCACAGAACAAGCAAAGAATCTGAATTTTTCTTTGTCCTGAATTTTCCCTTGATTTTCCAAAAAGGTACTAGTAGGAATCAAACTTTTTTATTTTTTCACTATTTTTTTTATATTTTTCCTTGAACAAGGATCACAAAAGATGTAACCACAAAAATTGGCGCCTGCAACTGAGGTCGGATGTGGTCTACACAAAATCAGCAAGTTCTCTGAAAAGCGTGCTGAAACCTTGTCAATTTTTTTTATTTATTTTCCCGATTTTTTTTTGGCAATTTAGAGGGACCAAACAGGGCGAAGCCTAGTTTGGGTGAGGTCCAAACGGTGTCAAGAATCGCCACAAAAAATTTCAGATTTTTCGGACAAACGAGCGAAAAGTTATGTCTGTTTTACCGAATGTACCTCAAGTTATGTTTTCTGGAAGGCACACACAAAAAATCGGCAGTAAGAGCAACTCGGCAGCGGCAGTTAAGGCAAAGCGACCCGAAACTCCAACACCGATCACAAGATCATGCGTCCTTGTGACTAACAACAGAAGGTAGATGCCAGATGATGTAAGGAGGGCTGCGATGCAGGCAAAAATTAGAGCGGTTGGCAACCTGTCTAGGGTTTGCGCGGCGGCGAGAAATTACACAAGGCGGCTAGCGGGCAAGTCGAGTAATGTGGTGGCTTCGACTTGTTGTTTAGGAACGGTGGATGGGATAGCGGCGAAAACAAAGAAACAGCAACGGGCACGATGAACTACGACGACGAACACAACCTAAACCAGCAACAAGACTCGACCACGGACACAAACTCAACAAAGCGAATCTGAAACGAAATTGCAAAGGCACAAAAGGCGATAGGACAGCGGAAATTGAAATATTTTTTGGCTTTTTGTGGACTGTAGGTAATAACAAATATGAATCTAAGGGCAAACGAGATTATACCTCGCGGGAAACCTGAAAAATCCGATACCAATTGATGAAGGACGGCCCGATCTTCCGTGAGGTAGCGATAGGTTCGATTGGTGGAGAACTCGACGTTGGCGATCCGGCTTCAAATCAGACACGATTCGAACCCTGCAACCGTTACACCACTGCTCCGTTGGTTATCAACCAAGCACAACTTGATTGACCTCGCCAAGAAGGCTAATCCTGCAAGCGAATCGAAGAACACAAGCAAGAAGGTAAAGCACGCAATCTGAAATTGCAGATATGAATATCACGAATATATTAGAGGGGTTCAAGAACTCGGTTCCAAAGGACTAATCGACACAGTGGAGGAGATCAAGAACGGGGGCCCTGGATCACTGTAAAAGGATTTGTCACCACAGTTACAATGAACGATTCAGTTTCTCGGTGGAAAACTAAACTCAAAACAAAACCCAAGACCTAACGACGGCGGCGGCGGCTAAATATAGGGTTTAGGTCGTCGCCCCTGCTGGACGCGCCCCCTAATGGGCTCCAAGACGATACACGGCCCAACGGACCAAAATACGGTGACGCAGCACCCTGGCAGATTCTGGACGCTGACTTGTTTCGACGATTCCCGTTGACTCCGGACGTATTTTGACGTGATTCCAAAGCCATTGGTTAGCTTATCAAATTATCTTTCCAAGCATATCTGGTTCGTCGAAAACGGAGTCCGTATGCATCCGGGGCGTTGATTTTACTCGGGACTGCTCCTGAATTCCGAGGATGACGTGAAAACTGAGTTGGAGTCGGATTGCAACTTGGGGAAGACCATGGCGTCGGTGAGTCCAACTTGGCGATGTCCTCATCATGCAATCCCATCTCGATCTTTTCATTTCACTTAGACTTGGATCAAATTTTAAGCACAAGGTAAATATGAACAATCCAAGCAAGTGAATGACTCAGTGCAAGAGACATAGCAACCTAGCATACAAAAGATAGTACAAGTGATCTCAACACATCCTACCCATGCTAGTTGCCAATCTCAATGGTGAACAAATTAAATATTTCATAGTTGATTAGTCAAGTTCACCATTTGCAAAAATAGCTTAGCTCATAACATGTATCAAGTGATCAAAAAGAGCCTAAGCTACAAGCATCATCATGAATCAACAGGGCATACCAAAAAGAGCATAATCTCATTCTCATTGCTCTAAACATGAAGCTCTAAAATGCACTGATATACATGATGAAATGCATGCAAAAACTAGTCTATCAAAGACAAAGCAAAACTAGCCTAAAAAGGAAAAACCCAAAACAAAAGGGTATCAGAGAAGTCAAACTAAGATACAACAAGCAAAATGCTTCCCAACTAAAAGGAAAACACGCACCAAACTCACAGGAGAAGAGCCAAGAAATGCTCAAGCGAACAACCAGCAAAATCCACATCGGAAAGACCACACAACAGAAAGAGGTCGAAGAAGAAGAGTACCAAAACCCGATCTCAAAAGTATGTCAGAGGTACCTCATGATGTGCTTGACCGTCTGCTGGTGTGATACCCGAGGGGACGCCTGAATCTGCTGAAATCTCCGGGGCACCTGCCTCGTCGAAGTCGTCTCCCCCTCGCCTGATGCTGTCGCTCCCACAGGTGAGCTAGTGCTCGCTGGAGAACTGCTCGAACGGAACCCCAAGTCGTGGAAGAAGTGGGATCGGGTTCGTGAGCCGAAATGCTCTGTCCAGGCTCCTGTTCTCCTGCACACTCAAAAGCAGAAGAAAGCACAAGGCATTGTCTCGTCTAGTGTGACCTCAAGGTCTCCACGAAAACGGTTAGTCACATAATAAGCATAAGGTGAACTCTCAACAAAAAGAGATCTACCTATGAATGATACCGCAAGGAGATCTGAACTCAACCTAGTCAAGACTACCCCGCAACAGGATAAAGCATTGCATAGCAAAATGTCATCTAAAGACATGATTAACCCAAACACAGCCTAAACCTCAACACATGCTACAATGCAAGATAATGATAGCAATAGATCCAAAAGCATGTAACATGATAAAATTGTGGAAAGGCTAGTGCTCAAACTAATCATATCAACAGGATACATGTAGCTACACAAAACTAGCACCTGAAAAGTGACGCCTAATGAACATCATATCACTACAAATCAAGCTCATGGATAAGTATGGTAAAACATGGCACAAAGTTCATGAGGATCACAAACTAGCATGAAAAGTGGATAAACCACCAAAGCTGTACACAAAGCTAGCATGACATATGATACAGAAGATAGCACATGCTAGACTAAACAAAACATGATACACAGGAAAATGTACATGCAAGAACTATACAAGTGAGCACATGAAGGACCATCTTATACCACAAGACATAGATCATGGATGTACAAGGTATGAGTGTATATGAAAGCTCACCAAGCTGCAAAAGCCTCTTTGGAGGCAAATCTAAGCGGGGTGTAGAGAACCATCAAATCTTGATCACATCTAAAAGATCAAGCTCCATCAGGCGCATGTTCTCCACCCCGTGTCCTCATATCTACACACAAGAGGACAAAGTAACCCGAGTCTTGGATCCCGAAGGATTAGCAAGCATGTACTTGGAAACCCAAGACTTGGTCACAAAACTCAACTTATCTTGTGGGTTAGCATGATGCAAATGTTGATTCAAATGCAATTGTGAAACACCCTTGGAAGCATTCCTCAAAAGGACAACTCGAGGAGAAGAATGAGTCGTACCACGGGAAAAGAGGCAAACATCTTCCAAGGTTTTTGTAGAAGAACCAATAGAAGCATCATGAGAAGCATGACGTGGACCAAGAGAAGAAGCACTAGAAGGATGTCCACGACCATGACCTATCCCATTAGAAAAGGAGTCATAAAACCCATCAACAAGGAGGGGCTTCTTACTAGGAGCACAAGCGTTCATGCCATGAGAAGGGCTATGAACCACCATCTTCCTAGAAGAGCGAGCTTGGCGCAAACATTTGGCACGCCGATAGCAAAAGCTTTCTTGATGCCCATCTTTCTCACGAAAAGAGCAATGGTACAAAGGACTACTAGAAGGCACACCATTCTTCGACAAGTGAGAAGTCCCTTGGGTCTTAGAACAAGAGGCATGAACATTCAACTTGGTGCCAACACTAGGAGCACACGTGCCATGGGAAAGGCTACGTGGCTTCCTAAAAGCCTTAGCTCGGATACGTGGCTCGTGTTTGACACGGCGGAAACAAAAATCGAATGAATGTCCATCCTTCTTGCAAAAGGTGCAATGGAAAATCAGATTGGGAACACGAGTCCCAAAAATGTGAGAAGCACACTTGTCAAGAGAAGTCCCTTGGACATCACTCGACGAAACAACAAGGTTAGGAGTAGCTATGAAAGAGCTATCTGAAACCTTGGCACAAGTGCTACAGTCAAAAGACTCACGCTCAACACAAGAACTCAACTCCGGTTGCAAAGATGCAAACTTGGAAACACCAACTTCGGAGTTGCAAGAAATGTGTGAATCAAATGACTTAGCGCAAAAACTCTTGCATCTTTAGCTAAAACCTCATTCTCAAACATGAGGCGATCACAAGTACCACAAGGAGTATTTTTCAAATTTTCCATCTCCTCTTTAATGCACTCGGCATATGTGGTACGCAAGAGTTCAATCTCTTTCTCAAGGTTGGCACTCATATCATTGTGGTCAACCATCTTGGCGCTCATATCATCGCGCATTTGTTTCAAAGCCAAAACTTCTTTTTCTAGATCAGTGCAAGATGTGCAAGTGAAATCGGTGGAAGAAACATCACCATTCACATCAAGCATAGAATCATGAATAGCACTAGAAGCATGGCAAGCATTTTTATTTAAAGAGCATGAACTACAAGGCCTATAATTTAATTCAACAATTTCAGCCCTAGCATGCTCAAGCTCATCTACACATGTCCTGTGAATCAAACATAATTCTCTAAGTCTAGCAACAAAAGATTCACAAGAATCACATGGTAAAGAAGCATTTGACTTTAGCAAGGCTATTTCAGTTCTAGCACAATCAAGGTCCTTGC
This sequence comes from Coix lacryma-jobi var. lacryma-jobi, assembly GCA_009763385.1. NCBI lineage: Eukaryota > Viridiplantae > Streptophyta > Magnoliopsida > Poales > Poaceae > Coix > Coix lacryma-jobi. The sequence continues at coordinate 52,820,747 of CM019822.1, read as the reverse complement.
GCAAGTCAATGCAAACTTGACATGGTTTGGAAGCATTGGATTTCAACATTTTATTTTCAGATTTTAAGCTAGCAAGAGAAAAGCGTAGCTCATCAACCTTCCTAACCATGTCACTACTAGAAGTGCAAGGTAAAGATGCACCAGACTTCCAATGAGAAAGACCACATTTCAACCTAGCAATAGAACATTTCAACTTCTTGATCTTTCTACGCAAGGTATCACAAAGCTCTTCATTTCTAGAGTTATCATCATAGCAAGCATCATACCGGTCATACATAGTCACAAGACTGCCGACTTGTGTACGTTTCTTGGCCTTGCCAAGTTCACGTAGAAGATCCTCCATTGAAACCTCATCACCATCCAGGAAGTCCAGCAAAGCATCCACCTCACGTTCCGTCTCAAGAGCTGCACTCCTCCTTCTCCCGGAAATGTCATCCCGCATCGTATGTCCTGATTCAAAACCTGAGGACAAAGACATACTAGAAAAAGAACTTGGTGCCATGTCAAAAGCACCGTTAGTGTTAGCCAAAACACAAAGCTCAACACTCGACAAGCAAAGTCCGAAACACAAACCGCGCTCAAAAAGGTCGCCTTCGCGGATCCGGAACCGGTTAAGGTAGAGAGATCCTTAACTGGCTCCGATACCAATTGAAGGACCGAAAATGCTAAAGCAAGGCGACTAGAGGGGGGGGGGGTGAATGGGAGCCTAAAAATTCTTTCGAAATTCTGGCCTCTGTCCCAACAAAATCAAACCCCAAAGCTTCGGACTCAAACGTGATGCCACGACCCTCGGAAAGAGGGTCGATGATCCCTAGGATCACAGCGAGGCACCACACAAGAGAGCAAACCAAAACTCTCAAAACTCCGAGTCAAGTTCGTGCCTAAAAGACCCACTCCCAAGCGTAGATGAGGGCTATGTTGGGATTTCTCCAAACACCGATGCTAACAAGTAGCAAAGATACCTAGAGAGGTTCCTAGGTGAACTCTAGGAACAAACGAGAAGTCCGGAAGCGAAGCGGAAAAGCCGGGAGAGCAAAAGCACTAAAACTCAACCTACAGCCGATTCCCGGACTGTCCGGACTGCTGGTCCCGGACTATCTGCACCAGGGGCGGACTGTCCGTGAAACCCTGGTGGACTGTCCGCTGGCTAAAAAGCGAAAACAGCAAAGCTGCTGATCCTCCCCTGCGCGACTCGCGGACTGTCCGCGCCTTATACGGCGGACTGTCCGCCGGTCAAAATGACCGTGAGCAGTGCGCGTTGCGCTGTTCTGGTCTGGCCGAGCCCGATGGCCGGACAGTCTGCCACCAAAGGGGCGGACAGTCTGCCACTGTCCAGAATCCCCAAAATCCTCACGGGACAAAACCAAAATCGATTGGATCTTCACCAAATCGAACGGGACTGCAACCCACCTTCTCCCAAGTGTTCTTCTACGTGTTGCGAAGCTAATCCTAGGATATCATCGCTCCTAACCAACTAATCCATGAGAAATCCGAAGAACACTATAAAAGGGGAAGAACGAAGAACAAAAATGATTTCGACCCTGTCGACAAAATATGGTCGATAGTCTACCGAGGGGTATGCCCAAGGTAGTAGATTGAGCGGCAGAGGCGTGCGAGACGTCTGCGAAGCGTAAACACAGGGACGAGAGACGGCGATTTAGACAGGTTCGGGCCGACAAGTCGCCGTAATACCCTACGTCCTGTGTTCTGGTGGTTGGTTTGTATTGATGGATTGGAATATGGTGTGTGATCCGATGGGATCTCAAGTTATCTCGGGTCTGATGGAGCTGAGATGAGAGGGGGTCCCTGCTCGCCTTATATAGCCGGGGAGCAGGGTTACAGTTGTCGAGTCCTAACAGATTACAAGCGGTTCCTTAAGGCAAGGAATCCGGATCTAACTCTAGGATCTTCCTTGACGGGCAAGGCTTCTGGAGAGTCCTTGACGAGCACAGCGAGCCGGTCGTGTGCTGCAAGGCCTCGCGAGCTGGGCTGTCCTTGACGAAGGGCCCATGTAGGTCCATGGGGGTATACAAAGGTAATATCCCCACAGCTAGTCCCCGAGCACTTTGTATCCGTTGGCGACGATGTCTTGAGCTTGTCCGAGCAGGCGAAGTCGATGTCGGGCAAGTAAGTCTCGCCAGAAGGATGTAAGGTGCTCAAGAAATTTTTTGAAGAGCTTTCTTCTGGTGAAGTGTATCCACTTGGAGCTTGCAAGACTGTAAGGAACAGCGAGGTCCTAGTAGAAGTCTGTACAAGTCCACTTTGACGGAGTGTCCTTGAATTGTCAGAGAAAAAGAAAATACATTCACCGCAAGGTGAAGTGTATCCACTTAGTCCCCGAGCTTGGTAGTAGGTGTTGAAGACACGTGGTACCGAGCTTGTAGAGCATTTAGCAAGTGCCCCGATGAGCTGCCCAAAATCAGCACCCTGATCCGAACAGCATGGAGCGACTTGATGCACACCGGCGACAAGTGAAGGCGACGACAAGCTTGGTCAACAACGGTCGAAGGCGGCGACGAGCGAAGGCGGCGGGCGAAGACGACGACGAGCAAAGGTGGCGACGAACGAAGGCGGCGGGCGAAGATGACGACGAGCGAAGGTGGCGACGAGCCCGGTTGACGGTGGGTGAAGATCTGGTCGATGAACCTGGTCGGCGACGGGTTGATGAACCTACGACCTTCTGCTTAGGAAACAAAAGACGGTGACGGATGATGGCGGCAGCAAGCGAAAATGTTGACGAATGATGGCGGCAGCGAACGAAGACGACGACGAGCGAAGACGGCGAGGAGCGAAGGTAGAGACGAGCGAAGGCGAAGTCCCCGAGCCTGGTCAGTGACGAGTGAAGGCGAAGTCCCCGAGCCTGGTCGGCGATAAACGAAGGCGGTGACGAGCCTGGTCGGAGATGAGCGAAGGCGGCGAGGAGCGAAGGCGGTGACGAGCCCGGTTGACGACGGGTGAAGACGACAACGAGTGAAGGTGGCGAGGAGCCGGGTCAATGACGAGCGAAGGCGAAGTCCTCGAGCCTGGTCGGTGACGAGCGACGGCAAAGTCCCCGAGCCTGGTCGGCGGCAAGCGACGGCGACGATGAGCAAAGGCAGCGAGGAGCGAAGGTAGCGATGAGCGAAGGCGAAGTCCCCGAGCCTGGTCGGCGACGAATGAAGGCGAGGTCCCTGAGCATGGAAGGCGACGAGGGAAGGCGACGATGAGCGACGGCGGCGACAAGCGAAGGCGAAGACGATGGAAGGCGGCGACGACGAGCGACGACGACGACAAGCGAAGGCGACGGCGAACGAAGGCAGTGACGACGAGCGAAGGCAAAGTCCTCGAGCTTGGTCGGTGACGAGCGAAGGCGGGAGAGCAAAGGCGGGAGGGTGAGCCCGGTTGACGACGGGTGAATACGATGACGAGCGAAGGCGGCGACGACGAGCGAAAGCGATGTGACAGCGGCGACTGGCGAAGGCGGCGACGAGCCTGGTCGACGACGAGCGAAGGCGGCTACGAGTCGGGTCGGCGACGAGCGACGACGGCGACGAGTGAAGGTGGTGACGAGTCTGGTCGACGACGAGGGATGACGAAGTCCTCGAGCTTCAGCGACGAGCAAAGGCGAAGTTCCTAAAAAATAAACATGGAGACCAGTAGTACATGAGGATGTACAAATAAAATATGGAGAGAAACCAGTGGTGAAGGATGACTGCAGTTTGATGAAGTCTCCGAGCTTCAGAGGGAGACATGGAGCATCTAGAGACGGAGATGGAGCCGGCCGCGGAGGCCTTGGTCGCTGATGTAGATCTTCTTGTCGCAGGGTAGCAGTAGAACGTTGCATAGGAGAATAGTCTGTAAATAGACTCTTGGGCGAATAGAGGCAAAACTTGTAGCGAGTCGGCGTGTTTTGCATATTCCCCGAATTCCACAGACCCAATAGCCGTGAGCCGAGGTGATGAATAGTTTGGCCTTGGGTTATCCCATGATCCGTAGCGTAGAGCGCGAAGCTCGTTTGCGCGTAGAAGTCAAGGGCGTCACCCAAGGAACCGCTGCTGGCATCCCATAGCGCAGAGGGCAGACGCTCGTGCACGCGTAGGGAGGTACCACAGACAGGGTCTTTTCCGAGAGGCTCGATCGTGGCGTGACCTGGGCGAATGGAGACCGTTCGTCGAGCTCGTGGGTAGCGCGAATGCGAGCGCTGAGCGTGTAGCTTCAAAATTCTCAGCCCAAGTTAGCCTTTCCTTCGTAGCGCAGAGGGCGGGCGCTCATGCACGCGTAGAGTGGTCGGGACTCCCTCGAGAGAGCTGTTGGCCACCGTAGCGCAGAGGGCGGGTGCTCATGCACGCGTCCGATGGTGACAACAGCCCCGGCTCTGAGTTTTCGTCGGCGTCAGTCAGGCTTCTTGGAGACCGAATGGAGAACGAGCGCATAAACGACGCATACAGGCACTGGACGTATAGCCTCTAGAGGTCTCACCGCAAGCTTAGCCTTCCCTTCCCTTCATAGCGCAGAGGGCAGGCGCTCATGCACGCGTAGAGAGGTCAGGACGTCACTTGGGAGGACTACTGGCCGCCATAGCGCAGAGGGCAGGCGCTCATGCACGTGTTCGGCGGTGACAGTAACCCCGACTCTGAAACTCCTTTAGCATCAGCCAGGCTATTTGGAGAGGTCGGAGAACGTCTGGAGTGGTCGGCGATCGTTTGGAGAGGTCGGCGAACGTCTGGAGTGGTCGGGGGTCGTTTGGAGAGGTCGGCGAGTAATTTGGCGAAGACAGCAACGAGCCCGGTTGATGACGAGCGAAGGCGGCGATGAGCCCGGTTGACGGCGGGCGAAGACGACGACGAGCGAAGGCGGCGATGAGCCCGGTTGACGACGAGCGACGGCGGCGTCGATCCTAGTCGACGATGAGCGACAGCAGCGACGGGCGAAGGCGGCGACGATCCTAGTCGATGACGAGCGACGGCAGTGATGGGCGAAGATGGCGACGAAGGCGGCGACGATCCTGGTCGATGACAAGCCACGGCGGTGATGAAGGCGGCGATGATCCTGGTCGATGACGAGCGACGGCAGCGACGGGCGAAGGTGATGACAAGGGCGGCGGCGATCCTAGTCGATGACGAGCGACGGCGGCGACGGCGACGGGTGACGGCAGCAACGGGCGAAGGCGGCGACGATCCTGGTCCATGACGAGCCACGGCGGCGACGGGCGAAGGTGACGACGAGTGAAGGCAGCAACGAGCCGGATGTAGATCCGATCTTGGGCGGCGGGCAGGTTGAGCGCTGGAGGCTCCCGATGGTGTACCTGAAAATGGTTGGAGACGAGGTTGGTCGGAAAGCTGTATACGAGCTACCTCGATGGCATCGATGCATTCTGCGATTCCTTGGTTGGCTCGGTCGATGGCTTCGATCAGGTCGTCGCAAGGGACGATTCTCGGTGGGCGGCGTGCCGCCTTGGTGATGCGGCGGGTGGACGGCAGAGCGTCCGGCGCAGGAAGCTGCGCAGATTCCATGATTACCAGAGCAGGAGCGTGGTCGCCAATGGTCCATATCATAGATCCGATCTGAAAAGTGGTGCCTGCCTCCGGAAGAACCATGGAGCGAGGGAAAGTGACTGCTTGGCAGATCATGGTGTCGTAGCACACACCCCCTACCTGGCGCGCCAACTGTCGATGAAATATGGTCGATAGTCTACCGAGGGGTATGCCCAAGGTAGTAGATTGAGCGGTGGAGGCGTGAGAGACGTCTGCGAAGCGTAAACACAGGGACGAGAGACAGCGATTTAGACAGGTTCGGGCCGGCAAGTCACTGTAATACCCTACGTCCTGTGTTCTGGTGGTTGGTTTGTATTGATGGATTGGAATATGGTGTGTGATCCGATGGGATCTCAGGTTATCTCGGGTCTGATGGACCTGAGATGAGAGGGGTTCCCTGCTCGCCTTATATAGCCGGGGAGCAGGGTTACAGTTATCGAGTCCTAACAGATTACAAGTGGTTCCTTAAGGCAAGGAATCCGGATCTAACTCTAGGATCTTCCTTGACGGGCAAGGCTTCTGGAGAGTCCTTGACGAGCACAGCGAGCCGGTCGTGTGCTGCAAGGCCTCGCGAGCTGGGTTGTCCTTGACGAAGGGCCCATGTAGGTCCATGGGGGTATACGGAGGTAATATCCCCACAGACCCGATCTACTTGTTCGTGAGGGTAGAGATGAATTCCTTCGGTGGAAATGTTCTCCTCACTTCAAAGAACAAGTTGATTCAAACGGAATCGCAAAAGGCGTAGCGTAGAGGGAGATCTAGTGAAGGGAAAATCGTGGAGAAAAGAGGAACGCGAAGAACAAATTCAAAACACGAATTTAACCACGAATTTGATCCTTGAATTAAGAGGAATGGATGATTGATTAAGCACTCGGTGTCGGGCTACAAGCCACTCCGAGCAACACAAAGCTTGGATGGCAAAAAGCTCAAGAACAAGAGCCAACTCTCCTCCAACCCTAGCCTTCTCTCACAAACACAAAATGAGAGAGACACCGTACAAGGATGGCTGTCCAACACAGCCCCTTCATCTATATATAGGCGCACGTCCGAATGACACAAACGCCCTAACATGAAGTACTAACCCAAATACCCCCTAGGGGTTAAACCGTCCAGACTTGACAGTTTCCATCCGACGGCCACGCGCCTTCTCATCCTTCGCTTCGCCTCGACGCAAGGTCCAGGATGCCGCCACGTGCCTCCACCGTCGACCACCGGGCCTTCCTCACTGATAGCTTCGCCGCAACGCAAGCCTCTCGGTGCCGCCATGCGTCGACCGTCCTTTTGGACCTCCCCCGGTTTTGAGGCCCAAACCGGTAAACCCGCCAGCCCAGGTTTGAGGCCCAAACCTGGAGGAAACCATCCACCCCGAGTTTTGAGGCCCAAACTCGGAAACCCGCGAGCCCAGGTTTTGAGGCCCAAACCTGGAAACCGTCCTCGCCGAGTTTTGAGGCCCAAACTCAGAAACCCGCCACCCCGAGTTTTGTGGCCTAAACTCGGAAATCGTCGATGGTAGCTTTTTGAGGCTCAGCTACCGAACTCGCGCCATAGACGGGATGTGGTTCTCACACCCCGACCACCGGCACCGATGCCAATGCATGTCCAGCCTCCATGCCGGGCACAACGCCTTCGCCTTCCTTCTTGACTCGGTCGACGGCACTTGCGCCACATGCAAGCCCGTGTCCGACCTCCCGCCAAGTGCCATGACACCATCGTCTTCCTCCTGACTCGGCCGATACATCGCACATCCCCATGTGCTCTCGCTCGCCGATGCCACGTGCCAGCTACCACAGCTGGTCCTCTGGCCCTCTGGTCTATCAGTCCAAGCCTCACGTCCACCCTTCACCGCTCTGGGTACATCGTCATGGCACGTCCGCCGCACGACACGCCCATCCTTTACCGCTCCCGGTCCGTCGTCACGACACGTCTCTACTTGACCTTCACCTCGCCATCGACCACTGTATCTGAGCTCAACACTTGCACATCAACAGAGCCAAGAGACACATGTTGCACACGCACACCAACACATGAACACCACAACTCAACGCCACTGGTTAGTCATAAGCATTGAGGACATAGCGAGATAATGACTCAACCGGGAAAAGCCTCAAACCTTCCTCATCAATGTCAATCATTCATCATATATGTTCTCAACAACACTTATGGAAGTGGGGTAATTTCTTGATCTGAAATCATATCACATTTACATTGGATTTGTAGTTGCTTTTAGGTTCCCAGTAGTGCCGTTTGTTTGCGTCGGTAGTACCGGTGTTTGACACCCGGCAATACCAACCCAAACAAACCTGTAATACCGGTTGTCATTTAACTACAAGTTTTAGTCTTTGAAGTTTCAGATTGTAGAGAATCACCTATTGACCCCCCCTCTAGGCTGATTTGATCCTTTCAATTGGTATCAGAGCCTAATCCCTTGTGTTAGCGCTTCACCGCGTAAGGGAAAAATCATGTCGACCCTAAGTCAGGCAGAAGTTGATAGCATTGTCAAGCAGGTTGCAGATCAGCTGTTAGAACAGCAAGCAAAGGAGATTGAAGATCAAATGAATAAGATGAAGGAAGAGATTGAAAGCTTGAAGCAAGCTTTGAGTGGCAAAGGCGAAACATCAGGTGGTGGAGAAGTTCCTCTAGTGCCAAAAGATAAAAATTCAAAAGGTGAAGAGGAAGATAAGAAAGAAAAAGAATTCTCAAGCATACCATTTGACTATGGCCAAATGAGCAAGGTTCTTCAATTACCTAGCGTCAACCTAGGAAAACCACTTCCTTTGATGGAAACTACAATGATTGGGCACACAAGATGAAGTTACATCTTCTTGCTGCAAGAGCTTGGGAGATAGTTGAGAATGGACCAAGTCACATTGAAGGAGAAGAGTACACCGATCTAGATGCAGTGAGTTTCAACAAAATGCTCAAGCGGCATCCTTAATTCTATCATGCCTCAAGCCCAAAGAGAGTACCAAGGTCCATGGAATGATAGTTGCCAAGAAGATTTGGGACACTCTCAGAATATCATATGAGGGTGATGCAAGTGTGAGAAAATGCAACATAGAGCTTCTTCAAGGGAAGATCGAGAACTTCACAATCAGGAGTGGTGAAACTACTCAACAAATGTTTGATAGATACATGACCTTGATCAACAAGATTAGAGCTCTTGGAGATGAAAAGTGGGATGACAACTCGGCATCGAGAAAGCTATTGAGAGCCTATAGGAAGAAGAACAAGACACTTGCATCCATAATTATGGAAAGACCAAACTATGAGAGCATGGGACCGCATGAGATGCTTGCCAAGATAAAGCATCATGAAGTCTTGGATGATGAAGCCATAGAAGATCAAGAAGCAAGCAACAAGAAAGTGGTGGCTCTCAAGGCTAACCAAGAAGAAGGAAGTAGAGCTCAAAATGATTCATCAAGTGAAGGAAGTGATGACTCGGATGATGAGATTGCACTTCTTGTAAAGAACTTTAGAAGATTCATGAGAAAGAAGATGTACAAGAAGAGCAAAGGTGGATACTTCAAGAAGTCAAAGAAGAGAAATTGCTATGAGTGTGGTGTGGATGATCATTTCATAGCTAATTGTCCACAAAAGAAGAACAAGAGCAAGTATAGCAAGAGTGATGACAAGAAGCAAAGAAGAAGAGGAGGTGAAGCTCATCTTGGTGAAGAATGGTTTTCAGAGGATGACTCAAGTGATGAAGAGAAGAGCAAAGGCAAGGAGAATGAAAAGGGAGCGACCAACATTGCCATTCACAAGGCCACTTCTCCAAGCTTCTTCTCCAACCTAGCTACATCGACTACTTCATCACGCTTGTTCAAGGATCTCTCCGACGATGAGGATTACTTCACTCATTCTTGCTTCATGGCTAAGAATGAGAAGGTATCATCTACCCCTTCTACTTGTTCTAGTGATGAATATAGTGATGATGATATGGATGACTATGAACAAATCATGATAAGAAAATTTGGGAAGAAAGGTGGACCCAAAATAATAAAATTGCTCACTAAGTTAGAGAGTCGGAATGAGAGTCTTGTTATGCAAGAGGACTTGATCACTCAAGAGAGAGAAAAGAACCTTGCATTAGAAGCCTCTCTTGCCAAGGAGAAGTTGAAGGTTGAGAAATTGACCGTGGAACTATCTTTAGCCAATGACTCTAACAAGAAGTTGGCTAAGGAGTGTTCCACGAGCAATGACTTAATTGCTAATCTAATGAATAAGGTTAGCTTGGTTCAAGAAAGCCTCACAAGCTTACAAGATAAATATCAAACTCTTGAACTAAGCTACAACACTCTTTGGAGTAGCACTTCTTCAACTACTTCTAAAGATTCCGATAGCTCTAATGCTTCAACTAGTAATGGTTGCAAAAGATGTTATAAAGTTGATATAAATGCTTGTGCAACTAACCTTGTTGAGCTAGAAAAGAAAGACAAGGAAATCCAAAGGTTGAACATGATCTTGAGGAATGGTTGCAAGTGTAAGGTGCAACAACCAAAGGACATTCTCAAGACCGCAAGACATCCATCCATCAAGGGTGGGATTGGCTATAGTAGGTATGATGGGAAAGCAAAGGAAGGGAAGATGGTCAATGGGGTGCCCTTTGTTAACTTTAGCAAAGGGGTTCCTCTCTTTGACCTCATGAACAAGGCGAACAAGGTTGCCAATCCAAAGGCTACACTTGCTAATGACAAGATCAACAAGGAGAAGCAAGTGGAGGTCCCCAAGCAACAAAAGCCCATATCACGAAGCTATACATGTGATTATTTGTGTTGTTGGGGCAAGAACGACAAGATTGTCGTGAAGTATGTTGGTGCACTCAATAAGAGAGAGATTATGAGAAATGTTTGGGTGCCCAAAGTTTATGTGACTAACCCCCTAGGACCCAATCTCACTTGGGTACCTAAATCAAGAACATAAACTTGTTTTATAGGAATGTGCCTCCGGTGGAACGAGTTGGGTGTTGGATAGTGGATGCACCAATCATATGACCGTGGCAAGGGAAATGTTCACTTCTTTTCAACCAAGCCACGATTCATGTAACAACATTGTGTTTGGTGACAATGGAAAAGGAGAGGTACTTGGCTTGGGTAAAATTGCTATCTCAATCGATAATTCTATCTCAAATGTTTTACTTGTGCATTCGTTGAGTTACAATTTGTTATCCATTTTCCAACTTTATGAAATGGGTCACGATTGTCTCTTTACGGATAAGGGTGTGACCGTCTCTAGAAGGGATTCCTCTATTGCATTCAAGGGTGTGTTGAAGGGAAAGCTTTATCTAATTGACTTCTCAACTAATAAAGTGGAACCTAAGACATGCTTAATGGCAAAATCTAGCATGTGTTGGCTTTGGCATCTCCGACTAGCTCATGTTGGGATGAGGAACTTGGCCCAACTTTAAAGAGAAGGACACATCCTTGGGCTAACCAATATTTCTTTTGAGAAAGATAGGTTTTGTAGTGCATGCCAAGCCGGAGAGCAAGTTGGAGCCAAGCATCCAATAAAGAATATCGTGTTAACTACAAGACCATTAGAGCTACTTCATATGGACCTCATCAGACCCATTGCTTACCAAAGCATCGGTTGTAACAAATATGGTTTTGTTATTGTTGATGACTATTCTTGCTTCACTTGGGTGTTCTTTTTAGTAGATGAAAGTGAGACCCAAGGCATCTTCAAGAAGTTTGCGAGAAGGGCTCAAAATGAGTTTGAGCTCAAGATCAAGAAAGTGAGAAGTGACAACAGGACCGAGTTCAGGAACACCAACATAGAAGAGTATCTTGATGATGAAGGAATCAAGCATGAGTTCTCCGTTCCATATACCCCACAACAAAATGGGGTTGTGGAAAGGAAGAATCGAACTCTCGTTGAAGCTGCAAGATCTATGTTGTATGAATACAAGACATCTCATGGCTTTTGGGCGGAGGCGATGAACACCGCATGCCATGCAATCAATCGCCTCTACCTCCACAAGATAAGGGATAAAACTCCATATGAGCTTCTAACCGGTAACAAACCGAAGGTGCATTACTTTAGAGTCTTTGGCTGCAAGTGTTTCATACTTAACAAGAGGGCCAAAAGCTCAAAGTTTGCACCTAAGGTACACGAAGGCTTTCTACTTGGTTATGGTACTAACAAACATGGCTACCGTGTATTCAATAATGCCACCAGCACTATTGAGTTAACGATAGACGTGACTTTTGATGAATCCGATGGCTCTCAAAAAGAGAAAATCAATGATGAGCTTGTAGGTAATGACATGCCTCCATCCGAAGCTATCAAGAAGCTTGCAACCGGTGATGTGAGGCCCGTTGAAATTCAAGATGATGAAGATGAGCCATTGCATGTTCCACAAGATTCTACTATCCATCATGTGCATCCGAATGCGCATGGTGAAGCTTCTGCAACTCCGAATGGTGGAAATGCAAATGAAGTTCAAGTACCACATCAAATTGATGATCAAGCTCAAGCTCAACATGATAACCAACAAGTTGATGAAGTCACCTACACACATGATGAAGATGATGAAGACAGACCCATTCAAAGAAGATCACTCGTGCCACATCCAAAAGTTCATCATACAATTCAACGAGATCATCCTGTTGACAACATATTGGGGAGCATACAACGTGGGGTAATGGCACGTTCTCGTTTAGCAAGTTTTTGTGAACATTACTTGTTTGTCTCCTCTTTGGAACCTCTTAGGGTGGAAGAAGCACTTGATGATCCGGATTGGGTGATGGCTATGCAAGAAGAGCTGAATAACTTCACTAGGAATAAAGTCTGGTCCTTGGTGGAAAGGCCCAAGCAAAATGTGATAGGAACCAAATGGGTCTTCCGCAACAAGCAAGACGAGCATGGCGTGGTTACAAGGAACAAAGCATGGTTGGTGGCTCAAGGTTTCACTCAAATTGAAGGTTTGGACTTTGGGGAAACCTATGCACCCATAGCTAGGCTTGAGTCAATTCGTATATTACTTGCCTTTGCTACGGACCATGATTTCAAGCTATATCAAATGGACGTGAAAAGTGGATTCCTTAATGGCCCCCTCTTCGAATTGGTGTATGTGAAGCAACCACCGGGTTTTGAAGATCCCAAACTCGACAAGGCGCTCTATGGGCTCAAACAAGCCCCTAGAGCTTGGTATGATTGTTTGAAGGACTTCCTACTCAAAAAGGGTTTTGAGATAGAGAAGGCCGATCCTACTTTATTTACTCGCAAAGTCAATAATGATATCTTTGTGTGCTAAATATATGTCGATGACATAATATTTGGTAGTACTAATGTGGCTTTTTGTGAGGAATTTAGTAGGATTATGACTAAAAGGTTCAAGATGTCCATGATGGGTGAGTTGAAGTACTTTCTCAGATTCCAAATAAAACAACTCAAGGATGGCATGTTCATCAGTCAAACGAAGTATACAAGAGACATGCTAAAGAAGTTTGAGATGGACAAGGCCAAGCCCATCAACAAACCTATGCCAACCAATGGACATCTTGATCTAAATGAGGATGGTAAGTCAGTGGACCAAAAGGTCTATCACTCTATGATCGGTTCATTGCTTTACCTTTGTGCATCTAGGCCCGATATTATGCTTAGCGTGTGCATGTGTGCAAGGTTTCAAGCTAATCCGAAAGAATGTCATATCATGGCCGTTAAGAGAATTCTTTGATACTTAGTGCACACTCCTAATCTTGGCTTGTGGTCTCCTAAGGGCTCCACTTTCGATTTACTTGGCTATTCCGATTCTGACTATGCTGGTTGCAAGGTAGATCAGAAGAGCACTACCGGGACTTGCCAATTTATTGGAAGGTCTTTGGTGTCGTGGAGTTCTAAGAAACAAAATAGTGTTGCCCTGTCAACTGCTGAAGCCGAGTATATGTGGCGGCCGACGCATGCTGTGCCCAACTACTTTGGATGAAGCAGACACTTAAAGATTTTGGATGTGAGGAAACCAAAATTCCACTTTTGTGTGACAATGAGAGTGCCATCAAGCTAGCAAATAATACCGTAAATCATTCTTGCACAAAACACATAGACATCCGACATCACTTTTTGAGAGACCACGAAGCCAAAGGAGATATCGCTCTACGCCATGTGAGCACCGAAAATCAACTAGCCGATATCTTCACAAAGCCTTTAGATGAGTCAAGATTTTGTGCTTTGAGGAGTGAACTAAATATTATTGATTCTGGTAACGTGGCTTGATGACTTGCACAAATTTGTTTTCACCTAGAGATATAGTGTTGGAATCACACCTGCCCTACCTCTGCACACGTGAGAAGGAGTGGCGAGGGTGGCCAACTGTCATACCAAAGACGAAAGGTGCAGAGAAATCAGACAACAATGGTTTTTCTCTCTTCCCCCAAAAATCATCATCTTTGCACTGTTCGTCCCCTGGTATTTATAGGGAATACCAAGGGACGCTGACCAAATTACAAAAGGATACAAGAAAGATTCCCTAACGCCGTACGACAGAAGGGCAGAATTGTACAAGCACGGGCAGTAGGGAAACCCTAACTCGCCTTCAGTGCGTCCGCCGCCACCCGGCTCGTGCACACCCTCGCGGGAACGCGAGGGTTAACCTTCGGCTTGTGGAACCATCGCTTCAGTCATGAGGCCCGCGTTTGCTTGACATCCGCTGAGCTTGACGCTACTTCCGAAGGTTTGTAGGACGCGCGAGGGTCACACACCATGTTTTTCATGCCTCTTGCCTGCAAGAAAACAGAAAATATCCCGAGGGTCGAGCTAACATCCGAAGGTTAGAGAAAATGACCTTAAGGACTTAACAAATGACGAAAGTTCTTGCGAAGGTATGCAGGATGCGCGAGGGTCGTCTCCTGTGTCAGCCTGCATGACGTCACTACCGAGGGCTCCTTCCCCCAATAGTAGCCCCTCCATGGCTTGGATCTAAAAAACGATCATTAGGCCCAAGCAACGCCCTTTGTTTGGAAACGAAATGTGTCCCTCGGCAGCGACGCCCACGGCTGCTTGTGGGACGGGTCGTCATTTTTGTTTTGTTACTGTTCATTTTGTTTTTCGTGCCGTGTTTTCAGGGGCCGTGTCGATTTTGTCGGGTTGGGTGGCTCGTTCCTTTGTCTATAAATAGGTGGGGTTGGTGGAGAGCTTGAATTTGAGCCATCCTCTTGCTATAGCCATCCTGCTGCTGTGCTTTGCTTGTTGCGAAGGTTCTTAGGTTTGCTACGAGGGTTGAGTGAGTTCGTCAGTTCTGCGAGGGTTTTGAGCTAGGGAGATGGCTAGGTCCAAGCAGACTGCTCGTGTTGCGTCTCCAACTGTGGCGGAGGACGGAGTAACCTTCGTGTTTGGACTCAACGGGGTTTGCGACTCAGATCTGGCGTCCTACGTCAGGCGAGGCTAGATCGAGGAAGGAAAAGCGAGGGCCAGCGCTGGGAAACTGTTCCCAAGCCGGAAGCCAATGAGGTTGTCGTTTTTGAAGAGTTCTTTGAAGCTGGACTTCGCTTTCCAGTGACTTCATTTGTGACCTTTGTGCTTCAACGTTTTAACTTGAAGTTTCATCAGCTGACGCCTTCTTGCTTTACGAAGCTATCTATCTTTGTGTGGGCTTGCCGTTCTCAGGGTGTGGTTCCGCATGTCGAAGATTTTGTGAAAACTCATCGAGTCCACATGCAGCCACGGAAAATAACTGACAGTGAGGGTAACGTCAGTTTTGGTCAGTTTGCAGTGTACACTTTCTGCCATCGGGCTGGGTTGGAGCTTGTAGTGCAGGCTCAGAAGAATAAATGGACGAGTGGGTGGCAAGAGCATTGGTTTTATTATAAGCTTGGTGGAGTTGTTGAGCTTTGTGGCGAGCTTCGGCCCCTCAGGGATGTGACTGCCAAAGCCTTGATGACCGGAGAGGCGCATGCGGCTGTTGACTGCTTGAGGTTGATCGGTCGCTCTCAATGCGCTCGTGACCTGGTAGAGGAGTACTGCTGTGCTAAGGTTTTGCCCCTTAGTCAGAAGCAACCCTGATTCGAGGTTGAGGATGACTCGGCTTACGAGCTGAAGGGTTTGAAGAAGCCAAAGCTTGATTTGAACAAGATTTGGGAGAGTACCCTTCAGAAATTTTCCAATCCTAAAGGTGGTGTCGAAGCTGTTCTTAAGTGGGTTCAACAGGCGGTTGAAAAACTTGTCGGAAAACTTTCGACCCTGGAAGTAAAGGCTATCCATAGTGCGGTTGGAAGCGGTGGTCGGGTTAACAGACTCTTCGACATGCTAGGGGTTCCGTACCCTGATTGGCCAGCACCTTCGAGCGAGGATGCGCCGAAGAAGAGGAAACGTGCGTCCGAGAAGGAGAAAGATGTTGTTGTGGTTTCGAAGAGGGGTCGGGGTCGAGGCCGCGGTGGCGCTGGGGGCGGTCGTGTGAAAACTTTGGCGACGAAGGTTTCTGTGTCATCTGGCGTTGCCGGGGTTCATCTTCTTCGGCTTTGATACCGGCTATGAGTGGCCGAGGTGCTGCTAAGGTCGGCTGTGCAACGGGAGGGCGTGTGCCGCGCGTTGGCGGAATTGGAGCTCTGATTCAGATCTCTGATGACGAGGCTGCATCTGGTGAAGATGGGGAAGACGAGGAGAAGAGTGCTGAGAAAGGGTTCAGCTCCGAGCTAGCTCCTCAGTGAAAGATTCCGAGACCTCCGGAAGTGACTCAGAAAAAGAGAGGGAGTCCTCTGGTGAAAACAAACGAGGAAAAGGGGTCGCCTTGTCTTCTGTGGAGTTAATTGTCTCCATTGATAAGGATGATTTGCTTCGGAGCTTTGAGGCCGAAAGCCCCGCATACGGGTCGATACCCGAATTTGCTGGCTCGCATATTAGGGTGGATGGTTTCGAGGCGCCCGGGGATCTTGAGGCGGAGCGGGCTCCGGGCAAGAGGCCGTATGGTGAGGCGACCCGATTGAGCCTTCCATATTTTGCGAGGAAGATTGGGGTTTTAGACCCGGCGACGGAGCTGTTTACAAGTCCTGACCTTCAGGCAAGTCATTTGTGTAAGGAAAATGGACCTCAGACCATTTAACTTCAGATTTTGGTGTTTGATGAACAACATAACCAAATTGGACTAATGTATTTGCAAGTGTTTGTTTTGTAGTCCAATAGGGTGCAAATGTGACTTGGACAAAGGCTATGTGATGATCCGATGATCAACACCTCAAGCAAGATATTAGAAGCTCAGTAGAAGACCCTCAAGATAAAGCAAAGTCCAAGGCACAAGTATGGAACCAAGACGGCGCAAGAAATCACGAAGAAACGAGAAGAAAGGGACATCGGACGCTGCATCGGACGATGCCCACGCAAGCATCGGACGCTCCGTTGGTAAACCGTAGCTCGTGTCAGCGCCAGCAGAGGCATCAGACGCTGAAGACCGAGGCATCGGACGCGACTGTGACACTGTGCAAACCTGCACAGCGAGCATCGGACGCTCCGGTGCTAACATCGGACGCTATAGGACCCTGCGTCCGATGACCATGCAGAGAGGTTCCAGAGAGGCTCTGTGAGCATCGGACGCGTCCGTTGATCAACCATCGGACGCTGATATAGCCGTTGTGACGCAGTGCCAGGCTGGCATCTAGCCGTTAAAGGAGCATCGGACGCGTCCGATGGTCGCGACTGCAGCGTCCGATGCTGCGCAGTCAGACCACCTTTGGTGCCCAACGGCTCTATTTGCTTGGGGCTCTATAAATACCCCCATGGCCGGCCAAAACAAGTGAGTTGGAGCTCAAGGAAGTGTACCAAGTGTATAGACACATATTTAGTTGCTCTAGCCACCAAAGTGCTCAAGTGATATACTAGGTGATTAGTGTATGTACTTTGCGAAGTGCTTAAGCTAGTTAGACCACCACTCTGCGCTTGCTCTAGGTGTTAGCCCTAGTGTTTAGTGAGGTTGAAAACCTCTCATCTACCGGTGCTGCGCACCGTGGTTGTACATCGGCAGGGCTTGTAGTCTTGCAAGATCACACCAACCGAGTTTGTGGTCTGGCCGCCTCCGTGTACCAAAGGGAACAAGGCCCGCGGCGCATCGGCCGGAAACTTGATAGTGAAGACGGCGGAGAGCATCCGGGAGAGGCTTTGCCACGAGTGGCTTAAACGAAGACCCACTTGCGCGTGGGGAAGACCGAAGCTATCCACGGAGTTACCCGACTGGGAGCTTGGCCCTTGCGAGGGATTCCTTGCGAGGGGCTCCAACGAGGACTAGGGGGAAGCTTGCGCGCTTCTCGATACCTCGATAAAAATACCGGAGTCATCGACGGGAGTTTGCATCTCTATCACACTCTTTAGCTTCCGCATTTACATTGCTTCCTTATTTACTTTGCCTTTCCTAGCTTACTTTTGCTAGTTGATAGGTTTGGAAACTAGGTTGCATAACTCCTTTTGCGGTAGGGATAGCAAACACACGTAGCAAAACCTTAGTTGCACTTTAGATAGTTTACTTTCTTGCATAGGTTTTGACTAGGTGGAAATTAGAGGCCTTAATTTAGAGTAGAAGTTTTAAGTTGCCTAATTCACCCCCCCTCTTAGGCGTCACGGTCCTTTCAATTGGTATCGGAGCCAGGTTGGCTCTCTTGTGGACTCTTGGCTTAATCGCCTTCGAGCCGACGCCCCTAAGAGAGGTTGGGATGGATACCTCTAGGCCTCCACACTTTGACGGCACTAACGTCCCTTACTATAGTGCTAGGATGGCTTGCTTTTTAGAAGCCATTGATCTAGGTGTTTGGAGAGTCACACGCGATGGGATGAAACCCATTAAGAATCCCGAGAAGCCTACCGCGGGTGATGAAAAAGAAATTCATCTTAATGCTAGAGCTAAAAATTGCTTGTTTGAATCTATAAGCATGGATGTCTTTAACCAAGTTTTTACTTTGCAAACATCTCATGAAATTTGGTTAAAGCTTCATGAGCTCCATGATGGTACAAGTAATGTACGTGAGCAAAAACATCACCTAACAAAAACAAGCTACAATTCCTTTAAAATGAATGATAATGAGCTTGTTCGTGATATGTATTCTCGTTTGAATCTAATTATCAATGAGCTCCATTCTATAGGAATTACAAAGCTAGGTGATGCGGATATTGTGAGGAAGATCATCTCCGTACTTCCAAAGAACAAATATGCAACCATCATCACCATCCTCCACAACATGGAGGACTGGAGCACCATGACCCCGGCCATTGTCATTGGCAAATTGGTGGCATTTGAGATGTCACGCAAGATGGGTCAAGAAGAAGCCACTTCATCAAGCAAAGGCATTGCTCTCACATGTGATGAGCACAAAAAGATGAAGGGCAAGAAGCAAGTTGAGACAAGCTCAAGCTCCTCAAGTGAAGATGAAGAAGAGGATGATGATGAAGAATCAATTGATGATGATCAAGCCTCCACCTCATCCGATTCCTCCTTAGATGAAGAAGAAACAATCAAGCTCATGAAAGGAGTGAAGAGGATGATCCGCAAGCTCAATGTCAAGGGTGTGCCCATCACCATAGAAGATTGCCTCTTCACCAATCAAAGAAGAGAGCAAAGAAAAAAGGGATGCTATAGATGTGGCAAGAAAGGGCACTATGTGGAAGATTGTCCAAAACAAAAGCCCACACCCATGGACAAGAAAAAGAATGGATGCAAGGCCAAAGCTCTCACCACCATCAAGACATGGGATGATTCATCAAGTGATGATGAAGCCCGTCACAAGAGGCATGGCCGCAAGCACTCATCATCAAGCTCCTCACGTATGTGCCTTATGGCACGAGGTAACACAAGCCCTATCTCTAGTGATAGTGATAGAGATAGTGATAGTGATGATGAGCTACCTTCTTACAATCAACTTGTGCAAGATAATCTTAAATATGCTAAAGCTTGTACTAGCCAACAAAAGAAGATTAATATCTTTAAAAGAAAAATTAGATAGTTCTCAACAAGCATACAATGCTATGCTAGATCAATATGAAACTTTTTCAAACTTAAATGTTGAGCTATCTAATAAAAATTGAGAAACTTGAGGCTAGTATAAGCACATATGATAGCACAAGTAATGATGAGCAACTTGCTAAGAAAAATGAAAAACTAAAAGCAAAGTTAGCTAGCACACAAGATGCTTACAAAAGTTTGCTTGCCAAAATGGAAATTATGTGCAAACATTGTGATGAGCTAACTAATAAAGTTGCTAATCTTGAAACCATCGGAGCAAACTCCACCGAGGCACCTAAAATTGGAAAATCAAACTTTAATATGCCTAAAAAGGATGCCTCTACTTCTTGCATTGATTTACTTGATTAGACTTACCCATGTGCAAACAAGCTTGTGTTGAGAATGTCATTGTAGAAACATGTACACAAGAAGTTGCAATGGAGAATGAGCTACTAAAGCAAGAAGTGGCTCGCCTCACCAAGGACTTGACCAAGGCGAAGCAAACCCGAACTCATCAAGATAACACCAACAAGGGAGTGAAGAAGCTTGATGAGGAGCAAACCGTGGTTTGTTACCTTTGCCACAAGGAAGGTCACAAGTCCTATGAGTGCAAGGTGAAGCATGGGGGAGAAAAGAAGAAAGAGAAAAACAAAAAGCAAACAAGCAAGCTCTCCAACACCTACACCAACAAGGTGAACAAGAAGGCCACCACACCCTACCTTTTGAAAAAGAAGAAGAATGACAAGGTAGTGGCCATAAAGGTAAACAAGCAAGCCAACAATAGGGCCAAACATATTTGGGTGCCTAAGGACATCATCTCAACCATGAAGAGCACCAAAAAGGTTTGGTTCCCAAAAGGGAAGTAAGTAGTCAAGTGGACTACGGGGAATTTGGAGACTTGGCAAAGTTTTGGGTGCATATCATGGGGTGCATCACATTGGATCATGTCTTTGCCAAGTATGTTAGTGGGTACTATGGACCCAAGTCCCCCCTCCCATGTTAGGTAACTAGATTTAAAATCTTGCAATTACTTTCTTTTGGTATAATGTCTTGCAATAACTTTTAGCATCTAGTTCCTTACATTGCCTATGTTTGCATTAGTATGTTCATATCTTTTGTCATGCACACTTTAGGCTTATCGTATGGTAGGATTGTTTGGTTTTTCTTATCCTTAGAGCACTCCTACATGGTCTTAATTGGTTAGAAGCATGACACATAGCTTCTTTTACTTTGTATTTATCTTATATGTGCCAAAGTCCAAATTATAGATAAACTACCCCAATTACCATCTTCAATTGATGTCACATTTCTTGTAATATCAATATGGAAAATGTTAGTTTGACCTTGCAAGTCAATGTGCATGTGTCCTACAAGTATTTCAAACTTGTATGCACACTTTTAGGGGGAGTTTACTCTATGATTTGGAAGCTTTGAAACTAACACTACTTTCAAGATTATCATGTGTGTAGTAGTCTCATTGCAAGGAAAATGGAGTTCTCGGAGACAAGCATCAAATATGGTGATAATCCAATCGATATCTACATGTGGTATTCCTAACCAATATCATTATGTCGATTTAAATTTGATTCTCTTATATGCTTTCTCCATACATTATATAGATTAAACTCCTTTGTGCTTTAATTTGTCGGTTATGCATATGCTTTTGCCTTACATCATATGTATGCATATACTTAGGGGGAGTTTTAGCTTATATAATGTTTCCTCTCTTGAGCTTTAATGTCTTCCTTTTCGGTGTTTGATTCCAAAGGGGGAGAATATGTAGGGACCAAAAACAAGCCCAAACTAAAACAAACAAAATAACCAAAATCAAATTTCAAAAATTCTATGGTTATTGGTGTGGGAATGGTTCAAAAAGGGAGGAAGTGATTTATGGAGTTAGGAGGAGCCTTAACCCATAAAGTCACAAAGAGGGACTTCATGGCAAGGGCAAGATATGCTAGAATATATATGTTCTTTTTGGTATTTTTAAACATCATATGATCTTGCCTTTGCATTGCATCCCAGCAAGTAGATTGCATTTTAAATTATGTATCTATTATTTGCTTCTTTTTGGTTGTGTTGTCATCAATCACCAAAAAGGGGGAGATTGTAAGGAAAATGGACCTCGGACCATTTAACTTCGGATTTTGGTGTTTGATGAACAACATAACCAAATTGGACTAATGTATTTGCAAGTGTTTGTTTTGTAGTCTGTTGTTTCAGGACTGGGTCCTTGAAACAGCGGGTTGTCGCACGAACGAAAGCGCGAAGCGAAAGCTGAAAGCGAACAGGGAAGTGGAGAAGTGGTAGAAATGAACAGTGTTCCTCGTCCTCTCCCTTGGGAGGCTGGGGAGCTTTTTATATTGATCCAAATCAATTTGAAAGTACAGGAATGCCCTTCCAACCACTCTGTTGCAAATACAATGATGCCCTACGCAACTACTACTTGGTCATACGCCGCCTTTCCCGGCACGAAGGGCATCATTGTAACTTCGCCCTCCGACGGGCCCAGCGTCCCCCGGCTCCTTCCTGACCGGTGGGCCCGCTCCCTTTGACTCAGGCTTCCGTCGACCTGCGAAAACCTATGAAAAACCAAAGTCATGAATGACGAAAGCTCCGTCCCACTCCGGTCCTGCGGACCGAAGGCGAATGCGTGCTTCCGCGTGAATGCTTCCCTTCGCGCGAAAGCTCCGCCTTCCCTTGATCTGCAAGCCGAGACGCGTGCTTCTGCGCAAATGCTTCCTTTCGCACCAAAGCTCCGTCCTACTTCGGTCCTGCGGACCGAAGGCGAATGCATGCTTCCGCGCGAATGCTTCCTTTCGCACGAAAGCTCCGCCTTCCCTTGATCTGCAAGCCGAGACGCCTGCTTCCGCGCGAATGCTTCCTTTCGCACAAACGCTCCGTCCTATTTCGGTCTTGCGGACCGAAACCAAAACGTGCTTTCGCGTGAATGCTTCCTTTCGCGCGAAACTTCCGTTATCTTTCGGTAAATGCGGGTCGGAGGCGCCTGCGGTCTGGGTGCCGCCCCAACAATAGCCCCTTACGGTTGAATCTGCAGCTCGCGAAGTTCGACCGTGTCCTTTTGCTAGGCGCCTACGCCCGCCCAAAAAACCCTCGTTTCGTCCCGAAGCTGAGGGTTTTTTTTGGTAATACAGACGTATTATGTATATATTATTATTATATTATTTGTGTTTTTTTTTAAGTCGCGTCGCAAACGCCTTTTCGTCTTCCTCGAAAACCGTGCGACACGAAGGGGTGCCGCTGCGATGCTTCGAATTCTGTGCCGAGGCGTCTCTTCGCCTCCCTCGATAAGCACGTCGCGGGCTGCTCGTACAAAAACCCTCGAGGCTTCGTGAGAGGGGAGCACTGGATCAGTCGACGCCTCCCTGCACCGCTGCATCCCGCGCGTTTTGTTGCGTCTTTCGCCTGACGCAAACGACTTTCGACGAAAGGTGTGTTCGCCTGCTCGGACCGTCGCCTTTCGTTGTCTGAGGTGTGTATCTCTCATTCTATGTTTCTCTTCTGCTTTTGGCTTCGCATTATGTAGATTGGTTGTTTGTTTTTGCTTGATTCCGTCTCTCCTTCCCTTTATACCTTTTTTTTCTTTCGCGTATGCTGCTTGTTTATTTTTCCTTTCGCGCCATGTTAGATGGCGTCTTCCGACTCGATGTCGACTACGAGCTCGACTAGCGAAAGCTGCAGTGCTTCTGAGTCTCCACGGCGTGAAATTAGCGCCGAAGTTTCGATTGGATCCGGGGACGCTGCGCGGGTTCCAAGCCACGACGGGAGTTTATCGGATGAGGGGGACTCTGGTGTGGTTTCTGTGCCGACGGATTGCTCCTTCTTCCTCGGTGCTTCGCGAATGACGCCCGCTGGCCTGCAAGCTCTGGCTACCGAAGGACCCCTGCGGAAAGATCACTTGGCCAGCTGCCGAATCCCAGGCGATGAGGAAGAGTGCCGATTCCGCGACCCAATGAGGCCATTGTTTTTCGCGCTTATTTCGCCGCTGGCTTGGATTTTCCTCTCGAGGATTTCGTCTCGGACGTTCTCTCAGGATTCGGGATACAACTCCAACAGTTGACGCCGAACGCTTTCGTCAGGCTCAGCGTGTTCGCCCAGGCTATGAAGATGTTAGGCTGTGAACCGCGGGCGGATGTTTTCGTGCGGTTCCACGACATTCACCGTCGGGCGACGCAAGTGGACGATCCTTTCCTGGGGGAGAAGCTGCCCAGCGAAATCGGATGCATTAATTTTGTTCCACGGAAAACTCGAGGCGCCATTTCGATTTCGCTCGTCTACCGAAACAAATGGCCAGAATGGAAGCGCTCTTGGTTCTACTATCGCGTCTGCTCAGACGAGCTGTCGCTGAAGCGTTGAGCAGAGGGGAGAGGAAAGGTTCTCCACTTGTCTCAATTTTAGAGAAGTGTCCGGGCAGACACCTTCCACCCGTTGTGTTGAGGGATGCGGAAGCTATTCGTGGCGGGGATGCTTTCGCTCTCACCGCTCGGTTTCAAATTAGCCGGGATTTAGTGGAAGAGTGGATGGCAATTGGAATGAACCCACTTTGTGCAGTGCGACCTCATTTGAGGAGTTTTGGGACAAAGATGGGTATCGCGGCCCCTGCTGCTTTTAGAGGGAGGCCCATGAATTTTGTTGACGGATGACTCTAGTGGAGTATATCGAAAGTGAGGCTTAAGGCGATCTGCGGGCCGTATCTGCGAAAGGAAAGCGAGTTCCAACTTGGCAACCTTGGTCGGAGCCGTCGCTTGAATCGTGCCTTCGACGCTATGGGGCATCACGTATGCCGAGAGGCCTTTGGTTGACGAAGTTGAAGGGGAAACAAGGACCTTCAAGGCGAAAGGTAAGGGCGTGGCTCGGCGCGGGGGGGGGCAGCGGTTGTAGTGTAGTTCGGCGAAAGCTGCCACTGAAGTTGTCGATATTCGCATTGGTCGTTTAATAGCGAAACCGTGCTCGAAGCAAAGGGGGAGTCTTGGAATCAATCCCTGACGTTGCCCTTTCGACCATCCGGGGTGGTTTAGTTCTTCCGTTTATGCGCTGCTTTAATTTTTAAACTTTTGCGTCGTGCGCTTGGCCTCGACTTTTCATATCTGGCTTGTGCATGTGTGCTTTTAGCCGAATGATCTTATTGCTCTTTCGCGCTGTTTTGTTTGTTCTTTCTTTTGCAGAGTGCATCGCAAGCTGGGGGTATGGCTCCAAAAAAGGTATGGCTTGCCACTTCGCGGGCCGCGTTTGTGACGAAACGTCAGCGCCGATATGCCTCTTTCCAGCGAAAGTTGGAGCTCGAAAACCTTCCGCCCGGCCGATAACGCGGAGCGTCCGCCAAGAAAGCGAAAACGCCGCGGCCCGGATGCATCTATGCCGGCGCCAGGCAAGAGGGGCAACCGTTGGTGAAAGGGAAAGTGCTCCACTGAAGACGCCTGCTCCTGCTGTTGACAAAGGTAAAGTACAGCTTCGCCGGCTTGCATGCGCTTAACTCAGGAGAATGGTTGAAGGGCAGCTCTTGGGGGCTACTAGAACGGACGACTGGTTCTCGATGGGATGCCATCGCTACGAGAACCCGCATTTTTATACTGGCCTGAGCCTCGTCGAATGACACAGACGAGGCGAAAGAAAGATCTTATTGCGTTGCTCGTTCTTTAGGTGGCGCCCTCGGACGCTCAACTCGCCTCTCGGCTTGACTATCGCCGAGCCGGGCTTCTTCCCGGTAGCAGCGAGGAGGCCACAAAATTTGTGGAGTTTTCGCAGAGAGCCTTCGTCGCCCCAGAGGTGGAGAGGGACCTTCTAAAAGTCAGTAGCTTGAAGCTTGACGACGCTATGTCGTTTCATCTGGCGAGCGTACGTTTTGGACTCGCCGCTTTCTTTTGGGCTCGCTTTTGGCGCTTTCTAATCGTATTGTACCGTATTGTTCTTCTTTCGCAGGCTGCTGTTATCGCCCGCAGTCAAAGCAACTAGAGGGACCTTTATACCCGCAAGATCGAGCGCGAAAAGCAAGAGCTCGAGACTCAAGTCAAGAACTTCGACGCGCAAGTGACAAAAACTTGCTTCCGACCTTGAGCAGCAAGCTAAGAAAGCGGAAGCCGAGCGCGCCTCGAGGAAGGCCAGCCAGAAGGAGCTGGAGGGCCTCAAAAAAGAGCTTTCGCAGCTGCGGGTCGCCCAAGCCGAAAGGGAAAGATTGCTTTTAACTTCCGCTGAAGAGGCCGCGACTCGCTTTCGCGAATGCCTCCGCAGCATCGGCGTTTGTGGCGGAAGGTCCTTCGGAGCGCAGCGTTGAAGACATTGTTGGCTGGATTCGCTCCGAGATGGAGTCGCTGGAAGGACACATGGCCCTTGGCCGAGACTACGCCGCCGTCACCGGTATCAAGGGCGATCGGTCATAGCCTTGTGGACGCCGGCTGCTCCCATATCGCGGAGCTTTGGTCAAGGAGGTCGACTATTACTGGCGCACCCCCGAAGCGGCGAAAGCGCTCGGGAAAAGGTTTTTCGATGAGTTTTGGCTGGCCGGCGGAAACGACATGTCCCTTATGCAGGCTGCAGTGGCTCGTGGGAGGGTATTGTTTAACTACCGCTTAGTCTTTTTGTCTGGCTCATTTAACTGCTATCGCCCTCTTTGTTGCATCGCGTGGCTTCGGCCGATGCTTTGTTTGAGATTTCATCCTTTTTGCAGACTCTGGAAGAGAAAGCGCACATTCGGCAAGTGTTCACGGATTCATTTCCGAAAGACGGCACGCGAGGCTGAGCCGGAGGACGAAGCAAGTACGCCCGCGCCTAATGATGAAGTGCCCGAGAGCTCGGCCGCGGCTACCGCTCGTGAACCGAATGTTTTCTCAAAGATGCCGCGGTAGATGAATGATGCATCTAGGGCTTGTCTTTAATGTGTTGGCTGGTTATTGTTCTTGGAACTCGTGTAAAGTTTGAAACTTAAGTTCGAATGTTGTATGTTGAACAGGGTGTGGATGCGGGAAACGCCGGACGTTCTCGACATCTGCCCGTTAACGATTATGTCTGGCGATGTCTGTGTTGGTGGTGACTTGTGGAGGAGCTATCGCACTAGATTTCCGTTGGCGTCTCTTTCGGCCTATATGAGAAAGCGCGCCAAAAAACTTAGACCGCACTGAAGAACGACTGCGGGCTTTTATGAAACATTCAATCCGCGCGAACTGGAGTTGAGGCGAATGAGACGGGGGGCTTCGCGTGCTCCCCCGGGCTTCGACGATGCAGCTTTCGTTAAGTTGGAGCCTGAAGATGCCGTCCCTTCACCAGACGAAAGAAGATATAGCATTTTGCTTGGCCGCGGAAGTAGTTCGCGTTCTTGAGTTGCATTGTACAAACTTTACTTCGAGTCCAATGAAATGAATGTGTTCATTTGGAAGTCTTACTTTCGTTGTTAATTGGTAGTTTGGCGAAAGTGCGTTTATCGTTTGCGCTTTTTCTGACGCTTAGATGGGCGTGTGAGTCGCGCCCGCCTCCGCACGGTTGAGCTAGGGTTGGTTGCTTTCACGAGTAGACTTTCGATGCGAAGCCTTCAGCCCAACGTAAAGACGCGAGGGGCGGTAGTTGTCGCGCGAGGGAGCTTTCGCTGCGAGCCCCCCCCGGCCGATAGTAAATACGCGCCCGCCCCCGCACACTTAGGTGAGGTGCGTTAGCATTCGCGCGAGAGAGCTTTCGGTGCGAGCCCCTCGGCCGATAGCAAAGAAGCGCCCGCCCCCACTTACTTAGGCAAGGGGCGTTAGCATTCGCGCGAGGGAGCTTTCGGTGGGAGCCCCTCGGCCGATAGCAAAGACGCGCCCGCCCCCGCACACTTAGGCGAGGTGCGTTAGCATTCGCGCGAGGGAGCTTTCGGTGCGAGCCCCTCGGCCGATAGCAAAGACGCGCCCGCCCCCACTCACTTAGGCGAGGGGCGCTAGCATTCGCGCGAGGGAGCTTTCGGTGCGAGCCCCTCGGCCGATAGCAAAGAAGCGCCCGCCCCCACTTACTTAGGCGAGGGGCGTTAGCATTCGCGCGAGGGAGCTTTCGGTGCGAGCCCCTCGGCCGATAGCAAAGACGCGCCCGCCCCCACTTACTTAGGCGAGGGGCGTTAGCATTCGCGCGAGGGAGCTTTCGGCGCGAGCCCCTCGGCCGATAGCAAAGACGCGCTCGCCTCCGCACACTTAGGCGAGGTGCGTTAGCATTCGCGCGAGGGAGCTTTCGGTGCGAGCCCCTCGGCCGATGGCAAAGAAGCGCCCGCCCCCACTTACTTAGGCGAGGGGCGTTAGCATTCGCACGAGGGAGCTTTCGGGTGCGAGCCCCTCGGCGATAGCAAAGACGGCGCCCGCCCCCACTTACTTAGGCGAGGGGCGTTAGCATTCGCGCGAGGGAGCTTCCGGTGCGAGCCCCTCGGCCGATAGCAAAGACGCGCCCCGCCCCCACTTACTTAGGCGAGGGGCGTTAGCATTCGCGCGAGGGGAGCTTCCGGTGCGAGCCCCTCGGCCGATAGCAAAGACGCGCCCGCCCCCACTTACTTAGGCGAGGGGCGTTAGCATTCGCGCGAGGGAGCTTCCGGTGCGAGCCCCTCGGCCGATAGCAAAGACGCGCCCGCCCCTACTTACTTAGGTGAGGGGCGTTAGCATTCGCGCGAGGGAGCTTTCGGTGCGAGCCCCTCGGCCGATAGCAAAGACGCGCCCGCCCCCACTTACTTAGGCGAGGTGCGTTAGCATTCGCGCGAGGGAGCTTGTCAATTCGGTTGACGTAAATGTCTTTATGAACGCAACATGGGGGGCATACAATCGACTATGATTATGATATTGCTCGTATTGCTGTCCAGCCGCATGCACGGCATGGTTCATCTCCTATCTTTGGTTTGAGATGGGAAAGCCACTCGACAGTACTACCGCCTACAGTTACCGGATTGGTGACGATAGGTGGACGCGATGCCGATGACACGATCATAAAAGCGAAAGCGTAGCTCCTGATGCTTCCTACTCGCATTTTCGATACTAAGCTGACTACCTAGAACTAACATTTTGGAAGAGCCTCGTAGTTTAGGATGGGTGGGAGGCTTGCACTTTGTTGCCTATTTATACTGCCTTGCCCGTGGTACAGGACGACCGCATTTACTCACCTGGCTGTATTTGTGATCACTTGGTAGGTGAAAGGTTAATACAACATTTACGTTTTAGCGGCTGTAAATGCTTGCCAGCTGCCGTTTGTTTTGCCCTACTAGGGCTGATGAGCTTGGCCTCCGCTACCATTCTCCCCTTTCGGTGATGGGGGCTGGTTTTGCACAGCCCGCAAGCTTTCGTTCAGCCCTCGTTTTGTCGGAGGATCGGTTTGTTCATGGCCCGCAGGCCTTCGTTCCGCCCTCGCATTTTGTCGGAGGGTCGGCTTTTTCAAAGCCCGCAGGCTTTCGTTCCGCCCTCGCATTTTGTCGGAGGGTCGGTTTTTTTCATAGCCCGCAGGCTTTCGTCCCGCCCTCTCGTTTTGTCGGAGGGTCGTTGTTTTCATATAGCCCGCAGGCTTTCGTTCCGCCCTCTCGTTTTGTCGGAGGGTCGGTTTTCACATAGCCCGCAGGCTTTCGTTCCGCCCTCGCATTTTGTCGGAGGGTCGGTTTGTTTCATAGCCCGCAGGCTTTCGTCCCGCCCTCTCGTTTTGTCGGAGGGTCGGTGTTTTCATATAGCCCGCAGGCTTTCGTTCCGCCCTCTCGTTTTGTCGGAGGGTCGGTTTTCACATAGCCCGCAGGCTTTCGTTCCGCCCTCGCATTTTGTCGGAGGGTCGGTTTTTTTATAGCCCGCAGGCTTTCGTCCCGCCCTCTCGTTTTGTCGGAGGGTCGGTTTTTTTCATAGCCCGCAGGCTTTTGTTCCGCCCTCGCATTTTGTCGGAGGGTCGGTTTGTTTCATAGCCCGCAGGCTTTCGTTCCGCCCTCGCATTTTGTCGGAGGGTCGGTTTTTTTATAGCCCGCAGGCTTTCGAGATTGTCGTTGGATGGATGGGGTTTCTTTTGCCCTACCTCCTCGACATTCTCTTTTTATCACATTTTGTTGACGAATGTCTCAACCTTATGTTTGGTTGATTTCGTCTTCTACCGAGTCGCGCGACCTCTTTTTTTTTGGGGGGGGGGGAATTACGTCTACTTTAGTAATGTAGCGGTTACATCCGGCTGCCTCGTTAAAAAACCTCGCACCCCGATGAAGGGCTTCCCCGGCGAGGAAAAAGAGCGCAGCCGACCTTTGGTTACAAAAATGGTGAAAGAGAAAGAGAAATTACACCAAAGTTGAAAAAGGGATAAATCACGGGTAGAAACGGCGCAGATTGCTCGCGTTCCATGTGTGGGCTGATTCTTCGCCCTTGTCATTCATCAACCGGAATACACCTGGCGCTGCCATGCTTGCCACGACGAAAGGTCCTTGCCACTGCGATTGCAGCTTGCCTTGCTTGTCTGGCTGCCGAATGGTGACCAAGTCTCCAGGCTTGATGTCCTTTCGGACTATCGTCTTGTCTCTGTGATGCTTCGTTTCGGCGTGGTACTTCTCGAGGTTTTCTGCAGCCTGCGATCTTATTTCTTCGATAGTGTCGAGCTCGAGTTGTCTTTTCTCTTTGGTGTTTGGAGCCATTTCAGTTCGAAAGGAACCCAGCTTTACCTCTTCCGGGGTGACTGCTTCCTCACCGTAAAGCAATCGGAACGGAGTGAAGCCGGTAGCTCTGGATCGTGAAATATTGTGTCCCCATACAACTGTTGTTAGGGTGTTGGCCCACTTACCTTTCGGCGAATCATACAAGGTTTTTGATATTGCCGAAAAGATTAAACCATTCGCTCTCTCGACGGCCCCGTTTGCTTGCGGGTAGTTTACTGAGGCGAAATTAAGCTGGATGCTGAGCTCATCGCAGAAGCTCCTGAATTCGGCACAGTCAAACTTCTTCCCGTTGTCGCAGGTGATAGAGGAAGGAACGCCGAAACGGCAAACTATCCTCTGCCAGACGAACTTGGTTAAAGAGGTGGAAGTTATGCTTGCGAGGGCCTTTGCTTCCACCCACTTGGTGAAATACTCGAGGGCGACCGCTGCAAAACGCAGGTTGCCCGGAGCTGCTGGTAGCGGACCTACTATGTCGATGCCCCATCTCTGCAAGGGCCAAGTTGGCACTATCGGCGTGGTTTCATTTGCTGGGGCTTTCTGGTTTTTGGCGAACATCTGGCAACCTTTGCAACATTTGACCAGCTCTCTGGCGTCTGACGCGGCAGACGGCCAGTAGAAACCTTGCCTCATTGCTCTGTGTGCTATTTCGTGGGGCCCCCTGTGCGCTCCGCACATTCCGGCGTGCATTTCTTTGAGCAGCTGAATGCCTTCACGCTTGCTTATGCATTTCAGAAGAGGAGCTATTATCCCATTTTTGAACAATTGCTCTCCGATGATCGAGTAACCTTTCGCTCTACTGGCCATCCTTTCGGCATCCTTCCTGGACTCCGGCTCGTAAGTCTCGGCCAGATAAGCAAATATCTGCGACCTCCAGTCGTCACTGACGATAGCGTGTACCGAACTAGGATGATCTTCCTCCTCTTTCACTGCCTTGGCTGAAAGGACTTGATAAAACACGTCTGGTGGAAGTGGTAAATTTTGTGCTGCGGCTTTGGCCAGTTCGTCTGCCTCTGCGTTTTCGGCCCTTGGGATGTGACGCAGGGTGAAACCAGTGAAATACTTCTCCATTCTTCTGATTGCTGTCAGATACTTGGCTAACTCTGGCTCTCTTGCTGTGAAATCCTTTTCGGCATGACCAACAACGACTTGGGAATCCGACTTGACTATGCACCTTCTTGCTCCGATTGCTCGGAGATTTCGTAAACCTAGAAGCACGACCTCGTATTCGGCAGTGTTGTTGGTTGTGAGGAACTGCAGCCTCACGGCAAATCTGACCTTCGGTCCTCTAGGTGGCGTAGGGATCGCTGAGATTCCGGCTCCGGCCATTCCCCATGCGCCATCACAATTTACTGTCCACACAGGCTCTTCGAGTTCAAGCGTTGTGTCGAAAGCGGCGGGAGTCCAGTCTGCTATGAAATCCGCCAATGCCTGCGACTTGATTGCGGATCGGTGCTGGAAGTCGATCACGTATTCGTTCAACTCCGCCGCCCACTTGCCGATTCGGCCGATAGCTTCGTTGTTGCGGAACAGGGCTTCCAATGGCTGAGCCGAAAGTACTATGATGTGATGGGACTGAAAGTAGTGCTTCAGTTTTCTAGAGGCCATTACTACTGTGTAAGCTATCTTCTCCAGCTCTGAGTAGTTCAGTTTTGCACCCGAAAGGGCCTCGGAGACGAAATAGATTGGGAACTGCGTCATCCTGTTTTCATGCTCCTTCTCTTCCACCAGTACTGCGCTTACGGTGGTGTGCGATGCTGCGAGATACAGCAAGAGTGTCGCTTCCGGCGACGGTTTGGACAGCGTGGTCAGTTTTGTCAGATACTCCTTTAGTTGCTGAAAGGCCTGCCGCTGCTCTTCCCCCCAATCGAAAGGGTCAGAGCTACGCAGAGTTCGGAAAAAGGCAGCCCTCTTTCGGCGGACCTTGCGATGAATCTGTTCAAAGAAGCCAGTCTTCCTGTCAACTTTTGCACTTGCTTTCGGTTTGAGGGTGGTTGCATATTGATGATTGCCGCTATCTTGTCAGGGTTGGCTTCAATTCCCCTTGCCGATACTAGACAACCCAGGAGCTTGCCTTTCTTGATGCCGAAAATACACTTGTCAGGGTTGAGCTTCAGACCGCTCTTTCAGAGATTGCCGAAAGTGTCAAGCAAGTCCGCTTGATGATCTTCCTGTCTATCGCTCTTGACCACTATATCGTCGACGTAAGCCAACAAGTTTTTCTTTTGCTTTTGGCTTTCGAACACTTTGTCAGTCATCCTTGAGAAAGTAGGGCCAGCATTCCGCAGCCCTTCCGGCATTCGCCGATAGCAGTATGTACCTGTAGGGGTGATGAAACTGGTTTTCTCCTCGTCGTCGGGATGAAGCCAAATCTGGTGATAGCCTGAAAAACAATCTAGCAGGCTCATTATTTCACAGCCAGATGCAATGTCGACAAGCTTGTCGATACGAGGCAAAGGATACGGATCCTTCGGGCAGCATTTGTTGAGGTCAGTGAAATCGACGCACATTCGCCATTTTCCGTTCTTCTTTTTCACCAACATGACATTCGCCAGCCATTCGGGATACTGGACTGGTCGGATTACTCTCGCATCGAGTAATCTTTGTACTTCGGCTTTCGCCGCGTCTGCCCTTTCGTTTGACATTTTTCTCAGTTTTTGCTTTCTGGGCTTAGCGCCGCTTGCGATGTTCAAACTGTGTTGGGCGAGATCTCTGCTAACGCCTTGCAAGTCGCTTGCTGACCAAGCGAAAATGTAATCATTGCTCGCAAGGAAGGATGCCAAAGCGTTCCTTTCTTCTTCCGGCATGCTTGACCCAATATGCACGGCTCTTTCGGGCCTGGAGGCCGCGAGCGGGATTCTTATCGTTTCTTCGGCTGCCCCAACCTTGCATTCCGACGTGTTGACGATAGCGTGCTCTTCGGTGGTTGTTTGCAATTCGTCTTTGTTTGCCACCTCATTGATAAGGCTGTAGCCTGAGGTTGGTTTTCCCTCAATCCTTCTGGAAGCTTGCTGATCTCCATGTACGGCGATGATGCCGAAAGGGGATGGCATCTTCATGCATAGGTAGCTTTGCTTGATGATAACGTTGAACCTGTTGGTGAAACCTCTGCCGAAAATGGCAGTATACGGGTAGTCCATGTTTACTATGTCGAATGTTAGTGTCTCAGTGCGGACTCTTTCCCCTTCGGCGAAGGATACAGGGATCTGCTTTTTGCCGATAGCATCGATCTTTCTACCTCCGAACCCGTACAGTGAATTACCGGCGGGGTCCAAACTGCGTCTGTCGAATCCTATTGCCTCGAAAGCTTTTACGAACAAAATGTCTGCTGAGCTTCCGGTATCAATCAGAATGTTGTGCAAAGTGAAGCCGGCCACGTTGGCTGTGGCGACGAAAGCGTCGCAATGCGGGTAGTCGCGGACTTTGAAGTCGGACTCGTCGAAACATATCGGCGCTAGTGACCAAGCTGGCCTGTTTAGTGGAAGCCTTGGTGATACTGTCTGGACTCTTCGGTGGTAGTCCCTTCTAGCTCTCTTGCTTTCGTGCTCTAGGTTAGATCCGCCCGTGATGGCGAAAATGTGCCCTCTTGACGGAAGGATGTTGTTGATTGCGCTAGTTTCATTTTCCACCTCCTGCACCTGCTGGAAACCCAGCTGTGCTTGCTGCCCCTGAGGTTGGGTCTGAGCCGGAAGCGTTGGCGGCGGCGCTGGCTGACGCTGATAGTGCATAGGTGACGAAACTGCCACCGACTGTGGTGCGAAGACCGGGAGCTGGTAACTCTGATACGCCGGATTGTACCAATGCAAGTTTTGGGGATGCATGTACTGCGGGGGATGCATAGGTGTGCTCGCGTAATTGCTGCATGCTGCCACCACAGCTGACGGGTCTTGCGAATTGTGGAAAACGTGCTTCGAGCTTTCGGCGGAGGCTGACGTTTGATCCTTATCTTTCAGCTCTTTCGCCATTTTGCTGTATTTGCAATCCCGAGTGGTATGGCCGAAATTGCCGTCACAAATGACACAATATGGTGGCCTGGGTCCTCTTCCGCGGCCTCTACCGTCTCGGCCGCCGCGTCCTGTCCTTCCGCCGCGCCCTCCGCGGAACGGCTGATCGAATCCTCTTTGGGGATGAAAGTCGGGCATGTCGGGCCTCTCTGTGCCTGTTGCTGATTGCGTCGGTTCTTCTTGCAAATTGTTGATTGAACGAAATGGCCTAACAATCCTTTGATTCGGCACAGGCGGCGGGCGACTTGCTTTCGTCGCCTGCCTCTGCATCTGGCGGGCAGCCTTGCGTCGCCGAAAGTCATCATCCGACGTGGCGTACGCATTCATCACGTCAAACAGTTCCTTGACATCTTTCGGCGGCTCCCTGGACAGATGAGCGGCGCACTACCCAGTCCCCAAGCCTTCGATAGCTGCTGCGATCACCGCCGCTTCCGGCACATTCGGAGCTTGAGCTTTCAGCTGGATGAAACGTTTGAGGTACTCCGAAAGTGGCTCGTCGTCTTGCTGGGTGCAATTCATGAGGTCCCGCGTGGTCTTGACATCCGGTCGGAATCCTTGGAAAGTGGCCAGCAGCTCGGCTTTCAGCTGTGCCCATGAATAGATGGACAGTGGCTTGAGAGTGGTGTACCAATCGTGGGCCACGTCCTCGACTGCCAGGATGAGAGATTTTGCCAAAGCCTGATTGTCTCCTCCTGCTGAAAATACAGCCGTCTCATAGCTTGCCAAGAACTTGCGTGGGTTCGCTTTACCGTCGAAAGTCGGAATGCGGGGCTTGTAATTGAGTGGCCATGGGTGAGCTTGCAACTCCCTCGAGAGTGGAGAGGTTTCGTCGATGGCGTTGCCGAGAGCTGGCGGTTGCTCTCGCCTTGGTATGCATACGTTTTCGTGTGCTATCGGATTTGGGTCCGCCCCGGCCCTTTGCAGCTCCTGAATTTCCTTCTCGAGTTGCCTCCTCTGCGCCTCAGCTCGCCGAATAGCGTTGCGAGTCTCGTCCTCTCTTGCTTTCGCAGCCAACTGCTGCTGCAGCTGGTCTCTTTGCAACAACAGCCTCTCGATTTCCCTTGCTGCTGTGCCAGCGTCTTGATTGCTTGGGCATGTCTTGTGATTTCGTCATCGTCTTCATCCTCGTCCTCGAACTCGTCGTCGACGTGCCCATCCGGCGTGCGTTCTCTGCCCGAAATCCACTGATGCTGAGGCTGCACGTCCTGGCTCGTCGATGCTCCCGGCGGCGGCTGCGCTTCTATCGACAGAGCACCGCCGAAAGGTGGCGGCTCTGCGACTGTGTTTGGTGGAACCTGGCTAGCTGGGACTGAAACCGCGATGGTGCCGAAAGCATCCTTTCTCGCGGCGATCATCTCCGGATTGTCGGCCGCTTTCGGCGCTTTCCTTGGCGGCATGGTAAGCTCGGGCGACAACCACGGTGGGCGCCAATGTTGTTTCAGGACCGGGTCCTTGAAACAGCGGGTTGTCGCACGAACGAAAGCGCGAAGCGAAAGCTGAAAGCGAACAGGGAAGTGGAGAAGTGGTAGAAATGAACAGTGTTCCTCCTCCTCTCCCTTGGGAGGCTGGGGAGCTTTTTATATTAATCCAGATCAATTTGAAAGTACAGGAATGCCCTTCTAACCACTCTGTTGCAAATACAATGATGCCCTACGCAACTACTACATGGTCATACGCCGCCTTTCCCGGCACGAAGGGCATCATTGTAACTTCGCCCTCCGACGGGCTCAGCGTCCCCCGGCTCCTTTTCCTGACCGGTGGGCCCGCTCCCTTTGACTCAGGCTTCCGTCGACCTGCGAAAACCTATGAAAAACCAAAGTCATGAATGACGAAAGCTCCATCCCAATCCGGTCCTGCGGACCAAAGGCGAATGCGTGCTTCCGCGCGAATGCTTCCCTTCGCGCGAAAGCTCCGCCTTCCCTTGATCTGCAAGCCGAGATGCGTGCTTCTACGCGAATGCTTCCTTTCGCACCAAAGCTCCGTCCTACTTCGGTCCTGCGGACCGAAGGCGAATGCATGCTTCCGCGCGAATGCTTCCTTTCGCACGAAAGCTCCGCCTTCCCTTGATCTGCAGGCCGAGACGCCTGCTTCCGCGCGAATGCTTCCTTTCGCACAAACGCTCTGTCCTATTCTGGTCTTGCGGACCGAAACCAAAACGTGCTTTCGCGCGAATGCTTCCTTTCGCGCGAAACTTCCGTTATCTTTCGGTAAATGCGGGCCGGAGGCGCCTGCGGTCTGGGTGCCGCCCCAACATAGTCCAATAGGGTGCAAATGTGACTTGGACAAAGGCTATGTGATGATCCGATGATCAACACCTCAAGCAAGATATCAGAATCTCAGTAGAAGACCCTCAAGATCAAGCAAAGTCCAAGGCACAAGTATGGAACCAAGACGGCGCAAGAAATCGCGAAGAAACGAGAAGAAAGGGACATCGGACGCTGCCCACGCAAGCATCGGACGCTCCATTGGTAAACCCTAGCTCGTGTCAGCGCCAGCAGAGGCATCGAACGCTGAAGACCGAGGCATCAGACGCGACTGTGACACTGTGCAAACCTGCACAGCGAGCATCGGACGCTCCGGTGCTAACATCGGACGCTACAGGACCCTGCGTCCGATGACCATGCAGAGAGGTTCCAGAGAGGCTCTGTGAGCATCGGACGCGTCCGTTGATCAACCATCGGACGTTGATATAGCCGTTGCGACGCAGTGCCAGGCTGGCATCTAGCCGTTAAAGGAGCATCGGACGCGTCCGATGGCCGCGACTGCAGTGTCCGATGCTGCGCAGTCAGACCACCTTTGGTGCTCAACGGCTCTATTTGCTTGCGACTCTATAAATACCCCCATGGCCGGCCAAAACAAGTGAGTTGGAGCTCAAGGAAGTGTACCAAGTGTATAGACACATATTTAGTTGCTCTAGCCACCAAAGTGCTCAAGTGATATACTAGGTGATTAGTGTATGTACTTTGCGAAGTGCTTAAGCTAGTTAGACCACACTTTGCGCTTGCTCTAGGTGTTAGCTCTAGTGTTTAGTGAGGTTGAAAACCTCTCATCTACCGGTGCTTGCGCGCACCGTGGTTATACATCGGCGGGGCTTGTAGTCTTGTGAGATCACACCAACCGAGTTTGTGGTGTGGCCGCCTCCGTATACAAAAGGGAACAAGGCCCGCGGCGCTTCGGTCGGAAACTTGATAGTGAAGACGGCGGAGAGCATCCGGGAGAGGCTTTGCCACGAGTGGCTTAACCGGAGACCCACTTGCGCGTGGGGAAGACCGGAGCTATCCACGGAGTTACCCGACCGGGAGCTTGGCCCTTGCGAGGGATTCCTTGCGAGGGGCTCCAACGAGGACTAGGGGGAAGCTTGTGCGCTTCTCGATACCTCGGTAAAAATACCGGAGTCATCGACGGGAGTTTGCATCTCTATCACACTCTTTAGCTTCCGCATTTACATTGCTTCCTTGTTTACTTTACCTTTCCTAGCTTACTTTTGCTAGTTGATAGGTTTGGAAACTAGGTTGCATAACTCCTTTTGCGGTAGATATAGCAAACACACGTAGCAAAACCTTAGTTGCACTTTAGATAGTTTACTTTCTTGCATAGGTTTTGACTAGGTGGAAATTAGAGGCCTTAGTTTGGAGTAGAAGTTTTAAGTTGCCTAATTCACCCCCCTCTGAGGCGTCACGGTCCTTTCAATTTGCAGTGTGCTCCGGAGGAAAGGCGTTTCCTTGGCCTTATATTCGGTCGTGTTTGTGTGCCGGAGGCTGAGCTTCTCCTCGCAAACCAACCTATGGCTGATATTTTAGATGATGTTGATGTCAAACTGGCGGAGTTGATGCTGTTGAACCGCTCAGCCCGGCGAAGGGCTAGTTGTAACATGGACTGCCTTAATGGTCGAATTGATGAGCTTGAGAAAGAGAATGAAAAACTTTGCCGCAATTTGGAAAGCAAAGAGATTGAAGCTAAGAGTGCGATGGAGAAAGCTACGAAGTCCTGAGAGGAAGCTGTAGAGTTGGCGAAGCGTAACGCGGACTAGGTTGCGGCAAACAAGGACAAGGACAAAGCATTGGCGTCGGCAGAGGACCAAATTGGTAATCTGACTGGGTCGTGGCGTGCGAGCATGGAAAAGGTTAAGTGTAAGCTTGATGGTTGTTTAACCAAGGCCGGTGGTTCTGCCGCAAAGTCGATTCCTGCTGCTGCTAACGCGGAGGTTTGTGGGGACTGGCTCTGCGCTGAGCTTGACGTGTTCAGCTCGTTGGTCGAGAACGCGGCTGACTTCGGTGGTTATGCTGGGGCCTTGGCTATGGCTAGTACGCTTCGTTAGGCTGATTGTGAGCATCTTTGCAATATTAAACGGCTGAGCCATGTTTTCCCGACCGTCGAGGAAGTGTGAGCTCTAAAGGTTGACGACGCTGAAGTTCGCAACTGTGCGATGCGCTTTTTGCGCAGGTTTTGGATAGCTGGCGGGGGTCGGGCCCTAGCTTTTGAGGAGGCGCCGAAGCAACCCGTCAGGTACGAGAGGCGCGAGACTTATTTTTTTTAAGCTTGTTGGTCGTTTATGATGGTCTTGTTTGAAGTTGTTAAAACTTTTCGGTGGTGTATGATTTTTGTAGGCCCGAAAGGAGGCGCTACCCTCGCCGTCGGTGAACGAAGATGTTCCGGGGTGCTCTCATGATGCACCGGTGCAGAGCTCTCTGGAGGCTCCACCGGTTGAAGCGGCTCCCTCGGTCGAACAAGTTTTAGCTACTATTGAAAGTGCTGTCGAAGAAATGGGTGCGGTCGAAGCAACTACTGCTGACCAATCTAAGACGGAGGCTGCTGCAACTGGCGAGGTGGAAGCAGAGCGCCAAGAGGATCCCGAGCAGGTGTGAGATACGAGGAACAATTGAAAAAGGGGCATTTTGTAATATTTTGCGAGGGGAAGATGTTGCTGTGAAACACTGAGATTTTGTTTGGCTATTTGACAATGCAGGTTCCTGATGGAACCGTGCTTGCGGTGTTTGATGTGACGCCTCTCACGTTAAATTATCAAGATACTTTTATAACTGGTGAATCATGGGCTCGGGCAAAGCTGAAACATCTTTCGCTGTCTTTCGAACGTTTTTGGTGGTCAAAGGTGCGAAGGTACGATTTAAAGAATAGCAGATCGAGTTGTTTTTGGTGTGACGCGGATTACACGGATCGGCAAGCCACGCGTTTTTTGATTGGTTCTTCTTCACAGCCTGTTGTTGATGATGACATCGATTACGATACGGCACTTGATTTTTTGTTTGGGCGTAGCGAACTTGAACTGGGTCCAGACGGTTCACTTGTAATTCCGAAGGAGGAGCCTTTAGAGAGCAGTGACGTAGCTCGTTGTTGACACTGGTTATCTATCAAAAATTAAAGGATAAATAAATATTAAAAGGGCATGAATTCAATCACCAACAAAGGTTTAGGGTTTTAATTGACAATATTCCACGAGTTTTGGTGAATTGTGGTTCTGCAGGGACTAAACCAGGAAACCAGCGCTGATTGCTTCCCCTAGAAGGAAACCGACGGGAGATAACGCAACTGCCACGTCAGGAAAATTCTAGAAGACTCCAGGGGACACCAGAAGACACCAGGAGGTCGACCACCATGAGAGGCTGAAAGGTGGGACCGATCGGTCCCACCCTATGACCGGTCGGTCACCCACTGGGCCCGCTGGCTTCCGTCTTCTGCAAGCTTTCTCCACCGACCTCTAGGACTCATCTCGGCCGTACCTAAAGTCGGTTTGATCTAACGGCTGCGGTTGATCCCTCAGGGCTATATAAACAGGCCCCCAGACCCCAGGGCAGATCAAGTCCCTCTTCATAAAAGACTATGCCTCATTCAGAAACCCTAGAAGAGACTTCAAGAGCCAGCTATCAAGTAGAAGACTAGTTACCCCTCTAGTTTAGATGTAGAACCTAGTCTTATACTAGAACTAGAAGAGAGAGAGAGAGGAAGAGATCAAGAAGGAGCTCCAGCCTGTCGGATCAACTTCTTCATCTTGTACCTGCAGATTCAAGTTTATCTTCAACTTGCTTCAGCGATTGTTTTGGTAATCAACGTCTATATTTAAGTTTGAGCCATTGTTCTTATTATTCTTAAGGTTTGTGACTCTCTTTTGAGTACTTTAATTCTAGTCATTCTAGAGTTAGAGTAGTTGGATGGTGTAAGCGTGGTGCTTAGACTTGATAGCTCATAAATGCCTCCTATAACGCCGGTAGTAGTGGTTGTTCGCAAGGGTGACTCTTATAGCCTTTTTGATTCTTCTATAGTCCACTTACCCGTGTGTAGGCTCGGTAGGATTATACATTTGCATAAAAGACTCATAGTCTGTTTGTGACCTTTTATGGCAACTTCCCCACTAAGAATAATATAAACATATCACTCTTGAATTAGAATTAGACAGCCTTAGTGCTCCCCTCTATACTTCTAGCTTCTCTGTCCTTGTTAGCTACTCAGGTGTTAGACTTTAAGACTTAACACTATCCGTTCCTTTGGGTTCGATATTAAAACTGGGTTATTCCGGTGAAGTGCTACATCGGTAGATTTTATCTGTGCGCTTGCGGATAAAGTAGAGTGTGCGTTAATTTATACCAACAAGCATTTCTGGCGCTGTTGCCGGGGATAGAGTTTATCTCTACTCTTGGTAGCGACGTTAGTAAGTGTCAACAAGCATTTCTGGCGCCGTTGCCGAGGAACGGTAGATCAACTTAGTCTTAGTTTAATCTTGTAATCATACTTTTATCTTTTCCTTTTTGTCCCAGTCTATTCATTATTTTTGTTTTCATTCTTATGAATGTTGTTTTTGAATTCCACTCTTATCTATCACTACCCCATGAGCAAGCTATAACTAGTAGAATCCTTATACCCCATCATAATACCTGGTTATGAGCTATGCCTATCTTTCTGCTGCACTGTCCTTGTAATGAGCATAGAAATATAATTATGAAAATATTCCTTCGGGTATTCTTGTCACTAACCTTCCCAGGTCTGAAGCAGAAAAGAACGAAGGAACAACAAACACAAGGTATGTCCCACCAATCATCATGCAACATTGAATTACATTCATCCAATCTTGATTTATGCAAAATCCAAGCTTGGGGAATAGACTTTCTAAGAATATTTCTTGCCATGTTGCTATGTTGGTTGTCCCTACCTTTAAGATATGCTCATACACTAATCATGCTCTTTCATCATCATCTGAATAAATCTCTATAGTACTTTCATGCTACCCTCATTCACTATATTATATGTTTAGGTTTGGAGTACTTTCATACATCTCTTAAATTAAGCATGGTGCCTAGTTTAGGAGTAGTGATCCTGCTTTCAAAGGCTTTTAATTTAAGCAATTAAGTTAAAATGCCTTCCTAGATCAAATTAGACGTGGTGTCTAGGTTGATTTTTGAGCCGACAGTATGCTATAGTGGATGTTGGATATTTTGTTGGACTAACCCCTGCAGGCAAACTTTCAACATCAATTTGGGAAAGTCCGGAGATGAGCTCACACTGGAGATGAAGCAAGGCGTACAATGAACTTCAACAACTATTGCACAATGAAGACTCAGCTCATTCATCATGGATGAAAGAACTGTGAGTATCAAAGTTTATTTATTATGTCTTCTACTGCAAGTTATCTTTTGCCTTGAATCATGTTAAAGTGCAGCCAACACATAAAATACTAGTCTATGCTAAAACAATCCTAAAAACATCTTTTTATTAGCATAGATGCAAAATACATAAGTTATGGATAATAACCCATGTTTCAAATTCTTGCAATCCTTCGGGTATATATCCACTAACGTTAGGCAGGAGAGAGATTTTGTTCATCCATGGTTTGGTCTGAACATTGAAGATCCAAAACTCAAGCCATAAACACACAAACCTACTCTCAGATCACAAATGGTGCTAGCCTAGCTTTGAGTCTTGCTTGGGCGCTGATGACAAACAGGATGCAACTTACCTCGTATGAGACAACCTATGCCTGCAACCATCATTGACCAAGACATCAAGACAAGAAGTGGGGAGTTATCTTCTTTTTAAGAGCTAGCTTGGGAGACAAGATGGTACGACTACAACAATAGTAAGATCTACAAGTCAAACACATGAACATGTTGTTGGGAGTCCATATACATCACAAGCCAGCCTGGGAGGAGAGACAATTCCGTTATCTAGATGTGTTTCACAATCAAAGGGGGGAAGGAGAAAACCAGCTTCAAGACATATTGATCTCCTACCTGTCACTTTGATCAGTACAAACCACTAGATGTTGTCCCAGTCGAGAAGAAGAATATGATCCACCACTCATTCTTGGAAGATTGTTCTTGAACACCATCAATGTTATCATCTTTGCCAGACCTGGAGAAGTCAACTTTTGGATCTTTCGCTGCATCTTCAACATCTACATCACTTATGAGCAGCCAAAGAGAACCAAGAGAAGACGTCGAAGGGAGAACCAACTGCCAAGAATTGAGGAGGGCATCATGAAGGATGAAGCCACTGCACCACAAGAGTTAGAAGATGGAGAGATAGTACCTGAGCTAGCAAATCAAGAAAAACAACCGATAAGATCTCCATCATCTAGACACTGTTGAGAGAACAAGTCTCGGTTGTGACATTAAAAGACAAAGACTCTCATGGAGGCACTTGAGTAGTAGCTCTAAATTCAAGTCTCTTGTCAACCCAATAATTAAAGGGAAAATAAGAAAGTTTGACAAGAGAAGAATGTGGAACTGTCCCGACATCCTCATAGTACAGAATTAATACAAGAAAGAGAGAGGATCCAAGTCAGCATACTCGATGAACAATGCGCCTTCATTGATAAGTTGACACACGAGAAGGAAGGTCGATACCTCTAAAGATGATTCCACTATGATCTTCCTCCTCTCAATCACACTGTGAGACAAACAAGAGAAGACAAGCCAGCTAGATAAGAGAAGCTTCCACAAGATGGTTTGACACATCACTCTTCAATAACATTTCAAGGTAAGTAACCATCACTTTAAAAGCATCTTCTTGATTCTAGTATAAACATAAATAAAGAACTAAACATGTTTAAGTTGCACCTCACTTGATCGAACGAACCTAATCAACTCAACATATTCAGTCCTTTGATCTTTGTTCCTAGCTTTACTCTCTTGAATCTCACTAATTTAACTAAATGAGCTAAAATGTTGTGCATCTCACCTTTGGAAGATGATATATCTCAATCATGAAAATATCAACACTTTATGCATAGATTATCCTTCCTTGGGTTAAGTAATTTGATATGTTAAATATTTTAAGATGCTAAGTTCATGCTCATCCTCTGATCCTATCACTCATGTTAAGATTGAATAGAACACATAAACAAAAAGTTTGTCTTGTGCAATGTGCCTAAGGTTAGAGAGGAATAAACAAAACTTTTGTTCTATTGGTGTTTTTCCACCACACAGAGCCCATGCACTTGATCTCTACCTTGTCTTTATGAGCATGATACACTCTTGAGCAAACAGGGCGAAGTTTGTCAACTCCTAAATTCTACAAAGTGAAGATCCTAGATCTACAAGAACATGAACACTGAGCAAGATGCTGCCAGCTTCCATAATTAACGCTTCATTTCAAACTGCTGGATGAACGAAGAACAAGAGTGACACCATATCAAGAGGCATAAACAAGAAGGAATGATGGAAGACGTCGTAGTCAAAATTAGAGGTCATGAAGTCCCCATAGACTTCTTGATCTTCGACATAGGAGAAAACGATGATGTCCACCTCATCCTAGGAAGACCATTCCTCTACGCTATAAGTGCAATCATTTACAAGAGGAAATCCATTTTCACTTTCCTGGAGAAAAGGTACGATGCTACTTCATCAACTGCATACCCAATGAAGCACCCAAGAAGAACAGAAGTGAATGAAACCACTCTCCACACCAAGGAAGACAAACTATCAAGAATAGAGAGGCCAATCATGACGAAGAAGCTATCGACACTGTCCTAGAAAAGAAAGAAAGAAGAAAAACCTCAAGACAGTGAACTACAGGAA
Organism: Coix lacryma-jobi var. lacryma-jobi; assembly: GCA_009763385.1. Classification (NCBI taxonomy): domain Eukaryota; kingdom Viridiplantae; phylum Streptophyta; class Magnoliopsida; order Poales; family Poaceae; genus Coix; species Coix lacryma-jobi. The sequence continues at coordinate 52,776,666 of CM019822.1, read as the reverse complement.
GTGAAGACTCAGACCAAGAAAGTATGGGAGACCATGTCTGCACCTAAGAGGTACAATCAATAACAACTTTCCAAACGTCTGACATACCTTGGGAGGTCTGAACCAAGGGAAGGTCCGGTTCGTCGGACCTAAATATCCGAACCTTCGCCAAAAGGTAAAAATCGGTAGCTATCCTCATATTTATTTTCCTGCATATTTCTCATATTTAATTCTTAGTTATTTATTGCATCATCATATTTAACCATTGCATCATCATATTTAATTCACAAATATTTTAATTTCTGCATTGCATTAGAAAAGAAAGAAAATATTGCATTTGTTACACCACATCATAAACCATGAAGCCCCATGTGAATAATTCTATGTTGTGTAAAACCCACAGGAATGTTCACCGTGGTGGCATAAAAAAATATAATAATAATAATAAATAAAAATAAGCATTTATCATGTGTATTTTCTCTTGCATCATAAAAATATAAAATACAAAAATATTGAAAAAGAGATCTTACTGAAATTCTAGACAACTAAGGCTTAAGTGGCCAACCACTAACGCTTAATCTGTTCCACAAGTTTTGTTGTCTATTTGAGTTTCACAGGATTTGAAAGGCCAAGAAAAGCTAACTAGCAAGTGAATGCTCCATCCACTGTTGGAGCACTGTCTCAACAAAAATCAACATCAACCAAAGCTCTAATAGAGGAAGGACATATCCACTGCCAGTCTGCTCCATTGGAAGATCAAACGACTACGTCAACATTCAGCTTGGGGGAAGGCACCCCATGTATCCCCGTATGTATCTTTATCCTCTTAAGTTTTTCATTCTATAAACAGATTCAAACACCAAAATATGTGAGCACATGAAGGTTCACCCTTAAAAAGAAAAACAAAAAAATATGTGGGCACATGAAGGCTCACCATTAATTAAAAAAAAGAGACAAGAATATATGAGCACATGAAGGCTCAACACTATTAAGGGAAACAGTTTGGCGGAGACGCACCCTCGTTATCTTCGCGATTCAGGTATATCTTTATTATTATTACTACTACTATTATTATTGGCTTTTATATTATATCTTAAAGTGTGTTAGACTAAATAAATAAAATAGTGTGTCTAGTTTGTTTTAAGAAGTTGATAACTAAAGAAGAACCCTCTCTCTAATCTTTTGCATGGAAATGATGAATAGTTGCTCTATCTAATTTCTTTCAAGTACCTAGCCTTCAAAGCATGAGTTCTCCTAATTAATAATGATGCCTTAAAATAAACTTAAATACATGGATGGCAAATACTTAATCTAAGGTCTAAGTAATTGGGATATGAAAATGACTAATAATTGCATTGAGTTAATTAAGCTTTGTGACCCTGTGAGATGTTATCTTGCCTTTGAATTGAGATCACTTACACATTTCATCCATCTTCCGCATAAATGCTCATAATTATCTGTTGCTACCCTCTCAGATGTTTGTTGGAAACATGTGGCTATGAAAAAAAGAGAAAGAAAAAAGGGAAAAAAGAGATCTGAGGAAATAAAAAGGAACAAGTGTCCGAAACCTCAAAAAGATAGATCCCGAGGAAATAAAAAGGGACAAGTGTCCGGAACCTCGAAGAAAAAAGAAAAAAAATGTCAGAAAAAATGGGCACGTGCCCGATAGTAGAATTAGCCTAATAGTCATATGTCTCTGATAGACAGAAGAGAGTGAATATATTCAAAAGAGCATCCAACTCCATTTTTCCATACACATGCACTTCTTGATTCATTGGTTGGTTGACTTTGTCTTTGGATCCATTGTTTAATTTGACAACATATGTATTAATGCTTTTGAAAATTAATTAAAACTCCGGGATAAAGGTGAAGTGAAAGAACTAGAGACATAGTGCTTGATTTGATCGTTCAATCTCTCAATTATTTAAGATCTAAGGTAAGAGTAATAAGCCCCATGAAGAATAACATGATATGTTTTGGAGAATTTAAGTTTGAGCCACTGTTCTTATTATTCTTAAGGTTTGTGACTCTCTTTTGAGTACTTTAATTCTAGTCATTCTAGAGTTAGAGTAGTTGGATGGTGTAAGCGTGGTGCTTAGACTTGATAGCTCATAAATGCCTCCTATAACGCCGGTAGTGGTTTGTTCGCAAGGGTGACTCTTATAGCCTTGTTGATTCTTCTATAGTCCACTTACCCATGTGTAGGTTCGGTAGGATTATACATTTGCATAAAAGACTCATACTCTGTTTGTGACCTTTTATGGCAACTTCCCCACTAAGAATAATATAAACATATCACTCTTGAATTACAATTAGACAGCCTTAGTGCTCCCCTCTATACTTCTAGCTTCTCCGTCCTTGTTAGCTACTCAGGGGTTAGACTTTAAGACTTAACACTATCCGTTCCTTTGGGTTCGATATTAAAACTGGGTTATTCCGGTGAAGTGCTACATCGGTAGATTTTATCTGTGCGATTGCGGATAAAGTAGAGTGTGCGTTAATTTATACCAACAAACATTTCTGGCGCCGTTGCCGGGGATAGAGTTTATCTCTACTCTTGGTAGCGACGTTAGTAAGTGTCAACACTCGTCGATATATGTATAGGGCGAGGGTGTTGCCCGGGGAGCTGCCAATTGTGCCTGCGGCTCCTTTACTGTGGGGACCTATTGTCCCGATAAAGACGAGGTTTGAAGTTAAAAATGAGGGTTGTAATGATGTAGTGTCAATTGAAGATGGTGGGGATTCCTTGTATATGTGAAAGAGTTGTAAGATTGTTTAATTCCGTTGTGGCTCGTTTTTGGAGATTGTCAAAGAATGACTTTTGACACTCACTGTCTTTCTGGCGAAGCTCGCTTTTAACGTTTATGTAAGGTGCTTTGGAAAACAGCGGCGCCCCCTTTCCTTTTTGTGAGGCTCGCTTGATGTTTATGTAAGGTGTTTATGAAAACAACGACGCCCCCTTTCCATTTAGCGAGGCTTGCTTGATGTTTATGCAAGGTGTTTATGAAAACAACGACGCCCCCTTTCCTTTTAGCGAGGCTCGCTTAATGTTTATGTAAGGTGTTTTGGATAACAGCGACGCCCCCTTTCCTTTTAGCGAGGCTCGCTTATGATGTTTATGTAAGGTGTTTTGGAAAACAGCGACGCCCCCTTTCCTTTTAGCGAGGCTCGCTTATGATGTTTATGTAAGGTGTTTAGGAAAACAACGATGCCCCCTTTCCTTTTAGCGAGGCTCGCTTATCGTTATGTAAGGTGTTTAGGAAAACAGCGATGTCCTCTTTCCTTTTAGCGAGGCTCGCTTATGATGTTTATAAAAAGAGATTGGATAACAAGTATGTGATCACGCTCCTCTCCTTGTTTGCGTTGGAGGTCACGTTTGTCTTGCAAGCCCCTGGCGTTTTTGCTAGGGTACTTGATTTTTTGTGACTTCGCGCCTCCCCTTATCTAAGGTGGAGTTTGCTTTGCAAGCCCCTGGCGTTTTGCGAGGGTGCTTGACTCTTTGGGACTTCGCGCCTCCCTTTGCCTAAGGTGGAGGTGAAGTTTGCTTTGCAAGCCCCTGGCATTTTGCGAGGGTGCTTGACTTTTTGGGACTTCGCGCCTCCCCTTGTCTAAGGTGGAGTTTGCTTTGCAAGCCCCTGGCGTTTTGCGAGGGTGCTTGACTCTTTGGGACTTCGTGCCTCCCCTTGCCTAAGGTGGAGGTGAAGTTTGCTTTGCAAGCCCCTGGCGTTTTGCGAGGGTGCTTGACTTTTTGGGACTTCGCGCCTCCCCTTGTCTAAGGTGGAGGTGAAGTTTGCTTTGCAAGCCCCTAGCATTTTGCGAGGGTGCTTGACTCTTTGGGACTTCAGGCCTCCCCTTGCCTAAGGTGGAGGTGAAGTTTGCTTTGCAAGCCCCTGGCGTTTTGCGAGGGTGCTTGACTTTTTGGGACTTCGTGCCTCCCCTTGTCTAAGGTGGAGGTGATGTTTGCTTTGCAAGCCCCTGGCGTTTTGCGAGGGTGCTTGACTTTTTGGGACTTCGCGTCTCCCCTTGTCTAAGGTGGAGGTGAAGTTTGCATTGCAAGTTTGTTTCGAAATGTTTGTGTTTTGAAGCAATCTTCGGGGGTATTCATCGATTGTAAGCGCTCTTGAATAAGAGTTGCTTTTATCGATGTTTATTGAAAAAAAGAAAACTTTAGAATTTTGATTTTTGGGGGTTGTTGCTTGTATTAAGGATTTGGATGCTCCCTCGTTAAAAAACCTTACGCCCCTTCGTAAGGAAAAAGAGTGCAACTCCTTTGTTTTTGTTACAAACATGGTACTGAAAAAGACAAAAGAGAAAAGGCAAATTACATGATGCGAGAGCTCGCTAAGGCTCCGCTATGGGAAGAATTTGCGAAGGTCATCAACATTCCAAGAATGTGTCAGGTTGTTTCCTTCGCTGTTAGAGAGGTGATAGGATCCAGGGCGGTTGCATTCTGTTATCAAGTATGGTCCTGTCCATTTTGGCTGAAATTTTCCCACCATATTGGCGTTTTGTTTCCGAATGAGGACGAGGTCACCCTTCTTCAAGTCTTTAATCCTCACTTTTTTGTCTCTCCATTTTTTGGTTTCCTCTTGATACTTGCGAAGGTTGTGCACTGCGCTGCATCTTGCCTCCTCGAGCAAATCTTTGACTAGCAGCTGGTTTTGTTTGTCTGATTCGAGGGTTGTTCTTGGAGAGCCATATTTCAATTCTTCTGGCAATACAGCTTCTTCTCCAAAGAGGAGCCTAAAAGGTGTGAACTTGGTTGCTCTGCATTTCGAAGTGTTATGGGACCAGGTGACCGAGGTTAGCTCTTCTGCCCACTTTCTCTTGGGCCTGCCTTGGAGTTTTTTGGATATCGCTTGAAAAATGGTGGCATTAGCTCTTTCGACGAGGCCGTTCGATCGAGGATGCCAGACTGAGGCAAAACACAAGGCAGTACCAATTTAAGCACAGAATTCCTTGAAGACTTCGCTATCAAACTGAGTACCGTTGTCGACGGTAAGGTGTTTGGGAACTCCGAATAGACAAACTATTTGCTGCCAGAAAAACTTTTTCACGGCTAGAGAAGTGATGGAAGCCAATGGTCTTGTTTCAATCCACTTCGTGAAGTATTCCATAGCTACCACTGCGTAGCGAAGGTTTCCTGGAGCTGTTGGTAATGGACCGACGAGGTCCATTGCCCATCTTTGTAAGGGCCATGTTGGGCATATCAGAGTTGTTGGGGCACCTGAGGCATTTTGTGTTTTTGCTGTTAGTTGGCATCCCTTACAATGCTTGACAATCTCTTCTGCGTCTCGTAATGCTGTTGGCCAAAAGAAACCTTGACGAAAAGCTTTTCCGACTAGCACCCTCGGGCCATTATGAGAACCGCAGATACCTCCATGAATGAGTTTGAGTATGTCCTTTCCTTGATTCTGCGACACGCATTTTAGCCATGGGGAGGTCACCGAGGCTTTCAACAAAGTGTTGTCCATTATTTTGTATCCTCGAGCTCTTTGTCTGAGCCTGTTTTCTTCTTCTTTGGAAATAGGCTCGTGCAACCCGTTGATATAGGCCATGATTGGGGCTCTCCAGTCTTCGTTCTGAATTGCATTGATCAGCTTCCCTGTTTTTTTAGAGGCTTCGATGGCTGATGGTGTTGCTACTTCATAAAAAACGTCTGGGGGCAACTGTAGTTATTGTGCTGCTACTTTGGCCAGATTGGCTGCCTCGCTGTTCTCAGACCTAGGTATTGCTTTCACCGTTATGCCGAGGAAGAAAGATTCTAACCTTCGGACATATTGTAAGTACTTTTGCAGCTCTGGATCTTTTGCTTTGTAATTTTTCTCGATATGACCCGCAATGACTTGGGAGTCAGTGTTGATGACCGCCCTTTGAACTGATAATGCTCGAAGCCTTGAAAGTGCCAGCAACACAGCTTCGTATTCTGCGGAGTTATTTGTGCACTTGAAGTCGAGTCTTTTTGCATATCGTAGCTTCGACCCAGATGGCGAAACTAAGATGGCCGAGGCTCCTGCTCCAGCAGCTCCCCAGGCTCCATCGACATACACTGTCCAAAACAAATATGTTTTGACTCCTTCTCTGTGAGGGTCTGGAGTCCATTCGGCTATGAAATCTGCCAAAGCCTGCGATTTGATCGCTGTTCTTCCTACGAAGGTTATGTTGTAACTATTCAATTCAACTGCCCATTTTGCTATTCTGCCGATTGCTTCATTGTTCTTGAAAATGTTTTCGAGCGAGTAAGCTGATGGTATTTGGATTTCATGTGCCTGGGAGTAATGTTTAAGCTTTCTTGAAGCCATGACCACAGTATACGCTATTTTTTTCGAGCTCTGAATAGTTTCGCTTGGGACCCTTGTGGGTTTCTGACACATAGTAGATTGGTGCCTGCCTGGTTTTGCTGTTTTCGTGCAGTTCTTTGATCAGCACTGCGCTGGCTGCATGAGGTGAAGCTGCGACGTACAGTAGTAGCAGGTCCCCTTTGCTATGGCTGGTTAAGACAGTCAAGTTGGTGAGATACTTTTTTAAATCGTCGAAAGCTTTCTGCTGTCGAGGTCCCCAATTAAATGGAGCAGTGCTTCTCAAAGTTTCAAGAAGGGTAACCCTCGCTTAGCTGATCTGGAGATGAATCTGCTGAGTGCTGCTAAGCGCCCTGACAATCGCTGAGCTGCTTTTTTGGTTGTCGGTGGTTCCATGTTGACGATTGCATCAATTTTTTCAGGGTTGGCTTCGATTCCCCTTGCTGAGACGATACAACCTAGCAGTTTTCCTTCGCTGACTCCGAAAACACATTTTTCGGGGTTTAGATTCAATCCGGCTGACCGAAGGTTATTGAACACTCTTGCCAAGTCTGATACGTGATTTTCTTTTTGTTCGCTTTGAAACGATCAGTCATTGACGTAGGCGGAGATGGCATGTTCATCTTTGAAAACCTTGGATGTCATGCGAGCGAAGGTAGACCCTGCGTTTCTTAAGCCCTCTGCCATTCTTCTTCGAAAGCAAAAAGTACCCGAGGGGGTGATAAAGCTTGTTTTTTCTCTCGTCGTCTTCGTTCATCCAAATTTGATGGTACCCTGAGAAACAGTCAAGGAGAGAAAGTATCTGACATCCGGTTGCTCTGTCCACCAAGGTGCTTATGTTTGGTAGGGGAAAATCATCCTTCGGGCAGGCTTTGTTTAAGCAAGTGAAATCCACACACATTCTCCATTTTTTGTTCTTTTTCTGGACTAGGACCACATTTGAGAGCCATGTTGGGTACTTGACAGGGCGGATGACCCCTGCGTCCAGGAGTCTTTTTACTTCTACCCCCGCCGCCTCTTTTCTTTCTTCTGACATTTTGCGGAGCTTTTGCTTGACTGGACGATACCCTTGTTTTATGTTCAGGCTGTGCTCAATCAAGGATCTGTTCACTCCCTTGAGGTCTTCCGCAGACCAAGCGAAGGTGTCAGAGTTTTCTTTGAGGAAACGGACGAGGTTGTTCTCTGATTGGGGGTCTAAGTGGGCTGAGATGATTACTTTTCTTTTAGAGTTACCCTCGAAGAGTTGAACTTGTTTGGTTTCTTCTTTGGATGATGCTCTTATTTGGTCACAGTGTGCTTCACCTTCGCTCCCGAGGTTTATTGTTTGAGGCTTTGTTAGATTGTGGACATTGCGTTGCCCAGGTGCTATTGTTCCCTCAGCGGCTCTTGCAACGTCTTGATCTCCGTACACTGCAACGACCCCCTTCGGAGCAGGAAGTTTCATGCAGAGGTACGCAGGGTGGATGACCGCATTGAAAACATTGGTAATCCCTTGGCCAAAAATTGTATTGTAAGGATAAAACATGTTAACCACATCGAAGGTTATATGTTCTGTTCTGTAGTTTATTTGGTCTCCAAAGGTTACAGGCAAAGAAATTTTTCCGATTGCTCTTACTTGCTGACCGCCGAAACTGTATAGGGGATTGCCAGCAGGTAGCAGGAGGTTTCTGTCCAGCTTCATGCTGTCGAAGGTTGAGGCGAACAAAATGTCCGCGGAGCTTCCTGTGTCAACCAGAATTTTGGTGACTATCCATCCTACAAGATTGGTTTCGATTACCATGGCGTCGGTGTGAGGGTAATCTATTAACTTCATTTCACCAGAATCGAAGGTTATTGGGATATGGGACCATCGCCCAAATTTGTGTGGTCCCTCGATAGCTACATGGTGCACTCTTCTGGCATGTTCTTTCCTTTCCCTTTTGTTGCCATGATCTTCATTGGAGCCCCCAGTGATGGCAAGGATTACACCGAAGGTTGATGTTGGGTTGTTGATAGTTGTTTGGGTTTGGGATTCGGCTTTGACAGGCTGGGGGGCTGGCAAAGCTGGTATTGGGGGCGGTGGTTGTAAAGCGTTGCTTGCTTGCTGGTTGGTTTGGGTTTGAGGGGTTGCTGGGAATGAAACGGTGTATGGTGTGTTTTGGCGTTGAGGAATGGTGGTTGGATGGTATGGGGTATGATTGTAGTGGAGGTGATTTGCGTAGAAAGGTTGGTGCGAGGGTAGGCCATAGTTTATTGGGGTGTACTGGTATGGAGGATGGGTTGGGTTGAAACTTGACTTTCTAGTGTGGTTGATGGTTCGGTTTTCTGCCGATGCGGCTCTTTTTGGATTCTTGGTATTCTTTTCCCTTGGCGAAGCACTCGCATTGTTTGGTGGTGTGACCTTTTCCTGGACCACAAAAATGGCAATACATTTTCGCGGGGTCCTTCTGTTGGTTTCTTTGGTCAGGCGGAGGTGGGAATCCTTGCGAATTTTGGTTGCCCGAAGGTTGAGTGCCCCTTCTTTGGTCTTCGAGTGGGCCTGCCTTGTTGATTGCGCCAATGTTACGTTGATCTTGGCGAAGGTTGTTTTGTCTCATTTGGGGTCTTGATTGTGGTTTTTGCTGTGCCCTTCGAGCATCGGACTTCGCCCTGAAGTCCATGTCCGCTCTACAGTATCTTTCCATTGTCTCGTGTAGTTCTTCGATCGTATTTGCCGGCTTCCTGGCAAACTTCGAGGAGGAGAGGCCTGGGTGCAGACCGCTTACGGCTGCGAGGATTACGGCTTCGTCAGATATCCCCGGAGTTCTTGCTCTAATTTGGATGAAGCTTTGCTAGTAATCTTGCAGTAGTTCACGCTCTTCTTGTTTACAGTTGAACAACTCGATAGGGTTTGATGGGGCTGCTGTGATACCCTTAAAGTTTGTGCAGAGCCTGTGTCTAAGGTTGGCCCAGGAATCCACAGTTCTGGGGCGTAGGTTGCTGTACCATGTCTGCGCGATGTCACAAAGGATGATTATGAAGGACTTCACCATTGTTGATTCATCTCCCCCTGCTGCAGCAACTGCTGCTTCATAGCTCATTATGAACTGGCAAGGGTCAGAGAGTCCATCATAACGGGGCAAATTTTGTGGATTGTAGCACGGTGGCCAAGGTTGGGTTTGCAGTATCTGGGAGAGTGGTGATCTTGGGTCGTAGGGCATCTGGTGTTGTTGGGCCCTCCGCTGGTTGCGAAGGTTTGGCTCTCTCTCATCTGGGTAAAGTTGGCAAAAATTTGGTGGTCTCTTAGGGTATGGGTTGTTTAGGTAATTTGGTGGTGGCAGGGGTGGTGGTGGCTGACGGGCGTCGCCCTGACCCTGCTCGCCATTCCCCTCCTGGAGTGGCAGCATTTGCCTATCATTCCATTCCTCAGCTTCGGCCTCAGCTGCCGCGAGGGACTCCTCCATTCGGCAAAGCTGCTCCCTTGCTTCATCCGCCTTTTGCCTGATGGCATGCAACCGGTTGTGCTTTTCAAGCTGATCTAGGCGCCTTTTCTTTTCCTGCAATTATGCTTGAAGTCTTTCTAAGGCTTCGAGGCCCAACTCCTCTTCATCTCCTCCCATACCTTCTCCAGAGGTGTGCGGGTGCGGCTGTGATACCAGCCGAGTGTGCGGGCCCGGGGCCTCTGTCTCTGGAGTGATTTCTTCTGTTCCCGAGGGTTCTACATTCTCTTCTACAGGCTGAACCATCGTCGTGGCCTCTCTGGTTGTGCGATGGTCTCTAGTTGAGGACGCCCTTCTGTTTCCAGCCATTACGAACTCCGTTCCCCACGGACGGCGCCAAACTGTTGGAATCACACCTGCCCTACCTCCGCACACATGAGAAGGAGTAGCGAGGGTGGCCAACTGTCATACCAAAGACGAAAGGTGCAGAGAAATCAGACAACAATGGTTTTTCTCTCTTCCCCCAAAAATCATCATCTTTACACTGTTCATCCCCTGGTATTTATAGGGAATACCAAGGGACGCTGACCAAATTACAAAAGGGTACAAGAAAGATTCCCTAACGCCGTACAACGGAAGGGCAGAATTGTACAAGCACGGGCAGTAGGGAAACCCTAACTCGCCTGCCATGCGTCCGCCACCACCCGGCTCGTGCACACCCTCGCGGGAACGCGAGGGTTAACCTTCGGCTTGTGGAACCATCGCTTCAGTCACGAGGCCCGCGTTTGCTTGACGTCCGCTGAGCTTGACGCTACTTCTGAAGGTTTGCAGGACGCGCGAGGGTCACACACCGTGTTTTTCACACCTCTTCCCTGCAAGAAAACAGAAAATATCCCGAGGGTTGAGCTAACATCCGAAGGTTAGAGAAAATGACCCGAAGGACTTAACAAATGACGAAAGTTCTTGAGAAGGTATGCAGGATGCGCGAGGGTCGTCTCCTGTGTCAGCCTGCGTGACGTCACTGCCGAGGGCTCCTTCCCCAACATATATATAAATGTTTTTGACAAAATTTGTGTGTGATTTCAAAATCTATTTTGCATGCTTCACCTGTGTCCATAGTTATGTACTGCTTGTATGAAATCTGGACATGGATGAAGTGTGCGTAGTGTACCACACAAAGTTCACCTAGGATGTTCTCTGCCCGTTCTAGAAGTGAACAGCTGGTAGTACCGACATATATGTCGGTAGTACCGACCGTTCAAGTTGGTAGTACCGACCAAGGGTTTACCCTAGGTATAAAAGGGGCACGGTAGTTTCTTTTCTTCCTTATCTCTTTCTACCACCCATGAAGAAGCCCCCTTTGTCTCTCGAGCAACCGTCGACCGTCCCCGTGCGCCCCCTCCTCTCGATCTCCCTCCTCCTCCACTCAAAATCGAATCCCTTTGGTGAGAAGGTGCGTTGGAGCAAGGAGATCGAGGTGGTGGTGTTCTTGAAGGCCCGAAGCTCTCCTTCCCTTGGATTTCGGCCTCTTCTCGTCGAGTAGCAAGGTACTAGGGTGTTCTTGCCCGATATTTAAATGTACCTTGTTCTAGGCCGATTCCTTTGGTAGGATTGTTGTCTCTAGTGCATAGATGCTTCTAGGATGTCTTTTATGCAAGTTTGTTGGCGATTTTGTGGAATGGATGGATGAAACCACATTGTGCTGTGTTATCGGTGGTACCGCCCGTATGGTCGGTAGTACCGACCATATGCAGAGAGCTGTTTCCTCCACCCATTTGCATATTGTCGCTTCTTTGCCGCATCCTTTGAGGTAGTCTTGTTGTTTCTTGTGCCTCATATTGGTCTGTGTCTTCTTTTCTAGATGTCGCATGACCGAAGGGGCTCTCGTGATACAAGGCTCGCTAGGGAAACAAGAGAGTATCTGCAGGAGCAAAAAGAGGAAGAGGAAGAGATTGTGGGGATGGAGCAAGGTGGTCAGCAGCAGTGCAATCCCTTGCGTCGAGCTCGGTCTACGGGTGGGAGTAGCGAGGATCCTACTCGGTTGGTTCGTGGGCGTTCATCCATGGGTCGACGGAGTGTGGGTCGAGATGGTGCTGGAGGGAGTGGGCATGCTCCACCTCCTCCTCCACCACCTCCCATGGCAGGTCCCCCTGGGCACCTTCACAGTGTGATCATTGGTGGTCAAACTCTGGAGGTTGGTGCCAAAAGGGAGGGTCGATCCATCGAACCTCGCTTTGGGCAACAGTCTCCACGGATAGCTGGGATGGTGTTCATCAACCGTGTGTTTTGCACACACAGTCAGGCCGATGCTCAAATGGTCGGTCTAGCTCATCCGGGAAATGTCCTGGATTATTCCGACAGGAAGAGGGCAAATGAGCTGAAGCAGCAGAGGTTGGAGAACCCTTACTTGTATGTAAGGGATGATTCTGTGGACAAGCGGTTTTGGTCCGTTGGAGAGTTTTTTGTGCGAAAGGGAGACCTCCTCTCATTGATCATAAGCGTCTACAGATTCGGTACTTGACAGAGAGAAACATTAATCAGATGAATGATCTAGTGCAAAGGCTAGAAGATTGGCGGATTTTGGGTCTCATTTCTGGGGAAAGAAGCTGGAATCAAGATATTATATGTCAGTTCTAGGAGACTCTGTACATTGATTAGCCGAACAAGGTCCTTCACTGGATGACCCAAGGTACTCACTATAGATGTGACTTTGTGACCTTTGCTCAGTTGTTGGGTTTCAACAGAAAAGATCGCAGCGCTCCCAGACCGTCAGAGATTTATGGAGAAGGCATCTTTCCAGCGAAGCTTGAGACATCTAGGATTTATTTGCCAGGAAAGGATGTCGGGTTCCAGGTAAACGGCCTCAAGTCATATTTCTTTGTGCTGAACAACTTGATGAGGGTCACCCTAGATCCAAAGAGTGGGGATAACACTTATTTGAGGAATGATGCCCCGAAGATCCTTTGTCAGTTTGCTTTAGCTGATGGGAGATTCAGCATCTCTCACTTTATGTGGCAGAAGATCTCTGAGGCATACATTGACCCCCACAAGGACTTTCCCTATGCTCCATATATTATGCATATGATTGAGCATGTGGTTGGAGTACCTTCCAGTATGACCGGGTTGTAAAGGAATACAAAGTCTAGAGTTTCTCCTCCACAGACAAGGCAGAAGATGAAGAAGAAGAGGCTGCTCCAGCGGCAGGAGCTGCTCCTGGCGAGGCTCAAGGTCAGGAGCAGGCTCATGAGGATGTGCCACATGAGGATGTGCCTTTTCCTCCTCCTCCTCCGTGCCGTGAGAGGCATGGGCATGGAGGTGCTACTCGATATGCTCTCAACAGGTTCTTATCTTGGTTCTATTACAAGGCTGAGCGCGATGATCGGCATTAGAGGCAAGTTAATGAGCATCTTGGTCTTTCTCCTGCATCTCCTCTTCGGCCCTTCCCAGATCCTTTCACCGAGTATGATGCGCAGCATGGTGGGGCAGATGGTGGCAGAAATGATGATGATGATGATGATGATGACGATGATGAGTTTGATGTTGGAGGTGATGGTGGCAATGCTGGTGCCGCCCTTTATCAGCCTCTGCCGATGTTTCAGCCTCCTCCTTTCTATTCTACTTATGGTGTTGATCCGTCATTTGGTGGCGCTTCAACTTCTTATGGAGGTGGAGGTGGTGGTTCTTTTGCTGGCTTTGCTGTTCCCAATGCTGATACTACTGGTAGTGGTGGCTTTGGTGCTTCCTCGACTCTGCCTGATGCTTTCGGTAATCCTTCCGGTGATCCTTCAGTTCCTCCAGGCGGTGATGTGGGCGCAGGTACGTTTGCGTCCATCTTTGGTGGCCCTTCCAGCAGCTATCCGTATGGTCTTGGTGGTTATGATGGCTCCAGTGGTGCTTCTATTAGATCTTATGCTTTATCGTAGCCTACCCTTTTTTGGCACTTGATGCCAAAGGGGGAGTGTTAGGCTCTTTCATGATGTAATAGGTAGCTTTTGAGATACTCAATGGTGATCTAAGTGTGGTGAACTATGTTTTTTCATTTGTGTTGAACTATGTGATGCTTGGTAGACGGTTTAATACATTTGAGCTTATTGTAATATTCTTTCATGGTTGATCCTCTACATGTTATTTATGCCATGTTTGGTGACTGTTGTCTTCAATTTCTTTTATCTTATGATTATGTGAATCACCATGTTCATGCATCACGATCTATTATATATATGTTGTTATTGCTGTCACAAACTTAGGCACCCCACAAATTGCAAAATTTAGGGGAGCTCTTGTTCTTGTATATGTAACCTTGCTAAATTCAAGGTTTGAAATTCAAATCTAAAGCATACACTAAGGGGGAGCTTGAACTAAATTTTGGAATTCAAAAGCTTCAATTCTTTCTATCCTTATTGTAAGCCTAAGTTGGTTGTCATCAATTACCAAAAAAGGGGAGTTTGTAAGTGCATTCGCCCCCAATGTGGGTTTTGGCTAATTAATGACAATCAAATTGGGGACTAACAGTTCTATAAAGGCATGTATGCAGGTGTTAGTCTTTAGAAAGAATTACAATGTTTATATCTCATGAACAAAGCACGTAAAAGTATGTTGGACGAAAGATTCCTAGCTCAAGTGGTGGATTGATAGTTTACTTTAAACATGAGTTATAGGTAAGCCAGACTATCAAGAGAGATACAAATTAGGCTAGCTAGATGTGGAGAAAAGTGCTCATGTCAACTAACAAAAGTTTGCTTGAAAGACACCGCGCACTCACGAACACATAGGTGCTTTTCTGCTCAGTTGGTAGTACCGACCATTGGGGTCGGTGGTACCGACCAGGGGTGCCGCACGCAATGCTCTCTGGATGGAGTTCATTTTGAACTGTCGGTAATACCGCCATAAAACCCGGTAGTACCGACCATCCAGACCAGTTTTCACCGTCTTTGTGTATATTCGAAAATGACCTAGCGGTAGTAGCGCCATAAGGCCGGTACTACCGGGGTCGGTAGTACCAACCTCATGGTCGGTGGTACCGACCGTCCATAGGTCAGTTTGCAGACCTCTCTGTTCATGAGCCAAATGGCTTGGCGGTAGTACCGCTATAAAAGTCGGTACTACCAGGCTCGATAGTACCGACCCCTGGTCGGTGGTACTGAGCACCCTGTGACTTTTCGCGGAGCTCTCTACTCGCAACCATTTTGGCCTGGTGGTAGTACCGCCATAAGGCCGGTACTACCGACCGTCGGTGTTACCGACCATTGGTCGCTGGTTGCAAGAAAGTCAAACTAGATCTGGCGCAGTGTTTTTGGCTGGCCGGTACTACCGACCATGTGTGGTCGGTACTACCGACACGCCTCGGGACTGGGTGACTATAATTAGCCGCTCACTCCACTTCTAACCTTTGACACTCACTTCATTCATTCATTGTGACCTACCAGCTGACAAGAGCCTCCCAAGCATTGACTCCTCCCCTCTCTCTCCCCCTTTGCTCCTAGATTCATTCCCTTGCAAGAGTTGAGCTAGGGAAGTGAGATTAGAGAGTGGGAAGTTTCGATCTACGACTTGAGCACTTGGTTCCCTCATCTTGCCGGCTTGGTTTGTGTTTATTACTCTTGGGTTCTTGGAACCCTAGCCGGTTAGGTGTTCTTCATGGTAGCCTGTGTTGATTCATTTGTGAGGGCTCCCTGAAGCGTTTGTATTTCCCCTGTGATTCTTAGTGGAGAAACTCGGCTAACCTTTGTGCTGGCTTAAGTGAGGCAAAGAGGTGAAAGAGACTCCAACCTCGGTCGTGACCTCAACAACGAGGACATAGGCACTCCTTAGTGGTTTGGCCGAACCTCGGGATAAATCTTTGTGTCCTGTGTGCTTGTTGTTATCTCTACTTTGCATACTACGCTTGTGCTTGTGTTCTTCCTCTCCCCTCTCACGTTCTTAGGTTGGGAAGGACCGATCTACACTTTGGGAAGGAAGTAAGCCTTCGGAAGGTAACAATCTTCGTCTACAACACTTAGGGAAGTGGGGTAATTTCTTGATATGAAATCTTATCACATTTACATCGGATTTGTAGTTGCTTTTAGGTTCTCGATAGTGCCGTTTGTTTGCGTCGGTAGTACCGGTGTTTGACACCCGGTAGTACCAACCCAAACAAACCGGTAATACCGGTTGTCATTTAACTATAAGTTTTAGTCTTTAAAGTTTCAGATTGTAGAGAATCACCTATTCACCCACCCTCTAGGCTGATTTGATCCTCTCACTATTCTTATCATCACTTCTGAAAAGGCTCAAGATTTGAAGAAGTACAGCGGGTGCTTGAAGGGTCACGATGACGGACTAGAGGGGGGTGAATAGTCTTTTCTAAAATTAATCGCACCTGCTAACCGAAACAAATGCGGAATTAAAACTATTGGTCTAGCCAAGACTACACCCCTCTACCTAAGTTCTCAAATACCTTACAAAGATCCTAATTAGGAAACAAAGGTGTTGGGCTATCTAGAGCTCACCTAACCAATTCTAGGAGCAAGGTCACACAACCTATGCAACTAGTACTTCAAGCACCGGGGAGCTCCTACACAATCTAGTAAGCAAAAGCACAAAGTTCCTAAGCTCACTAGCAATGCTAAATAACAAGGCTACACAAGCAAAAATTAGAGAGATCAAATTACTTAGCTACACAAACTAAGCAATGTGACTAATAAGGCTACTCAAGCCAATTAGTCACGCAAGAGAGCTACTTCCATGCTACACAAGCAAGGAAGGTAACTAGCAAGCTACACAAACTAACTAATTACTAGAGCAACTACACAAGCACAATATATATGAATGTAAATACAAGCTTGTGTAAGGGGAATGTAAACCAATGGGATGAACAAGGTTGATACGATGATTTTATCCTGAGGTTCACTTGGTTGCCACCAAGCTAGTCCCCATTGAGACAAGCTCAAGGTTGCCACCGGTTCTCTTGCTAGTGGTGACTACACTAGTCACACTCTCCCACGAGGAGTTCTTACCACAAGCTCTAGCACTTGACCCTACCGGACCACTTGACACACTTCTCTTTTACCAGAGTTGCTCTTTGCGACCTCTCGCAGAGTGAGCACAACACCCCTCACAAAGCTTTCTCTGGAGCCACGCACAATCTTCTTGTGGGCTTCATGATGGAGACACAATCACCAAGCCGTCTAGAAGGTGGCAACCTCCAAGAGTAACAAGCATCACCGGCTTGCAACATGAACACTTAGTGTCACTCGATGCAATCTCTCAATGCAACGCACGATCACTCACTCGCAATTGATTCGCACACTAGCAAGCACAAGTGAGTTAGAGGGCTTCCTAGAACTCCCCAAGCATGGACACCAAGTCCCAAGGGTGCTAAGCACCAGCCAAGGCCGGCCATACACTCCTTTTATAGCCCCAAGGGCTAAACTAGCCGTTAGCCCCTTCACTGGGCACTTTTCGTACTGACCAGACTCACTGCTGCATTACTGGACGTGTCCGGTCGCTCGTGCCCAACGACTAGTTTTCTCACGTGCTCAGCCTTGTACTGACCGGCCCTATGCCAGAGTCTCGCGCCTATGCCAGAGTCTGGTCGCAAACAAAGAGGTTCTGGGGGCATTTTTCAGCTATAAGGAAAATAGACCTCGGCCCCTTTGACTTTTGGATTTTGGTGTTTGATGATCAACATAACCATATTAGACTAATGTGTTTGCAAGTGTTTGTTTTGTAGTCTAATAGGGTGCAAAGGTGACTTGGACTAAGGCGACATGGTGATCCGATGATCAACACCTTAAGCAAGACATTTGAAGCTCAGTAGAAGACTCTTAAGAACAAGCAAAGTTCAAGGCGCGAGACTGGAACCAAGACGGCACAAGAAATCGCGAAAAAAATGAAGAACATGGTACATCGGACGCTGCATCGGACGCTGGCTTCGCAAGCGTCGGACGCACCGATGGTAAACCCTAGCTCAAGTCAGCGCCAGCATGCATCAGCATCAGACGCTGAGACTGATGATGAGGACATTGCCATGCTGGACACACCGACGCCATGGTCTTCCTCAAGTTGCAATCCGTCTCCACCTCAGCTACCTCGTCACCCTCGGAATTCAGGAGCAGTCCCGGGTAAAATCAACGGCCCGGACGCATACGGACTCCATTTTTGACGAACCAGATATGCTTGGAAAGATAATTTGATAAGCTAACTAATGGCTTTGGAATCATGTCAAAATACGTCTGGAGTCAACGGGAATCGTCAAAACAAGTCAGTGTCCAGAATCTGCCAGGGTGATGCGATACCGTCTTTTGGTCCGATGGACCGTGTATCATCTTAGAGCCCATTAGGGGGCGCGTCCAGCAAGGACGATGACCTAAACCCTATAATTAGACGCTGTCATCGCTGTTAGGTCTTGGGTTTTGTTTAGAGTTTAGTTTTCCATCGAGGAACTGAATCGTTCATTGTAACTGTGGTGTCGAATCCTTTTATAGTGATCCAGGGCCCCCTTTCTTGATCTCCTCCACTGTGTCGATTAGTCCTTTGGAACCGAGTTCTTGAACCCTCTATTGAAATTCGTATCATTCATATTTGCAATTTCAGATTGCGTGCTTTACCTTCTTGCTTGTGTTCTTCGATTCGCTTGCAGGATTAGCTTTCTTGGCGAGGTCAATCAAGTTGTGCTTGGTTGATAACCAACGGAGCAGTGGTGTAATAGTTGCAGGGTTCGAATCGTGTTTGATTTGAAGCCAGATCGCCAACGTTGAGTTCTCCACCAATCGAACATATCGCTATCTCTCGGAAGATCGGGCCGTCCCACATCAACCGAGCACATCGGATGCGACGGTAGCACTGTGCATTGTGCACAGTTGTACATCAGACGCTACAGGACCCCTGCGTTCGATGCCTATGCAGAGAGGTTACAGAGAGGCTCTAAAGACATCGGACGCATCAGATGCCGCCACATTGGACGCTGTCAGAGTCCGATGTGACTCAGTGCCAGGTCGGCAACTAGACGTTAAAGTGACATCGGATGCGCATCCGATGCTCCCGATAGGAGCGTCCGATGCTACGCAGAAAAGTCCATCTTTAGTGTCCAACGACTCTATTTGGTTGGGGCTCTATATATACCACCATGGCCGGCCAAAAACATTAGGTTGGATCTCAAGAAAGTGTACCAAGCGCATAGACACATATTTATTTGGTCTAGCCACTAAAGTGCTTAGTGACATACTAGGTGATTAGTGTAGGTGCTTTGCGAAGTACTTAGGCTAGTTAGACCACTGCTTTGCGCTTGCTCTAGGTGTGAGGCCTAGTGTTTAGTGAGATTTGCATACCTCTTACATACCGATGCTTGCGCGCACCATTGCTGTACATCGGAGGGGCTTGTAGTCTTGCGAGATCACACCAACCGCGTTTTTGGTGTGGCCGCCACCGTGTACCAAAGGGAACAAGGCCCGCGACAGTTCGGCCGGAAGCTTGATAGTGAAGACCGCGAGGAGCATCCGAGAGAGGCTTTGCCACGAGTGGCTTAACCGGAGACCCACTTGTGTGTGGGTAAGGCTCGGAGCTTTCCACAGAGTTACCCGACCGGGAGCTTGGCCCTTGCGAGGGATTCCTTGGGAGGGGCTCCAACGAGGACTAGGGGGAAGCTTGCGCTCTTCTCGATACCTCGGTAAAAATACTGCAGTCATCGACGGGAGTTTGCATCTCTACCTCTTTCTTTAGCTTCCGTATTTACTTTGGTACCTTGGTTGTGTGCTTTACCATTCCTAGCTTAGTTGATAGGCTACTTGATAGGTTTGGAACCTAGGTTGCATAACTCTTTTGCGGTAGAGATAACAATACACCTAGTAAAACCTTAGTTGCACTTTTAATAGTTTACTTTCTTGCATAGGTTTTGACTAGGTAGAAATTTGAGGCCATAGTTTAGAGTAGAAGTTTTAAGTTGCCTAATTCACCCCCTCTTAGGCGTTACGGTCCTTTCAATTGGTATCAGAGCAGGTTGGCTCATTTGTGGACTCTTGGCTTCACCGCCTTCGAGCCGACGCCTTTTAGAGTGGTTGGGATGGATACCTCTGTCGGACAGAGTCCCCGGGTACTCCGCAAGGAAGGGCGAAGACCTAGTCCAACTAGGACTCTCCATGTAATCCTAGTAGTATTGCTACCTTGTAATCCTACTAGGACTCCTAAGATGTAACCGACTAGGACTCTAGCCTCCTGGACTATATAAAGAGAGGCAGAGCTCCCTAGATCATAACATAAGACACAGACACACGGGGTCATGGTACACAACCAGACACCCATAAGCGCAGGGCGCCATATATGATTCCCCCAAACTGGATGTAGGGATGCTATTCAGCAGACCGAGCCAGTATAAATCATTGTCTCTGCGTTTACCATCAAGTTCTGCATACGTCGATCCCCACCGAACAAATCATTTGAGACACCTCAAGACGAGTTGCCGGTTAACAAACACCGACAGCTGGCACGCCTGGTAGGGGATTTCGGCGCAATTGCGATCAAGATCTCGATGGACATCAAGATCAAATTTTCCGACGTGGAACAACTTTCACCAGCGCAAGACGAGCTGTCTAGGCCAAAAGCAAGCTGCAAGCGAATCATCCAAGCTGCAAGCAAGCCAAGCCACGGGCAACGAACAAGACTCCGCGCGTACTTCCGACTACCCGGACTCGACCGACTACTCCACTCGGATTTAATGTATTAGTCAGGAACAAGATCCAGATGATCAAGAATTACTCGGCAACAACCCGACTCGATCAAGAATCTGCTGAGGAGCTGTTCCGATTAATCGACTTCATCAACAACCAACTACTCATATATCCACAATGCCTGGGTACCTAGTCGTCGAGCTATCATGCTGTCGTTAGCCGCAAGTGAGCCATGAGCCACAAGTGAGCTGTCGAGCAGTCGTCAAGCCATCATGCTGCCGTAAAGCCGCAAGTGAGCCATAAACCGCATGTGAGCCCTCAAGGTACTGTTGAGCTGCGAGCGAACCATCAAGCTGTCGTTGAGCCGTAAGTAAGCAAGCCCTCAAGCTGCTGTTGAGCCATGAGCCAGCCATCAAGCTGCTGTTGAGCCGCAAAAGCGAGCCTTCGAGCTGCTGTTGAGCCACAAGCGAGACATCAAGCCGCTGTCGAGCTGTAAGCAAGCGAGCCCTCGAGTTGCTGATTGAACCGCAAGCAAGCCATCAAGTTGCCGTTGAGCCACGAGCGAGCCGTCGAGCCACGAGCGAGCTATCGAGCAGGCGTTGAACCATTAAGACGTTATCGAGCTGCAAACAAGTCATCCGAGTAATAAGCGAGCCGTCCGAGTACCAAGTCGTCCATTACTCGGAAATCTCGGTGTTACCGACTACTCCCCTCGACGGTGTCGACTACCCCACTCGGCGATGCTGACTGCTCAACTCGGCATCAACCAAGCTAAGTCACGCTTTAATAATATTAATCATAAGCCGCTACGACCACATCATAATTGCATTTCCGGCTACTCATATAGCTCCAAGCTTGTAGTCGGGACAACACCTCACGGGTGTACAATGTACACTCGGAGAGTGCTCTTTTTTCGCGCAGCATGACTGCTATAATCTTCTCTTAGCAAAGTTGTTAAATTACTTGAGTAAGTGCAAGCCTTAATCCACGAAGCCTGTACATCACGCTCGACAAATAAAGCTCGACACGCAGGACATGTGCTTAAACGTCACAGCCCCACTACACGGGTGATTTAAACAACCTAGCAAGAGAAAGATGCGAAAAATTTCATATGCATTTGTTAATTCTGGGACATGCTCCCGACTTGATATCCTGAATATCAGTTACTACATATTTTTGTATGTCTACTTTGCAGGGAAAAAGATATTTACTACACGGTTGAGGTACGCCCCTGAGGGCTGCCTCACTCGGACACCATGTTGTTGCGACGAGCCTTCAAACATTGTTATGATGATTTGGGAGTCTCCGGTGAGGAGACTACCCACCCAAAGCCTTGGGCTCACCAATATCCTACTTCCACTACTTCGATCAAGCTTTTTCACCTCCACGGCTTAGTCGGCATTAAGCTCGGGGGCTCGGTCGTTGCCTCAGCTTAGTCGACTTCACTCCGACTACGCTCGGGGGCTGGGATTCAAGGATGAAAGATCAAGTTTACAAGCATTCAACCACTCAGCGACAAGCAGATGTTGATCCTTGTCTTCGGGAGATTACTCGGTTGCACCCTTGAGGATGTCTACAAGATCCTACAATCGACTCCGAGTAGTCGATTTTAGGCTCGGGGGCTGCGGGATACATATCCTCAAATGATGCATCCAAATTTATTCAAAAGGAATTGGAGCAACTTCAAGACAAGACCCTCCAGCTCTTTATGCTAAACAGCAAGAGGCTCGGGGACTACACCCAATGGGTGCGCTTTTCAGAAAGCGCACACCATTAGAAGACTTCAAGAGAACTTTATGGTGTCTCTTAGAAGGTACTCGGATGACACTTGATCAAGGCCAAGGTGTCAAGATGACTTCACCGATAAACCATGAAGAGCTCGGGGGCTTGTGGGACAGAGTCCCCGAGTACTCCGCAAGGAAGGGCGAAGACCTAGTCCAACTAGGACTCTCCATGTAATCCTAGTAGTATTGCTACCTTGTAATCCTACTAGGACTCCTATGATGTAACCGACTAGGACTCTAGCCTCCTGGACTATATAAAGAGAGGCAGAGCTCCCTAGATCATAACATAAGACACAGACACACGAGGTCATGGTACACAACCAGACACCCATAAGCGCAGGGCGCCATATATGATTCCCCCAAACTAGACATAGGGATGCTATTCAGCAGACCGAACCAGTATAAATCATTGTCTCTGCGTTTACCATCGAGTTCTGCATATGTCGATCCCCACCGAACAAATCGTCTGAGACCCCTCAAGACGAGTTGCCGGTTAACAAACAGTGACAACCTCTAGGCCTTCGCACTTTGACGACACAAACTTCCTTTACTATAGTGCTAGAATGGCTTGCTACCTAGAAGTGATTGATCTAGGTGTTTGGAGAGTCACCCGCGATGGGATGAGACCCCCTAAGAATCCCATCAAGTTAACCGTGAGTGATGAAAAGGAAATTCATCTTAATGCTAGAGCTAAAAATTGCTTGTTTGAATCTCTTAGCATGGATGTATTTAACCAAGTTTTTACTTTACAAACATCTCATGAAATTGGTTAAAGCTACATAAGCTCCAAGATGGTACAAGTAATGTACGTGAGCAAAAACATCACCTAACGAGAACAAGTTATGATTCCTTTAAAATGAATGATAATGAGCTTATTCATGATATGTATTCTCGTTTGAATCTAATCATCAATCAACTAAATTCTATTGGAATTACAAAGCTAGGTGATGCGAACATTGTAAGAAAGATCATCTCCGTGCTTCCAAAGAACAAGTATGCAACCATCATCACCATCCTCCACAACATGGAAGACTTGAGCACTATGACCCCGACCATTGTCGTTGGCAAATTAGTGGCATTTGAGATGTCACGCAAGATGGGTCAAGAAGAAGCTACCTCATCAAGCAAAGGCATTGCTCTCACATGTGACAAGCACAAGAAGATGAAGGGCAAGAAGCAAGTTGAGACAAGCTCAAGCTCAAGCTCCTCAAGTGAAGATGAGGAAGAAGAAGATGATGATGAAGAATCAAGTGATGATGATCAAGCCTCCACCTCTTTCAACTCCTTCATAGATGAAGAAACAATCAAGCCAGTGCGTGGGGTAGAGAGGATGTTCCGCAAGCTCAATGTCAAGGGTTGTCGGTGTTTCAAACCCGGGGGTACGACACCAACGAGTAATATGATCGCGTGCTCTCTTCCTGGATGGTGATGCAAGATGACACAAGGATTTATCCTGGTTTGGGCAAAGAAGGCCCTACGTCCAGCGGGGGAGGAGGTTCTTGTATTACTTGCACCTAAGTGCTTGTACAGGGGCGAATACAAGCTCAATGAGCGTGGACCGGAGTCCGGACTCGAGTGTGTACGTGTGTGGGCTTGTGTGTTGTCTCTCGGAGTTGTGTAACCGTGGACCCGCGTCTCGTCCTCCTCGCGCAAAGGGCCCTGGCGTCCCCTTTTATAGAACAAGAGGAGGCCAGGGTTTACACAGGATAGATATGTACAACGCTCGATATGGCGTAGGGTAGGTATCCTGACTTGTCGGGGCCACTGGAGCCGACGTGGGCGTTGCTGTTGAGGTGTCCTTGGAGCGTGGCCTCCATCCTGGGCGTGGACGCGGAGACGTGGCGGCGTGGGGGCCGTACAGCGCCCATTCCGGCATGTACAGGACGCGGCAGGGTCCCTCCGGGTCTTGGGGTACCTGTCTTCCAATAGCATGAAAGCAGTTAGGGCTCGAGGGGCACTGAGCCGGCCTCGAGGTGGCGCCTACGGGGGGGCTTGAGTCCCCGCAGTTATGGGCAAGTCCCATGAAAATTGATTGAGCAGTGGGCATCCGGGCCTCGAGACATGGCTTGGACGTGCAACAGTGTAGGGTATGGATTAACAGTGCCGTACTGGCGCCCTTTTGCCCATGCTTGTTGTGAAAACGAGACTTGACTCTACCCTGGTTACTGTGATACACGTCGAGCTGCAGAGGACGTGACTGGAGTAGGTAGACGCATTAAATGCGCGGTATGGGGTTAGGGAGCAGGAGGCTTCCTCCTCGTGGAGGGCCTCGAACACTCGCTCAAGCCCGTGCGATGAGGGCTCGGGTGAGTGGAGGTTGAGATCCAGCTCGAGGCCTAGATCGAGACGAGCCCCGAGGGATAGGCTATCGTGCTGGAGGGGCTCGAGGTCCCCGCGCGAGCTCTCGAGGAGCGGTGCACAGCTGTTGCGGGTTCGAGGGGTGGGCTACCAGGAGGTGGCCGGTAAGGTCTCGACGGGTCTAAGCTCCCTGGTAGTGTGCTAGCGTTGCAGGCTCCGAGGGGTTGATTTCTTGGGAGGTTAGCTTAGCTGGGTTTATTAATTGGTGTTCTAAGTTTAACCTATTAGTTTGTGTTGATTGGGGGTACCCCTTTTGTGGACCCCCAACAGTAGCCCCCGAGCCCTTGTTTGAGTGCTCACACTCGAGCAGGGGCTCCCGACTGGGATCTCGAGGGTTAGCTAACTGGTCTCGAGGGTTTGGTCGTTTTGATTCCGTGGGTGTCGTGCGTGCGACACCCGCAGGTGTATCCCCCGAGGCCACGGGGGAGTGGTTAAGACTCCCTCGTGGGCTTTTTCTCGTGTGAGTGTTAGTTGCGTTTTTTAGGTTCGGGAGTGTCGAGCTCCCGAGTTTTTTAGACCCTCTTTCGTCGAGGGGTGTCAGGCTGAACCGGCCGGCCGGCTCTTCGAGCTGTCCGGCACGCCGGTTGCCCTGGCTTGTCATCCCGCGAGTCCTTTCGATCGGATGCGAGGTGGGATGCCTCGTACTACCACGAGCTAGCGAGTATCGAGGTTCCCGGTGAGCTGGTAATGGGGAATCCAAGTGAGACCTCGTGCCCCGTTCGATAGGGGTCGACTGTAGCCCGGAGGCGATCTCATAAAGCATGGGTGCTCAGTCTGCAGGAGTGCTGGGTCCATTCGATAGGGCCCGGTGGCTCGATGCCTCCCTCCGAGGGGATCTCACTGCACGTCGTGCTCCCTGCCTTGGATACACGTGAGGGGCCTTGAGGGCTTGGCCCTCGAGTGATGCTGCGAGTGGCGCCCCTTGGTGTCCCTGACTCAGGTGCTCGAAGCCGGCTATCGAACCCTCTTCGAGGGCCAGCCTTCGCTACTTCGAGGCTTAGGGCCGGGGCCCGTTTTTACCTTCGTGAAGAAGCCTCCGTCGTCTGGGAATCCTTCTGCCCGTTGGGCGCGCCTTTTTAGGCAGAAACCGTCGGGGAGGGCGGCGGACGCAAAGCCGGCGCGACGGTCGTGGCGGGCCTGGGTAGTGGAGCGAATGGAGAGCTGCCGCGTGTACCCTGCATCCTGCTTGAGACGTGGTTAGGTGGGCGCATTAAATGCATGCGGTTACCTTTTTACGTTGTGGGAGACCCCGCCCATTGGGATTTCCCCTTATAAATATCGAAAGAGGGAAAAGGAAACCTTTTACTTTGCCTTCGCCTTCACCGCCGCTGTAGCCTTCACGCGCCCTCTCCCTCGAGCTAGTCGATTGGGGATTTTCCGGCTGCTCGTCCGCTGCTTGGGTCCGCGCCGCGCCACCGCCATGGCCGCCCAGACACAAGCGCTGCCGGCTGAAGGCTGGAGCCCGACGAAGGTGACGCAGCGCGAGATGGAGTCGCTGGTGGCCCAGGGGCTTCTCCGTCCCAACCCGGAGGAGGGACCCGCGTGGTGGGTTACCCCGTCGGCGGATCACCGGGAGCTGCACCCGCCGGAGGGGTACGTGGTGAGCTTCACGCGCTACCACCGCATGGGGCTCAGCGTTCCGCCGAGCCGCTTCATGCGGGCGCTGACCCATCACTACGAGGTGGAGCTGCAACACTTCTCCCCTAACTCAATTTCGCACGCCACCATCTTCGACGCGGTGTGCGAGGGGTACCTGAGGATCGAGCCGCACTGGGAGATGTT
Organism: Coix lacryma-jobi var. lacryma-jobi; assembly: GCA_009763385.1. Lineage (NCBI taxonomy): Eukaryota > Viridiplantae > Streptophyta > Magnoliopsida > Poales > Poaceae > Coix > Coix lacryma-jobi. The sequence continues at coordinate 52,750,423 of CM019822.1, read as the reverse complement.
TGTCCATCTCTTCCGGGGCGAGCTCTTCATCAAGGCCCTGAAGCCCAGCGGGAGGCGGCTCGTGCGCATGGGTTCCCTCACCGTCACTGCGAGGACGGGGATCTTGTCGGCCAATGTCCCCCGCGAATACCTCCGTTACAAGTTTTCCTCCAACCAGGCCGGGTGGGACGACCACTGGTTCTACCTGCGGAATGAAGGTGGTCTCCTTCCGCAGTACACCGGCAGGGTCCTCACTCAGCGCCCGGAGAAGTGGACCTGGGGGGTCGCGGCGGACAGGCAGCGCTACTTGGTTCCCCTGATGGAGATGATGAAGACGCTGGTGGACGAGAAGAACCTGACCGTTCAGGCGGTCATCTGGGCATTCCACCAGGGAAGGGTTCTTCCGCTGGCGGACTGCCCCCTCCTTATGCACGAGATGGGACCGAAGGCCCAGCTCGAGGTGCTAAATCGATCGAGGATGGCCGAGGGGAGGCTGCCTCGGAACGAGGGCGTCTCGCGGGTGTCGATCACGATCCAAGGGTCGTTCATCCCCGAGGACACCAACCTGATCGCCATGGCACCCGACAGGGGGTGTCTAGACCTGGTAAGCCTCCCTCGAGCTAAGCCGTCCCGAGCCTCCTCCCCCTTTCTCTTTTTCCGAGCCCGGCACATCCTTCTTGTGGTTCGTCTCATCACGCTTCTTCTTTTTTGCAGGGGGCGTTCACTTGCCGTGCGTCGTGCGGATACATGTGTGTATGCTGGGTCTCTGAGTGTTGAGTGATTGTCAACTGGGATGATGCGCATGTTCTTTGGCTTGTGTTGTGCAGGTGTCGAGCACGGATACAGTGATCGACGGCGAGGTGAAGGTCAAGATGAGACGTGCCGTGCCGATGGACCGGGTGCGGTGAAGGATGGGCGTGCCGTGCGACGGACGTGCCATACCGAGGTACCGAGCGGTGAAGTGCGGACGTGAGGCTTGGACTGAGGGACCAGAGTCCCGAGGATCAGCTGTGGTGACTGGCAGCCTGTGACGACGACAAGTGAAGAAGTGCGGTCATGTGTTGCCTGAGTCGTGGACTCAGGGACACATGTCGGTGGACGGGGTGCACGGGCTGTGCATCCCCTCTACGACTTCGGTTTGGTGGTAGAGCCAGGGAAAAACCATCGGATGGACGATTTCCAGGTTTGGGCCTCAAAACCTGGGCGTGGACGGTTTCCGAGTTTGGCCACAAAACTCGGGCTGAGGGTTTCTGAGTTTAGCCACAAAACTCGGGCTGAGGGTTTCCGAGTTTGGCCACAAAACTCGAGCTGAGGACGGTTTCCAGGTTTGGGCCTCAAAACCTGGGCGCTGAGGGTTTGCTGAGTTTGGCCTCAAAACTTAGAGGCTGATGGGCTGGTTTCCCGGTTTGGGCCTCAAAACCGGGGGTTGGCTGGAAAAGGCTGGTTTCCCGGTTTGGGCCACAAAACCGGGGGTGCAGAGCGAGGGCGGCACGTGGCGGCGATCCGGAGGTTGCGTTGAGGCAACGCTTCGGTTTGTGCGGGCGTGGCCGTCGGATACACCTACCACCGAGTTGGCCCAGAATAACCCTAGGGTTTTGCTGGTTCGCTCTGTAATTAGAATAGTGAGGGGTAGAGTAGGAATTAAACTTAGGTTAGAATTAGGATAAGTAGAGGGAGACACCCTCCTCCCTTCCTATCTCAGTCATTTGCTCTTTCGCACTTAGGGTTTCCTGCTCTCCCATCCCCTGCTGTAGCTAGCTGAGATCCGCAGAGAGACTTGCCTCTGTGTACTGTTGATTGTGCGGAAGTGAGACCATAATCTCACTGTTGTGCAGTTCATGGTTGTGATTCGCATTTTGTTCGTGTTCTTCGCGGAATCCTTTTTCTCCACGACTTTCACGTCGCTTGATCTCTTTGCTCGGTTCATCTTTTGCAAATCCGTTTGAACCATATTGTTCTAGATCGTGAGGCATTTCTTTCCACCGAAGGAATTAAACTCTAACCTCACGGTCTAGGAGATCGATCGATTTTCGTTTCGGATCAAGTTTTCTCCCTTCCCCCGAAATTCTTCGATTCATCGATTTGGAGATAGGTTCGAGCCATGATCTCTTAGGGATAGCTCACTATACTTCTTTTGACTCCTCTCACCAAGTTTGATCCCTAGAGGATTTGTTTTGGGTGAGATCGAGTTGAATCGGTGGACGAACAACACTGTATCGGGGTGACCGGACGCTTGGTCGAGATGACCGGACGCACGGGCAGAGAGTCCGGTCGTTGAACGCTCGGTGTGTTGATCTCGTGACTTGACCGGACGCTCGGTTTGAACATTGACCGGACGCATAGGTTCTACTGTTCATTGAGCTTGTCGTCTTTTGACCGGACGCACTGTTGTTGACCGGACGCTCCCTGCTCGTGAGTCCGGTCAGGAACAGTAAGGTTCCAGATCGGTTTTTTGTGTGACCGGACGCTGACCAGAGTCCGGTCGTGACTGTTTTGCGCTGTTTCGTTCGCGGTTTGTTCGTCCGCTGTCGGAATTGATTTCCGTCTTTTATGTTGGCTTTCTAGAGTTGTGTAGTGTCCCGCTGTACTTCTTGGAAGCATCCACCCTACATCTAGGGTCGTGGACATTAGCAAGCTCTAGGGTTTGTCCTTTTGGGTGACTCTCGGGACAGTGGCTACTAGTTTCTGAAAGGAAATTTTGAAGCTCCCATTCACCCCCCCTCTGGTCGCTTTCTGGTTGATTCTCGGTCCTTCAATTGGTATCGGAGCGGGTTAAGGATCTTCCACCTTAGCCGGTTCCAGATCCACGGAAGGCGACATGGATCTCGGCGTGGGCAAACAGCCGTTCTTTGATGGGACGAACTATGCGTATTGGAAGATACGCATGTCGGCCTATCTCCAGAGCAAGGGCTCTTCTGTTTGGGAGATTTGCAACAGGGATGATTATGTTGTCCTGGCTGCTCGTGTCACTCAGCTCCAGATCGATGAGCACAAGGCCAATAGCCGGGCACGTAACGCCTTGTTCTCCTGTTTGAGCATGTCCGAGTTCGATCGCGTTTCTCACCTCCCCACGGCTCGCGAGATTTGGGCGACCCTCATGCGTTTCCATGAGGGAACCACTCAGGTCAAATCTCGCCTCTATGAGTTGCACAAACGGGAGTATGAGAACTTTCGACATATGCCTGGCGAGAGCAAAGAGAGTTTATTCGCTCGCTTTCAGGTCATTGTCAACAAGATGAGAGCGAACAAGGAGTTGTTGCCTTTTGACGATCATGAGAGCGCTTTGAAGCTTTTGCACACTCTTGATCGGTCAGTGTGGGACTCAAAGGTCCAGGCGATTATCGAATCGTCTAACTATGAGACCCTCACTTGCGATGAGCTCTTTAGTAAGCTCAAGTCTAGTGAGATTGACGCCATGTCGAGGGCTTCTTATGAGAATCCTTCTGGCCCGACTATGGCTTTGGTTTCTGGTTCTTCTGCTAACCCCTCTGCTGGCTTTGCACTTTCTTCACTCTTTTCCGTCACAGAGGATCAGCTTGAGTCGTTGGGGGATGATGAGTTGGCTATGCTCGCCAACCGGTTCACGCGGTTCCACAACAACCGCATGAACCGTCGCCGCGGAGGAGGACGCTCAGAATGCTATGAGTGCGGCGACCCCGACCACTTCATCTCCAACTGCCCCAAGAAAAACAAGCATTCGGGGAAGGGCGATCATGGGCACAAGTACGACTCCGGCAAGCGCAAGGAGAAGTACGTTCCCTCGAGGCACAAGCGGAGGGGCGGCTTCAACAAGGAGTACATCAAGAAGAAGTACTTGGAGAAGGCCCAGGCTGAGCAGCGTGCGTTCTTCGCCACGCTCAGCGACGTCGACGGCTCGGATGACGACTCCGCTTGCTCAAGCGATGACGAGTCCGAGAAGAAGAAGAGGATCGAGGACAAGCTGAACGGTCTCTGCTTCTTCGCCGACGACGACGGCTTCTGCACCATGGCGCTTGGTGATGAGGTCGACGGCAAGCTGGAGCACACCCCTCGGAACGACGACGACGACGACGACACCTCCCAGGTATCCATGACCCACGATGAGCTCTTTGCAGAGAATGAGAAGCTTACTGCCGCCTTGCTTAGTCAGGACAAGTTGCTTAGGCGTGCCGCTAGAGAGCGCAAGGAGTTTAGGCAGAAGTGGGAGGACACGGTGAGGGAGCTTGAGTTTGCCAAGTCCACCGTGGTCGTGTCGGAGGAGGTTGAGTGTGAGATGTGCACCACGCACATGACTGACCTTCTCACTTTGAGAGGTAAGTATGCTGCGTTGGTAGGAGAGGTGGATGAGCTGAAGGCTAGACCTTCTCTGTTGGGTGCGTGCAAGACTTGTCCTGTCTTGCAATCTGAGTTGGCAGAGAAGAATGCCAAGATTGTGTCACTTGAGGAGGCCAACTCAGGTAGCACTTGTGTGGCTAAGTGTGCTTTGTGTGAGGGTTTGGAGATGGAGATTGCGAATGTCAAGCATGGCAAGATGCAAACCGAGGAGGAAAACACATACCTTCGGACCATCTTGTCATGGGTCTCTTGTAGTGAGCCGCAGCTCGGGATGATGATCTCCCAATTTAAGCGAGCTGCTGGAGGTTCTGGTGTAGGTCTTGCTCAGGGTGTTGATCTTTCTGCTTTTGGGAAGATTGGAGAGTCGAGTGGTCTGAATCCTAGTGAGAAGCCCAACTCCACCACTACTCCCAACTGACCAAGCTTCCATCCAAAGAGCCGGTCAAGCCTATCACCAAGGATGGGGTGATTGAGGAATCTCCGAGAGCTCCACCCAAGAACCAAGTGTGGCATCCCAAACCCAACCACCTAAAGAACAAGCTCGATACAATGCCACCTATCCAGGAGGAGTTGCCACAGAAGGGCAAAGTGATCCACACCCACAGCCATGAGTACCAACAACCCCCTTTGCGTGCGGTGAGGTATCATTGTGATTTCTGTGGGAAAGATGGACACTTGAGCAAGTTCTGCTTTAGGCGCAAGAGAGAGGTGCGCCGTGCTAGGGAGATGAACAACACGGACATGTACCAGCTTTTTCATGATGTACATGTGCCGAATGTTCAGAGGAGTGCTCCGAGGAGAGCAGCTAGGCCCAGAGGTCCAGAACCTCAAGTTCCCAGGCCTAGGCAGCAGAGAACTCCGAGGAGAGTCGCTAGGCCTAGAGGTGTTGAGCCTCAAGTCCCTAGGCCTAAGCCTCGTAGAGAGCGTGCCCGACGGGAGCCTGCAGTTGTAGGCTATGGACCCCGTGGCGGAGGCTTTGTAGTTGAGCGTTTTCCCCCACCGCGTTTTGAGTATCGCGATGGATGCTCCTCCCTTAGCGGACCACGTTTTCCTCTACGTGGTGATCGCTCCTCTCGTAGACGTGCTAGGAATGGTTTTTCTGCTAACCGTTCTTTTGAGCAGTCGGCCCAACACTGGTATTCTTCCTACTTCACTAACCCCAGTGTTGGACTGTATGCTCACCCTATGTCTTTTTATTGATGTAGGTAAAACGGTTGGAGGATATTTGGTTGGTGGATTCCGGTTGCTCGAGGCACATGACCGGAAATGCCAAGTGGTTCTCCAGCCTTAGCCCTGTTGCCGGAAAGGAGTACATAACCTTCGGCGACAATAGCAAAGGTAAGGTATTGTCTCGCGGGTCGGTGCGAGTTAATGAGCACTTTGTGTTGCGCGATGTTGCTCTTGTTTCTAACTTGCATTTTTGCGGATACATGGGTGTATGCCGAGTCTCTGTGTGATGAGTGATTGTCAATGGAGATGATGCGCATGTTCTTTGGCTTGTGTTGTGCAGGTGTCGAGCACGGAGACAGTGATCGATGGCGGGTGAAGGTCAAGTTGCGACGTGCCGTGCCGACGGACCGGGCGCGATGAAGGATGGGTGTGCCGTGCGGCGGACGTGCCATGCCGATGTATCGGACGGTGAAGGGCGGACGTGGACTTGGACTGATGGACTGGAGGCCGGAGGATCAGCTGTGGTGGCTGGCAGCCTGCGACAGCGACAGGCGGAGAAGTGCGATCATGTCGGTGGAAGGGGTGCACAGGCGGTGCATCCCCTCTTCGACGCCGGTTTGTTGGTAGAGCCCGGGAAAAACCAACGGTGGACGGTTTCCAGGTTTGGGCCTCAAAACCTGGGTGCTGGGTTTCCAGGTTGAGCCTCAAAACCTGGGAGTGGCGGTTTCCGAGTTTGGGCCTCAAAACTCGGGCGCTGAGGGTTTCCCGTTTTGGGCCACAAAACTCGGGCTGGAGGCTGGTTTCCCGGTTTGGGCCTCAAAACCGGGGGCTGATGGAAAAGGCTGGTTTCCCGGTTTGGGCCTCAAAACCGGGGGCTGATGGAAAAGGCTGGTTTCCGGGTTTGGGCCGCAAAACCGGGGGTGCAGAGTGGTGGCGGCACGTGGCGGCGATCTGAAGGTTGCGTGGAGGCGACGCGGAAGACCGTGCGGGCGTGGCCGTCGGATCTACCTACCACCAGCGGGTGGACTAGAATAGCCTTAGGGTTAGGCTGGTCCGCTCTGTAAATTAGAGTAGAGAGGGGTAGAGTAGGAAATAGACTTAGGCTAGGTTAGTATAAGTAGTCTAGGGGAGACACCCTCCTCCCCATCTTAATCGGAGTTAGAGCTTTCATTTCCTAGGGTTTCCACTCTCCCACACCCCTGCTTTAGCCAGTTGAGATCCGCAGAGAGACTCCACTCTGTGTACTGTTGATTCGAGGAAGTGAGGCCGTATCCTCACCTTGGATCCCATCTCTTGGTGTCAATTCGCGTTTTGATTTCATGTTCATCATGTTCTTCGCGGATTGCTTTGTGCCTTGAGTTTTCCCGTCGCTTGATCTTTGTGCTCGGTTCATCTTTCACGATTCCGTTTGAACTGAGTTGCTCTAGATCGTGAGGCACTTCTTTCCACCGAAAGAAATCATCTCTAACCTCACGGTCTAGGAGATCGATCAAGTTTTAGTTTCGGGTCTCTTTTTCTTCTTTCCCCCGAATTCCTTCGATTCACCGATTTGGAGTTAGGTTCGAGCCATGATCTCTTAGAGATAGCTCACTAACCTCTTTTGACTCCTCAGATCGAATCCCAAGCCTAGAGCACTTGATTCGGAGGAGATCGGGTTGAATCGCCGGAGTTTCAGTGCAGTCGCGGGGTGACCGGACGCTCTGTCGGGCTGACCGGACGCACGCTTTCAGAGTCCGGTCGTTGAGCACGGCGCCAAGCTTTTCTGCGTACTGACCGGACGCTCTCGACCGGACGCTCTGTTTGCATTTCGACCGGACGCTACGCTTGCACTGTTCCCGTGTCATTGTCTCATCTGACCGGACGCTCAGTGAACGACCGGACGCTTGAGCTCCGTGCGTCCGGTCGCGAACAGAGCTCCCAGAGCTGTTTTCTGACGACCGGACGCGTCCGGTCCCTGCTGACCGGACGCAGGCCAGAGTCCGGTCGCTGCAGTTTCGCGCGTCTTCGTTCGCGGTTCGTTCGTTCTTGATCGGTTTGAGTTTCGTCTTTTGGGTTGGCTTTCTAGGGTTGTCTAGTGTCCCGCTGTGCTTCTAGGAAGCATCCACCCTACATATAGGGTCGTGGACATTAGCAAGCTCTAGGTTTCGCTTTTGGGTTTGATCTTGGGACAGTGGCATCTAGTTTCCGAAAGGAAATTTTTGAAGCTCCCATTCACCCCCCCTCTGGTCGCTTTCGGGTAGCTTCTCGGTCCTTCAATTGGTATCGGAGCAGGTTAAGGATCTTCCACCTTAGCCGGTTCCAGATCCACCGAAGGCGACATGGATCGCGGCGTGGGCAAACCGCCGTTTTTCGATGGGACGAACTATGCGTATTGGAAGATACGCATGTCGGCCTATCTCCAGAGCATGGGCTCTTCTGTTTGGGAGATTTGCAACAACGCCAAC